>JACONQ010000007.1:2400000-3000000 GCA_014281115.1 Laburnicola sp. R22_1
CATCGCGGGCACCTTCTCAACATCATCCGCAGGCAAGAAGTCAAGCGTAGGGACATCATTTTTAGGTGTCAGACCGGGACTCCCGGTGGTCTTTGAGGCATGTTCAACATCCTCCGGGATATCTTGCAGGCTGTCGGTGGAGTCTATCGTGATTGATGACTCAGCTTTTGAGCGAGGCCGCTCGTACGAATCGTTGTTTTGCTTGGAGCTCTCCATGCTGGGCCAGAAAAGCTAACAAGCGCAGTCGAATGGATAGCGCAAGAAGCCTGGGTCACTTGTACGGATATCTGCATATGGTTGTTTGTGTGAGGTGCGCACTCGCAGCGATCACTTCGACACCGTCAGAAGATCCCTACGTGAATATCAGGAGCTTTGGAAGTGCTAAGGCCAGTTTCTGAATGTATGGGGCTGACGATTGCGTTGTGAATGAGAAGCCGTGGGGTGCAGGCGTTGCCCAGGTGATGGTGTTGTTCTGGCTTGCGTTACAGAGCTTGGCGTGCGTCAGCGCGATACCACGTGTTGATACCAGCCGATCTTTTATCTGACCAAACTCTAGCATAAACTTCACTGTCATATACATATTCGCATTATTACTCGCCTCTCAATGTCGCTTTAAAGATGGACGTGGAGAAAACCAAGTGCATGTGACATCCCACACGGGTCGGCCTTCGGTCTTTCGGATGCGCACTTGCCGAACAAGCTCGGAATTCCAGTATTAAGCAGTGCAACCCGACGGACAACCGCCACGAGACAGAAGAACAGGCTCAACAAATAAATAAATGAAAAGCCCAGCGTAGCTCCGCAAAGACGAAGGAAAGATATCATTCTTCTCTGGTGCATGTTGAAGGCTACTCTGCTAAAGAGAGTTATCTGCATCATCGTTATCGGGCTTCTCTGGCTTTTTATGTCCCATTTCCCGGCTTTGAGGTCTGTCCATCATCGCGCTCTGCACCGCGTAACTCGCGCACCTCATCAATTTTTTACTAGCCTGCCGGCTGTGTACTCGAAGCCGTCCAGTCTTTCCAGCAGTTCTCAGCTCAGTTCCACCGCAGCAACAGCAACCATGGCAGACTGCCCTTCCACTTCCACTTCCACCTCCACAGCACCAGCAGCAGCACAAAAAGACACCCCACCACCAGCCCAAGAAACCAAAGCCGAATCCCCCCTCCCCAAACTCTCCCCCTCCGATTTCCGCGCCTACAACCACATGGCCGAACACATGGACTACTTCCACTCGCACTTCCGCCAAACCTGGAACACGTTGTACCGCGCCTGCGAAACCAACAAACGCCCCTCGGGCATGTCAATTCGACAGTTCCTCGCCGTCGCAGACCAGTTCAGCCAGCAGCTCACGTTCCACCACACCATCGAGGAGCAGTCTATTTTCCCGGTGCTGGCGCGCAAGATGCCGGCGTTTCGCGAGGAGCTGGAGCTGCTGACGCAGCATAAGGGGATTCACGAGGGGTTGCAGAAGTTGGAGGCGTATGTGGGGGAGTGTAGGAGGGGGGAGAAGGAGTTGAGGATGGGGGAGATGAAGGCGATTATGGATTCTTTTGGGGGGGTGCTGTGGGCGCATTTGGATGATGAGGTTAAGCAGTTGGGCGCGGAGAATATGAGGAAGTATTGGACGTTGGCGGAGATGAAGAGGATGCCGATGTGAGGAATTGTGCGGGCGTTGGGAGGGCGTTGGGGGAGAGGACGATTGCACCAGGAGAAAACAAGACGCTTATTCCTTGGACATGGGGGGGAATTCAAGATTTATTTTATTGTATTTTGCCTGGCCCATACTATGTCTTCCGGGTCTTCGCGAATTTCTCATGCCACTTTCCCTTAGGAGCCGCTGTTTTGGGGGCAGCTGAATCAGAGATCGAGGGGGTGACGGCGCTCTTTGCGCATATTGTGGTTGTCGAGGGAAAGTCATACAGACCTTCGATCGTCTTCAACTCTGCATCACTCCGCCATGCCTCGGGTAGCGAGTCTTTCCATTGATCGAGAAAGTCAGCAATTACATAGTCGCGACTGCCGTGCTTGGCTTCCAGCAGAGTGTTGCCGACAAACGTCACTGTTTTCCTCCGGTCCAGGCACGACCACGGCCCGCTTGTGTCCTGCTCGGCGGTAGCGAGATGCCTGAAGATGGCCGTAGTAAGTGGTGCAGGATAGCTTTCTTCCTCTACCAGGGTTGCCAAGTCCTGCCCTAGGAACTGGCTATCCAGCTTGACACCCTCCGCCAGAGCAGCTGCGTTGATTGACGTCCAGATCTGCGACAGCGTGTTCGCGGACGGTCTATAAGAGCTTCCCCAGAGCTCGAAGGCGATCACCTCCTTCCAGCCTTGTTCACACTGTGCAAGCGACAACGGAACGTCGGCGAATATGCTCGTCTTTCCCTTGGCGTTCTCTGTAGTATCAACTTCACCACCGACGATATCGTACACTGGCAAGACGTCCTTTAAGTGAGCTGCAGCAGAGCCTTCGGCGAGGTGCAGCTCAAGCGTCGCTGTACACGAAGCAATAGCGCATGTGGTGGGGGTCGCTACGTCGTTGCCATGGGCGTCCAGGGTGGGCTGCGTAACGAAGACGGAATTGGACGTCTGCACCTGGCGTATCTGGAAGCTCTTGTCCGGCGTACAGAGCACTGCATATGCGGGCCTTGCGTTGGGCGTACCAGAGGCGTCGGAGGGCAGCGATTTTACGGACAGCCTAGAGACGCATTAGCACGGTATCCACGTAGAGACGGGTGTCAGACAGACAGAGGGGGCTCTGGGGCCTCGAGCAGCTCGACCATCTCGGGCGGGAGCTCAAGCAGGCGGAAGTTCTGCAGCTCGTGGGCGACGGCGAAGGGCACGCCCTCGTCCTGCTGCGTCGTCGCCATGTCGGGCGGGGGGTGGTTGTGCGGGAGCCGTGGCGCGGCGGGCGGCGTGGGAATGTTTTCTCCCGTGTTTGCGGGGCGGTGGATCGGCGGCGGGCGGGTCCCCCAGCGCGTCTCGTCCACGGTCCCCCGGCTGCAAGGGCGGCGCGTCAACAGCCCAAGCGACCAGCCCGCCAAAAATACACGCCCCCCGAATCGCGATTGCTGGGATCTCGCCCGTCGCACCGTCGCACCGTCGCACGTTTCAATTCGACGTGCAGCTGCTGCCGTGCTGCGCTTGGGCCGAGAGCAAGCGCCCTTGTTTCCTTGTTTCGGCCGGGCAGGAGCGTCTCGCGCCGCCTCGCTCTTGCTTGCTGAGCTCCCGCGCTGCTTGTTTACATCTGCGGCTCGCTGCACCAGTGCACCTCACGTCGCCTCGAGGACTCGACGCCCGCCGCATGGCCCGCTGACTCTCATTCACTCGCTCGCCTCGCTCGAACATGCCAGCGCCGCCCTCTCGACCTGCTTAGTCTGAAACAGCGCTTTTCCGTCCCAACCTCGTCACTCTTTTACGCCCGTCTGCCAGCATGGTCATCATCACCCCCGAGCCGGCAGCGCTGTCCGCCAGCGACCTGTCGCTCTTCTACACCACCGACGAGCTGCTGTCCAACTCGCCCATTCTGATCTTCTATGGCCCGACCGCGACCTCCACCCAGGCCACCCACTCGCGCATCCAAGCCCACGTCTTCACCCCCGCCGGGCTCCAGAACTTCGCCCGTCTGATCATCTCACCGACGGCTACCTTCTACGCTGCTGTAGCATGCCTGCCGCGCGAAGAGCAGGGCGACGAGATCTGCCGAGGTCTTGCTTTCAGTCTGTACAAGTACTTTGCCGAACTGTCCCCAGATGTCAAGCACGCCTGGGAGAGGCAGTACGGCTCCGTAACCCGCCTGCCATCGGCGCCAAGAGTGTTCTCCGAATCGCACGCCGCGATTCTTGCTGCGCGGATGGTCAAGGTGGACAATGTGGGAGATGTCATTGTCGATGTGCGACATGCTCTAGGCGAGCAAACACTGTCGTGGCTGGATCTTGACGTGGTGTTGCCCCAGGGGAGCATTCAAAAGTTGGACAACCCTCGGGAATCAGCTCATTTCGATGAGTCGGAAGACGACATACTTCAGCAGCGCTATGGCCCGTACGCGCCTGTTGTCAAGCTATTTGGGGACGCTGCGTTCCTTCCTACTTCAAAGCTGCGGCGCGCACCTTCCAAGCCAACTGCTCTCAATCGATCACAGACTTTTTCTAGGAACCAGAAGGAAAATCTCAGGCGGGAGATGTGCGAGCTTCTCGACACTGAAGAAAATTACGTCAACAAAGTACACGAGCTAATTCATACTGTGGCCGTAGAATTCCGGGACAAGGCCAAGCACAAGAGTTCCACCAGCACAAGCCCCAACGAGCAGGCTCTGAAGACTCTGTTCCCCCCAAGCTTGGACCAGATACTTGACATCAACTCACAATTCCTGGTCGCCATTCGGACTATTTTGGAGGACACCGAGAATGCCGCGATTCAAGACATCGAACAGGCGACCGAAGACATTTTCGTTGCGCCTTTGAGAGGGCAGAAGGATCCCCAAGATGTCACAGGTGCTTTAGCAGTGGCGAAAGCGCTTGTAGAGTGGTTTCCTCAGTTTGGCGACTGCTACAACGACTACATGGCGGCTCACGCCGATTTTCCGCAATTGCTGAAGGGCTTCACCAAGGACGTCAACTCTAGCTTCTCGAAACGAGTATACGAGACTGGAGAACAGCGCCTGATGTCGATGCTAATCGAACCGGTACAGCGTCTTCCGCGCTACAACTTATACATCGACAACATCATCAAGCAACTCCCCGTTCGACATCCTGCTATCAAGACCTTCCTAAAAGCACGAGACATCATTTCTGAAATATGCTCACGAGAAGGACCCTCGGCACAGCAAACCAAGGTCTTTGATCGTCTACGCAAGATGGTCTTCTCTTGGCCGAGCACTTTCACCCCGCACGGTCGATTGATAGCTGCGATCGATTTCGTGGAACTGTCGGCTCCATACCACGGAGACCTGCATGGTCCCTCGACCACTGCCGGCATCTTCCTGCTATTCACGGATACCTTCGTTTTGCTGCATAAACCGACTGGATGCACAACCACCGCGCGCACGCTCATCGCAGACTTGGATAATCCAAAGTTTGCCGACTCGTTCACCGGATCAGTAGAGCTAATTTTCCATCAACACCTGAAGCTCTCTGACGTGTTCTTAAGCGAGCACTCCGAAGGCAGCATCCTACAGTTGCTCTCGCCTACCCCGACTGCAAGTCAGCCGGGCCGCCCACGGAGCCGAGATCGCCAAAACTTTGGCATCCGAATGTTCTACTTGCAGGGAGCGTACGAAGGCAAAGCACACAAATGCGTCGAAGAGGTGACAAAAGCAAAGGTGGAAGGCCGGTATCCCGAAGCGGAACGAGAAGATTACAAGTGGGAGGTGCGCACCCTATCTGGCGACCTGAGCATGTTCACGGCTGTGACCGAGGATAGCACTGGGCAAGATAGAGAGGGTCGGAGGGAGCCAGCGAAAGTACAGGTCATCGTAAATGCTCATGCCTCGTTGCCCGCCCAAGTCGCCGGACACAGCTCCATCGAATTGACCGTATCCATATCTATCCTGGAAAACGGCTTTTACCTTCTCGAATGCAACGGCACAAATGGCTATGCGGCGCGCGACAAGCTGACCAACGTGGAATTCATTCCCATTTTGACTAAGCGTCTTGGCAACTTCTTCCAGCTGCGTAACAATATCAAGAATCCTGCATTGGCGGAAGCGTACCTGTTCCGGAACCAGCAAATTTTGAAGTCGCTTAAACTCCAGCTTGAAGATGTTGTGGACGGTCAGGACAGTCGGAGCCGCCCTCATTCGCCTGTCAAGATGCTCTCCAGTTTCTTTGGTGGTAGCGTTAGCAAAGAAGGCGGATCTAGGAAGCTCCAACGCAACCCGACGTCGTTGGGCGAGATCCCAAAAATGGCTCCTCCACTTCCACCGACGCCCTCTCGCACCCAGAGCCGAGATGGCGAGTTGTCCCGTCCAACATCATCCAATAAGACAATCGGGTTCAACACCGGTGCCACTCCAATGGATTCATTGGCTAAGTTAGAGGAGACCTTGGCGACTTTTATCCTATCCTTGCATGCTCGAAAGGGCAATATCGTCGGCCGATCCGTCCGAGCCAGAGTCGTGGCTGACGAGCTCTTGGTCAATGAACTTTGCAACTCGTTGCTGGAAAATCCTGCGAATGTCGATACAGCTGCTCAATCTTCTGTGGATGTTTTGTTCGCAGCATTTGAGAAGTTCCTCAACATTGCTTGGAAAGAGAAGATGGGCCCTGTCTTATCTTACGCTACACTCGTCTCATTACAGATGAAATCTGATAGCATGTATCCCGGAGAGTTCGAAGATTTCTTTCGAACCACGTACAGCGAGCTGTCCCCACAGAACCAACGGGCCCTCCGAGCAATCATCAAATTGCTTGCTGAGCTACTCGATGGTATGGGAAATGACGGCGACCGCGGCATCTTGACGGCCGCATTTGCGGAAATACTGGTGACCGAGGGCAGTGCGAACGACTACATCTCCCTAATCGACCGATTCATTCAGGACATCAACGCGCTTTTCCCAGACCAGCAAAGCGGTGTCAATACACCCAACTTTGGCTCTGTGGATTCTAGGAGTCGTTCCACAGCCACCGGCTCCTTGACTTCGAATACGTCCCTCAGAAAGCGGTTCGGTTTCGGTACGCTCTCACGTCAAGATAGTAAATCTGAGAACGAATCCAAAGTGGGATCATTGTGGCGTTCGCTAAGCAAGAACACCCATGGAGTGGATAGTCAACCGAGCAGTACAGCCAAGCTTGGACATGCTTCTCTTGGCCGTTCTAACTCGACAGATGCGAACATCCACTTGTCACCCAAACGTCCTTCATCCCGGGATCGGCCTACTGTTCTCGGCGCGTTTGCTTTCGAGGGTGGCAACATGAGCCCGGGTCGGTCGTTCCTAGGTGCACTGGGCACGGTAGCAGAATCTCGAGCAGAGGTATCTACCGCTGGACCTCCCCGCAAGAAGCGTCGCTCTTCTCTGAGTGACTTGAAGACGTTGCAAGATGCTAATGATGCGCCCACGTGGTCCTCGCAGACTCCTCGTAAGCCCAATGCTTCGCATCACGACAGCCGACAGACCAGTACTTCGCCACGTACCCCTTCACGATCACCGACAAAGCAGTCAGCTATCCCCACGCCAACGCGGTTAGGCTCACCTATGCCCCGCCTAGGATCACCAATGCGCAAGGAGAACTCACCTGCGAATGCTCTTGAACGTATCGGCTCAACCCGTCCGAAGTCCACATCTGCCAAGACGGACAGCAAAGATGAGGTTATCATCAAGTCATGTAGTCCCCCCAAGAGGCGCAACGAGTCTGTGACTGGCATTCCAACGCTCAAACCGGCAACCGCTCTTACGGATCGACCTACCTCTGGGAATACAGTCAAGCTTCCATCGTCGGCATCCCGCTCGCCCACCAAGACGGGAAGCTCGACTAGTCCTACGAAGAAGTTGAAGATGCAAAGCCCTCAGAAGCTCCGTGAACGTCTTCAAAACCAGCAACGCGACATCGAAAGTGCGTCGACGGCCCTACAATCTGAGCTCAGTGTCATTGGCCATGAACTCACTGCGCGCACAGCACGTCTTATGACTCAGTCTTCAGCTCCGCCCTTACTGAGTGATGTTTCGGGCACGAAGACTCTTGAAGCTCGCATTGCAGCCCTAGAAAAGTCCCTCAAGACCACGCTCGACTCTCTCTCGACTCGCACCTCGTCTATCGCCAAGGATGTATCTACATCGTTGCAAGTCTCGGAGGCACGCGCTAAGCATCTGGACCAGCTCTATCGCGACATGAATGCTGAAAACGAAGCACTCTATTCGAGGTTCAATGATGAATTAGAGAAGGTAGAAAGGAGTGTGCGGAAAGGCAAAGGTGGTGAGGAGGTTGACCGCCGATTGAAAGCTAGCGAGGAGGAATCTGCGCGTCTGCGGAAGGAGAACGCGAGGTTGAAGAGGGAGGTCGCCGGCTTGAAAGCGCAGATTAGGGAGTGAGTGGGCTCAAGCTTGCCCAGGCTTAGCATCATCGTTCACTCTTGTTGTTTGTCGGTACGGTACTCTTGTTGACGGCGAGTAGGATCCACCAAGGGACCGCTGGTGTCCAAGGGTCTGGGTCCTTTAAAGCGTGGTTAGGTTGCATCTTTACGGCGTTCGTCACTAGCATCGGACAGGTACTGTGGGGGCTCTGTGGCATTACGGGCGTTTTGGTGGTCGTCTCGGTTCTGGTAGTCATCTCGGTTCTGGTAGTCATCTCGGTTCTGGTGGTCTTTCTACGAGTACCCTTGGTAATTGGGTTTCTGGTAACGGTTGTGGAGGCGTGGAAAGGGGAGGGGCACGGATGTGATACAGGGCTTAACGTGTAATGACGTTGAAATATACCATGTGCATACTTTATTAATGACGCATCGTCTTTTTGATAGCGCATTCATTGAGCAGGTACGGGCGACAATCTTTACAACTCAGATCAGCAAACACGCTCAGTCGCTTTTCTGCATTTCTTTCAACTAGAACTAGTTACCTTGGGGTTTCTAGCTCATGACTCAAAGAATTACAACGTCTAAAGAATGGTTGAAAGTGTGACGCTGGCGTTCGCGATCGATCCTCTTAGACTCTACTCCGTCTCACGCACGCCACACCACCGCCAACCCAAGCCCAAGATTCCGCCAGAAGAAAAAGCACGCAGCCAGCCCAAATGCAGAGAAGGCATGCTCATTTGATGTGTAGTCTACAGCATAAACTCAAACACGCTCTTCGCCTCCCTCGCAACCCCACCCTCCACCAACGGCACACCTTCATACTCGGCTCCCCCGCGCCTCCCCGTCCTCCTCCTCTTATTCTCCCTAACCAACACCCACCTCAGGACCGCAGCCAAAACGCCCACCAGCGCCATAAAGCCCGCACAAACCGCCATCCCCTTGACATACCACGGCCCCTCCTCGTCGGGAAAAATACTCGTCCCCACCAACGGCCCCATCTGCCCAATCACATTCATCATCGCAACGCCCACCCCCTTCCCCGTCTCGCTCTCCTGATTATTAATCGTCCACGTGATGATAATCGTAATGGCGGCGAAGAAGCCCGCCGCAGCGGGGTACAGCGCGAGATAGCGCAGGGTGGTGTTGTCGTAGCGGAAGTAGCCGCAGAGGGCGATTGTGGCGTAGCCGAGGGTGGCGAGGAGGGAGTGGGCGATGATGAAGGGGGAGCGGGATTGTGTGGCGTCGGAGAGGTGGGCGGTTAGGAGGACGGTGAGGAAGGCGAGCAGGTAGGGGGGTGCGGTGAGGAGTTGGGCTGTGAGCGGGGGGTGGTTCATTTCTGTGAGGATGGTGGGGAGGAAGACGGGGAGGGAGGAGAAGGCTACGTTGCAGCTGAAGAACATGAACTTTGGACCAGGGAGGTTAGGTGTTAGCGATGCAGTCGTCATGCTTAGAAGTGTGTGTATGGAGGGAGGGAGGGAGGGATGGTGGATCGACTTACGGCTGTGAGGTAGCATTTTGGATCTTTCAGCGTCTGCAGGATTTCTCGGAGATGGACACGTCGAGTTCCCCCGGATGGCCCATACGCGTGCTTCTCTTCCTCTTCCTCGTCGTTCTTCTCCTTCTCCTGCCTTAGTCGTAAAACGGCGACTTTCTTCTCCCGCGCGCTCAACCACTTCGCCACGCCTGGCCCATCAGGCACAAACTCCCACGCCCAAACCGCAACCACCACGCTCGGAAACCCCTCAATCAAGAAGAGCAACCTCCACGGGCTCAGAGGCCCATGTTCGCCCACCTTGGTAATTAGCCAAGCCAACCCCCCAGCAAACGACGCCGAAAGCGGGCTCGCAGAAATAAACAGCCCAGTCCGAAAAGCAAGCTCGTGGCGTCGAAAGAAAAACGACAGATAGAACGGCACGCCGGGCCCAAATGCCGCTTCGCTGATGCCGAGGAGCGCGCGTAGGACGAGGAGGAACCCGAAGGATGTGGCGGTCGCTTGGACGGATGCGATAATGCCCCATGATAATATGCATAGCGAGATGTAAATGTGCGGCGGTATGATGCGGTACAGCAGCGTCATCCATTCGAATGCGACTGCATAGGTACGACTATCAGCATGGAAAGGAAGGAAGGAAGGCCTGCATCCAAACGAGAAGCACTCACTGTACGTGATATAAAACGCCCAAAGGAGCCACTCGTACTGGCTCGAACTGAGCTTCAGATCCTCGGCCAAACCCGCAATCCTCGCATTACCGATATCTATGCCGAATCGTCAGCAGGCCCATATACCTATGCGTCCCTCCATCCATCTACACGCAAGCGAAACACAGCATTCAGTCCGCCCTCCTGTAACTCCAACATTCCCCATATCCTCTCCTCTCTCTCTCAAAAAACCAACCAAAAAAAACGTCACACATCACTCACTCGACCGATCCAAAAAACTCAAGCAATACAGCATCGCCATAAAAGCCACCAGCCTCGTATCCAACTTCCTAACCACGGCTCTATCCTCATCCGGCGTATAAAGCTCATAGCTCTGCACCGAGGAGCTCACAGACACCCGTCTCGACCCCGCCGTCCACTCTCTATCCCCATCCCCATCCCCTTCCTCGTCTTCCTCGTTCCCGCGTCCGCCCGACTCGGTATGACGAGCTCCTCCGCCGTCTACACGAGAAACAGGTTGCAACTCGTACGCATCGCTCCCTTCTACCATATAAAGCAGGCCGTCGGACTCACGCGACGACGGTGTCGAGGGCGAGGGCGTACAATGCGGCTCGTCCGTGGTGCTCGAGGTCGAGGCGAGGGATTGCCGTTCTGGCATGGTGGTGTGCCGCGTTTTGTAGGACTGGAGTGCTTGCCTGTCACATGGAGAAAAGAAGATAATCGCTCTTGGGCTTTAGCTAACGCGTGCAAATGGGCATGGGACCAGCAGCGATTCCGGCTCCATGTTTTCGTGTCCCAGGAGCTGGGCGACTCACTGATGAGACGCGCGCGGGAGTGCACGGACGTCACACTACCCCGGGTTCGTGGGGGATCACCATCGGCCTGCAGGATGAAGTATCGGAGGCACAGTCTACAATCAATCAGTTTCCAAACTTTTGACTTGGTACCGTACTTTTTCATTTCGACATTTCGTCTCTATTCAAACGGCAGCTTGCTGCGAATAAAGGGTAAACCAAGGGCACAGTATAGCATAGTACATACTTTTCCATCTCCTACAATGTACAGAAAACAGTAGTCTATCTGCCGCATGGTTGCAGTCTTGCAGACTATCAAGACTCAAGTGCAAGCTCAATCTCAAGGACGCCGCTCTCCCCAATCTCCCAACCACCAAAAGAAAAGAAAAAGAATCTTCAATCCAAGAACCACCAAGCCGGTGCCAGTTGCTCCACGTGGGTATATCCGCCAAAATTAGGGAGAAAGTCGAAAAAGAGAGAAGCATAGAACAGTAGAATTAAAAGAGCGCATTAATAAAACAGGTGCAGTCGAGAAAGGAGATTGTGGACGTGTAGTCGGGTATTGAAACGGGATCCATAAAGCGCCGACCAGAGTTCTTTCATCCGTCTCCTGTTGTCATTACTGCGTCGTATCGAATCGGAAGCCCGTCCGGTGTTTCGAAAGATCATGCCATTGCTTCGTGGCCGTGTCGCGAGGTGATATTACGTAGCCGTTCTGCGGTGCGCTTCCTCGAAATGCTTCGCTCGCCGTGTGCTTTGCCTTGCACAACCGTCGTCCAGTCCTCCCAATCGCTTGCCATTTCTGTAAGCACATTGCCCATGACCTGCGCACTAGCCATGAGACCGTGCTGCTCGCCTTCAAGGATTCTAACCTCGCATTTGCGCATCACACGACCAAGCCATCGTACATTGTCGACCGGGACACGAGAATCTTTGCTCCCATGATGGATGACCACGGCGCGGTTGATGTCCTCGTACCTGAATCCAATGGTCTGCTTAGTCTCTAAGCACACGATCAGATCAGTAGCGGGGTTTGCATTGGCAGTTGCACGGTCCCAGATGGCAAAAGTGAGCCGTTCGTCGAAGTCTTGTTGCCGTTGCCGATCAGCAAAAGTGAGAGCATCTTTCATCCTCTTGGCGTTCTCGTAGTTTGGATCCGCAGGATTTGCGAGCGCAAGTGATAACGTGCTAGTATTTGGTAGGATCTGGTCCATTTTCATCATGGACTCACGTGTTGAATCCTTAAACTGCGGTCGTAC
Source organism: Laburnicola sp. R22_1 (assembly GCA_014281115.1). Taxonomy (NCBI): domain Eukaryota; kingdom Fungi; phylum Ascomycota; class Dothideomycetes; order Pleosporales; family Didymosphaeriaceae; genus Laburnicola; species Laburnicola sp. R22_1. The sequence continues at coordinate 2,412,220 of JACONQ010000007.1, forward strand.
CGGCGCTGGCTCCTCGTCTAGTGACATGACTTGCGGACTGACGCTCTTTCTCTTCGTCTTCGGCGAATTCTTCGGACCTGTACGTTGCAAGCTTGCGCTGGTCGCACCGAGGAATGTCGAATTGGCCACTTTGAGCAACGAAGGAGGCAGGGCGCGCAAGAAGCGTTGAGACCTGGGAAGCTGCTGTGTGGGAGGTTGGTCTTGGCTAATTCCAATTGGCGCCATTTGGGAAGGAGGAATCCAAGGCGCGAGCAGGTGCACCCGTCCGCGAATGTGCTGAGGCATGCGCAATGATGTGGCAAGAGCATAGACAGCGCCGGCTGAATGCGCCAGCAGGGAAAACTTCGTGATCCTGAGCGTATGGCAAATCATCAAAACATCGTCTACAGTAAGGTTAACATTCAGTCAAACGTCAAATGGGGACGCAGTACTCACCTGGCCAGCTAAGCGGGGTTCCATTGGGATCAACTTGACTTCCTCCTATACCAGGACGGTCGGGGGTAATAAGTCTCAACTTCAACGTCATAGCCAATTGATCGTAGAACGCCATGACATATCTCGTCAAACCCATGCCGACGCAGACGAAAACGGCAAAGCCATCCGGATCGCCCACTTCAGAAAACGAGATGATCCGCCCTGTCTGAGGATGGCGTATCTTCTGTGATAGACGCGGCGAATTGAGATAACCTTCGACCTCCATATCAATCGAGTCTATACTTGCCGGTCGCTCCTCAATCATGGACTGAGGCGGGCTCTGTACAGGCACTGCGCGTGTTTGCACGCCTCTAACGGCTGCAGCATTGGTGGCATCAACCTTGGCATTGTGCGACTTCTCTGCCTTCGCTGGCAGATCTGGATGAGACCATCGTTTCTTCTTGATTGTGGGGCGGGGCTGAAGATAGGTTGCTGTAGATGTTAGGAGGCTTAGCGACGGATGTCGAGCTGCCATATCTTCGCTAGCAGAGCGGACCGGTTTGCTGACGGGAGATTGAACTGATCTCTCGGTGGCAGAGTGCACTGACATCTCGCTGCTCTCGCGACGGGTTACACCTTTGGAATGGTTATGCATCGTATTTGCGCCCATGATCATCGAGCTTGTCGACTTGCGACTGTTCGCGGATCGACCTCCAACAGCCAAAGACTTTGCACGCCTCGCCGGTGCGCTGCTGGATCTGGTCCCTCCTGTACTGTTTGAAGCGATGCTGCTGGGTGGGGGAGGGGCGCTGTCCGGCCGTCCAAGCGACTGGAGCGCAAGGGTGTAGTTGATGGGAAGCGGGGTAAGCTCGTCGTTCACAGTTGCGCTCCTGGTCCGTGTGTGCATCGCCATCTGCTGTTTGTTTGTGTAACTTGCTTCTTTTGGTTCTGGTATTTGAGATTCTCGGTTCTCCGGTGCGTTTGGTTGCATTGTGATTCCCAGCACTCGGTGCGCTTTCGCGGGGTCCTGCGCTCGGGTGTCAGAGAGGCTTGACACAGATGAGGTTGGGGACGAGGCAATGGTTCCATTGGGTGAAACACGGGCACTGCTCAAGGAAGCCCCTGCAGCCACACCCCCCACGGGTAGCTTGCCGGCTAACTTGTCACGCAGCAATTTCTGCTTTCTGAGCTCACGAATTCTGCGTGCGACTTCGTCTTCCGCTGCCTCCAACTCCTTCAGAATTTTCTCCTTTGACGTTTTCTCCGGAGGATCGACATTTTCATCCTCTTCAGGAACAGTGTTCGTCCTATACGAGTCATGCCGGTTAGATTTGCGCCCGTCTCCTTTTCTATGCGGTTTCTGCGACGGGCTACCCGTGTGCCGTAGTGACGAGCCTCGCTCTGGGATAAAATGCTTGTCAGTGGGACTCCCTCCTTCATGCCCATTCAAAAGGCTGAGGCCATTGCGAAGCGGACTCGTGCCTCGACTTGGGAAGTGCGGTGCAGCCGGCGATGATTCCGCAACGACGGGTTCCTCGCTGATTGTGTCTTCTGCGACCATACGTTGGGGCGCAGGTTTCCTCGCGACAACGGGTGCCGCCGCGACCTCTGGTCCTTGCACAGTCGCGCGTTTGCGCTCCGAATCTTTCAGCCTCAGTCTCTCCCGCGAGGTCATGTACATCAAGCTCCGGTGCCCTTTTGCGCTCCTCTTGCTGTCAGCAGATGTCCTCGTGCTGCTGTCGGACGGCTTTCTTGGAACGCCTGCCTCAATGCTGATGTTTCCAAAGCTGCTCACCGATCGGATCGACTGCGCCGAGTGTACGGACGCCGAACTCCCCCCGCCTCGGCTCATGTAACTCTTCAACGAATGCTCTTTGTCTTTCCGCTTCGGCGCGGTAATGGGCGACAGGCCCGAGGGCGGTTTCGAGGTGCGGATGACGGGCGGCTCGCATGCGTCGTCGACGTCCAGATGCGTCTGGCTGCTCAGGTTCTGGTAGGTGCCGTCTACAGCTCCAGCATCGTGGCGACCGAAGTTCAGGCTGTGCGGGCTCGAAGGGACAGAGGCGGTCTCGCCATAGCCAAGGGGCAGGTTCTCGAAGTGGTTGTGGGTGGAGGCGGAAATGGCCGACAGCGAGTCGATCAGGGACGAGATGACTTCGGGCGACTGGGACTGGGGGCGGAGGAGGTTGGGTGAGCGCTTCTTCACGCGGAGGTCGGGCATGGCAGATAGCGAGCTTCGCCGTCGCGAGCGCAGGTGATGGGTTGCCGTGGAGGAAGTATCGGCGGGGAGGGAAGGAACGGCCGGCAGCTGTGGTTGGACGTCCATGATGGCAGTTTATTGTTTAGAGGGTACCCAAGAAAAACATCGGTCGCGGCACAAAGTCACGGTCGGCGCGGATTCCGGGCGTGCGTCTGCGATGTTCCTGGGTCGTGATTGTGCAGGTGTAGCGGAGATCAGTGCATGTTTGTGCATGCACGCCGTTGCTAGGGCTGCAGCCGTGACGTCGTGCGTGCGGCGCGCGTGGCAGCAACAGACGGAGAAAAGGCGTGGAGTGGCGAGGACGGCGGGCGGAGAGGAGAGGAGAAGAGAGCGTGCGGGTGTTGCAAACAGCGAAGAGAGAGTGAGCGTGCTCTTCAGGCTCGTGAAAATCACGCAGCCGCAAATCCCCCCGTACCCCCAGCGCCCATACACACCTTAGCCCATGGCCGAAAGGGGCCACCCACGAACCGGGGCTAGCCTGCGCTGATTGGGCCTTGCCTGACCTTCATCGCCCATTTTGGCCATGGCATGCCCCAGGGGAGCGGCCTTATGTTTCTTTTGGGTCGTCGAGGGGCTCTTTCCCCTACCACGTGGGGGTCTGCCATCGCCCTTCGACATGTCTTTGAGACTTGTACAGCCCACCAGCCGTGCCGACACTGATCCCCCGCTGGTGCCGCCCCCCGCAAATCGACCAGACTCCAGAGGCACTGGTGACTTGAGCGCACCATGTCCTTTGCGCGTCCCGAAAACCACCGCGCTGGGGTCATCCCAGGAACGCGGAATGGCTTCGCGTTCCGTTTTGAGCTCGGTCGTGCTTCGGATCACCTTCTGGAAATCCGCAACGTACAAGGCTGTAATATCGCTGTATAGACTTCGGTGGCACTCCGCACCCGTCTTAGTTGTATGAAATAGAAGCAGGCTGTCGCTCGGTCACATTGTACTTAATCAGTTCGTTGCGGAGGAGTTTCCCTTTGAGCATAAAGTGGTGGGGACCCGTTTCGATGCCTTTTAAAGGACATCGACGACAACATGGCAATCGTAGTAATATTCCTTCGAGTCGTTCACAACTCCCAAGCCACATCGGACTGTCGCTTGTGTATCGCTCAACAATCCAGCATTCGCTTCAAGGAAAACCCTCCTTCTACAGACTCCTAAATAAACACCACAACAACAAATTCTACATGAAACATTATCCACGATCACAAGCTGACACTGATGGATTGTGTGCCTGAGGCCTTCGGCAGGGCGGCCGCCAAACAGCAGGGATCCCCAACCTACGTCATCGCCCCAAACCTCAACACCACAAAATGCATCACCACCACAAAATGCATCACCACCACAAAATGCATCACCACCACAAAATGCATCACCACCACAAAATGCATCACCACCACAAACTGCACTATACTCCCCCCATTCCCCCATCTCCCCAGCTCCAGAAAAACATCCCTAAACCACATTTAAAATGTTATTATTAGCCCTCCTAGCACCGTTCACCCTCCCTGTTGCATCTCTCTTCGCAATCCCTATGCTCTCCTCCTCTTCCACCTCTCTAAACCTTGTCTTCTTTAACTTAACATGGACTACAATCGCTATAACGTACTCGCCTCTCCAACTAGAGTTCTTCGCTCTATTTCTCCTGCGCACAACACTTTTCTTGGTACCCGCTGCCCTGTTCCTCCTGTTTGATCTTGGCCTGCCAAGTCTCGCTGTGGAAATCAAGGCGCAGGGCGATAGAGGACTGCCAGGGAGGCAGAGAGGCGGCGTGCAGAAGATTAGATTGGTGGTGGCGTGGTTGTGTGTGAATGTGCTGCTTGCTGGGGTTACAAGCAGGGATAGAATTCTTGGTTATAGATATATTGAGGATGAGAAGTTTGCTGCTGATTAAGGGCAGTCGCTGGAGTCTGAACTACTTGCCAAATCTGTTATGCTTATTTAAGCATCTAGCTATGGGCCTTCTCTCTCGCATTGTAAGTCCACTAGGTCCCCCTTGCGCGCCACAGTCCCTTAAATGTAGACTTAACTAAACTTAACAGATCCTCTAATGCTATATCCACTAAAACAACTTGCACTTCCTAACTAGCGGCATTCTTGTCCGCCTCCACCAAACGTGGCACCACAGTATATCTGTCCCCTACTCCTTCACTGCCACCTACAACCATCCCGCATGCTATCTCCTGCACTGCTTTCTGCCTATCTACCTCCCTGCTATCATCTTCCGCTTTCACATTATAACCTACCTCCTTATTATTGCTCTTATATCTCTTAAGGAGCTCTTTACTTATTTAGGCTACAACGTCCTACCATCAACAATTATGCTGAGAGGCATGGCTAGAAGAGTTGATGCGCATATAATAAGTTAAGGGAAAGGCAACTATGGACCGCTAGGTGTGCTCGATTGGGTCTATAGAACGACGTTGGGAGCGGACGTGATGGACAATTTGCATGAGGAAATGGACAACTACAATGTACAAGGACGGGCAGGAAGGGCCATTAACGGGGCAGGGGATGCGGCGAGTAGAATTGCAGGGAGGCTGAGAGGCAAGGCTACAAAAAGCAAGCCTAAGGATTAAAACTTACCTAAGGATTATAGTTGTTTATTATGGGTTATTGACTTATCGCACTTGAGGGTAGCGTGGTTCGAGGTCCGGAGTTCTGATACCCTAATAGAAGGGCGTTTGGGGATCTTTCTTGTATACCAGCAAGCACACGGGTCTATTCTCCTAGGTCAGCTGTCGCAATTTGAATGTACATTCGTCTTCTTCGGATTCTCCCCAGTGACATCACAGTTCCGTTATATTAATCATTCACTTTCGGACCGTTTCGAATTCGCTTGCCTGTTACAAGGTCGTGTAGGAAAATGCAAACCGGACCCTCCATGAAAAAGATGTGCTTGCTGTTACGGCCGCAGCATGCCGACATCATTCATCCCATGCACTGAACGCCAGAAGCCCTATTTTCCCTCCATCTAGAAGACCATCGCGTGTGGCCTGTCCGTCTTACGGAGACTGAAAGTAGAGCTGAGGTAGTCGGCCAGATGAGCTTCCTTCTTGATGGTGGCGAGCAGGGCCTTGTCCACGGCCTTCTGGTCTGCCACGCGGTCCTTGGAGGTCTCCTTCTTCTGCTTCTCGTTAGTGACGTCGCTCATTGGGACGAGTGCATAGAACCCACCTCGGGGGCTTCGCCCTGCTTGAAGAAAGCTTCCTCGCCCTGCTTCTTCGAGGCCTTGTCCTTGGTGAAGTAGCCGGACTCGCTGGCCTTCTTCAGGACACCATCATCCACACCGGCAATATCCACTTTGGTCGAGGTCGCAATCACGTACCGGGCGTTTACCCTTCGCAGGGGAACGCCGTTGACTTTGAAGGGACCAGTGACAAGGAGGACACCCTGCTCCAGGTGCTTAAGGACGATGACACGCTTGCCACGGAAGCGGCCAGCGAGGAGGATGACGACGGTGCCGGGAGTGAGGGACGGGCGAACCTTGGCCGGGCGGATGGACTTGCGTGCCTGGAGTCATAATTAGCACCTCTCCATTTTGCGCGACGTGACCTATCTGAGCAGTCCGCAAGCCCGGGGAGGCTGCGCGAGCACTGCAGCGCGCAGCTAGAGCTGTGCCCTCGTGCACTTCCTGAATCTCTCTTGATTCTGTCCATGCACTTCCTGTCGTGGATGGTAACGTACCTTCTTGGGCACGGCGGCGTCCTCCGCCGGATAGTACTTGCTCGCCTTCTGGGAGTGGTGCGGTATCGACCGCTCGCCCTTGGCAAACTTCTTCGTCGTGGGTTGGTCCGCCATGTCGAATTGTGTTGTCGTCGAGTTGATTCCCTTGAGGTTTTGGACGCAGTTCACGGTCGGCTATGCAATTCGAGGTGTGTGCGCCGAAAGGTTTCTCCGGCCCCGCCGCGCGCTAGTTAGTAAGGCGAGTTCGCAGTTACCCAGGTAGGCAAGCTAAGGCAGCTCCGACCGCAACACGCATCACAGCTTCGCCTCTGCGCAAGAACCCCCACATTACCCGCAATCATGTCCATTCAGCCGCTCATTACCTTCAAGGCGGGCCAGTGCGAGCTCTCGGTAAGTAATCCGCAGTCCTCCGTGGATGCAGCCTGCTAACGCTCCTTCAGGGCAGCTCACCAAACCACAAGGTGAAGCCGCAGCCGACACCGGGTTACGTTTATCTGTACCAGGGAGACGATGGTTTGTCAACGATACAGTGTCGGTGATAATATACTAAGCCCGTCAGAGTTCGTGCACTTTTGCTGGCGGACACGCAACAGCGGCGTCGACCAGAACGACCTCGATCTCATCATGATCCCCGGCGACGGATCCTTCATACCCTACACAGGCAGCGAGACGGCTGCGGAGTCGGACAACGTGCGGTCACCTACCGACGGCCGTATTTTCGTCCTCAAGTTCAGCTCCAGCTCACAGCGATATCTCTTCTGGCTGCAGTCGAAGTCACAGCACCCCCGCGGCGACGCCAGCTGGTTCAGCCCACGAGATCTAGCCATTGGCCAAATTGTCGATCGGCTCCTGAACGGCGAGGAGGTTGACGTACTGACCGAACTTGCGGTCGCCGCGAGCCAGAACCCGGACGAGGACGAGACGATGGAGGATGTTGAAGGCACTGACCACTCCGCGAATCGGAACCGACATGGCGGAACGGGAGGCGCTGGCGCTGGCGCCACAGGAGGTGACATCAGAGAAGAGGGCGAAGAGTCTCGAGAAGGCGGCGCTGATGGCGGCCGAGCGTAGGTACCGAACATTCATATCACAGGCGTCGGCGTCGTGGCACGGTCGACTCAATTAGCATAACGCCAGTGGCAGTAGAAGAGGTGGCCACGAGCGAAAGCGCAAGCGCATCTTCCTCAGAGTAAGGCGTTATGGGCTCAACCAAATGTCCACGGACACTACTTGGGATCTGCTCAACTGTACCACTAAGAAAATTACCATATCATGTCATACATTACGCGCGACCGCCACGACGCTGGATCATCTGTTTTTTTGTTTAATTTCATGTTCTCACGAAACTGTGCTAACTGGTTCTCAGAGCGGCCGCAGGGTCCACCGACGCCTCGTCTATCGTGCAAAATTTCTTGAATTCGCTCAAATCCGGCGGTGGCTCTAGCGGCGCTTCAAGCTCTGAAGACCCTTTTACCACGCTTCTCGACCTCCTCAGTCCTAACACTACGGTCCCCGTCATCGACAAAGCACCCGACGCCTTTATCGATGCCCTCTGCTCAAACCTCCCGACCACCCTGTTCCTTATCGAGGCGGAAGTCGAAGACATAGCTGAAATTGATCCTAACTCTGAGACTGCACAAATGGCTATTCAGACACTTGATCAAGAGCAAAAGCGGGACATCCTGAAGAGAGTAGTCACGAGTCCACAGATGCGACAGAGCTTGGGGAGTTTGACGGTAGCGCTAAGAGACGGTGGACTACCGAACGTGAGTCAGGCGCTCAAGATTGATGTCCAGAATGGAGGATATATGAGGGGAGGAGGTATGCCCCTGGGTGGGGGCGATGCGGTCAAGGCGTTTGTGGAAGGCGTGAAAAAGACGGTGCAGAAGGAGAAGGACGATGACGATGAAGAGATGGATACTAGCTGATTGATGGATTATCAATCATGACAAGGACGTCTCGAAATGGGGTTCATCAATCGGGTTTTTCTGCTTAGACACCACGAGGTTTGCACAGTATAGACACCACGGGCATGCCGACATGACCAAGTACCTATTATGACAACGATTGAATGAGAGCATTGTACTTTGGCCTTCTGTGACAGGGTTAAGCATGGACTGGTTACTCGGCAGGCTACCATGCCTAGACAAAACATAATAGGCACTAATGGCTTAGTGCTATGAGTGTTTGTGGGACACATCGTCTGATTTGTCCGGTTCCTAATATTTTACATCATACACATCCCCAATGAGATCCGCGGTCATGACCAGCCCCTTTTCATAACCTCCATCCAGCCCATCAAATCCCCACTCCCCTCACTCCCATCAACCCCTTCATCGCCCTCACTCCCCAGTCCCCACCTCAATCCACCCATTCCTAATCCTTTCTCTCCTCCCCCAGTCCAACATCCGCCCTCATCCTATCCATCTCCGCCACCACATTAACCAGTCCCAACCTCTCCGCCACAGCCTCTATCCCACTCCACTTGGCGACCTCGACCTCCTTCCCCAACGGATGCTCGTTCTGATACTGCCTCATCCACAGCTGGCGCTGCTTTTTGTACTCGGGCCGCATGTAGTACTGCAGACAGGGGCGCTGGCCTTGCGGGAGGTAGCGCGCGAAGAACTGCTTGCAGTAGTTTGGGATGCGGTCTGCTTCGTTGATGCCGGGGGTGAGGGTGGGGGTGGAGGGTGAAGACGGGGATGGCAGAGGCGGTGCAGTGGTGGCGGCTGAGTAGGGTGGTGGGGGGAGCGTGTGCGTGGGTGAGAGAGAGTGCGAGGTGCGGAGGGGAGAGGGCTGTTGGTGGGTTTGAGAGAGGGGGAGCGAGGAGCGGGCTGAGGTGGTGGTTGTTAGAGAGGAGGTGCGGGACTGCGAGGGTGCTACTTCTGGGGCAACGGTGGATGCGCCGGAGACATGGCGCGTTAAGGCTGGGACTTGTTGGGTGTGGTCTGCGCGGAGAGAGGCGGGCGTTCCTGGGCCCGAGCCTTGGGGGAGCGAGGTGGGTGTGGCTGATGTGTAGGCTGCTCTGAGGGCGTGCTGGCAGGGTGTTGTGCCTAGGTGTTGGGGCGCAATGTCAGTGCAGTTCAGAGAGGTGGGGAGTAGGTACTGGCATGCAGAAGCCCAGCGGGGAAGGAATCTTGCGCGATAGCAAGACCTCGGGAGGGTATACGTCTGCTTTGCACCGGGATATTACGTACAGACTTCTTTGTCGTGGCCGCAGTGGTAAACTTGGAGGAGCTTATGACACATCTTTTCGGTAAGATGCTTTGGGGCCGGTGCTGAGAAGCGCGGTGTTCTTGTAGTGATAGTGCGTGAGTAGTATGAACTCCTGTGATGATATCGTCGTATAGGTTGTGTGGTAAAAGAGAACCGCGGGTAGACGCTTATAAGGAAGCGGGAGAAGCCACGATGAGCGACGTTTCTATCGGGTGGCGGCTGCGTGCGGGCAGGCAGCGAAGGCGGTCGGTGGTGAATCTGTCCTACGTGGACACTGACCCTTCACTGATCTGTTTAACGTCTAGCGTAGAAATGACTTCACAACAAACGCACGAACTGTGTCATAATACCTCACGCAAGACTGGTCATTACAACTTGAAACTTGTGGAACTATCAGACATGTCATATATCTAGAGCTATGCACCTATCATTCACCCAGGATATAGACGCCAGAAAACATTTCTCAACTCCTGCCACACCATAAAATGCATGCTCCTCTCGCGCTCTAAATTGTGCTTAGTAGCTGCGTCCGAAAAGTACCCACTTTTTGGCAAAGTTGTTACAGTCAGGGTTGATGCATTTCGTCTCGCCCTCCTTAATGCCTTCAGGCTGGTCGAAGGGGATGCACAAACTCTTTGCACCCATAGCCGGAGCCTGTTTGTCCTCAGCCACGCCGTCACCCAGCGCTTTCTTGGCGCTCTTGTCTTTGACCTCATCTTCGCACTTTTCGCCCTCGCAATGGGGAACGAGAAGAACGTTCTTGCCGTTGAGCGTGGGGACAAAGTCGTCCCAGTTGGTGAGCTTCACGCGGTGTTCATCAAACGCCTTGGTTGCCTTGGCGAGCATGTCCTTCTGGATCTGCTCGAGCAGCTTGGGAATGGCTTCCTTGAGCTCATCAATCTTAGTCTCGCCACGCGCCTGCGTCTTGTCCTCGATGTCACGGCGAGATGTCGTGACCTGGCCCTTCTCGGCGTCCTTGGGACCGAACTCAATTCGTAGCGGAATGCCCTTCATCTCCCAGTCGTTGAACTTGAAGCCTGGAGAGTAGCCCTCCCTCAGATCGGTCTCGACGCGTACTCCTACGGATTCCAGATCGCTCTTGATGCCGTCAACTTTCTTATACAGGTCCTCTTTGGCCTCGGGAGAAGTCCTTCAAGAGTTAGTTATGAATAAAGCACGAGCCGGGGTGACTTACTTGGCGGTTACTCCAGCAGGGATGATAACAACTTGTATCTCAGCCACCCGCGGAGGAACGACCAATCCACGGTTGTCCCCATGGGTGAGGATCATGACACCAATGGAGCGAGTTGTAAGACCCCAAGAGTTTTGCCATACATGGACGTGCTCTGATTTGCCAGCTTCCTTGGCAGCCGGGTCCTCCACCGTGATGTTGAACATCTTCGAGAAGTGCTGGCCGAGACAATGCGATGTGGCTGCCTGAATACCCCTGCCGGTGGCGGGAATGAAGCCTTCAATGGTCGTGGTAAAGTCGGCGCCGGGGAATTTCTCGTTTATCGTCTTCGTACCCTTGACCACCGGAACCGCGAGGAGCTCTTGGTACACATCGGCGTACCAATCGAGGATCTGAAGCACTTCCGTCTTGGCCTCCTTTTGTGTCAAATGCGCCGTATGGCCTTCTTGCCAAAGAAACTCTCGCGATCGAATAAAGGGCATCGGGTGCTTAAACTCCCAACGGACCACATTGTTCCATTGGTTTAGTTTGAGAGGGAGGTCTCGGTGAGATTGAATCTTACGAGCAAAATGCGGGTACATGGCGGTTTCACTGGTAGGACGGACAGCGACAGGCTTCTCGAGATCAGACTTGCCGCCCTTGGTCACCCACGCAACCTCAGCGGCGAAACCTTCAAGATGTTCCTTCTCCCGCTCTAGATTGTCTGAGCTGATGAAGATGGGGAAATAGGCATTGCGAACTTTGAGGGTCTAGTTGGCGTGAGCGACGTTTCTGCAAAGCCGGCTTGTATGCACTGCTCACCTTGATCTTCGCGTCGAACCAAGCTTTGATATTCTCCCAGATGGCATAACTAGCAGGCTCCAAGATATAACAACCCGCAACCTAATTGACTAGTTAGTCCTGTCACCCAACACAGGTCCAGGTAAACCCACATCGTAGTATGAGATCATCTGGCCCTTGGTAATGACCTGCTGATACCATTCCGCGAGATCATCCTCTTTTGCGACATCTATGCCGATCAAGGCAGCGCCCTCGATCTGTCGATTCGTGAATAATAGTCCCATGTTGTTCAGCAGTCACGCCTAACGGACCTTCTTCTTCTGCTGCTGAGGCTTCTTGGCGGCAGTCTTCGGGGCGCCGTCCTTCTTGCTCTTTTTGACATCGGAGATGGAGAGATCTTTCATCTGCCCGTCCGCTGCACCGGCCATGTTGGACTGATGGGTTGCGCTTCGCGGGAAAGAGATAGCTGGTGTCCAAGATCAGTTATAGTTGCTGTAACCGCGAGTCTTGGGATGCTCCGTCGACAATTGAGATGTGTCTCCTGGGCTCGCTGTGCGAAGCTTGCGATAAGCACTCGTGTATGTGTGGGGTGCGCTTTGGGAATAAAGTCGCGTTTGGGCGAGGTGGGGTAGCGGGGAACACCAGGCGGAACGTACCTGCAATTGAAAGAGTCAGAGATGAGTCAGAAGCACGAGGGCGGAAGGCAGGGCTTGCCTGTATGTAGGTAGCGTGGCGCCGTGGGAGGAAAAGAGTGGCCGCCCGGCTTGCTTCGGCAGGCGCAGTCGTGCCGTCGTGATGCGCCCGGATTAGGGAGGGGCAGCTGCGAGTCAGTCGCGCCTGCCCTAGCCCGGAGAAACATCACGCCGCCCCGAGTAGATTTCGAAAGTAAGTTCGCGTCGAAGGCAGCAGAAGAGCAAAACAACAGCTTAGATACACCACCATGGCCGGAATTTTCGAGCAACAACGCAACGCCGGAACTCTGTGTAAGCTTGCGAAGCCCGCTCCTGGCACGAATCAATGAGCTAACAGGAGCTGCAGTCCTCGGCGGAACAAAGATCAGCGGCCAGGACATCCGCGACCAAAATGTCCTCGCGACCGAGGCAATCGCTAATGTGGTCAAATCCTCCTTTGGGCCCTCTGGTCTCGACAAGATGATGGTCGACGACATCGGCGACGTGACGGTAACCAATGACGGCGCGACTATCCTCAGCTTGCTCGACATCGAGCATCCCGCGGGCAAGATCCTCGTTGATCTGGCGCAGCAACAAGACAAGGAGGTCGGCGATGGTACCACCTCGGTCGTGATAATAGCAGCTGAGCTGTTGCGGCGCGCAAACGACCTCATGAAGAATAGGATACACCCCACTACCATCATCACTGGATACAGACTGGCGCTCAGGGAGGCTGTCAAATACATGAACGAGAATATCAGCACGAGTGTGGGCAGTTTGGGCCGCGAGCCGTTGGTCAATATTGCAAAGACGTCCATGTCTAGCAAGATCATCGGATCCGACTCGGACTTCTTTTCCAACATGGTCGTGGATGCCATGCAGGCGGTCAAGACTACCAACAACAAGGGCGAGGTCAAATACCCAGTCAAGGCCGTGAACATCCTGAAGGCACACGGAAAGGGAGTCACCGAGTCAATACTGATCAAGGGCTACGCTCTCAACTGCACTGTCGCGTCGCAAGCCATGAAGACCCGTGTCACTGACGCCAAGATTGCGTGTTTGGACATTAATCTACAGAAGGAGCGGATGAAATTGGGTGTGCACATCACCATCGATGACCCAGAGCAGCTTGAGAAGATCCGGGAGCGAGAGTCAGGGATTGTCGTCGAGCGGATAGAGATGATCCTGAAGGCAGGTGCGAACGTCGTATTCACAACCAAGGGTATCGATGACATGTGCTTGAAGCACTTCGTGGAGCGGGGTGCTATCGCCGTACGGAGATGCAAAAAGGAGGACTTGCGCAGGATAGCCAAAGCAACCGGAGCCACCCTCGTCAGCACACTGTCGGATCTCAATGGTGATGAGAAGTTCGAGTCGGCGTACCTGGGCTCAGCAGAGGAAGTAGTACAGGAGCGAATCTCAGACGATGAGTGCATCCTCGTGAAGGGCACAAAGGTTTTCTCCTCGGCATCCATCATCCTACGAGGAGCGAACGACTATGCTCTCGACGAGATGGAGCGATCTGTGCACGATTCACTTTCGGCCGTGAAGCGGACACTCGAGAGTGGCCGTGTGGTACCTGGCGGAGGCGCGGTAGAGACGGCTCTACACATATACCTGGAAGAGTGGGCAACTTCGGTGGCAAGTGCGCCTTCAACCTATTAGGCTGACATGTAGCTGACACGCTCAGGGTTCTCGCGAACAACTCGCCATTGCTGCATTCGCCACCGCCTTGCTCTCCATTCCCAAGACGCTCGCTATAAATGCAGCGAAAGACTCAACGGAGCTTGTTGCTAATCTTCGTTCTCGACACGCACTTTCGCAACGCACATCGGCCGACCCGACAACACCCGAAAACGCAAAGCAGCTGGCCCGCTCGAAGAACTACAAGAACTATGGGTTGGATCTCGTGAATGGCAAAGTGCACGATTCTCTAAAGGCAGGTGTGTTGGAGCCTAGCATGAGCAAAGTCAAGCAGTTGAAGAGTGCGGTTGAGGCGTGTGTGGCGATTATGCGTATTGATACCATGATCAAGTTGGACCCGGAGGAGAGGGGCGGAGGAGATGATGACGGACATGGTCATTAGGCGGAAAGCAGATTCGAAGCTGATACGAATCGTGCCAGTGACTTGGTATGTAAATGACACTATAGATGGCACGTGTTGCGCAGCAATGCAATGACGCTTAATGTCCGGATGCTGTTCAAGAATGAAGATTCGTACGATTCCACGGTTTCCTCGTGAAACACCATGGTCGGGCTTGGAGGAATGGCTCTCGAGTTTCAACCGCTGATCGCGCCCTATGCAAGTTCGGAACGTGTCACCGCTCTCAAGGCAGCGGCCTCGTCGCGTCGCCAAGATATTGCCAACCGTCGCCGAGCCCTAGAAGCGGCGCACAGACAAGCCCGCCACACCATCCTCCCCGCGGATCTACACATGACACTCGACCCGCTCCGCCCAGGCTTTGCGCCAAGGCCTCCGCGCGAGGCATGTTTCGCTGCACGCATGCAATCATAAGCATCTGTGATATACGAGCTGAATTATTGTACGGCAGGGCTTGCGCTAAATGGAGGATTCGACGACATGTGAAGAGCGTGCTTACGACGTCCGGCTTGGTTGTTTGAGCGGTGCTGCTTGGTGTGCGACCCGGGGCGTAATCGGGATCCACAGGCAAACGCCAAGCATCTTGTCTTCTTAGCTTTTGAGGCATGTAAGTAAAACTGGGCTGCTCGTCCTTCTTGGACCTCTTTTCGGCTCCTTGACTCCGGCAGCCTTGTTGGACCATGGGGAGCCGTTGTTAAAGAGGACGGGCGCCACCGAGCGGCCACCGTTGACGATTCACCACGAACCGACCGCCAACATGAGCGCCGTGCTGGCCTTAGCGAACTTGCGATATCACGAGTTGCCCGAAAGGGAACACAACAATCCATATGATAGTAGGTCCAGCCAGATTATACCTTAACATGGACCTCCTCTAAGTGTCAAATAGCCTTGAACCCATTCATCTACGACCCAAACATCCCGGCCGCTGCACTCGGTGCTGTGGTCATTGTAATCCTGTCTTCCGTGCTCGTCTACCAATATGTTCGGTACCGGTCGTGGTTCCTCTGGGCAGCTCTCATCGGCGTCTTAATGGAAGTCATTGGCTACATCTGCCGTCTGATCTCCACAACCGACGAGCACAACAGCATCCCCTTTCTCATCGCCTTCCTCATGATCCTCCTAGCACCCAGCTTCCTGGCCGCAGCCTGCTACACCGCCTTCAGCCGCGTAGTCTGGTTCTCCTGCCCCACACACGCCATCAATTTCAAGACCCTGTGGTGCTTCCCCCGCTACATCACGCCCAGCTTCGTCATCTTCGACCTGTTCAGCTTCGTCATCCAGCTCGCGGGCGCAAGCACCATCTCGCACGCGTACCACCACGACGAGTCTCCCGAGCGGAGCATCGAAGCCGCCGAACGGCGCGTCGTAGCCGGCCGCGCCATCCTCGTCTCGGGCCTCATCCTCCAGCTCTCCTGCTACGTGGCCTTCTCCATCATAGCCATGCGCTACTTCATCATCAGCCTCCACTGGCGCCACGAAGATCTAGGCGACTTCCGCATGTTCCGCCGTCTAGGCTACTTTATCAACTTCGCAGCTGGACTTATTAGCCTGCGCGCGATATACCGGACGCTGGAGATTCCGCAGGATAAGACGACGGGGTTGCGGTATCTGATGAAGCATGAGTGGTGCTTTTGGTGCTTTGATGCCGTGCCTGTGGCGTTGGTGTTGCTTGTTATGGCGGTCTGGCATCCCGGGAAGTATCTCCCGAGGAGCTATACGGGGTGGGTGTTGGACAAGACGAGGGCGGTAGAAGAGAAGGATGCGCTGAGGTCGGAGAGCCCAGCGGAGGGGGGCGAGATGCGGGAATTTACACCGCGGGACTTTGAGCAGAGGGTTGGTGTGAGCAGGAGGGAATGAGGGAGGATGGAGGACAGTATTCTTTTCTTGTTGTTGTTTTGTTGGATTGGATCTGTGTCGATTTTTCAACTTATGATACCATTGCATGGGCGGCGTTGGATATGTTTATTCCGGGTGGAAGGACATCACGTCGCGATCATCATCTCTAGGTGTGGAGGAGTGGGGGATATACAGAAAAGAGTACGAGTTCGGACATGTATGTACAAGGTCGGCATTTCAGTCTGCTCGCTGACCATGCTCCCTCTCGTCGTCATCGATAACTATACACAAGCGAAAGAAGCACCAGAAAAAAAAAGAATTTTGCTGCCATTGCCAGCCAGGCCAGACAGAAGCTCCCGTGCCCAAGCTCATGCACTATACATTTCCGTTCCTGGGCCCCATGCAACTTGAACGAGCGCAGCGAATCTATGCCGGCTGAGCGAATGTGGATCCAATGGGTCCGAACTTGATGTTGGAGTAGATGACGGTAGCACCGGGCGAGTTAGCCTCGACGTCCTCGGGCTTGCCGGAGTCTGTGCTGCAGGTACCGCGCGCGACACCGGGGATAGACGGGTCCTTATCGGTGGGGTAGGAGGAGTCGAGCCACAGCATGTTGACGGCGTGGTCGTCCCAGAGGGACATGACGAGGACGTGGCCGCGAGCAAGCGACTCCGCCATCTTTGCGAGGCCGCCGTGGTCCTGGAACGACGTCTTGTCGCCAAAGGCCGACTTCTGGGCGTCGCACCATGCATTGGTGATGGAGTTGCCCGTCACGCCGTCGATGGCGGAGTCGGGGTTCTTGAACACTTTGCCGTCTTGGATGTAGAAGCGCTTGATTTCCGAGAGGGAGGAGCCTGAGCCGATGAATTGCGTGACGACCGTCATCTTCTTGTTGGTGTTGAGCGTCATGTCGGGTCCGTAGAAGTCCTTGACGCCCATGCGGTAGCTCTGTTGTGGGGTTAGTGGCTGATCAGTCCACTTGATGGGGAGGAACGTACGTTGTAATCGCATCCGTCCTTGTCGCAGACACCGCCATAGCGGTTGTCACCATCACCACAGTCGTTGCCCTCGCAAGCAAAGAGACCATCCTTGCTGCAGGGGTGAGGAGTGTAGGCCGTGGAGATGGAGTTGGCCTCCCAGAGATCCATCTCAGGGCAGCAGGCGCCGAACTTTCCGCTACCAGCGTTCTTGTCGTTCGGGCTGGGCTCCCAACCCTCAGCGTTGGCACCGCCGGCGATCCACTTGACGTCGTGGGGGCACTGAGCGTCGCAGTAACCTGCCTCGAATAAGCATGCAACCAAGAAAGGATGTCCATCCTGACTTACCAGTTCCGTACTTGGCACCAGCCTTGTTGTTGCCCTTGCCCATACCACCATTGCCGGGCATCTCCACCGTGTACAGAGCACCGTTCAGGCCACAGGGGAGCTTGGAGACATCGACATCGAAAGTGAACTCCTTGCCAATCAAGTTGAAGAGCTGGTACTTGCTGTCGCTCTCCATGAGGTAGGTACGAGAGCCGATGTTGGTCGAGTACGAGCCCTCGGTGACGAACTTCAAGGTAAGGGCGTTGCCGCTGGTGGTGATACCATACGTTCCAGAGTAGTCGGCGCCGTCAATAGCACAGTTCTTCGCGCACTCTGCGTTTGTCGCACAGGTCGTCGAGTCCCATAGGTTGTCCGTGTAGCAGTTGGTGTATCCGCTGGTGATATGGGTCCAACGCCAGTTGGCGTCGAGGGTTACGGATCCGGATTTGGTGGTGCAGCTCCTACCACCCGTGCCAGTGCAGGTCTGCCAGCTCATCCTCGGGTGTCTCTCGGTCTGGTTGTAATATTAGCATAGTTCTTCGGTAGAGTATCTTGTCTTCGTCCTCGGTAGGCCACAAGCACAGATGCGCCTTCTAGTCGCCTCCGAGGACAGATGCGATTCTCTAGCACGATTCTCTGGAAGGAAGCTTACCTGCTCCGTGCCAACCTGCTGAGCGCTGGCCGCTCCGAAGAGCGAGAGAGAAGCGAGGGCGAGAGTCCTGTACTGCATCTTGACTGTCGGAGAGAATGATTGTCGGATGGTGAAGAAGTCAGGAGGTTAGGCGGTTACTATCTTATATACGCACCTCCCTGTTGCCACCAAATGCTAGGATCTGGCTATCAAAAGAGATTCCAAGGCCGAGATAATTTTCCTTCCGACGCTATTGGGGAACTACCGCCAATCTCAGGGCATGTACGGCTCTTCGGACCTTCGCCAGACGGATGCAGTGATGCTCAAATGAAAACGAGATGAGATCTTTCCCTGTGGAGAGAGTCTGGGGTATTTCCGGGGATCTGTGCGTTACCTAACCCCACATCCTTGTTTCTAGAAAAGTATCGGTGACCTGATGACCACTGGTGCAGAAGGGACTTGTGTTTGGACACTTTGGATAAAAGGCCTAAGCGACGAAATTGATCGCCATCAATCTCGAACAAATACCCTGAAAGACGTGGTCTTCAACCACGAGACCACATAACTTCTTGGTGTCGAAAGCACGGGGCTCTCAAAATGCTCTGGACGACACTGAATTGTCTAGATATTTTTGCGGCCTAAAAAACGGTATGCTGGTAGCAGAAGCTGTAGTTGTTTTAACATTTTACCGAAGATGGACCGGAGAGAACGTCCGCATTCGACAATGATCGCTTCAAGCCCCATTTTTAGTATTATATGTAGATTGGGAGGTGTTTCGAAGCCTGGCTCTATTATACGATGCTGCTGCGCCCCGGACGTCGATATGAGGAAAGATTCCAGAAGATTGATCCAAGTAGGGCGGATATTGTGAAAAGGGCTCGAATGCTTGACCACAATGATCTATGGCCGAGTCATATTAGCGAACTGCTGTAGAATGGCATGACCCTGCTCTGAAATATGCTTGTCTTGGCTCTGATGCTCTCAAATCAACAGACATTATTACTGGACCTACCACAACCTCATCGCGTCTGTCCGATAGGCACCTTCCAGATGTCTGTATTCTTGTTTCAGATTACCCGGCGCTAACTTTTTCGAGGCTACACCGTTGGCGTAGACAAAATCTGGTGGACTTCTGGTGGACGGACAAATCACCACCTTCTCCAGACTGATGAAGGTGTGGTTCACGGACAATAGTCAAGTCTTAGCGTACTGGGTATTCTTTCTGACGCGGAGCAAACGGGACGAATTCCCCGAGTAAAGTGGGGTGCATCTGCCGTCAGACCTTGGGAGTTCCGTACATTGAGCGGCTCCAATCCACGCGTCGGGAACTTGAACCTGCACGTTATCAGAAAATGTGCAGGGGATGATAGTAGTTAATAGAAGTAACGATACGGAATCCACTCAAAAGAGCGCGCGTGTGCTGTTAGAAGATACAAGCTGTTATCGAAGTGTCTTCCAATACGACTTCCAGCATTCGATGGTGAAATAATTTAGACCTTTGTAAACGCTTCGCAGACAGAGAGCGTGTATAAATGTACGCGTTCTTCCTCTCTGTCTCCAGTGATGTTGTCGTCTGATGTGGTCCAGGATTATTTCAGCCTAATCGCATCGGCTAATTGAAGATCCGACCGAGAATGAGGGCAGGAAATTCGGTACCTATACCCTTATGCAAGAGACGGGCGCTAAGTAAAAGAAGCCGGTAAATCGTGGTTCTTCCATTTAGGTGGCCGCAATCTGGGCGGAACCACCAAAAGAGCTAGGTTCCGGCTGTATGGTATATATTTCACCCAAGACCACCAGAGTAGTTTCCTTTGTCGTTCCGCGCCGGATGGATGCGGTTTTGTTCCCTTTCCGTATGAAAAGTAGTGACCGAAGCGTTTACCAAGCGCCACGCCTGTAGATGAAGATTTGGTAGAAAGCGCATGGCGTGTTTGTAACATTACCGAGAGATTGTTGGCACGATAGTATTGGCCATACATTCCGACGCGCTGATGGCGTCCTTTGAAGTTGGTTAGTTGTTCTGCCGGCACTCATTCGAGAAAATGGGGAGAGTCGTGGAACCCCTGTTCCCTCACGGCGGTTAGTCAATATCCAGCTAATTCGAGTAGTTTTCGGGAGTATACTTAGAAACCTGACATATATAGCCAAGGATGATGTGTAAATGATGATGAGTTGTTCGTGGAAGACGCAGCAGACTCAAATCGGAGGTCAGGATAGAAAGGCGCTAAGACGCTATTCCCAAAATGGATAGCACCAAATCTGACCACCTAAATCCTGGGTGCTACGGCTACCACCGTACCACGTCTCACATCTCACATCTTCCATCACGACTTCAATCGAACTGTGGTCCTAATTTATGTTCTCTTTCGAACAACTCAGAAAACAATGATGATAGCGAGCAACGTACATGAGTTGACACATTCAAGTATCCGCGCTGACGATATACATAACCCTATTCTTATGTTCTACTCATGTTTCCGCTTGATCTGCACACGCTCAAGTAAATGGTCGAATTGCGATGAAAAGGTGGTCTAGCTCATGTCATGTTTGGTATGTTTCACCCTTTATTCTATTTTTTTTTTCCGGGGAATTTCTAGAGATCCTCTACCTGTCTGTGGGTAGTTACACTCACGGCCATGCCGCCAGCATCCTCACACACGTCTTCTGAGAAGTATCAAATCTTCCATTTACCACCCTGGATTTCAATCTTGGTTCATATTGAATTTATCGCCCAAATCAACGCAAACAACAAGGACAAACCTTTAGCATGACGCCAGGTCTGAGCAAGATAAATCGATATAGCTTGCGATAGGGACTCTCTACAAATAATGGGCTACGCATAGCTTCATCCGCGCGGTTATCGGTGCAAATTTTTATTCTACTGATATCTACACCATTTTCCGTTGCTACGCATATTACTTATCAGTCTGCGCAGAGTGAGATTTCTGTCACCACATAGAAGAGCTGCTTCTATCCAAAACTTTCCCCAACAGTTCTCTCTTATTGTTCTATTCTCTCAAATTAGTTCTAGTCGCTGCTGCCCAATCAGTCACTCTATTACCACTCCTTCTACATACAGAGTCCGCTGCACCTCCCTCGTGTTGTCAATTCTCCTACACCCACAACGCTGTTCAAGACGACTAACCCCAGTAAAAGGGCCAGACTGAGCAGTACAGCATGCCGCGAGTCAACATGTGAGTAAAGCACCAAAGTAAAGAATGTAGAGACATGGATATCCTCGGTCTCCACACTCCTAATACAGCACTCACTGTCTACCTCCGCTCTCGCATTAACTCACGGTAGCTGACAGCTGTTATAGTCTTCTACAGACCCAAAACCACAGCTTGCATTACACCACCTTTCCAGAGCTTCGCAACTATGCTTTAGACAAGGTGGAAGCAGCCTATGAGTCTCTGCCGTTACACGACACACTTACCTTCGAACTTGTAGACCAAGATGTCCTAGCGTTCTTCCCCAAGAGAGTCAATGTCGCTACGGCCCGCCTCGTGCTCGGTCACATAAAGGACACCAGCACGCAGACGCCAGTGTACGCATACATCTGCCGCAAAGAACAGATCAGTCAAGCTCTCCTCCGTCTAGGCACCAAATTGCTCAAGGTGTCCGATCTAGACAATATCGACTTCCAATCGCCATTCGATGCAGTCTACGACATATATGGCATGACTGACCGCGCTGGTGATAAGCTTAGCACCTTGGCCGCTTACTACTTCCTTGCAGCAGGGCACGTAAAGGCTATCACGACGCGTAGAGACTTCAAGAATACTTTCGTAGCCTTGTGCAGGAAGATTCACGTCCCTGTCATAACGTACAGCGCAGCGCTAATCGTGGCGATGCAAGCTCATCACGAAATTCAACAAGAGAACGATCACTTGGAGGACGGCAGGGGTCTCCCGTTACAGAACACAGCAAAAGATACAAACGCTGGTATGAGCGACAGCCAAGCATGGAACCATACTATCCACCACACCCCAGTACCTCCTCTCAAGGCCATCTGTTCGCCTGCAGTCGGTGAAGCCTCGAATCTTACGCCACATGCAGCGCTGCTACCACACTCCAACCAGGACGACCAATCCACCGACAAAATATGTGTCATGGAAGGTAACCTTCCCAATCACCATCCCTCCTCGTCAAGTATTCAACTAAAACACAACAGCAGATACCACTCAATCCAGCAACCCCCAAAGCAAATCCCCCGTACGTCCCAACCTCACCCCCACACCACCTCCATGCTAACCCCCCAACTCAGAACATCAACGACCTCACCATCTTCGTAACCGAGTTCAAAAAACTACAATCCGAAAACGCTCACCTGCACAGAGTCCAAACCACAATCACTAACCTGCCAACCCTCCTCAACCAGTCCCGACGCAAAGAGCACCAAGCGTCCTCCGAGCTCGAAGAGCTGCGAAACATGCACAAAGCCAGCGCGAACGAGATCGCGCGCTTGCGCAAACAACTCGACGAGCGCGTCGCGGATGCAGATACCATGCATAAGAAAGTACAGCACGATCTCGGTCGACAAGAAGTGCAGACGCATCTTGCGAAGCTTGCGGAGCGGGAGGCGCGGAAGCAAGTCGAGGTGCTTGAGGGTGAGAAGCGGGAGTTGGAAAAGCGTCTTGCGAAGGCGAACCTTGGAGGTGCTTCGAAGGACAAGATGGACGCTATGAAGGCTGATGTGGAGGGTTTGAAGGTGGAGAACGAGGCTTTGAAGGGTCAAGTAGGGAGCTTGGAGGAGGAGGTGGAGAAGGAGAAGCACAGGTTTGCGGAGTATAAGCGGAAGATTCGGAACTTGACGATTGGGGCTTGAGCGAGGGTGGTGGCGTGGCGGGGAGGTGATGTGTGGGCGAGCACTACGGCTGGATATTCTCATACTATATGGGGTGCATTTCCAGATTTGTAATTTTGGATGGGACTTCCATGGCTTCTGTGACGGCTTTGGGGGAGGCCGATCATCAAGGGCTAGATGTGTATACTCAATTGGCGATTTTCTCAGGATCTGGGCAAATGGATCCATTCTGACATGATCGGAATCTTCATATTTTCATTCATTCATTGTCTCCTAGTGCATCAGACAGCCCCAAAACGGCCGGCACGGCTCATCCACTAGCACTTCGTAGTTGCAGTTGCGTAGTATATGAAGTTGATAGCTGGTATCCGTAAATCCACGCATGCAGCCACTATTTCAGAACGCCTGACGCCTGACGCCTGCCTACCCTCCACCACCTACTTCTGGTTTTTCTTGCCTTTAGCTTCTGTATCACCGAGTTCGCGGATGAAGACCTTGATGACACCATCGGGCACGTCTTCGGAAGCGTCCTCAAACCCAGGGCTAACGCCAACCGCCACGTACTTCCCATCGCTGCTGAAGTCGATTGTCTGAACACTTGCCGGGAAGCGCTGATACTGCCTGATCCTCCTCTTGTACACAGCATCCCATAGAGCGACTACACCATCCCCTCCTCCGGATGCGAACGTGCCGTGAATAGGATGGAAGGCTAGTGCGTTCACCGGATACACCACGTCTTGTCCGTCGACTGTCTGGCGGTGGCATTTGAAAGCGTACTTTCGCGACTGTGACTCCTCGCTGGGATCAAACCATTCGACAGCCACCCTTCCCTCGATGCTTGAACTGGCGTAGCCTGCATCGTTTGGCATACACGATACCGCGCGCGTCATGTACTTCATGCTGCTCTCTCTGCTCTGCCACGGCTCCATAGGCACATCGCCACCATCCTGTGCCGCCTTTGATAGCAAGTCCAGCTGGTAGATGTTAACCGCGCGATTCGCCATGGCTACAACGAGCCTAGTAGGCGATGCCGAGAGCGAAAAGGCTTTCGAGGGCAGTTTGACGGTCGCGAACTCGCCGGGGTGCGAAAGGTCGTGCAGATGAAGCGTAGAGTCCCATGACGAGGAAACCAGAAGGTTGTGGGGAGCCGAGTAGAGGACGTTGCGCGCGCCAGCCGTGTGGGTGGAGAGGACTGTTTGCGCGCCGCTTGCCAGATCGATCCTGCGCACTTCCCAGTCTAGGCCGCAGCTGAAGGCCTCGTTGTCGTCGCGTCCGAAACACACGTCTAGTACCGGCGCGCGGTGCTCGAACTTCTGGAGGAGCTTGCCGCCGGGCTCGGCGAGCGTGTCGTAGAGGTATACATGCCTATCCCAGGAAGCCACGAGCAGGCGTGAAGAGGAACCGGACGCGAACTTGACGGATGATATCGGCTCCGTGGAGTTCTGGGCAAGCTCGAACTGGCCTTTCGAGGACATTAGTTGGCTCCAGCAAAAAGATCATAAGACTTACTGGACATGGTTGCGCTGGGGGTAAACAGTGGTTGCGACTCGAGGAAGGGACCTCCGACACAGCTCCGCAAAACAAACCGGCCCTTCCTTTTTCCGAACAAGGAAGCTACCCCTCCCGTGCTCCCCGCCCCCGAACCTTTCTCTTTCTTCAACGTCGACGACTGAAAGCTATCTGTTGCAGTGCTTGGCTAAAAGATGCCGTTCGCACAGCTAGTGATAGGGCCGCCGGGCTCTGGCAAGTCGACGTACTGCGACGGCATGCAGCAGTTCATGACAGCCATTGAGCGCAAATGCTCAGTCGTAAACCTCGATCCCGCCAACGATCGCACCTCATACCAGCCGGCTCTGGACATGAGAGAGCTGGTCACGATAGACGAAATCATGGAGCAGGAAGCACTAGGGCCGAATGGAGGCATTCTCTATGCGCTGGAGGAGCTGGAACAGAACTTCGACTGGCTAGAAGAGGGCTTGAAGGAGCTCAGAGGTCCGCAGCCACCCCATGCGCACACATGAGATAACGCAAAGGCTGAGTTGTAGTAGATGATTACATACTATTCGACTGTCCCGGCCAAGTGGAGCTGTTCACCCATCATTCATCCCTCCGAAACATCTTCTTCCGCCTTCAAAAACTTGGGTACCGAGTATTCTATCACCTTTCTCCGTTGTTGGCTCCCGCTAACCCTTGGTAGCTCGTAGTCATCCATCTGACCGATTCTGTCGTACTCTCGAGACCATCGCTATACGTGTCCTCGCTGCTGCTTGCGTTAAGAAGCATGCTACAGATGGATCTGCCGCACCTCAACGTCCTGACCAAAATTGACAACTTGCGCAACTACGGAGACCTACCCTTCAATTTGGATTTCTATACAGAGGTGCAAGATTTGAACTATCTACTACCACATCTCGATAAGGAGCAGACGTCGGGCATTCCAGGGCCGACAACCGCATCGAAAGTCGCGTCAACCCAAATGGACGTTGACGGTGAAGATGACGATGACGAACCAACATCGAAGTTCTCCGCTCTGAACAAGGCTATTGTTGAGCTGGTGGAAGATTTTGCGCTAGTCGGATTCGAAACATTGGCCGTCGAAGACAAAAAGAGCATGATGGCACTCCTACGCGCCATCGACCGAGCAGGTGGCTATGCATTTGGAAGCATAGAGGGTGCGAACGACACTGTCTGGGAAATGGCCATGCGATCGGAAGGCGTAACAATGGACGCGCGAGATGTGCAGGAGAGGTGGCTGGACAGGCGCGACGAATTGGACGAGGAGGAACGGAAGGAATGGGCGGCTGAGAGCAAGGAGATGGCAGATGCGCCGCAGGAGAATCCACGTGCAGAGCCAACATCCACATCAGCACCAGAAATCCCAACAAAATCTAATGCAGCTGCTAGAGGCGACGATGATGACGACGACATGGGGGATCTTGAAGAAATGCGCAAGTTTATGGAGAGCAAGAAGGATGGTGGGGTGAACGTGGTGAGGAAGTAGAGCAGTTCTTAGGAGCATGGGCGGCGTTCAGGTCATAGTGATACCATAGATGGGTGTGCCTTGCATTTCCAAGTCTTCTATGCATTCTCGAGATATCATCTCCAAAGATGAAGAAGAGATAGTGAAAAAGATTCAGATGTGTTTGATACGTCTCGCACATCCGGAGGTGACAGACGACAAGCAAAGTGATACAATGAATATCCATCTTCTCATGGAGTCGCTCGGAACGTGTTGAAGATAGTATAATTTCATTCACATGCGCTTTAGTTACCCTAAAGAGTTTATGAATACATCCTGTTTTCACTTTTATCTCCACAAAGTCTCCAAGTGGAACAAAAGTTATGTTAGTAGCGCTGCCTGGTGAAATCGAAGGTGAATGCAGCGTTTGTCCTCTGACGTCGGTCGGTCGTAGCGGTAGGCATTGCTGCTCTGCTCTCGTCGAAGGTGTGAATATAAAAAAACGCAAAACGCAAAACGCAAAACCAACACCCCTCAACCAGCTAAGGCTGCCATCATACTGCAACTCCAGCCGGAGAAAGCAACATGTTCGATATGCAGCTCAAAGAGGTGTCGCATAAGCGGAAGCGGGGCTTTATCCGAGACAAGGATATCCCTGCGGCGACTCTAGCTGAGCTCAACCTGCCCAAACGATTGTTCACGAGTCCGCAGAAGACGCGCGTTAGATTCGTTCCTCGCCACGAGCCCGACATGACTGAGCTCGTCGAGTATATCTACACTCACGAGGAAGCTTTCAAGAAGTATAGCATCCCTTTCTCTTTCCTGTCCTAGATACGATGACGTATAGCTAACCGAATTGCAGTCGCGGCCGCATTGCGTCCCTCTATGCGGACTTCCGGTCCCAGCAAAACACCAACCCTGAAGGCTACTCGGCGAACCTAGACGCATGGAAGAAAGCTCTTACTCATGCCGCACGCGCTGGTGCCGTTCCCAGTCCAGGCGCTACGCGCAACTTCCTCGTTCTTGATACTGGTGGCGAGCTCGCACGGGCACTGCAACACAAGGACTACGGCTTGCCGACGTGTCTGCGAGATGTACTGCAGGATGCGACGAAGAACAAGCAGTTTGTTCCTATGAAGGACTGGAAGACTTCAACGGTATCTATCTACAAGAAGTCATGGCTACCGACCCTACCACCAATACCGACAACCCGCGATGTCTTGTCGTGGACCTACAAGAGCATCTTCGGCCCAGGCAACGAGCTGCCAGCGGGACAATTTGTGATAGTTGCAAACGTGGAGGCCGCGGCAGAGGAAATCCTGAGACAGGTTAGGAGCCAGCCACATACCTCAACCGCAGACCGGGTACTCTCACGGTCGGCCTTCTCGAAACGTTTCGCGAAGGCGCTCAACCACACTGTCCCAATGACCGCAGTTGATATGGAAGCCCTTCTTGTACACATGGCTCGCGACAAGCAAGCGATATCCGTTAGTGGGAAGACCGTCAAGTTCAAAGCTGAGACGGAAGACGCACCATCGCCAATCACGAAAGAGGACGAGACAATGGCTCATCTGCGAGACACTGCCGATAGAGTGAAAGCGAGACTAGTCCTCCTCCAAGCTGATGCCACGAAATGCGACCTTGCAGCCAGAGAAGCTGTGAAGCTCAACCAGATCACCCGTGCCAAGACCTCCCTGCGCGCAAAGAAGATGGCCGAGTCTGCGCTCGCGCATCATACTGACCTATCCCTCCAACTTGAAGAGACCTACATCAAACTACAGGAAGCTGCAGACCGGGTCGATACTGTGGCCGCCATGGAGGCTGGTGCAGAGGCAATGCGCGTCCTCAATAACAAGGTCGGCGGTGCCGAGGGTGTGCAGAAAGTGATGGACTC
The DNA here is from genome assembly GCA_014281115.1 of Laburnicola sp. R22_1. Classification (NCBI taxonomy): domain Eukaryota; kingdom Fungi; phylum Ascomycota; class Dothideomycetes; order Pleosporales; family Didymosphaeriaceae; genus Laburnicola; species Laburnicola sp. R22_1. The sequence continues at coordinate 2,439,966 of JACONQ010000007.1, forward strand.
TGTGAACGAAGAGATGACGACCGTGGATGAGATTACGAACATCATCAACGAGTCGGCCACTCCTGTCGATGAGGATGAGATTGACGATGAGTTCGAAGCGCTGGAGAGGGCCGAGAAAGAGAAGAAGGAAGCTCTGGAGAAGGCCGAGAAAGAGAGGAAGGAGAGAGAAGAGGCGGTTCGGACTGCAACCCTGCTCACCGAGCTTCCGGCATCTAAGAAGGCGCGGACAGAGACTGAGCCTGTGGACGACGAGAGTGTCGACGAGACGTCTCAGGAGATGTTGAATCTCTCGTTCGAAGCCAAGAACGAGGAGAAGAGCGTTCCCATAGCCGCGTAGGCTCTTCATGGTCCGCATTTGACATGCATGGGTGGATGAGATGTCTGTGTATATGGGGATTGAGCAAGATCACGCATAAACATTACGAGTACACGACTAATACCTGGTTGAGAAGATTACAATTGGAATCAAACGAACATTGGGCATGCATTTTACAGATGGAAAGCATATAAGGGCTCTAAATACTGTTACACGCAGAACGGAGACACCCCTTATGTATGGAATTGATTTCAATGAAGCGCTTGCTATGCGGGAACTCATGGTAGCATATTTCAGAACATGGCGTTGATATCCCACTAGATAAAGAAAACAGTAATCCTAATTCATACATGTCACTCTCAACATGATTTAAATAAATTTTCTCGAGCGATGACAAGGTGACGTCTTCCGATAGCCATGCAGCGTACAGTGCGCCTCCCGACACTCGTGGAGCTAAACCTTCCCAGCACGCCAAGCCACTCAACCCCAACCTAACTCCAAACCCATCACGAAACACCACAACCTCCACACACGCACGCCGTCTCCCTTCCTCGGAGCCCGCCACCACCCACATAACTCTACACTCCCGGGCGAACACACATATTCACGGCACTCAATGCCTCCACTGGCTCCGCTCCGCGCCACCGCGCGCACCTCGACCGCGGTGGCGCACCGCCTGCCCAACCTCAAATTCCCGCTTTCCTTCCGCCGACCGTTCTCCAAGACGAAGAGCACACAGAGCGGCCACGGTCCATCGTACGATCCGCCGTCGGGATGGCTGTTTGGCGTTAAGCCGGGGGAGAAGTACCAGAAGGAGGGGTGGGAGGGGGTCTGGTACTGGGGCTTCTATGGGAGCTTCGCGGTGGCGACTATAGCGTATGCGTTTAAGCCGGATACTAGGTATGTGAGCGTGGTTGTGCGAAGGGAAGAGAAGGGACCAGGTGGCTTCGGCTGCTGCAGGGGTGGTATTGGAGGCGTCGGGTGACGTGCTGAATGGGAACTGCCTCGTGTGCTTTTGCAGGGCTGACATTTTGCGTAGCATTCAGACATGGGCTCTTGAGGAGGCCCGCCGACGGTTGGAAGCTGAGGGTATCCTGCAGGACCCGGATACGAAGCCTAAGGAATAGAGACGGGGGATACATGGATATGGACAGAGGCGGCTTGTGAAGGGAAGTTGAGACTGGATTGTACATATCACTGCAGTACGATGAGGGGCTGGTTTTCTTTGTACAAGACTCATAGAGTCGGAATGCGGACGGCTTCGATGCTGATGATGTTTTAGCAATGGGATTCTGCTTTTTCGATCTCACGTTGATGGATATCATGTGACGCATATGATTTGCTGTGGCGAAGAGAAGAGCGATTTGATGAGTGGTGAATAGGTCACACAACCTTGTGTAACCGCGCTCAAACTTGTAGTGTTGGCCAATCTTACCCCCACAGTCAGTCTCGCCGCAACATGTCTCGTTGCTAGTCTGATAATCCAACCCCACTCATCTTCAGGTATACTAGTTAGCGGAGTCTTTTAGCGTGTCACTCCCGAGAAACCCACCGAGATCCTATCTCATTCTTTCTATCCAAGTTTGAGTACCATGAAAACTTCCCCGGAGAATCGTAAGACATCATACATGTATCACGGGAGAGCGCTGCCCAGGTGGTGATTATCCCACCTGACCCTACAATCACCTGAAAATATCTTGTACATCCATACATGTATAAAGCAAACGAGCAATGTCTTCGTAAGTAGCAATTCATCTAGCAAAGCTCGTTCCTATCGTACTATGTAAGGACCTCGCTCTGGGTGCCTACATGGTTTTAATACAACATATCTGTCTATCTGCTATTGGATAGATAGAGTATGGCAACTCAACTGAATTATCGTACTGCGAATAGTAGTAATAAGGAAGTGTGCATTGTACGTCTAGCTACATACTTTTTTATATGGAGGGGATATAATTTCCACCGAATTTAACCATACGTACAAATACTCACGACACCTCAGCACATTCTACACACCAGTCAGTATGATCTACACACAAAACGAGCCCATCCCACGCCCACAAAAACACCAACCGCTCCAATAACATATACACTGTATACATGGTACTACCTACATCCAGGTGCGACTCGATCGCGCGCTTTGACTCAAAATATCCAAGGCACAGCAACATGAGGTAGGCATTCCATTTCACTATCTATCTACGAACCTACATTACAAGAGTGAAGAGCCATAGAGGTACCCACGAGAGATAACGAGACGATGATTTCGTTTGTCTGCCTCTTACTTGCTTGCCTATTGACCCAGCAACCAGCCAGCCCGGAGCCGTCTTCACCACCAGATGGGCAGGCACCTGCCCTACCACATCAACACGCTAGAGCCTACGCATTTCGCTATAAATTACACGACAGCCTCTCCATGCGCAGCGACCACCACGAGCGCCTACGCATTTCGCTACAACCTACCCAGCATCCGCTCGATGCGCAGCGCCCGCCACGAGCGCCTACACAGTTCGCCACAAATTGCACGATATTCTGTCCTTGAGCAGCAGCTAACACGAGATCCAAGCTATATCGATTCTCCGGCACCTCCAAACGATACGACACCGCTCGCACCTCCATACCCAGTACGTCTCGCACCTCCCATACAACAAGCAAAGCCAACTAACCAACCGAGCAGCCCATCGCACCCCCGACCATGTGCACCCGAAACTTCCTAAGCTACAGATGCTGCTCGCACCTGCGCACCCACCCGACACACCCCTACACGCTGTGCTCCGCCGCCATCACAGCACACATATTCCGCGGCCCATGCGCAGACACCAGGAACCGAGTGCGAAACGAGAACGCGTTTTGTCGGCAGTGCATGGCGAAGTTGATGCGGGCGTTGCAGGAGTTGAAGATGATGCAGGAGGAGGGCAGGTGGGAGTGGGAGCCGGTGAGGGATTTCAAGTATGAGTAGAATGGCGAGCGAGGGGTAAACCTGCGTATCAAGGTCTTTTTGGTGTAGCTGGGTGGAGGGCGACTGGTGAAGTGCAGGATACCAGACAGGAAATGGAAAAAACATGGTATATTTGAGAAGACAGCAGAGGAAGCACTCAACTACCTATGTATCCACCAGTGCTCTTTTCTCGCCTTGTGAACGTACAAGCTCAGTCCATATGTCCGTCTTTTCCTGTTCTGTGCCACCGCACGCCGCTTTTTCGAACCGGTCGATATAGACATCGAGATTTTGCTCGATCTCGGTCCATGCGGCTTCCCAGAGTATCCTCTTCTCCAAGTATCCATTTCTCCCTAGTACGCAGGGAGTCCTTTTCGAGTTGGCGAGAGCGGCGGGACACGGCGGGGTATCCCGATGCGTTAGATTTATGGGAGGGTTGGCCTCGGGCATAGGTGTATTGACCGGTATGCTGCGTCTACGCTCCACAGTGCCAGAGGGGACGAGCCCTTTGCGTGGACCAAAGGTCGGGCTAAGTGGAGAGAGCCTGAAGAGCTTTTCAGATCGCGAGAATCGGCCGTCTTCCTGTCCCCCGCCATGCCTCCCCTTTGTATTAATCTTCGCGAGTGCCTCGCCAATCCCGTCGTCGATATTACGGGCGCGGCGAGTCATTAGTCGTGATCCGAGAGCTTGCGTGGGCAGTGAGGATGGCTGACTCGGCGGCGTACATTTCGAACCACAAATGCCTACATCGTAGTCCGGAAACTTAATTCCAGAGCTCGTGCGTCGAAGGGATTCCGGTGGTTCAATTTCCGAATGGAGGAGGTCGAGCTCTGAGCGAAATTTGGCGAGGAGCGTCAGCAGAACAGCTTTATCGACGAGGTCGAGCCAGTCAGGAACTGCGAGCAAGGATACAGACAAAGATAGCGCATCCAGTTTTGAGTTGATAAGACCCCATTGGACATCTCTCGGGAGAGGTAAGGAGTCCACATCGCCACGTGCAGAACGCGCAACCGTAGAGGTAGAACTCATCTCGAGACAGGACGAGCCTGAACGAGGGATGAAGCAGGTTTGCGAAATGTCGTGGTGTTTATGGACGTCTGCAGACGGTCGTTCGCTTTAAGGTGCCGTTGTATCGGGACAGCTCGTGGCGTCTTGTGTAGAAGTCGTTCTTTGTTGTGCGGAGGCACAGGGCATATGCCACCACACCCGTCTTTGCCCACGCCCACAGCATCCAGTCCGCCCCTCTCACATGGCTGTTTTTATAGCTCGCGTAATTTTTAGGTAGTAAAAGGCGCAAACGTGCTCAGAACATGCTACCTGTGCTACCCACTCTCGCTCTCGCTTTCATCCTCCTCATCGACTTGCGCCAGGACGGCTCTCTCAGGCTCTCTCTTCTCCACTGCCTTCACAACGCTGTCCAGCATTCGATCGTTCTTCCCAGCATCTGCAGCTTTTGCGCGCTGGATAATCAGCCTGGCCCGTCGAATAACCTCCTCTTCAGCCTTTCTTATTGTTCCGCTCACTCTAACCACTTTCACGACGACGGGGATATCGACCGGCCTCGGAAGCTTAGTGATGAAGGTAAGTGCCGCCCACACCATTTCGTAGTGCTCGCGCGGGCATCGAATGATGGCGGTCGAGGTTGAGGGGGACCAGTAGTTGACTGTTCCATGTGAGCAACGGCAATTTCGGGAGGAATCACTATATGCAAAGATCTACCTTTGAGAGTTTTATTTGCCATGCCCATCCCGTAGTCGCCAAAGAGCTCGGCGATGCCATCTCTTATGACTCGCAAGAGATGTCCGGTGTGGAAGGCGTCCGGGGTCGGCGCATGGAACTGCATGAGCCCCGGCACAGCATCTCCACCAGACTTGGAAGCGGTGTTCGGCGTCGGATAGAGGATGTTCACGACCAAGTACCGATTCTTGACGCGAACCATTTTGGGTACGCTGTTTGCGATTAGTCGGTTAATCCATTCTTGAAGGTGGGATGTGCGTATGTGAAAGTTCACACTGCACAGCTCAGCCTATGAAAGGTACAGCCTCGGTCCTGCAGCGCGCCTTCCCCAATGCGGCCTTAGCACCCAGGCCATATGACGCGCGCCGCCAGCAGCCACAGCACAACTCATCCACATCCACTCCCACTCCCACAAACACGCCCATTGCCTTCCACACTCCGCCGCCATCCAGCCATACCGAAGAAATCACAATACGCATAGACTAGCCACAACCGCTCACCCGCCCGCAACCCGCCCAGCGCCCCCATCCCCACCATGGCGTCCTCCTCCACCAGCTCAACGCAGCTCCTCTAGTACGCCTCCCCTCCCTCTCCCCACGCCGTCTCTCCTCCACCCCCAGAACCAGAAGCAGAACTAACCCCCCATCCCAGCGCCGGCATCGCCCACAACACCAAAATCCTCGCCGAACACACCGCCGCCCCCTCCAGCAACACGTCCTCCCTCCTCTCCATCATCCTCCCCAAACTCACCCACACCACCCCGGAGCACAAAACCCTCGACGTCGACCCCTACTTCGCGCACTACCACACGCTCGCGCCGTCGTCGTTCCCCGCCTCGCAAGCCTCCGCCGGCGGCCTCACGTTCCTCGTCGTCGCCGAACGGTCCCTCGGCCAGCGCATCCCCTTTGGCTTCCTGACCACGCTGGAGAAAAACTTCTTCGACACGTTTGACCCTGCGAGCACGGACTTTGCGAGCCTGCCGAGCTATGGGTGTGCGAGTTTTAATGGGGCGATGAGGGCGTTGATGGTGGAGCAGGGGGGTACGGAGAGCGGCAAGGGCGATGCGTTGCGGACGGCGCAGCGGGAGATTGAGGGCGTGAGGGAGATCATGACGGAGAATATTGAGCGCGTGCTGGAGCGCGAGGAGAGGCTGGAGTTGCTGGTCGATAAGACGGGGAGGTTGGGGAATACGGCGCAGGACTTTAGGGTGCGGAGTACGGGGCTGAGAAGGCGCATGTGGTGGAAGAATGTTAAGCTCATGGTCTTGCTGGTGCTGGTGGTCGTCTTTCTGATTTATCTGTTTGTCGGCTTTGGCTGCGGTCTGCCTGGTACGTTGTCACTCGTTCGTTCGACCCGACCAGACGCTGGCTAACTCGTCACAGCATGGGGTCGATGCCTACGCCGCTAGACCTGCGGGGTGAGGCATACTATCAACCTCCACGACTCCCCTGTTCACCCTCGAGGAGTTTGGTTTTCCTTCACCCACCCACTGTGCCCGCTATCTTTCGGGAAACGCACCGCGCACACCACACATGTTACACGGGGAAAGTGTAACCGTGCGGTGCGTTTCCCGAAAGACAGCACCAATCGAGCGTTCAAAGACGCACATTGAGACAGGACCGTTTCTCTAAAATGGACCCTGTCCTGTCTCAACGTGCGCCTGTTCTTGTGATAGATTCCACCAGGCGTCCAAAGAGTCGAGGCATTTTTCGAAAACGTAAATAAATACAAGACATTGAGAATCAAATCCATAAATAGATCATTATCATGACCCAGCGCCGCCCAATGCGAAGACCCCAAATCCAAAAATTAAAAAGCCCAGACCAACCTCCGATCCACCCACCCATCAAAAGCAAAAAGAGCAATCGCCAAAAAATTGAAATAGCTCCCCTCCCACCCCATAAATGCAGATTTCATATGCGTATAATACAAAAAAGTCCATGCACGACAAAACTCCGATCTAATGCTTTTGAGGAGGATTATTATCCTCTACAGATAAAATGCCTATGTACTCAGATGAAACCACGACCAACAAACGCCTCCTCTTTTTATATATATGAACCGCCTCATCCAGGGTAGATAGAACCATGGAATTTTGTCTTCAGATACCGGTCGATACAATCGTGAAACATGATATAGACATTGACAGGTCGGTCAGTCTAGGGAGCCATGACCATCGCAAGCAGCGCCATGCGAGTGTACAGCCCGTACTTCATCTGCAAATCGAGTTAGCATGCAATCCTACTCAGTAGGATAGCTTGAGGGGAACTCACCTGACGGAAATAGGCCGCTCGAGGATCAAAGTCGACCTCCTCGTGAATCTCGTTGTTCCTTGGCAGAGGGTGCATGACGATCATGTTGGCCTTGGCCGCCTTCAACACCTTGTTGTCGATGACAAAGCTGTCCTTGGTGCGCTCGTAGCTTGCCTGGTCGGCAAAGCGCTCCTTCTGCACACGCGTACAGTACAGAACGTCTGATTTGGCGACGATCTCGGGAGTAAGGTCGTTGGAGACGGTAGAGAGCTGGCCACGAGATTGGAGCGCCTCGCGAACGGATTCAGGAATCGAAAGCGATTCAGGCGAGACAAGGTTGATTGTGACACCGTAATGGGAGAGAAGCTCGCACAGAGAATGCACCGTGCGGCCGTACTTGAGGTCCCCGACGAAAGTGATGTTCAGGCCATTTACCGTGCCTAGCTCTTCACGGATGGTGAATATGTCTAGAACTGCCTGGGTTGGGTGCTCTCGGCTTCCGTTGCCAGCGTTGATGACTGGAACATCCGAGAACTTGGTGGCGATGTCAATGGATTCCTCCATTGGGTGTCGAAGTACGATGGCATCACCATAGCAGCCAAGTGTACGGATGCTGTCGGCAATCGTTTCGCCCTTCTGTGTAGATGACACCAATTCGTTGATAACAACAACTTCTCCACCAAGACGCTTCATTGCAGCATCAAAAGATGCCGATGTGCGTGTCGACGGCTCAAAGAACATCGTGCACAGAACGCGGCCTTTCAGAATATCAAGACATCCTTGCCTCTGAGTGCCAAGACGCATCTCTTGAGCAATTGTAAAGAGGAGATGAAGATCTCTACGTTCGAATTGCTTGACAGATGTGATATGCTTTCCTTTGAAAGGCGATTTGGACAGTAGTTGAGACAGAGACATCGATCCATTGAGCCTGGACAGTTGCAAAGAAGATTGCTCATGGGCATCGGATTCTGTGGAGAAGTCCTGAAAGTCCACCTTGCTGATTTCCATGTCGTAATGTCGGGAAATTGCTTCGATCAGTAACTTGGCATTCTTGACGTTGGTGACCAACGGTGTTTGATAGTCCACTGCCATGCGGCGACTTCGGTATCCTCGGCTCATATAACTCGCTGGTCGCCTGTACTGGTTCTTGGAAGGGAGATTGATGTACAAGTCGATAAGGTTGTTTGACAAGTGCTGGGTCAATGAGTACTCCGGCTTCTGTTCTTCCTCGCTGCTAGCAAGGACTTCCAGGAACTTAACGGGGATGTCGTGCTCTTGAATGTAATCGGCTGTACCAGCGGTGGCGAAAAGGTTATAGCCCATTTTGTGGAGGCTCTGGATGGATGGCAACATTTCCAGTTTGTCTTTGAATGATCCGATGGACAAGAGGATGTTCTTGTTGGGCAATCTGAATCCGGTAGCGATGAGGCCTTTGATGTAAGCCTCGTACTTGGTCCGACCAAAGCACGCCACTTCACCAGTAGAAGCCATCTCCACGCCGAGAACAGGGTCAGCTCCAGAGAGGCGAGAGAATGAAAACTGAGGCACTTTGACACCGACATAGTCAGCTGGGATGTTGACAGGAGGATACTCAGTAAGCGGCAGGCCAGCCATTGCCTTGGTGGCCATCTCAATGAGATCCACGCCCATGACTTTGGATACGAAGGGGAAGGAACGGGATGCCCGGACATTGCACTCAATGACTTTGATGTCATTATCCTTGGCAATGAACTGGATGTTGAAAGGTCCTGTCACATTGAGAGCATTTCCGATCTTTCTGGTCGCGTCCTCAATACGTCGTACTGTCTCAGGGTCCAAGTCTTGGGGCGGCAGGATAAGCGTAGCATCACCGGAATGAACACCAGCATTCTCAACGTGCTCGGATATGAAGTGTCCAATCATGGTGCCGTTACGAGCAACAGCATCCATCTCTATCTCTTTGGCGTTCTCAATATATTTCGTGATGACAACCGGGTAGTCACGCGAAACTTCCACAGCTTGCTTGAGGAAATCAGCGAGCCCATCCCGGGAATATACCGTATTCATAGCTGCACCAGAAAGAACGTAGGATGGCCGAACAAGCACGGGATAAGACACCTTGTCGCAGAAGTCGGTCGCCTCTTCGATGCTCGTGAGCTCTTTCCAAGCAGGTTGATCGACAGCAATGCGGTCGAGCATTCGAGAGAATTTGTACCGATTCTCAGCGGTATCGATCATTTCCGGGGAGGTGCCGAGGATCTTGACGTTCAGACGATGCAGGGGCAGGGCAATGTTGTTCGGAGTTTGGCCACCCATGGAGATGATTACGCCGCTGGAGTTTTCCAGTGTATATATGTCCAGAACTGTTTCGAGGCTGATGTTCTCAAAGTACAGTCTATCCGCCTCGTCGTAATCTGTGGATACCGTTTCTGGGTTATAGTTCACCATAACAGTCTTGAACCCTTGTTCGCGCAAAGTGCGAATGGCTCTCACCGAGCACCAATCGAACTCGACCGAAGAGCCGATACGGTACACACCTGAGCCCAACACCATGACACCACGATCATTGAACTTGATATCATGTTCGGTGCCGTTGTACGTCATGTAAAGATAGTTCGTCATCGCTGGGAACTCAGCAGCCACGGTGTCGATCTGCTTTACGATCGGAAGGATGCCAGCATCAACGCGAGTACGGCGAACAGCCAGTTCGTTGGTTTCCCAGAATTTAGCGAGCTGTCGGTCGGAATAACCAAGCTCCTTCGCGCGTCGGATCAGTGCCTTCGTAATGTTCGCGGTGTTGTAGCCGGTCATGAGCTTCTCAAAGTTGCTCAGGTCCTTGAGGCGGCTCAAGAACCACTTGTCGATGTTGGTCATCTCCCATACTTTATCGACGGTGTACCCATTCTTCATCGCGTTGGCGATCGCGAATAGACGTTGATCAGAAGGAGTCTGAAGTTCTTGGTCAATCCCCATCAAAGCTGTGGTCTCATTGAACCCCAAGTTGTGTGGGTCAATCGCGCGTATAGCCTTCTGCATGGCTTCTTCAAAAGTTCGCCCGATGCTCATGACCTCACCCACACTCTTCATAGAGGATCCGAGAAGTGTGGAGACGCGAGTGAACTTCTTCAAGTCCCATCGCGGTATCTTCACAACGACGTAATCGAGTGATGGCTCGAAACAAGCGCACGTGACCTTGGTGACCGAATTGGAGATCTCATTGAGCGGAATGTTCAATCCTAGCTTAGCTGCAACGAAAGCCAACGGGTACCCAGTCGCTTTGGAAGCAAGCGCAGAAGAGCGGGACAGACGGGCATTCACCTCAATAATGCAGTACTCGCGTGAGAATGGATTCAAGGCGTATTGAATGTTGCACTCTCCGACCACTCCGAGATGCCGAATGACGTTGACTGCGGTCGTTCGGAGCATGTTGTAGTCTTCGTCAGATAGCGTTTGCGATGGCGCTACAACAATGGAGTCTCCAGTATGGATGCCCAATGGATCAAAGTTCTCCATGTTACAAACGGTGATGCAGTTGTCACGAGCATCCCGGACGACTTCGTATTCGACCTCTTTCCAGCCTTTCATGCTTCGCTCAATCAGTACCTGAGGGCTTGCCGCGAACGCCACCTTGCAAAGATCGAGCAGTTGCTGTTCGTCCTCAGCGAAACCGCTTCCAAGGCCACCAAGAGCGTAGGCTGCTCGGACAATGACAGGGAAGCCAATGTCCTTTACCACTTGCATGGCTTCATCGATGGAACTTGCGGAAGCTGATTTAGCGCACTTCTCACCGATAGACTCCATGCTACGAGCGAACAGTTCGCGGTCTTCTGTAGTGATGATGGTTTCGATAGGAGTCCCAAGTACCTTCACCCCAAGGCCCTCGAATTCGTCCTTGAGTTGTATACCAACCTGAAGGGCGGTTTGGCCACCAAAAGTGACATAGATACCATCTGGCTGTTCTTTTCGGATGACCTTGCGGACGAATTCGGCATTTACGGGGAGAAAGTAGACCTTGTCCGCGAGACCTTTCGAAGTCTGGATAGTGGCGATATTGGGGTTAATCAAGATGGTGTATATGCCTTCCTCCTTCAAAGCTTTGATAGCTTGACTTCCGGAATAATCGAACTCGCCAGCTTGGCCAATACTCAGACCACCGCTACCGAGCACGAGCACCTTTTTGACATCGACGCGAGGAGATGCACGCTTATTATCTTCGGTAGTGCCTCCTGGAAATTCGACAGGTCGCGAGAGCACTTTGGGATCCTCAATGGCCTTCTGAATGGTGTTGATGAACACATCGAACAAGTACTCGGTGTCCCGGGGTCCGGGAGTGTGTTCAGGGTGGAACTGGACACTGAAGTATGGCCTCTGAACGTGTCGGATGCCCTCGTTACTACCATCGTTTGCGTTGACGAACAGCTCATCCCAACCATTTGGTAGGGTCTTCGAATCGACTGCATACCCGTGGTTTTGGGAGGTGATGTGACACCGACCTGATAGCATGCTAGTGCAAGGAATGTTGTGACCACGGTTACCAAACTTCATCTTCACAGTCTCGGCACCCGCAGCTCTAGCGAGCAACTGGTGGCCTAAGCATATACCGAATATCGGTGTCCTAGCTTCTTCCATTGCGGACTTGATATGCTGAATAGTGTCTTTCATCATGGCTGGATCACCCGGACCGTTGGAGATGAACAGTCCATCGTACTCCTTGCCCGCATGTTTCGGAAAGTCGTAGTCCCAGGGCACGACCTCCACTTCGACACCTCTCCTCACAAGGCATCGCAGCTGGTTGTATTTCAGGCCAACATCGACACAGACTACACGGACAGGTCGACCTGAGGGGTGTTTCAGGGCGTTCGAGGGGTCGGGCGAGTAGATTTTCGGTTTGCTGGTCGACACTGCGGTACTGTTAGACTGGGTGACGATGACCGGGCACGGAAGGAGTTACCTTCTGCGACCAAGTTCTTCTTGTTGGGATCTAGCCATTCCACCTTCTCAAAGTCGGCCCTCCAGTCTACATCGGTGGTGGCGTCGGTCAGCACCAGTGTATTGACTGCGCCATTGGTCAGGGTAGACGAGATGGGTGCGGATGTAGTCCTTCGCAGCAGGCGACCGAGCATGCTTCCCTCCTCGCGGATACGCTTGGTGAGTGCTCGCGTGTCCACGCCCGTAATGGCGGGCACCCCCTGCTCTTTCAGCCAGGCTCCCAGTGATGAGGTCGCCAGGTGGTGTGAGTATTCCTCTCCGGCGTACGAGGCCACCACCAGACCTGCAATGTGAATTTCCCGTGCTTCGAAGTGAGCAGGGATGTCTTTCAGCAGGCTATCCATCTCCTCTCGTGCAGGCACGCCGTAGTTGCCCACCAGCGGGAAGGTCATGACGAGGATCTGACCGCGGTACGAGGGGTCCGTGATGGACTCTGGGTAGCCCACCATGCCCGTCTGGAAGACGAGCTCTCCGGCAATGCCCTTGTCGGCACCGAAGCTCTGGCCGAAGCAGATATGGCCGTCCTGCAGCTCGAGGGCCATGTTCTGCCCATGGTCGCGGTCGTAGGCCATGGTGGAACGAAGGACAGCTCGAGGGCTTCTGGAGCCGTGAGAGTCGAGTCTGTCCGGCAATTGGTAGAGGGAGAGAGATTTTAGGGAAGTTGCTAGGGAAGTTGAGCCAGCAACGCTCGAGGAACCATGTTGAACTTTTTTTCCGCCGGCACTGGTGAGGGTGGGGCGGGGTTTGGCGGGGTCGAACGTCATTCGTCGGACCCCTCGTCGTGTGGCCGAATGAACGGTCGAGCCATCTCGTGAACAAAACACAGCTGGAGTGGAGGCGATTGACTGCACGTCACCGGGCGGATAAAATACAGTGCAGGCGATTGACTGTACGTCGCCGGGCGGCCTGTAGGAGTAGTCTCCAGGGCTGTCCAGCAAGGTGTATCTATCTGATGGTACCGGGCAGTCGGCAGGCCAATGAAAGGGTGGAGCTGCTACACCACCGTCTCGATTCCCACCAATGCACCATCCATCGCTCCACCACCGTCTTCAGCCTTTCCGTGGTGCGATGCGGGCGACGCAAGATGCATCGGCAGCGGCAGTCGCCTGACATCCCAGGCGTCCCAGGCCGGCCCATCTGCTTCCCTGCCTGCGATGCATGCTCGCTGCAGCAGCCCGTTCGCCAACGCGAGGGCGTGATTGGAGGACCTCGACCATCGGCGACGCGTCCCCACGAACATCCTCAACCATGGTCACGCCGCAAGCCATTCCGAAAGGGAGCCGTGAAGGCCCGCCGGTCGCGCACTTGTGAAGGTCGCAGCTGATGGCGTGCGATACCGGTATTCATGGGTCAGTAGTAGCGTATCATGCCTCATTTCCTGCGCCGCCGTCGTGAAACGTAGTCCGCGGGCACTCTTCGTCCACCACCGCACACTGACCCAGCGCAACGCCCCGAGAGACGCTGCGCTTCCGGAGCCCTGCGAGGCGGCTTCCCATGTTCGCATCACTGCTGCGCACCCGCAAAGATGAGCGCCCCGAGACCACGCCCCTGCTCGCCGCCCTGAACCGGTACCGCGCCCGCTATACCGACGACGACGACGACGACGACGAGCAGAGCCCGCCCGAGGACGACGCCCACGGGGAAATGAGCCACCAGTACGACGGCGGCGATGAGGAGTACGAGGACGAAGACCAGGACCGCCAGCGCGACGGGCCCCTGCTGCCCGTCTTCTCCTCCGAAATTCTGGGTATACGCTCTCGACCTCATTTGTCTTTACTGCGCTAACCCTGAGCTGCAGACCGCATAGCCATCTATACGTGCACCCATTCTATCCGCACACTCGTCATCCAGCGATGCGAGACGACGCTCTCGTGGGACCAGCTGCGCTCCCCGCAGGTATCGCAGTTCCTGGTCAAGCCCATTCAGCAGCAGATCCTGGCCGACCACTTCTCCCGCGGCACCATCTACTGTCTGCTGGCCAACTGTCTGCAGTTTCGGAGAGAGGGGGAGGCAAACCCAGGGAATGTTGGTGTGAACAATTCGAGGGCCCTCATATGCGAGCTGTTGGCCATGCGCCTGTTGAAGGAGTTCTCTACCCGCGAGCTCATCGACGCGCTTAGCTACGACTTCAACCCGCTACAAGGCCTGGCCTCGCCCGGAACCGGCATGGCAACGCCTGGTGGCAACTGGACCATGAACAGCGCCCGCTCTGCACGCATTTCTAGCCTCGAAATCGCCATCCGCGCCCAGTCTAAGAAGTTCCTCGCACATCCTCTGGTCGTGCAACAACTCGAAGCTATCTGGGCGGGCACCATTGTATTCCACTCGGTGGCAGACAACCTTCATAGGAAGTTTGAACCCCAACCTCGACAATACCGCGCCCTTGGCGGCAACGTGTCTCCTAGACAAGGACCGTCGCATCGACTATCCCCGACGAAGCAGGGAAACACCGAGTCACAATCTCTAAATGCTGCCTCGATGAGGCGCACTGTCACACTGTACGACCCTCACGATGCATCGCTATTCAAACTGTCTCGGCTTCGTGTACCACGTTACCGCAACCTGTTCTCAACGCTGTCCTTTGGCGTCATGTTGGGCCTCTTTCTGCTTGTTCTCGCGGAGAAATCCGACGACATCACAGCATTGGAGATTTTGTTTTGGATTTGGAGTTCAGGCTACATGCTCGATGAGATCGTCGGCTTCTCGGAACAGGGCTTCGGTCTCTATATCATGAGCTTCTGGAACGCCTTTGATCTAGGCATCCTGCTCATGTTTCTGGTCTACTACGTACTTCGACTGTGTGGTATCTTGATGCTCGACGTGCATAGCCGACATGAGGTCGCTCGAATGGCCTACGACGTGCTAGGATCGACCGCCGTCCTTTTATTCCCCCGGTTATTCTCATCCCTGGATCATTATCGCTACTTTTCCCAGCTCCTCATCGCTTTCCGTATGATGGCTATGGATCTTGTCGCTATTCTGGTGCTGATCATCATCAGCTGTTCAGGGTTTTTCGTCGCTTTCACGCTGGCATTCAAAAAGGGCCTTGGTGCAGGTAATACTGCCTATGCTCTGTTTCAGCTTGTGATGGGCTTCACGCCTGCGGCATGGGACATTTGGGCCGACTACAACCCCTTGGGAAAGACACTCCTGGCACTCTTCCTCTTCATCTGCCACTTTCTCATCGTCACTATTCTCGTCACTGTCTTGACGAACTCTTTCATGGCAGTGGTGCAGAATGCGGAACAAGAACATCAGTTCCTATTTGCTGTCAACACTATTTCCATGGTCAAGTCAGACGAGTTGTTCTCATACATTGCGCCATCGAACATCGTTGGATGGCTCCTGATACCACTCAAGTACTGCATGCCGTTCAAAAGATTCGTCCGCATGAATCGTCTCTTGATCAAGATTACCCACTTACCCATCCTATTTTCGATATTCTGCTACGAGCGCTTGCTTCTCTCCAATCTCGCTTATGGGCCAACCGACCTTGTGGAGCAACGTGGGCGAAGTCAATCGCATCATGCCGCACCTGCTTTCAGCATCCGAGGAGCTGCAGATGTGTTTAGTCCGGGCAATCGATTGCGCGAACCTTCCATCACTACTTTTCACAAGGATCGTGCCTTGGAGGAAGTATTTCGACGCCCGTTCCGAGACCCTAGCATTAGAGCACCTTCAAATATATTAGGAAGGAGAAATTCCAGCAATGTAGTGTCAGATTGGATGAAAAATCTAGGATCTGAGGGAGCGGACGCCTTCCCCCCACAAGACGACGCTCGGTCGCTACTAGACCAACTCGAGGGGCGAAGGCGACCGGTGCTGCGACGTACAAAGACAGCTGGACCGGCTCAGCAGAAACGCAAATATCCGTTCACAATGACGAGAGCCGCTGCCTCCGATCCAGATGACACCCAAGCAAGTCCATTCACACGGCCAATCATGGAAGAAGACGAGCCCAATATGGAAGACAGTGCTCAACAGACTGAAGACGACGGGGACGACGAACTCCTTACTAATGATGAGGAGGAGCACGGCGGCTCTGAGCATACTAATCACGCGCCCGACCTGGAAGACAGGCAGCACAATGCTGGTGATGAGATGTCGGATGAAGAATACTTCCGCACGCCAGCCACCACCAGGTATGTAACCTGGATGTACTCCATGAGAACTTTACTGACCTTCACATATAGGCCGCGCACGCCCATGACACGCACACTTGCCAAACCTGCTTCCTCGCCTTCGAGTTTCAAGGCCCCATCTGAGATATCGCCTAGTAAGAGACATGGCCGCCAGAAACCCGAGCACAGCCGTAACATATCCACAAATACTGTTCTGTTCAGTCCCACGAAAGACGCTGCCGACGAGTCCTCTCGGTCTCGCTCGCCTGAGAGGCCTCCACGCACAGCCAACCGCAGTGGAACGACCACTCCGGGCCGTATGCCTTTAGAAGGTAATCGGACATCTAAGCGGCCCGTAACTAGTGCTGCGCCGGCGACCCGCCCTCGTCCCATCATGCCTCCAGCTCAACTTGGTCGCCAAAACCCAAACATCGCAAATTTCATTGCTCTCAACCAACGACAGCGCGAGCCGTCCTTCAACGCTATGGCGCTGGACCTAGCATCAGATATCGGCGACAACCGCCAAGTACCAAACCATGGTGCTTTCAGTGGACTTCCTGCATCATTTAATACACAGCTGGAAATGGCTGCGCGAGTCAGGGCTCGCGATAAGTCTGGTAGCGATGAGGAGTCGAAAAGAATGAGTAGGATCATGTTGGCTCGCATGACCACGCTCGAAGAGGGGTTTAGAGATGTGCTGAACGAAGTGAAGGGGCTGAAGAAGAGCACCGCGGGCAGCGATGGGACACGGAGTCCTCCGTCCGAGCTTACAAAGAGGAAGGGGAAGGGGAAGAAGAAGAGCGAGAAGAGAGAGGGTGCGCAGGCCTTAATGGGTTCGAGCCTGTGATTTCGGGTTTTGTCTGGAATTCCTCGGGGCATCTTTACTTGCATCAAGCGGTTGTCTGCTTATGGTTTTGGGCGTTCGGGCAGCATCAGCATGGTTGGTTGGTTTGCATTTTGTACTTGTGCGTTCTTGGGCAGGATATCCTCTAGGGCATTTGCGTCTGGAGGTTGGCGTTGGTTGCGGCTTAGGCTCGGAGTGAGCTCTGTAATATTAGTTAGGTGCTTCTCCCGAGCGTAATGTTGATTGACGTTGCTACTGAACGATCGATATGAACCGAGGTCCACGATGCCCGCGGCCGCCCCAATCGCTGATTGGCGGCTACATGGCTCCCATGACCATGACGTGCAGCATGGCAGCCACGCGAGGCCTCGGCTTTTCAAAGAACGTCACCCGGTCCACCTGCGATGCCGCTCACCCCCTTCTAACTGGATCGTGAAGCTGAACAGTGCATGCACGAGGCCACGTGCATGGCGCTGTTATGGCATCCGAAGAAGAGGGCGTGTGTCCCGAGACCGGTTTCTTACGAGAAGGCGTGTGACTCTTATTCTATGGGCGTCTTGGGTTCTGAGGGAGAGCTGGGACCGCAGCAACACTGTCTGTCTGCTAGGAAGACGTACAGCTGTAGTTTTTCGGCTTGATACTTGTCCCATTTGATTTTCTCTGCTTTCTTCTTCTCCTTTGTGGCATCTGTGCGAGTTCCTATCTTCCTTGAACCATGCGGTTACGATTATGTATAGTCCCGCTATGCTACTTTGGAGTTTCTTCTTCCGCCTTCTCGATCCCGGCGGTACCTGGCTTCGTGTCTGCTAGTCGTCTTTCTCGCAGTCAGAAACCGCTCCAAGAGACGCTCGATACATGGATAGAACGGGAAGAGAGAATAGCACTGGACAAGCTACTAGCAAACATTCAGCCCGGCGGAGTAAACGTGCAAGGAAAGAAAGACGTAGCAAACGGGACCGTCATCGCGAGTCCCAGTCAGAACCATCCAGATTACTGGTACCAATGTGTGCACCACGTCGACCTCCCCTAAAAGTGCGAAGACTAATTTCGAATACAGGGGTACGCGACGCAGCCATCGCAACGAACACACTCGTAGATCTCTACGCCGACGATCCCACTTCGCACCTCTCCACCATCCTCACCGCATACGCAACCCTCCAGGCGCAACTCCAACGCGCCGACAACCCCTCAGGCACATTCAACGACCTCCACGGCCTCGGCGAACCTAAATTCCACGTCGATGGGTCCGCCTTCACAGGCTCATGGGGTCGTCCACAACGCGACGGCCCAGCTCTACGCGCCATAACGCTCATCAATTACCTCCGCGCGTACAATGCGTCCCATCCGGCGCTCTGGCAGCGCACCACCTCTGCCGGTTTTTACGCCACGCTGTACAAAGCCGAATTACCCGCCCGCAGCGTCATCAAAGCCGATCTCGAATACGTATCGCACTTCTGGAACGAGACGGGTTTCGATCTCTGGGAGGAAGTCGACGGGCTGCACTTCTTCACTGCTGCGGTGCAGCTACGCGCGTTGCGAGAGGGCACGCAAGTCGCGCGTGCGTTTGGGGATTACGGCGCGGCGGAATGGTATGGCGAGCAAGCGGGGTACCTCGAGCGGTTTGTCCGCAGGTTCTGGAATAAAGGTAAGGGACATCTGGTTGAGACGTTGTGGAGTCGTCGCAAGGGGCTCGACTGTGCGCTCCTGCTGGGGAGTTTGCATGGTCTGCCTTCTAGGGAGGTAGACGCTGAGGCTGTGTTTCCGCCGTGGTCGGATGAAGTGCTTGTCTCGCTGCTTGCCCTGGTGCGAGATCAGCGCGGGAGGTTCCCTATTAATAATACTACTAGGAGGGCTTCTGCGAACGACGCGCAGCTCCATGGCACAGGAATAGGCCGCTACCCCGAAGACGTATACGACGGGTACGCTACGTCTACCGGAAACCCCTGGTTCTTATGCACGTCGTCCGCAGCGCAGGTCCTCTACCACACCGCCTCGTACGTCGCCACCGCGCGGTCTTTCAGAACTACCCCTCTCAACTATCCTTTTTACGCCGCCCTCCTCCCTCCATCATCCGTACCATTATCCCCGGATACAACGTACACGCCCAGCGACGCGGTGTTTTCTACTGTGGTAGACCGGTTGCGCCGTCTCGGCGATGAGTTTTTCCATGTGGTGAAGAGGCATGTTGATGGTGGGGGTGGGATGAGCGAGCAGTTTGATGGGGAGACGGGGTTTTTGAGGGGGGCGAGGGACTTGACGTGGAGTTATGGGGCGTTTTTGCAGGCGGTGAGGGCGAGGAGGGGGGTGGTGGGGTTGTTATGATGGGGGGAGGGGTGGGAAGCGATGAGGTATGTGGGGGTGGTTTTGGTTGCGAGGACTGGTTGGGTAGATGCTCATGCGTCCTTTTTTTGCTCTTTTTTTTTCTTGGATTGGATTGGAGCGCGTTGGAATGGGTGCATGGAGATACTCGGACACCAGTACTTATGTCCTTGCGATCCTCTCACAAATTCTGAGGGCAAGAACAAGAATTGAGCTGGTAAATACCCTTCCCCGTTCTCACCACATGCACCACGAAATATTTCGCAAATGCATAACCTTGATTGCTTCCACTTCGCCCGCCAGTTGACCTTTGTGAAAACCTGCACAACTGCTTGATCGAAGCGTCAGAAATATCTTGAATGTATTTCTGGAATGGCTCGGACTTCTGAATGCAGGGAAAGGCGGTTGTCATGTGGAGCGAGGAGGAGGAGGGAGGGTGAAGTTTTTGGTCGAGGAGAGAGTAATTTGGGGGTACGCACACTACACTATATGAAAGTGGCATTTATGTCTGGTGTCATAGTATCCTTTAACGGGCTTGAGTCCGTGGGTCTGGATGTGAATGATGGGTTTGAATTGTTGGGGTAGAAATTTGGACATTCTTATATTGTTTCTGTAAGCTATTGATTTTTGGCAGGCTGCCAGTAATTCCAAAAAAACGGAATTCTTTACCATTGTGTGAGAAGCCTGGGCTGATTTGTGTGCTATTGATCTTCAAGTGGCTCCTATGTCACATGTATGTATTGAAGATCTTCGTCGTGTGGAGATTCTAACCAAGGTCGAGTCCGCACCATACACAGAGAGGAGTAAAACAGGAGGCACTAAAACCCAGTACCTAGCACACAGTGGTCACATGTATGTATAATAAGTTTTTTATTACCCAGTCGTATCCTGCAACGCCATTCTTTTATCTATGTGCACTTCACTGAATTCTGAGCTTCCGTAGCAGGTTGTAGGAATTTCCATGTCCTCATGTCACGATTATTAACAGGTTAGGAATTCTACACTTCAATATCAACCCATATGCGGATCTTCCAATGCACATGTCAATAACCTGTCACCACACCACCTATTTATTCATCCGACACTTCAACAACAACAACAACCCCTTCACAACCATGACCACACCAAAACCCCAACATGCCCCCTCCCCCACACTAAAGGTATAAAGATAGCATAAAGGTAGCATAAGGTAGCACCACCAACAACCAACACAACCCCCAAAATGTGCTACCGCAACTATATCGAATACACCTGCCCCGCGCCCCACACCCTTCTAAACAGCAGAGAACCGTTTACGCTGTGTCACCTTGCGCAACACTACCCCATACAGCGACCCTGCCAAAATGTTCAGAATAAGGTTTGGAAGAGTGAGGAGAGGTGTAGTGATTGTCTGGCGAATTTGCATGCGAGAGCGGGGCTGAAGGAGAGGTCGGAGTGGGATGAGAGGTGGAGGGGTGGGAGTCGGTGGTCGGGGTATGGGGGGGAGGGTGGGGGGGATGTTTGGAGGGATGATGTGCCGCAGTGAGAGGGGAGTGAGAGGTTGTTGTCAAGTGGGTAGGAGCGATTGTAGTGATGCGGGAATCTGTAGTTACTTGAGATTGCCCGTACGGACATTGACTTACGCTCCTTCCTCTATTACTACGCTTCCTTCCTCTTCTGCCTTTACTAAGGCTGACGTGTAGTGGCGGTCAGGCGCACGCACGGGCGCTTGAGCTTGAAATAAAAACATTTTTCTACTCTACGACGCTCTCTCCCCCTCCAGCTTCCCATTGTACCGGTTTCCAAAAGCAGAGACGATCGAGTGATTTATTGCCACCACGAACGCCTGCCATCACCATGTCGTCGGCAAACCCACCAGATCAAGGACTGCAGTCGTTCACGTACGACAACTTCTACGAGAAGTTAGGAGTCAGCACCGATGTATCCGTCCAGAATTTCCACATCGACTTCCAATACGTACCTAAAGCTGATGACATGGAATTCGCAACCTCAAGCACGCACTTAACCCCCTCTTTCATCGGTCATAGGTTACGCGTTGGCTACTTTACGCGCATTGGACAAACAACGAATTCGGTATGGGCTTGCGTCCAAGCAAATTTGAAGACCGCCGCACCAATGAAGATAAACGCAGTAAACTTCTATGAGGAGTCTTCGGTAGGACTCAAAAAGTTGACAGTCAGGGACAGGTGCCTCATTCAGTTCATCGAACCGTTCAAGAATGTGTACGACGGCGCCTCGTCAAGTGAGACGTTCAAAACGAGGCTTCGATTCATGGTTCTTTTCTACTTCCTGGAGAAAGGCTATCTTAAGCAACTTGATAGCTTCGGTGACGGGCTCAAGATCTTCCTTCGAGCTTGCGAGTCTATTTCAAATGCTGCTAGATGCGAGAAGAGAAATCCCGTGCGGAGGGTAGCTACAACAAATACGACCAAGAAAGGGGAGTCTCAACCTGAGCAGCCTCTTAATTCAATTGCTGTGTGTTATCAAAGTCTGGAAACCGGAGAAAAGAGCAAAAATCCAGCATGCATTTCGACTATGGGAGAAGTGGGAATTACGCCTTCGAGCCTGAACATGGATCAAGAAGGTCACGACGAACCAATCATTCAAACGAAACCCTCCACGACCCCCAATCCCATTCTCAGCACGAGTCCAACATCGGAAGTTGACTACTCCATAATCAAGAAACGGATCCCACTTAAACCTTCAATCATGAAGAGGCGGAGTGCGGCAAGCCACAACGCCGAAGATTGCGAGAGTAAGTCGACGGCACCAAGCCCTGAAACACAACAAACCCTCTAATCGCACGCTAGGTCCGTCAAAGAAACCGAACATGGACATGGGGGTAGGACTTCACTCCTACAACTAACTTTAAGATTTTACAAGGCTAACGTCAGCAGCTATTCCACTTCCAAAAATTCGTCCAGAACATTCGCGGCAAGTACACGGACGAAGAACACGAGGCGCTCCAAGCCGAGAACGCCAATCTAAAACGCACGACCACGGCGCTCCAGAGCTCTCTCAACAAATGGAAAGAAAATGCAGAGTTCGCCGTCATAGAGATCAAGAACGCGAACGCAGAACTCGGGGCCGCCCAAAACAAAGCCGCCGACGCAACCGCCAAATACCAGACTCTCGAAAACAAAGTCGCCGACACAACCAACAAATACCAGACTCTCCAAAACGAAGTCGCCGATACAACCGACAAATACCAGACTCTCAAAAAAGAAGCCGCAGACCTGAGATGGAACTTCAAAGTCGAGAAAGACGCAAGGATCAAGGCCGAGACAGAGCGGGATGCACTCAAGGCAGAGAACGAGTACTTGCAGGAAGCGAAAGCGTGGAAAGTCGAGATCTAAATGTGGCTCTCGGGATGTATGTGGAAGGGGGGAGGGGGTAAATTTCTGATTTGACAGTCTGATTCAGCACCTCAACGGGTGCAACATGATGCTTTTTTTGATATGGGCACATGATTGGCATTATCTGGTAATCGTCAACAATGGGACATATTTCACTGATATATACTGTACAGCGCTTGCAACGGTCGATAGTACGCTATCGTGAGGCTTATGGCCATTACTTATCGCTCGTTTTTTGGTGTTGTTATCGATCGATCGCTCAAAATAAGCAGGATTACGTATGATAAGCCGCACTACGGCAGTAAATTACTATAAGTAGTTTAGCGTACAAATCAGAGTGAATTGAACTCTAGGAAGGCTGCTTCCGCTGCTGTCTGCTCCCTATCCTTTCGCTCAATTTGATCACTGCGTTTAATAAGAGGACACTTAACTACGCGGTTCTTGAGCTAGTTCTTCTATAGTTGGATAGCCTTAATAGTTGATGCTAATAGGCTGTTTTGATTGTTGGTGATAGTGCGTCCAGCTGTACTAAAGCAGCGCTCACACTCACAGCTGGTACTTGGGATAGAAAGGAAATCAACAGCCATTTTGAAAAGTATAGGGTACTTACTGCGGCCAACTTTCAGCCACCAAAGCTATAGGTCAGCTATTAACTCCTAATAGGCTTCGTCTTTGTTTAGGTCCTTGTTAAGATTGTCAATGTACTCGTCTAATTAAGAGCTGCGTTTGTGCCGTTTGTAGCTGTGGTTGCTGTAAAGGTACTCTTAATTAACCTCTATAATAGCTGTAAGTGGATTATTAGTGTAGCTAGTGGGTAGCTTGCGTCTTTAGGGTTGCTCCTTATTTTGCGTTTTATTTAATAATGCTTTAGTAGCGAGATACTCCTTAAATGTGTTGTAGAGAGAATTATTAGCCTTCCGCTGCCAATCTTAGTAATCACGCTAGTGAGATTTAAACTAGTTAAGGCGCAGCCTAGGGTGAAGAGCTGTAGCGATAGTATAGAAGCTCGGAGTTGGTTCTATAACAAGCTTCTTCTAGTAGGTGTTAAGCTTCTCTAGGCCATAATTAATAGCTAATTTAAAGTAGCTCTTATTATTGTTGTCAAACTTACTAGCCGCAGTGTTGTAGTGCTGCCACAAGGCTTAAAGGTTAATAATAGTTTGCTATAATAAGCTAAAGCCTAATATGCTGTTGCTGCCTTTAAGTGCTTTGCAGAGGTCGTACAGCACCTTTAAAAAGATAATAAGATTGTCAACCTCTAGCCAATTGTTGTTGGAGAGAGCGTTAAGTATAGGGTTGTAGTAAGAACCATTACTATTATTGTTGGCATTAAACTCCTTGTCGTTCTTAATAGTTTGTTAATATTTGCGTTAGAAGGCTTTAATTGGCTTATGTAGCTTACTGCAATAGAGAAGTATAAGATAGACTAAGTGCCAGCGTACTCTGCTGTCCTAGAGTAACTAAAGCTTAACAAGCTTCTATATAGGGTTCTTATTACTAAGATTGCTAAAGACTAAATAAAATAACTTATAATGTTTATATAAGGTATAAATAGCTCTTATAAAGTTATAAAGCTTGCTAATAATGCTGTGGTTGCGGTAAAGTCTGAATTAATTAATAGGAGCTGCCTAAGCAAGCTCTTCTTTAAACTTTGAGACTCCTTCACTATATAATATTGCTTTAATAATAAGGTTAATAATGTGACCTGCGCAGTAAATATAGTGCTAAATACTAAGGCAGAGAGTTGTAGACTCCCTATTAAGGTGTTTAATAAGTTTCTTATTGTTATTTGTAGCATTATTACCTACAAAACAGTTAAAGTTTAACTTAAAGTTATACTTTTGTATAATATTAAGTATTACTAAGGCCTACGCACTAGCTGTGTGATTACTAAGAAGGTTGTGGAAACCTATTAGGAGGTCTTGTTAATTGTAATTAGCGTTAATAAAGTGAGTAACTACACTTAGGAAGCTAAGATAGTTAGTGGACGTCTAAACGTTAACGCTTATAGCAACCTTTTCAGCAGCTAATTGGATAAGCTAACGTACCTCAGCCTTCCGATCCTCGCACTGCTTCCTAATATATAACAAGAGTGTGTTTAACAAATTAGGTAAGGCGTGTAATAGCTCCGCACAATTTTAGATTAATAGGCCTTGAGTTAAAGGGTTTGTAACGTCTTAGAAGCTTAAATCTCTTATAATTATCTAGTTAATAACGAAGGCTTAGAAGCTATCCTCCTCCTAGGGCATATGTAATGGCTAAGTTAAAGAACCAGGGATGTGCGCAGTAGCTGTAAAGGGGGACTCTAGTAGAGGTATAGGCATACTAGGGATACGCTAGCTAGTAGATAGATTAATAGAGTGTACTTTCTACACATAATTTTAGATGTGTGTAGTGCTGTTAATAGCTATAGCGTTATTAGTTTAATAACTTTAGTAACAAATCTTACATAGCTAAAGCTTAGTAATACTGTTATTATCCTTAGTGTACTATAGTTAAAGCCCAAAACGCCATATATTAGAGAGCGCACGGCAACTAAATATATAGGCCTTATACCTAACAGCATAGCCTAATTAGGAAGGCTGAAGCCGCTTACCCTTCTAATACACATGGTGGAAATTAACGTTAAACCTCACACTATATACAGCTGTCTTATCTGTTAGCAGCGGGTAATTGTGGGTGGGAGGGCCTTTAGGTAATAGTAAAGGTAATGATAATAGAGAGCTAAGACAGATAGCAGATAAGGTTTAAGAGCCAGGTTAGGAGGACAACAATAAGGCTTAAGAGGCTTAAGAGTACTTAGAAGCTCTTATCTTGCCAAGCCTCTAAGAGCTAGGCCTATAGTAGGTTAGTGAAGGTGTTGCTAGCGGCAAGGTATTATATAAAGTGTAGTTGTTAGCCAAGTATTAATACATTATTAAAAGATATGGATATGTATAGAAGCGTAGACAGTTTTAATTAATTGCGTAGGTGTTCTTTTAGGTAGGTTAACAATTAACAATTAACAACTAACAATTGCCAATTAATTATGGGCGTATGGGCGTTATGGTGTTTGGGGGATAATGCTGGAGGCGTTAACGTCAGCTAGCTGGCTGCTAAGACTTATAGGCGAGGCCTCGCCTCTATTAGCCAATAAGTAATAGAGGACTAGGCAGCCCTGAGCTATCCTAAGGCTGCTTCTGGGGGAGCAAAGTTAGTGGTTGAGCCGCCTAGATATAGGTCTATTGCACGCATTAGCGTTTAAGCACATAGGACACTAAGCTAGTATAAGGTTCTTACGCATACAAATATCATCTGTGCGCGCTAAAAGAACAAAAAAACGCGACAATTGCGTTGTGGCGTGGACATGCAAGAGGTGGTAATACTGTTAATCTTGTACGCGAGGTTGCTGTTAAGGCCCACAGAGTTTAACTACCCCACAAAAGCCGCAGAGCCGCACTATACCTAATTAGGCCACAACACCACTAAAGTATCGCGATTATTACAGTACTACAGTAGGCCTCACTACTATCGATCAACTACGGTATCGCCTGCCTTGTCTACTATCGATCGATTGAACACGTGACGATAGATGATAGATAGTACCGACGATAGTACGGACCGTTGCAAGCGCTGATACTGTACGTCCCACAAGAACGTTCCACAAGAGCGTCCCACAAGAACGTACCTTCAATAAAAGTTCCCATAACAATTCAAGTCCGCCCTTACAGTGACCAAATCTTCATTTCTCACCCACACCAAACCTTCCACCCTCTCTTAACCTCCTCCCTTAGCCTTCTCCATTAACCTCCTACCCTATTTCTACTCACACACTTCCATCCTACCCCCCTCACAGTATCATTTCAAACTCGAAGAACCTCCTACTACATAGTACAACACAACGCACATCAACACCATCGCGAGATAGATTCCTATGCCATCAAAGTTCCACGTATCAAGTAAAACACAGAACAGAACCCAAGACCCCGGCGCTAGACGCAAGTCTAAAAAACCACAAAGGTCCCATGCAAAGAAAAAGCTACCAAACGTAGCTGCTACATATCTAGCTAACACTATCTATAACCCCGTTCTACCCCCGCTCTACCGCCAACTACAACCCACGGCATCTACACTTCCACCCAATAAACTCGAAAAGAAACCTCTATTTACCCTATACAGGCACGAACTACGAGGTCTACGAGAACATTAATCCCGGCTATGTATATATACCATCAGGCCCGGGATAATACCTCGTTTAGTCAGTGTAGCATGATTTCACAAGACCATGTGTTATTCCTGGACGATAGAGCACATATTCTCGTCGCACGCCCATTCCTAGCTCATGCGCCTTCCTCTGTGATTTAGGTACACGTCTGCATCACACATTACCCCAACCCGTGAATCTTCACAGAGACCCGACAAAACATCAAACAACGCAACAACAACAAAAAAAAAACACCGCTCACAATACAAAATTAATTATACAAGCACCTATCTACTCAGCATCCAAACCATCAAGATATACGAGCAGCAGTGCGCCAGCATTCACGCCAGCACGGGTATCAACCTCCCAACTCCATTCCCAGCCAAGCGGAAAACCGACTTAGGTAGGGCGCAACAAAGCGTCCCATAAGTCAAGGGGTATATAATGAAGACAAAAGGTTTCGAAAATGCATCCTCCAAGTAAAACTCCGAAAGATGCAAAGGGCGTCCCTATCAGCCCGCGCAACATGAACCTCACATCCTCCTTCGCCGCGTAAGGTCGTGACAGAGCGAGCAACATGAGCGATATTGCGAAACCTTGAGATCCAGTTGTTCGCCACTCGTTCAAGCAGATAGACCAAGCGTCTAAGCTCGGTCACTTGACAATCCGGACAACAGTGGCCCGTCCTCTACAGCCCATACACGTTGATCAAGCCTTGCACGCTTCTCCTCGCGAGACTCGTCGCAAGTGGGAGGAATCAGTTGCATCCTCTTCTTGCCTGCCGGCTGGTGTCCCACGCGTGCACGCGGCGTGCTCACACCGGATTCGCCAATGGTCGAGTTATCCGTAAGAGGTGGCGGAGACTCATCGTCAAGGGTGGTGGGGAGCGAGTGGGCCACCAGCTGCGCGATTCCGGCCTTCGCGTATGCATTGGCGCTCTCTGCATCCTTGCGACGAACCTCTTGCATAGCATCCTGTTGCTTTTCAATGCGCTGCTGCTCTTCCTCTTGTTGCTTCATCCACTCCAGATATTGCTCCCCATAGCTCGTCTCCATTCCCTCCATCCAGGCCCTCCGCTCTTCGTCGTATTCGACGTCCTCGACGCACTCAGGACATTTGATGTAAAAGCCGGTTTGTGTTGAGCGTTCACCCATCATCTCAAACTCGGGAAGGTTCTCGCCGATCAGCTCCTCTTTACCCCACTCCAAACAATCCTCGCAGAAGCCACGGGGACACCATCGACACCGATAGATCAGACCTCCTGCGTCGGTGGTGTTCTTACCGCAGTCGCAGCAAGTGTGCTGAGAACAGAAAAAGCCGGCGAATCCTTTCACTTTCTGTTGGTAGTCGTCTTCAAGACAGTCAAAATGGTAAGACCGTGGGCACGTCTTACACTGAACCATGTGACCCAGCTCCGGGCCGTCAAAGCAAGCCACACAGTGTTCCTCGTGTGCATACTCATGACGTTTCTCGCGAATCGGTTCGGCTAGCCGTGGGTCTTTCCCCGCCAATGTAGGCACTGCCTCCCATTGAGCGCAGTTCACCGACTCTTTGCTGACCTCGAAGCCATCGATCATCACCGTCATCGGCCTGCTCTTGCGACGATCCTTGAGGATATTGGACGTGTCAGTGGCGCCTTTGGTTTTGCTCTCCAGTTTGCGTTGATATCGTTTCCCATCCAACACCGCACACTCCACCCGCTCCATCATGGACAGCCACTTCTCTTCGTCAACCTCATCTAGATTGTGGTGGGGGTCAGCAGGTTTATCCTGGCACTTTTGCAGCATGGTTCCCAGGTCCCAAGAAAGCATCTCCGTCACATCAATTTCAGGATGCGACAAGGTCTGCACTCCGCGACGAACGAGCGACTTGAGTTGAGTGGTGTTCATTTCCGGTACTCCTCCAGTGGCAGCGAACGAGGACTCTCCGTTCACCAAAGTCTCTTCTCCGTACATGTTTCTTATGGATTCGGTGATTTTGGTCGAGAGGTACAACTTCTTCCGGATGCGACCCATCATCTGTTCTTCCACTGTTCCCTGCGTGCAAAGCTTGTATATGGTAACTTTATTAGTCTGCCCAATTCTGAGACATGTCAGTTCAAGGTCTAAAAATTCTCAGCTATCCTGACTTACCTATGGGCGCGAGCTTCGGCCTGGAGTGTTACTTGTGGATTCCAATCCTCATCAAGGAATATGACATCCTCAGCCGTAGTCAGATTGATTCCTAAGCCGCCGGCTCGAGTCGAAAGAAGCATGACTTTATAGACAGAGGCTTTATCGTTGAAAAGGCGCATCTCCAAGTTCCTGCGGGCACGGCCTGTGCTTCCGTCTAAGCGAAGAGACTTGAAGTCTTGCCCGAAGTTACTGATCATTTCGAGCATGTTCTCGCACCAGTGAAGAGTCTCAGTGAATCCGGAGAAGATCAGGACCTTCTTGCCCTGTTCAAAAAGGCTATGTTTGAGCAGCTTCTCGAGAAGGATGAACTTCCCTGAGGCCTGGATGATATGTTGACCAGAGTAGTAAGGATCAGGCATAGCACCCGGTAAGAGGTATGGATGCGAGCAGCACTTGCGTAGTTGCATGACAAGATTCATCAGTTTCCGCCAGGCCGATTTCGCCTCGCCAGCACCCCGCTCGTTCTTGATAGCCTGTTGCATGATTGCAGCAGTCTCACCCCAGTCTTCCTTTTGGTCTCCGGACGCTGTTCCGTTCTCGACCTGCTGCATCCGACCCAGCAGTTCATTTTCTTGCCTGTCCCTCTCCAAAGCAGCTAGTTCCTTGCCCTTTCCGTCTACGAAGAGATCGTCTAGCATCGCGTCGTCGACTCGGGTGAGCAGTCTCGTATACCAGAACCGCTGCATAGGCGTGAGTGGGACATATAGAAGAACTTCTTCTTTCGGCGGGAGCCCTAGATCAACGCCAGGACTATCTTTCATACGACGTAACATGATTAGCTCCAGGAGGTGCCGAGCGTCGTCCATAGTCTTCTTGTTGGCTCGCCCGCGGTTGAGGTCGAAGGACTCTTTGAACAATGATTGAGTGTTGTCGGTGAAGACGTAGGGTAGAAGCCACGCTAGTAGACTCCACAATTCTGCCAAGTCATTCTGTACCGGCGTGCCTGTGAGTATTAGACGATACTCCGAGGCAACGTGCTTGAGTGCGGTGGAAATTTGCGTCACGTTGCTCTTGATCATGTGACCCTCGTCAAGCACCACGTAGCGCCAGATAAACGAGTGTTTGAACCAGCTTTGCTCGGCTTTGAATGTGTCGTATGTCGTCACCACAATCTTATACGAGTCCGATGCTGATTCGGTGGGCAACTTTGACACCTTGACGCCAGCTTTCTTGGAGGCCTTCCGGTTCCTGGCATGCGAGGTCTCGTTACCGTGTTGGTCTTCCAGGCCTTGGGCAACCCTCTTGAGGCGTTCTCGTTCGCTAGGCGTGCCATGAAAGCTTAGCACCTTGAGCTCCGGCACCCATTTCTGGGATTCATTGACCCACTTGTGGCACAAGTTAGCAATGTTGGCTGAGTCGTCTTAGGATAGGTATGCACATGAGAAAGCGCACCCTCGGGTTACTTACAGAGTTGAGGACGCTCAGCGGACAGACGACGAGATAGGGACGCAGCTCTTCAGAGGACACCCCTGACATGCGGTCTTGCTCCTCCAGGTACTGGAACAAAGACAACGTCTGCAGAGTCTTCCCGAGGCCCATTTCATCGCTTAGGATCCCGGAGAAACCATTGTTGTGGAGGTGGACTAGGAATGATAGACCATCAAGTTGGTAGGGTTTCATGGTTGCCATGACGCCTTTCGGTTGGGCAGAGAGACGCTGATACTTGACAATGGAACCAGGTTGCTCCTGGGCGAGGAGCTTTGAAACATAATTGTTCTCGGGCAGGAGCGGTAGAAAGTAGTCCTTGTTCGCAACGATGAAGCTGTTCGCCTTGACTTTTGTCTTCTGCGCAATTTCGTCGCGCAGGCGAGCTCGGGCCGTGTCAAGCTTGCGCGGCGACGGAACAGTCTTGCGCCTGGTTGATAGCGGGGGAGTGTAATATACGGTATCGGATGCGAGGATGTCACTCTTGCGCACCCGCATGCTCCGTCGTAGAGCCTCCCCTCTGTCCTTCTTGCGGTTCTCCATCTTCAAGCCCTCGAGCTGAGAGCGCGCAAAGGATGTGTGGATCGTGCGGACGGGGCGGGCGAGTTCGTCTTCACTGGACTCGTCTTCGCTCGTGTCTTGGCAGCTATCGGTAGCACTCACGCCTTCTTCACTCGCGTCCGGATTTGAAGAGGTGGATGGGGTTGTTGTGGTATTTGCGACGTCCTGGGGCAAACTAGGCGTGGAAAGCGCGAGGCCGGGGTTTGGTTTGCCCGGTAGCTCTGCCGGCTGTGTCTCCTTGGAAGCCTGTCGCTGGGGCGCGGTGAATGCGCTTTCCCGGCGGGCCTTGGTCGCGGAAGTCGCAGAGCTTTGCGAGCCGAACTGCTGTAGGAGATGTTGCAAAGCGCCACCTCGTCGCTTTGGCGGCGTGGTGGGGTTGAGGAGGCTATCCTCCATAGTGCGACGGCGATACGGTGGTATCTATCTGTATAGAGTATCATGTAGGTAAGAGAAGGATGCGGAGGGAGAGGCGACACGCGTCACGGCGAGGGTGAAGACGAACAGCCATGTGCGGAATCGAGCATTGCGCTACGGTGAGGGTGAAAGCGAGGGGTGAGAGTGAGGGTGAGGGTGAAGGCTCATTCTTTCTCTAGTCTAGAGGAAGGCGCAATGGTCCAACACCCGTCTGGTTGGAAGTCTTTCACTGCGGCAGGCGCGTCCGGGATCCTGGTGGTTGGCGCTAGCGGAGAAGAGCGGCGTTTAGGATTCGGAACGCGTTTGGGGTGCGATGCGCACGTAATTCGGCCCATGGGGAATGCATGTGCATGCCCGCTGCCCGCACAACGCACCGCCTGTCTCTACTGATAGCCAGCTTCCATCGCCCAACGTCGACGCCATGGCCCAGCAGCCGCTGACCAAGTTCTGGCCCATCTTCGCCATCAAGTCGGATGGCCGCGACATCGTCAGCCACAAAGGCGCGCCGCTTCGCAATGGGCCGAGCCAGGAGCAGCTCGACCGGACGCCGAACGAGCAGGGCCAGAGCGACTACTACCGCCTGATTGAGAGGGACGAGGCCAAGCACCTCGACTGGCGCAAGAAGCTGGGTGGCATGCTGCTGCGCGAGATTGGCGGCAAGCAGCACGAAGGTCAAGAAGCCCGCTACACAGCGCAATCCAGGCTGGGAGCTGACAACAGGCAGACAAGTGGCAGCAGTGCCTCCTCTACGACTTCCCCGACGGATACAAGCTCTATGAGCACATCAAGTCCAAGGCCAACGGGGAGACCAAGAACCATTCCGGCGGCGGCCACGACCGGCAAGACGCCTACCTCTACGGCTATCCCAAGGGCCCCCGAAAGCGCTTCCGCAGCCCTGTCGAGTTCTTCCCTCACCTGCTATGGCTCTGCACCGACGAATCGAGCGACAACCAAAATTGCACCTGTCGCATGTGCTCCCCAGTCCAGATCGAAGTCGAGAAGCCTGCACCCGCAGCAAAGCCCGGCATCAGGCCTGATGCCGCTACCGCCATCGCCATCAAGAAGGAACCCAGCCCAATGGTAACCCAGGCCTCCCTGCCTACTGCTCGCAACCCAGCACTCCAGATTCCCATCCGACGCCCCAGCACAGGCACGCCCGGCGCGCAGAGCCCTGCTTCGAAACCCGCGACGCCCACCACCGGCCAGAATGCCCCTCAAATCAAAGCACCGCCTAGGCTAGAACCTACGCCCCTTCCACAGCCGCGCTCAATCGACCAGCAAGTCGACGCTCAGTACGCCAAGTTCGTTGCTCGCTCGGGCGAGGTGGTGTGGTTCGAAAGGGACGGTGGAGCCTTCGGGTTGGGACTCGTGGTGCGGCGGTGGTTATCCAAGATCGGCACTGACCATCTTAGCGAATATCTTATCCAGCCTCTCTCGTATCCATCTCACGCCCCCGCGCAAGAGCTTGTACAGTCAGACCAGAAGGTGAAGCCTTGGCTGGCGTGGTCTGTGCCGTCATGCACGTATCCATATCTACAGCAGAACCCGACCTTGACGTACGACCAGGTGGATTGGAATATGCTGCTCTCGGGGCGCGGCGGACAAGGTGGTATCGCAGAAGTCGACGCCTCCATCCTCGCAGCAAAAGCCATAGACATAACATATACCCTGTTCGAACGTTTGACTACGCGTACGAACAATGGCGTCGAAGAGCGCCATTGGAACGGCTTTTATTATGGCGCCGAGAAGATCTGGAGGGGCGAACCTGTCCGCTTGCGCATAGGCCCTGGGAACGACATTTTTGTCATCAGCGAGATCGTTGAAAAAGTCTACCCCATGGCTGGCAATCCGATGAACGCCACAACCTCGAAAGTCGAGCTTAGAGGAGACATATACTCGTATGCGACTGTTCCCGCACCGAATCACAATTCGCCTCCCACAGTACCAACGAACAATTGCATACCCACTCGAATGCGCGAAGATATGCACTGGCGAAATTTGACACTTGTGCCAGCCAGCTCCACTTTCGCCTATTGGAAACTTGTGTCAACA
Organism: Laburnicola sp. R22_1; assembly: GCA_014281115.1. Classification (NCBI taxonomy): domain Eukaryota; kingdom Fungi; phylum Ascomycota; class Dothideomycetes; order Pleosporales; family Didymosphaeriaceae; genus Laburnicola; species Laburnicola sp. R22_1. The sequence goes on from JACONQ010000007.1 coordinate 2,473,626, forward strand.
GGTACTCGCATAGATTTCGAGGACGTCAAGGGCCGTTGGTACGAGACGAGCCTTCTTTTCAAAGACTTCTTTGTCAGTGCCGTTCATAAGAAAGAGGGCGGCAATGGCCAATGGATGAACTCGCGTGGTGACGCTACCTCGCTCGGTAAGGACCCTGGACACCGGCGATCTGACCGTCTTGCTGCTCTCGGCCACGCCGTTCCCCAAGGCTTGAAAATCGTCGATGGCCTGGATCCTCCTCTTCCTCCTCCTCCAAGCGACCAGAACAAACCGCCCACCGAAATGCAAGGTCTCGAGCTCGGAATAGGCGCCGGAAATGGCGATCATGCATTCCCCCTCGACGACTTCTTGAATTTCGAACACACAGATGATCCGGGACCATATAGCGGGCACACCTTCTATTGAGTTGTCATGCCTGCACGCACGGTTAATCCTTCCGCACAGTCTTGGCTGATGACGGCTCGAGCCTAGCATCTGGACAGATGCAAAGAAGACAAGTATACGGTTGCTTCGCCCATGGAAGTGGATTCCTCCGATACCGTGTTCCGCTAAAGCAACGAGAGTCGGATGAACAAAGTATAATATCTTGTACACGAAGTCTGCACGCGCTCTTCCTTAACACGCGGCCATTAAAAGATGTAGAGGTTACACATCCCTCATATCATCTCCATTATCTCATCGCCTCACGCCCGCGTAGGCAAACACGTCAAGCCGAGACTCATGTCGTCGACTGCAAGAATGAGCTTACGGGCGCACCGACCCAGTGTCAGACTCTCGAGTGTAGTTCCCAAATACGCCACGTTACTGTCATGCCTTTGCAGCGCAGCAGTATAGTGTATCGTCATGGATAATATGCTTCGGCTTAGTGTTTTACGACTAGCTCTATCTTTTTATTTTATCACTATTTAGATTTGTACATATATACCCGTCCAGTACTGTTGAATCCGATACGAGTTGTAAAGTCAATTTGTGGACTTGCGCGTGTGTCTGTTGCGTAGTGAAGGTTTTTTGTCTTTTGGTTTTTTGGTAGTAGTGTGAGATGCCGAGTTTGTTGTGTGGGTGTATTATCTTGTGGGTTTTGTGTTTTGGATGGGAAAGCTTGAGGAAATTCTTGTGCTCTTTATGTTCCTTTTCGTTATTATGTGTCTGCGGTCTACCTAGGAAAACGGAGCTTTCGCAAAGAAGTACGCCTTGTAGCTTCCGTGTATCGTCTCCACGTCTTTATTGAAGATTGTCGTCGTGCGAGATTCCAACCTAGTTCGAGTCCGCGCAATGCATAGAGAGGGGCAAAACAGGAGGCACTAAAATCTAGTACCTAATAAACAGTGGCAGTAACAAAATACACAAATTCGCGATGGTTTTTTCGTCGACGCTCCACGTCCTTATATCGTCTGATATCCGTCTAGGGATGGTATGATGAATACCGGGTTTACAGTGTACTACAGACCACCCTTTACATTCTCGCTCATTGACACGATTGAATGGAAGGAGGAGAGCGTGCTAGTGTATGTCAAACACTCTTATCACCGCCGCTTATTATGTCTTATACTTCGTGCTGGCTCTAACTTACTACATACCATCCTGGATGAACCTCATCTATGAAGAGTGATGCCAACTCAGTAGCGAAACGACTGCGTATCTCCGTTCTACTATAAGGCTTAGTTTCGTACCGACACGACCTCAATCTCCACAGAGTTTGTTGCGGATGCATTCTAAACCACGTTTATTAACTAGTAAGGAAGGACAGATGTACCATGAGCGCGAAAAACTCGCACTTTCCATACAAGATTTTTTCTCTTGCTGGCGGGTAAGAAATGAGGTAGGAAAATGACGAGATAGTGGTACATAGCCGTGTTAGATGTGCCGGGTGTTGATCGAAAGAATAGCAGTGTTGCCAAGTGACTCTATCTGTGGAATGCAGAGTAGAAAATGTGGTGTTATGTATGTATGGCGTGATTTACACGACGTTTGCAGAAATTCATGGTTCTGTCTTGTGGTGTGGTGTTTTTTTCCTTCACTTTGGGTTGGGATAGTATGTCGCAGAGAATGAAAGATCGCTGGGTATGCTATTTGCGTTATAAATATATTCTTAGTGACGTGCTGGATTCAAGTGTTATTTCAACAACTGGGCTGTCTCTGATAGTTGTAATTTTATGCGTGTTGAAATATAGTATTTACGCCTATTCATAGTTTTCATTCATATTAGTTTATAGTCAACTTAACCATAGTGTTTACAAACACTATTACGGTATTATTGATTACTCGACGATAGCCTGGCAGAATCTACCTCTGCGCCAGTGACTGCTCACTAGTGTCTAGCCACGTAAACACCAAGTCAACGACTACCCCTCAATATCACTTTATCCAACGTTTCTATAGCGCATTATTATACTTCACTCCAGTTAACTGCTGTTAACAATGCTGCTGTGCAGAACGTTAATAACAAAATTATTGTTATTTTGTGTATATTTTGTTACTACTACTATATACTAGGTACTAGGTTTTAGTGCCTTCTATTTTACTCCTCTCTATATATAGTGTGGATTTAACCTTGGTTAGAATCTTAACATAACGAAGATCTTTAATACTTCACTCTAGTGCAGTAATGTTCAAATCAGAGTAAATCCTAAGAAAACAAACAGATGCTATATATACGAGAACCCTAACAGCCACCCAAAGGGCACGAAAAAGAAAGCCAAAAGTCATCAATTCCATCTATACTTGCCCTATTGGTGTGCGACTACCAGTAGACCAACAAATAGCGCCTTCAACCCGCATCCTGGAATCACAAGTACAGCCATAACACCTAACTTACTTACTAACCTGACCTGCCTCTGGAGCAAAACCCATCGCCGCCCAAAGCAAATATAACACGTCTGCTGCACCCATCATAACCGTGACACAAAGCTTACCACGCTGTCCTTCTTCAAGAAGCAATCTGTCCTCGTACCTACAGCGTCCACCTCTCCCTACGTACCAACTAACATTTGCCATTCCCACCACAACAACGTTGAAGAACAAAAAACCGCACCTCGTGAGACGTACACCTACCAAACCAAACCAAACAGCTACGCAGGTTAATCTGTCTGTACGTAAGTAAGAAAGACCACTGATTTGATTGGCGGCCAAGCTTGTTGTCATCGGTGAGAGCACACACGTCGCACAGTATATGTATGTGCGACTAATAAACGGTGTGCTATGCGCAATACAACACAACATAACAGGGCGGGGTCTCTCGTCCTCTTGCACAACAACCAACCTACATACCTGCCGTGCCCGGAAAATAAGAGCGTAACGTGCGGCTAACCACCCTACGTAGTACGTAGTACGAGGCTACGAGCGTCGCAGTAGCACAACGACGACCAATACCCCCAACCCAATCCACCCTCACGCCCCCCTTCCATTAAGTATCAACGCAGGCTGTTGATTCTCGCCCCCGCCCCCGATCTCGCATTCCCCAAACCCCGACCCTCCTTCCCCATCCAAAACCCCACCTACAGTTTCAGCACTGCATCTCTAGTATGTATGTGGGTATCAAGCCTCGTTCCAACTTCCCACCCTCCACCATAAACAGCAAAACGAAGCGAAAAAAAAGAGACGACGCTGCAGCGCGGCAAAGCCGCCCGAGGCTGTTAGCTATACCTACTAACCTACAACTGCGTTAACTATAAATTACTATTAGCTAAGTAGTTTTTTGTACCTTTAATTTTTAAAGTTTATTTATTTTAAGCTATTTTCTTTATTAACTACTTTTATATTTTATATACTACTTAAAAAAATATAAATATAACTATTTTACCTTTAAGTTTTTATACTCTTTTTAATTACCAAGTGAAAGGCTTTACTTTTTTTTATATTATTTAAAATAAAAGACTTTATTATTCTACTTCTAGATAGTTAATTTAACACTATTAAACATCTTCGTCGTGTGGAGATTCTAACTAAGGTCGAGTCCGCACTATACACAAAGAGGAGTAAAACAGAAGGCACTAAAATCTAGTACCTAGCACATAGTGGTAGTAATAAAATATATACAAAATAACGATAATTTTATTGTTAACTTTCTTTACAGCATAATTTAACACTATATATATTTAAATTTACTATAAAAAAGCGATTTTTATAAATAACTCTTACGCGCCAAGACCGCCAAGCTCGCTTAGTAGTTCGAACGCGCTTTTTTATTATCACATTACCTTTTTCACGCTCTTTTTAATTACTAAGCAGGGGGCTCTACTTTTTTTATTATGTTATTTTAAGTTAAGATAAAAGCCTTTGCCATTCTACTCCTAGGTAGTTAATTAACAACATATAAATAATTCTAAAAAGGCTAACGTACTTTACACTTAAGTTGGACACTCTATTAAGTTAGATACTTTGCTAAGACCCTACTAAGTTCTGTACTATTTATAATAGTATAGAGTTAACATAAACTATTTTTTTTAATAGTCTAAATAGGCTAAACTATTTAGAATCTACTTTTATAAGCTGTCTATAGGTTTTTTTATTGTGCCCAGGCTTGCCGCAGCGTCCACAGCACTATTAAGCGGATTCGCCTCTATTAGTGCGCACCCTCTTCTTTGCCTTCTTACTATCACTATGCATCCCAAAGTCCTTTAGAGTAGCCAGTCGCTGGCCCTCTTTAACTATAAGGACTCCTTCTTGCTGTAATCGCTTTCTTTTATATAATTTACGTTGTGTGGCGGCCTTATTAGTAGCTTAAAGTTCGGCGTTGCGTTTAGTTATTAATACTAAAGAATGCCCTATTATCTTAGCGTCTTTAACGAGCTTTTCTATCGCCTTAACTATATAAGTTAGGGAACTATCCACATATCTTTAAATCCTCTACTTAACTAGCGTCAATTGCAACCTAAGTTCTGTACTATTTTGCGAAGTTTGCGACTCCTATATACTATCGCGAATAGTACAAAGTGGAGGCGTACGTAGGCGGACGTTAAGCTGCGATATTACAGCTTCTAGGTTGTGGGGCACTAGGCCAGCACCTTAAAAGTCTCCTTTAATATTACTTTTAGTAAACAAAGCCTTAAAAGCAGCAATAAAGCAAGATAGGAACTCGATTTTAGTGATGTGCGTGATGTGGTTGCGCATTAAATTCTTAGCTTAGCGCCCATACGCCTTTTTTAAAGGCGCGAAACAGCCCATATTAAGTGGCTGCAAGAGGTGCGACAAATGCGAGGGCATATAGAGAGTAACAATATTGCTCTTCTTGCAATACTATTTGAATTTAAATAAGTTATAACTCTTATAGCTGTTAAGAATAAGCAAACGTATTGTGCTAATAACACGCCTCTTTATATACTTATTAAAGTGCTTTAGCAACTATAGACTAAGCTTATTTATTATCCAGCCGTTCTTAGAGACTGCAATAACCCAATTATAAGGTAGATCCTTCTCCTTATACTAGGCGAAGAGGTGGTGCTTGCCCCCAAAGATAATAAAGGGTGGAATCTACCACCCTATCGCATTAATGCCTTAAATGACTATTGTCCACTCCCTATTGCCCTACTACACCTGCTTTAGCTGTCCTTAACGCTTAGAGCCTATAACTACTACTCTAGTTAATATTATGCCTATTATAAAGCCTGCTTTATTAAAATTGTAGGTGTCCTTGTCTAGGATACTATGTTTGGCCTTTATATTCTCTACAAGCCAGAACTAGTCTTGTATTACGTTAGGATTCTCCTAGAGAGCTTTCTTATAGTCGTACTTTCGATTAAACTTGACTTTAAGCTCTGGCTGGCGCTTAACAAAGTTATAAGGCCACCTCTAGCCAACTAGCTTATAGTGGCGTGCAGCTAGTAAAGAATTAGCTATATCTTTTATAGCATTAAGCCAAGGCGAAAATCCTTGCGCGTCTAGGTCGAGTATATGCTTTACAATCGCCTGCTCCTCTCTTATAGTAAGTCTTATTTTATTAGGTGCGTAGTCGCGTCTAAACGTCTTTCTAGCGCGTTAGTTGCTAAGTGTACTTTAAGAGATATTGTTGATAGCTATAGCGCATCGCTAAAAGAGTGTTGCGTCTTATTTAATAGCCTAGATTGCAAGCTATATACGCGCTTCTTTTAACGCTAGTAGTTTATTGTGTGGTTAAGGCATTGCGTTATACTATTGCTAATAGTATGTTTTGGTGAGGTCTTGGCAAAGTGTCTAACTTGATAGAGTGTCCGACTCGAGTGCAAAGTACGTTATTAAAAATAATAAATAAGTACTAGTTTATATTAGTAATACTATAATTATAGCTAGTTTTTATTTATACTAGTTTTACTTACTATAAGCGTCTACTACTTTATTATGTGGCGTTAAATTAACTACCTAGGGGTAGCACGACAAAGGCTTTCATCTCAAATAACATGACAAAAAAAGCAGAGCCCTCTGCTTAGTAATCAAAAAAAAGGCGTGAAAAGGTGGTCACAAAAATGCGCACTTTATTATAATTAACGTACTCCACAACCGAGCGACTCACCCAACCGAGCGACTCACTTTTGCCAAGACCCCACCAAAACGTGCTACCATCAATAGTACAACGCGATGCCTCAACAACACAACGAACTACTAGCGTCAAACAAAGCTCGTATACAGCTTGCGATCCAGGCTATCGAACGAGACGCGTCACTTTCGCAAAGACGCGCTGCCGCCATCTATAACATCCCTTAAAAGACCCTCAGCCGACAACGCGCTAGAATCGCCTTCCGACGCGACTGCCTACCCAACACAATGAAGCTTACTGTAAGAGAGGAGAAGGCGATTATACAGCATGTACTTGACCTAGACTTGCGAGGATTCCTGCTACGGCTTGCTGCCGTGGAGGATATGGCCAATTCTTTGCTAGCTGAGCGGCATCGCGACCCTGTGGGCCATAACTGGGCTCCAAACTTTGTTAAGCGCCAGCCAGAGCTTAAAGTTAAGTTTAATCGAAAGTACGACTATAAGAGAGCCCTCTAGGAGGATCCTGAGGTGATACGAGGCTGGTTCCGGCTTGTGGAGAACATGAAGGCTAAGTATGGTATCCTAGATAAGGACACCTACAATTTCGACAAGTCTGGCTTTATAATAGGCATAATATCGACTGGAGCGGTAGTCACAGGCTCTAAGTGTCGAGGACAGCCAAAGCAGGTGCAGCAGGGCAATAGGGAGTGGACAACAGTCATCCAAGGCATCAACGCAATGGGGTGGTGGATCCCACCCTTCATTATCTTCGGGGGCAAGCACCACCTCTCCGCCTGGTATAAGGAGAAGGATCTACCTCATAATTGGGTTATTGCAGTCTCTAAGAACGGCTGGATAACAAATAAGCTTGGTCTGCAATAGCTAAAGCACTTTGATGAGCATACAAAGAGGCGTACTATTAGTGGAGCACGTTTGCTTATTATTGATGGCCACGAAAGTCACAACTCGCTCGAATTCCAGGATTACTGCAAAAAGAGTAATATTATTACTCTCTATATGCCTCCACATTCGTCGCACCTCTTGCAGCCACTTAACGTGGGTTGTTTTGCGCCGTTAAAGAAGGCGTATAGGCGCCAAGCCGAGAATCTGATGCGCAACCACATCACGCACATCACTAAAATCGAGTTCCTACCTTGCTTTATTGCTGCTTTTAAGGCTTTAATTACTGAAAGTAATATCAAAGGAGGCTTTTGAGGTGCTGGCCTAGTGCCCCACGACCCAGAGGCTGTACTATCGCAGCTTGACGTCCGCCTGCGTACGCCTCCAGAATGTACTATTCGCGATAGTACATGGGAGTCGCAAACTCCGCGAAATAGTACAGAACTTAGGTCACAATCAATGCTGGTTAAGCAGAGGATTCAAAGGCATGTGGATAGTTCCCTAACTTATATGGTTGAGGCGGTGGAAAAGCTCGTCAAAGGCGCCGAGCTGATGGGGCATTCTTTGGTGTTGATGACCAAACGCAACGCCGAACTTTAAGCTGCTAATGAGGCCGCCACGCGACGTAAATCGCACAAAAGAAAGCGATTGCAGCAAGAAGGAGCTCTTACAGCTGAAGAGGGCCAGCGGCTGGCTACTCTAAAGCGACTTTGCGGCGCGCAGTGATGGCAAGAAGGCAAAGAAGAGGGCGCGCGTTGATGGAGGCGAGCCAACTCAACGGCGCTGTGGACGCTGCGGCGAGCCTGGGCACAATAGAACAACGTGTAAATAACCTGCAGAAGTAGATTCTGAATAGATTGGCCTATTTAGACTATTGATAATAGTTCGTATTGACTCTGTACTGTCGTGAATAGTACATGTTTTGGTGGGGTCTTGGCAAAAGTGAGTCGCTCGGTTGGGTGAGTCGCTCGGTTGTGGAGTACGTTAGTACTTAATTAACTACTAGTTGGCCAAGGCTTTTAACTCTGTTGCCTTGCTGTAGGCAATTTTAAGAGTTTGTTTCGACTCTCGACACGCAGTAAGCGGGATGCACGGTATTGGATTCGCTTGGATTCGCTTGGATTCGCTTGGATTCGCTTGAGTTGGGCGTGGAAAAAGAAGCGGTGTAAGGAACATGCAACGTAGGCTGTTGGGTTTATTGAGGCGTGTTTCGTGCCGGGGACTCGGGGGCTGGAGTGGAGTTGCGTATTGGGTGGGGGAGCAGCGGGAGGGAATGCTTGGTGGTGCTTCGCGTGGGTTGGCGAACGACAGAAACGCACGTAAGCTGCCTAATAAGCGAAACTGAACACCAGGCCAGCCGTCCCATTCGGTTGACTGACGTTGTGCGCGATGTGACGGGAGGAATGGGGGCCCACCGGGAGAAGCACCCATTGGATACTAGAAGGTCGGAAAGTTGTTGGTTCCTGCACTTAATAAGCATTACAACCAACATGTTTTTGTCGGTGGAGGGGCCGGAAACTTTTTTTTCCGGGCGATATGTGACTCGCAAGGAGCGGAACCAAAGTTCAACTAGATGCGCATATGCACAACTATACTTCCATCACATGCGAACTCTATCTTATACTTTGCCGGTGAGGGGTCCCTACACTTAACGGCGAAAGGTATCTCGAGTATTATCATCTCGGAAATCAGAAAGTGCTAAGTCCATCGCTCTGATGATGCCGACATGACCGGCCCGCACATAGACCGTCGTCGCTCGGTCGCGTGTCACAGCATCGGTGGCCCAACCGTGGGGAATAATAGACGCTCAGACGTTCCATATCACGCCCGAGCGACCGGACGTAGGATTTTCATCCAGACCACCCGTGGACTAAAAAAGAGCACGTGCCCCATGGAAGAGCAATGCCGACCTGCCCTGGAATTGACGCGAAAACATAGGCGAAGCATTAGAATTGTGTAAGCCTCAAGGCTTTTGTCGCATCCTCTTCGGCTACTTGGCCTCCGGCAGTTCCGCTCCTTGTTCGCAGGAGCAGGCGAAAGTGCTGTTCGATAGAAAGGGACAAGGTAAACGCGGTCGTGGATAGCGGTGTGCGCACGGTAACGCGCGTTTCAAAGCTCCAAACGGCATTCCAAATCGCATTCCAAATCGCATGCTTCCCAAACGCGTCCCAAGAGACGCTTCACTGGAAGCGAGTAGGTAGACCGGCTCACCGGTACTGAGATGCATTTTCCCCAAGAGTAAAGAATCGAAAATCTTGCGCGATGAATCTGAGAATCCCTGGAGATGACACGCGTCCATAATGCATTTAATGAAAATGGATAGCATCCGTACTTTTAAGCACTGGGTGTAGAACGAAGGAATAGCATTCAGGAATGCAATATCGACGCGAATGGCCATGGGCGAGATGTCGAAGCAGACGCTCGCTATGCACTGTGTATCACCAGTGTGCAAGTAGGAAAGGTCCTGGCGTCAGTACATAATGTGCGACTCCAAGCAAGCCACCTCGTGTCGGTAGGTGCCCCTCGGGACGACATTTTTGGGAGGGAGGGGAATTCAGCCTCGTCCAGCGTCCACAGTAACACAAGCACCGCGTGCAACGTGTACCACCTATCACCTCCACTTGTCACGCCGAGCGCGTTCCTCCTGTGCGACCAGTCAGGCCATACATCAGATGTGATGGTACGAGAAACCTCGGTCCTCTGGACGGAGGAACGCTAAAGGCATGTAGCACGACAGCGTAGTCAACGGCACCGTCTTGCTTTTCTCGACGCCTCTCAGCGTGAGACATTACAGTTGATCGCATTGTGATATTGTATGCGGGTGCTGTGTGAAACAAATAGTGTGAGTTCCCAAGGTCCACAGCGTTGGGTACATTAGTAGTTGTGTAAGGTGGTAGGAAGACTTTCTTTTGTGAGATAGGAAGCGAGGTGGGGCGGCCTGCGTGGCAAAGCGACAGCGGTCGCGCGGTGTGATGGGCGCTAAAGGGGTCGCGGCCTGTAAGATATGAGCAGATAGCAGAGTTAGAACATAATTTCTAGTGGGTTAGAACGGGATACAGCAGTAAGCACAGAGGAGCAACAGGGGCACAGGTGTCTCATCAAAAATTTGCTTCGGCGCAGGAAACAGAGTACATGCATTTCTCGTGCGGTGTCTGATTATTGGTGCGGCGTGCGTGATACTTTTGTGAAAGCCATTAAGTAGGTCACTCCATCTCTCGGTTCCGTTCACTGCCAATTCATCCAGGCCCAAGTATGGGCCCAAGTCGTGTGCAGCCGGAGCAGTAGAGAAGGGGATATTGAAGAAGTGAAGACAACGGTCGTACTCGGACGCAAACTGCGTCATAATGTTTCCGTTTGAATCGTCGTAAGATGGATGCGAGTGTTAGGTGGCTTCTACGGCGCGAGGAGGATTCTGATCCTCCTCAACTTGCAGGTTCCTGAGCTTGTCCTCCACCGACCTGACGACGCCGGGGTCGAAACTTGGTTGCGCTTTGACTCGTTTGATCCTGCCATGTGTTAGCGACAGCTATCGCAGAGAAATGTCGAGGCTACTTACGGCTTTCTGAGACACTGATCGCACTTTTCGTGCCCGCAACCGGGACATTGTGGCGAGCCGTCCAGGAAGGTGCTGTTGCACCGCTCACACCCCCAACGTACGCGAGTCCTTGGCTTCCGCCATATGCGTCGAGCCCTCTCGAGCTCACGCTCCAGCTCGTTCTCACTGTCGTACTCTGCATCGCCCGGATAGCCGTTGGGCCATTTGCTGAGCTTGGCCGGGTCGCGTGGACACTTGGTGCATCGGATATGGCGGCAAGACTCGCAGATGGTGGCGGTAGGTGGAATAAACAAGGCGTTGCACTTGTGGCAGTTGCGACGGACACGCTGCTTCGCAGGCTGGTACGCCATCTGGCCGCTCTTCGTCGTGAGCGTGAGGACTTTCTTCTTCTTGGGCAGGATGTGGGTATCGGCCGCCTCCTTGGCCTGCACCTCGGCCTTTTCGGTCGGGCTCTTCTTCTTCGGATAGCGGGGGCACTTCTTGCAGCGCTTGTGCTCGCACTTGACGCAAGCTTTGTCGGCGCCGTAGGTGGTTCCACAGTGATGGCAGGTGCGATGGACACGCATGCGGATCGACTTCTCGACACGCTCCACGCTCGCAGCCGGAGCGGGCATGGCGATCCATTCGTGGGATTCCAGCGTCATGCCATACTTGGCGAAGAGGGCGCGGGCTCGTTCCTGCTGCAGAAGAGAACGCTGGAGGTGCACGACCACGGACGAGGCCAGCTGGGAAGCCTCGGCGGGGACGGTGGCTGCATCGGCGGCGACGCTCTCGGCTTCAATGGTGGACGAGGAGCTGGGCAACAGTCAGCACATGAATGCCGTGGCATGCTTTCGCAATACGGAACGTACGCAGGCGCGGCTTCGTTCTTCTCCTCGGTGGCGGCTTCCTTGTCGTCCTTGATGGCAGGCGCGCTGGACTTGGCCTTGGTGGACTTGTCGCGCTTGAAGACGGTGCTCATGCGCTTCACATACTTGCCCAGGCTCTTGCGGTGGTTGTCCTTGGCCGTCTCCTTGGTGTTGGCGGGCAGTCCAGTGCCGGCGGTCGACATGTTGGGCGGTGGTGAATGCGAGTCCCGGCACAGCGGTGCGTGTGGGTGGCAGCGCGAGCTTTAGTAAGACGATCCCAGGAGTGTGTTGCGGTGGAGTTGGGTGGCCTGAGGGAGACGCAGGCCCCAAGAGATTCCCGGGGGAACGGCCCACGGCGCGGGAAAAAGCAGCAATTAGGCGCTTAGGCGAGTCTGAGCGACTAGAGGACCGAGGTTGCCGAGGGCGCCAGAATTGGGCGGAGAGATGGGACGGGGGAGCGCGGCGACGGGTGGTCAGTTATGTAGTAGTATGTCGGTAGCGCTGGCCGTGGGCAGTGGGCACCATGGTCCGGATTTCCAGCAGGGTGGGTGCGACCCCGAACTCACGCACAAACGTCGCTAGGGGCACACGGCGTGGGCCGTCGGTCGCAGCTGGGATGCCGCCAAGCGGGCGGAGCGGGCGCGGTGCAAAATGGGGGTATTGGAGCAGACTTGATTGTTGCAGAGCCGTGAGGTGTGGCCGCTCTGTCAGGAAGAGAAACTTCGCAGACCTTTTGGTATACGGTACAACGCTCACACCCACAGCATTCCCTTACAGCGTTGTGGCCGCTCTGTCTTCCTGCTGCGCGCGCGCCAGGCTCGACGGCAAAAGACGCAAGCGAGGCAGGCCATGCGCACGCCGTCGAGGGCGTTTGACCTCGACACTCTGGCCGCTGGGGTCCCGCCACGCTGGTTTGAGAGCGGAGAAGACGCCAGTTCGGGCAGTCTCTGCAGTGTGGACGCCGTGGCCTGCAAGCGGCCTGGCGCGCTTGGGCCCGGCAAGCGATGCCGCCGAGTGGCCACCCTCCCATCATTCATCGACAGCACAGATTCACTGCAGTCTGCAGAAGACTCAACTGCCCGCGTTGCACGCTGAGCACTCTCCGACCTCTCCTTTCGTTCGCCCCGTGCTTACCCGAAGCGCCAGAACACCACCCATGGGCCGGGTGCGGCAGCCCGTTCCGCATCCAAATTGATTCTCATCAACGCATGCACGACCGCACGCGTACGCCCCTTGTCTCATACAAGCCGTCGCCACAGGAGCACAAGGCCTTTCGACAAGTGCTGTCGTGCCTCCACGCCCCCCTTCGTCTGCCGTGCGACAGTTGCTCTGCCACTGCATTTCCTCACACCCGCCGTTATCGCACCTTCGGTCTGCTGCGCTGCATACACCCTACTGTAGAAGACGTCGCCATGGAATCCTGTCCCACGGCCGCAGGCTCCCAGACTCACCCACGGCGCTCCGCCAACCTGGATGACATGCAAGCTGGTCCCTGCTGTGTCGCCCCTTGATTCGATATGGTCGCTCGTATTCCAGGCCGGAACATCGCAATGGCTGCAACACAGCAACGGTCGCAGTACTTGCGCAATCTTCCGGATGGCCCTGATCCGTCAATTAACACAAAACGAGACTGCACACCTTCATTAGCATGGTGACTGGGAACAATTCGCCCTGTCTAAGATTGTACTCTCAACCGGCTAGCAGTATGACAACGACGCAGGAACACCGCATATGGTTATTTGTGTTGTGCAACTTTGCCGTAATTAAGGTCATGTAGCTTGGAGACCGCGATCCCCTTGATAGAACTCCGCAACTTCTAAAAAATGTAAGCATTTTCTAGGACATCTACGTAGGAGGCGCAATCCACCCCGGATACTCCCTGCACTTGGATTTCTCATAGTGGGGCAGACTATGGCTCACGAGAAGTCAAGACACTACCTTTATACGGCTATCGTCTCATCATGAACAAGCTAGAATGGAGCAGCTAACAAACTCTATACGGTGTACCGAATGCAACCCAAGGCTGCAACCGACATACACTCAGCTACATGTTCGTAATGGAAATCTTTTCGTGAGAATAGCTTGTTCGCAACACAAAGTCTCGTGAATACATGTTCCATAGGATAGATAACGGCCATTAGATGCCGATCCTAGCCCTGCCGATCCACAAGCGACCCCGACGATGCTGCGAGTCATTTCCAACCCGTCCAAACTGGCAAACTCGGCATCATCACGCACACTCGCCTCCGGCATCACCACAAATGCCTGAGATGCGCGCGCATGGACGTCAAGTTTCACATTCAGTGTGAACACCCTCGTCGCACCCTGGGGGAGCTCCGCATGCCTCGCGCGGAGCCATCACGCCGACGATACCCACACGGCCCTGGTCTCAGTCCAGAACCGTGTTTTCCGCCCGTTTACCAGTACCGAAAAAGCAGGCTTGCCGCCGCCACCCCACGCAGCTGGGAACCTGTTTCGCGGGACCGCCCGTTGTGTCTTCGAAGTCGAACCAGGAAAACACGCGGTGCGGTTCCCGCTGTTCCCCATACCAACTTTCCTTGTTTCTGGCACGGCTACGGCTCTGAAGCTCTTCCTGGGTACGCGCCCGAACGTCGACTATCGACCGAGTTGGTTCGCGCACACGGTACCGCTTCCGTAGTGGTTGTTTTTCCGCCGTCTACGCACACGGTCTGTTCGGCGTGCAATACACTGGATAGGTACCGGTAGTCTACAGACTACATTCCACCCGAGGACGATTCAGCCGGATGATTGTATTCAAGGATTCATGGCACAGTCGCGGTGCGGCTACGTATGCACATCGCGACTACGGCTATCACCCGCTCGCTACGGCGCAATCCCTGGCGGCAGCGTCATGCCGTTATCTTTACCTTCGCGATTCGCCCTCCGAACCTCCGAGTTTCATGTCTCATCCGACTGGCACACCACCGTTAGAGAAGCTCGATATATTAGTGGAAATCAGGATGCCTGTGGGCCATCACCACAGTCGCTCGCTTTATACTTCCTTGACGTGTTCAAGTGTAGCGAGACCGTATTGTTCAAGCGTAGCGAGACACGTATTGTTCAAGTGTAGCGAGACACGTATATTTCCCGGCTAGCGGCTAGGTTTCGAACATTCTACCACGTGGTACCGATCATGCTACGGTCACTCCATGTGCAATCTCCTGGGATGGTGTGGTCAACTCCGCAAGGTAATACCCTCCACGTCATGCCACATCTCGACTTGGCACTCAACACAGGCGTACTCTACATCGGATCCAGCCCTCGAACCTAAAATCAGACGCGACCTCGAATTACTCCTATTGCGCGTAGTCTTGAGACTGAGATGTATTTCCTTCTCGGCAGTATTCACCGCCTACTTGAGGCATCAATTTACGTCGCGGCTCTTCATCTCTGAGCATCTAGGTACCAGGATATATCAGCCTCGGCGGAAGGAGCAACATCCGCTTCCGAACCTCGCGCTACTTCCCTTTCTCGACTCCCACATCCGGTGTCCACTTTACAATTACAATATCGGATACCTGCATCCGCTCCAAGCTCTGTCCAAAGCTTTCACCCACAAATAGGTGCGTGCACACAGCAGTACCGTAGAATCTTGCTCATGAGAGACATTGTAACGGCATTTGGAATCCCTGTTGGACCAATAAGGCCCTTTGGCTGGGCTAATTGTGGGCCAAAGGTAGTGAGGCAATAGAGCTGAAAGTACGCGTGGCCATGGACTGATATGCTCATACTCATTTGATTTAGTCGTAAAAAACTCTAACCTACCGAGTTCGAGCCTTGACAAAAAAACGGTCGGCTAGCACAGGCTGATATGCTCATACTGTGTACATGCAAGCAACAATATTCTACCAGGTTAGATAACGGCATCTTTGCAAAACCTCCCTCACCTAACAGTTACCACAAACACCCCTCAAACTTCTTCCGCAACAAGCCTAATAGAATATTTCGATCTTAGCACACCCGTCTCCCCATCCCCCACGTATACACCACATGCCACAATCATACGACACCCTACCTACCCGACAACCCCCTCACCATCCCATCCCCCAACCCCCAAGTCAATCTCGGCAAGGTAACGCCGAATCGGCATACCTGTCTACTGCAGTCTGCATCGTCGGTCTCAACCCTTTCCGCCGGACGCATACATGCATGGTACTATAGCCGCCATAGTGATCACACGTAAGATAACGGTGATCCTCCCGGTCGCATTATTCCCGACTCCCCGCTGCACACGTGTCTGAATATGGTAAGGATCGGCGCTTCTTTAGTAGTGAGTGCCAAGATGGCTATATTGGGAATGTGCTGCGTGGGTGTTGGGGTTTTGTAGCGGTGTGACTACAGTAGGAAAGTGCGCTTTCTGACTTGGGTATCGGTGCGTTGGGTAGGATTATCCATGGTTGGGCTATACGGTGGTGGCACTGTGGGCAGATGTGAAGTATATTTGGTGGGGATCAAGGGGGTTTGTTGCAATGGCTCAACCGCGTACCGTGTAGCAGGATGGTGGTGTTTAGACTCGCGACGCGAGGAACGACGCGAGGCTCGGAGGCTCGGAGGGTGGATATGTGCGTGCGTGCGTAGGTAGTGCGCTGAAGCCGTCTGGACAAATCCGCGTCATGGGGACAAGGCCAACCCGTGGACCTTGAGTGTACGCTGCGTGCGGTCTTTAGTCCATACGTGCTAAAAAACACTCACTCCTAAGAAAAGAATAAAGGATACCCCGTAACGCATGCTATGCTTTCCTAATAACTCTCCACTTTGATAGTTGTATCGCATGCTACGTTAAGACTAGGCTTTTATAGTAGTAGAGCGAACTTCTACACACTAGAGTTAACGCGCCCGTAACATTAAGAAAACGTACAGCAAAAAAAAAAAGAAAAAAAAAAGAATAACTATCCTCTTCTCACCTGTCTGCGTCACCCACAGAGAGATACCAGCCTATACTCCCAACGCAGCGAACTTCTACCTCTACTACGCATAACACAGCTACTTGATACGCAGTGACCAACCGTCAGGAACAAACCCCTCCGCACCTTCAGCACCTCATCTCACGACAAACAAAACAAAACTCCTCAAACACACCGAATCTCACCACCATGACCAAACTCTTTTTATCCATAAATCCAGCCGCTCGATTTATCTCCAAAGCGCATAACCATGACTCCTCTACCCGCAACACCGTAACTACGTACGACCTAGCTCGTAAAGCAATGCTCTCATTCCGTCCCAAAGTAGGACATGTTTCACCATTAAACTAATCATACACGTGTGTTATACCTCTCTAACACCTTGAATTAGGCAGTCATACATACAAACACCCTCTTACCCCCACCCCACAGCATCCCCAGCCATCCACCCACCACACTCCATAGCCTCAAATCCCCCAGCGCAACACTCAGCAAAGACAACCCCACCAAAACCGCACCCTCGCCACTTCCCACCACCATCTACAACCCAGCCCCCACAGCACACACAGCCCCACAAAGCAAAGCCAAGAAAGAAAAAAAAGCAATGTTCAACCGCTCCGATAATATTACAACCTTTTCCCTTGATCTACTCTACAAGCCCAACTCTACGCACAAAGCTCATCCATCCATCCTACAACAAGACAACGCTCCCTTCACTAACTGGAGCGGATATATCTATCGCAAGCTATGCTATACAAATATATACAAATCATCCAAACAACAAAAGCCGACCACCATTTTCTACTAGATCCCACAATGCACACATACAACATACAAGTTCCATCCAAAACACCACGAGAAATGCTTCCCCGATCAAAAAGCCCACAAAACACCGTCCCATAGACCAACGCGCCAAAAAAAATACACTATACTCTTCCATCCATATGCGCCTGCCAATGAACTTGTGTAAAACGAAGTAGATGCATGAACAAACAACACAAATCAAGAGAAAAAGTACTTCGACTGATGCAACCTCGAGATATCCCAATCGCCCTTCTTCGGCACCGGCGGAAACTCCAACGGAAGCCAGACAGTAACAATATTGCGCTGTTTAGCCTTGGTAACAGCATCCGTCTTCAGCTCCGCGGCGTCGCCTTCCGTCTCCGCGTCCAACTCGTTCAAGTCTTCGACCTCCGTTCCGACGGCACCGATAGCCGCCTCTGGAGGCTTGACTTCGCCAATGAGCGCAAGGCGAATGGAGGCAAAGTCCTTAGGGTCAGCGTTGGCCTGCCAGATGCTTGTGGGCGTGACCATCTGCTGGCCCTGCTTCCTCAACTTCGGATCGTCGCTGTTCAGTAGCTCCTGTCGCTTGGATTCTAGCGCGAGTTCCGTGAACGTAGCATGCAATCGGTTGGGTGGGATCTTGCCGCCGTTTTGTTTCGTTCTCCAAGCCAATATCACCTTGGCAACGGAAGAAGTCGCATGAATCTTCGACTTGTACATCGAACCTGCGTAGCGGGCATTGAATTCCGCGTGGAGCCGACCCATGATATCCTCTGAATGCATGCGCACAAACGCGTCACGGAGGACCACGTTTAAGTTGGGAATGTCGGCCGCGTGAGTCCAGAAACTATCGTGGACGGCGGCAAAATCAAGTCCTAATTCGTCACATTTGAGCGCCGAAAGTATCATATGAGTAGCGTCGAGAGAATGGATGAAATTGGGCGGGAATGCCTGAAGCTGTTTGCGCTTGTCGACGGCGTTGGCGTAGTTGCGCCTTGGAATGATGATCTCCTGTAGGTGGGTCTTGATCACCTGGATTTTTTGTTTGCGATATGGTTGGACGACCGGCATCTTCAAAGGCGTCGTCCAGATTATGCTCGTCTTGAATGTCTCTGCATCTTCGACTATCTTCTTCTTTGCGTTGGGCGACTTTTTTTTTTTGGACTTGTACTTGTTTTCGAAATAAAGCACTGGTTTCCCTTCGATGTGCTCGCGAATGAACTGTATCTGCTCCGGGGGAATAGATGAGGTGATACGGTCACCGCACTCGCCAAGCCAATGCTGGATATCCTGAGCGCCGTTGAAGATTTTGCCGAGGGCGGCAAAAATCTTAGATGCAATATACATAGCAACCACCGCGAGACTAGAAACCCCATCGACAGCTTCAAACTTTGGGAAAATGTCTCTTAGTTCACTCTCCACTTGAGTCTTCGCACCGATGAAGGTGACACCATAAACATTAGTCATGACAGTTCGCTTAACAACCTTCCGAGTAATTTTGTCCTTCATGAGTTTCGCAGCTGCGTGGCCGCTCGCAGCATCTTCAGCCACCATCTCTCTTACGAGCTCCGCAACACCTGTGTAGATATCCTGCGGGCGGTCTGATGGTTCGAGGTTGACTTGGCTGGCGCCGGCGCGATCGCCACCCAATGCAGCGTAGTGCTGAAGACCGTTGCAAGTTCCATCTTGGTGGATAGGAAGGTGGGAGAGGAAACGAGTTGGGTCCGGAGATTCCAGTGCGTTCTTCAACTCCATGCAGCATGCAAGACATTGCCAAGGATCCTCCGCCTTGGTCCACCATCTCCTTCCGTCGAGCGGGTTCGTTGCAGAGTCGTAGATCTCGTGGATGTTGTCCATGGTAAACTGTTCCCGATCGCGTAGGCTAGCCTTGTCGAACCCGTAAAGATTCGCAAGATGCACCTTGAGCCATTGCAAGCCCACGGAGCCGAGTTCCTTACCGTTAGCGAACCGGAGAAGACCCCTTGCAAAATCCGATCCCATGTGATTTAGTAGTGGTGGAATAGGGTAAGCTCTACCGCGGAAATCAAGACTATGCGGGAAATAGATCTTCGGTTCGTGGACATATGCGCGGGCGATCTCGAGTTGAAAGTTCTGGAAACAGCGTTGGGAGTGATATCCGCTCATAGTATTCTGGTGATTTTTTAGGCGTTGTAGCCACAGTTTTCTTTCCGTCGCTGGTGCATCCTCAGGTGGTTCTGTGGGAGGCTCCACGTGGGTCTGCGCCGCGACCATCGCACCAATACCTTCTCCAGCATTCCACGCTTGTGCCATCACTTGGAAAAGTTCCTTGTTGATTTGCCACGGGACCTTTCCAAGGGTATCAAGACCCTTGAGAATTTTGTCCATATCGCCGTTTGCAATAGCTGATTGAGCATAAGCACGCTGTGCGCTATCACCGTACCGTGTGCGGACAACGCTTCCTAGCGACGAGTAGTAGCCGCCTTCGTCAAAGCTGGCCCATGGCTTAGGCTCAAAAATCATGGGCAGCTTTAAACTGGCGATCCCGCCGACGGACTCACTGCTCAGCTTTGCGAGGATATCCTGATGCGGGATGATCCAGCCCGTCTTTTTGCCGTGTGCAAAACCAATGTTATGATGGAACGCGGCTCGCGTGCTCGTCAGTTGTTTTCCAGTTTTGGGGTCCTCGGCTGTGACCGTAACAGTAGCTGCGTGTAGGAAATGCTCAAGCATCATCGCCCCAAGTCTAGTTTTGATCGATTGAGGTATGTCCTTTTTCATAAACGCGTCCGTTAAGGGCATGGGCTCGATAACTGGCTTTGAAGCAGGTCTAGTGTCCTTTGTTTCCCGGGCCAGGGAGTTCAGTAGTGTTCGCCGTGCGTCTTTACGCTGCTTCTTCTGTCGGGCTAAATGTTTTTGCAGAGCCTCCGAATTTGCATCCTGCCAGAAGTCTTCTCCCAATGCAGAGCAAAGCACACTGACTTTCAGCGCCTGCACATCCGCTTTTAGGCTTTTCGCACAACCCTGGACGATGCGTCCAATAGTTAGGGCCGCCAATTTTTCGGGATTGCACATCTCGAGATAGGGTCCGTACGTGTGTCGCTCATCTGACCGGTTATCATTGGACGGTGCAGAAAGCACTTCCTTGGTGCGAGCGAACTCCTTTTTGACACGGGGTAGAAGTGCCGAATACCACTGCCACATGAAGGATTGTATGGATTTGCTTTTGAGGATACCGTGAATGCCAATTTCTTTGAGTTTTTCATCTTCCGTCCTCCACCGTGCAACAGCGGCCTCGGTCGCATCGCGCTCGAGCCGCAGCTGCCGCAAGTAGGCGTGAGCACGGTCCTTTTCTTCCTTGTTGCCCTCCATCTCTTGAGGATAAGGGACCCGAGCATTCGACTCGAAGACTAGTAGCGAATCCTTGAGTGCTATAAGCCCTTGGCCTTTCTGTTCAATCGCTCTCACGGTGTGCGCGGGATCCCGAAGGAGGCCGTGTTCGATCAAGGCAGCGTGTCCCGCCGGCGTACTGATGTGGATCTCTCCAGGTTCGTCCATGGCGGGTGGTTCCCTGAAACGCTCCGGCTGGGCGCGGATGAGCGCATCCCATTCGTGGTCGTCGAAATCCTCCGAGGCGTTTATGGCATCCATGACGTCCTCCCCAGATTCTTCCGCCATGATGAGATATTTCCGCAGGGCACGATGTCTCTCGTGACCTTCGAGCAGCGTCATGGATGCCCGCAGAAGCGTGATGAAAGTGCCTGCGTTGGGTGCGATGCCGCGCCGCGCCATGTGTGCATCGTACCATTCCTCCATCTCGGCCATGGCCGTGGGAGTGGGGTTCTGTTGGGCCCGCTCTAACACAGTCTGCAGATAGGCGTTGTGTGCCTCGACCACCTCGTGCGCGGCAGGGTCGTACATGGTCGTCAACCGCTGGATGATGGCCGTCGCTCTCTCCATGCGGCCCACCCGCAGGCAGGCGTGCAGGTTCTGGAACAGCTCGATGGGGTCGCCTCCGATGCCGAATCTTGAGGGCGTCGAAGGCAGACTGACGGATTGGCGCAGGATGAGCGGCGCCGAGGGGTCCCAAGGCTCAAGGCGTGACAGGCCCGCCGGCTGCATGTGAGAGCTTGAGGCCCAGGGTGGCAGGATGGGATCGAAGGTCATGGGCATCTGGGAGGGCTGTACGTCGGCGGCTGTGGCGAGTGAGCGCGTCTCGTGCCGTGGCGACGGAACGGCGTGTCGGGGTCGTCGTGCATCGTATGGCGTGGCTGTCGAGTGTCTAACGCTGGCTGCCCATCGCATCTGCGCCGGACACAGCCACGGGAGCGTCAATTGCTCGGCCAGCTGCGTGGGCGACCTGAAGGCATCCCGTCGCAGCTTCCGTCGGCCTGCTCGCGCGAGCATCTTGAAAATCGAACGGGGTATTAAAGGGATGGGAAACAGAAAGCTACCAAGCAACGCACGAACAGGCAAGGAAGGAGTGGACGAGCCTGCGCAAGATGCAGGGCGGAGAGACGTCTAGGACGACGAGGAGGTGTGAAACGGTCAATGGCAAAAAGCAGAGCAGAGCCCCTGCCTACAAAATCGGGAGGGCCCGTGCACCTACGCGGCCCGCACGCACGTGACCCTCCTAGAATCTTAGAGTAGTCTAGCCAAATTTGGAGTCGATGAGTAATGAGCACTTAGTCATCATGTGATAAAAGTTGGCGCCGTCGTCCCCAAGAGCCACCGACGGCCGCTATAACTCCAATCATACACAACCATCGAAAGCACCAAACGCTGCCAAAACGCCAGCGGAAGCCCCAAGCCCCAAGCACCCCCCAAAGAACCCGTCTAAATATCCATCGTGGACGTAGGCGCCGCGCTCGTACTCTCCGTCATGCTACTCTCCGCCGTCACCGTTGCTCGCCGTTCATCATCATCACGCGCGAGCGCCGTGCTCCAAGCGTCGCGATAGTCGTCCAGTATTTCCTCCTCCGCATCAATTGTAACCAAGTTATCATCCTCCCAGTCTTCATCATCTTCTTCACCGAAGCAGAAAAGGTCCCGTGCGCTCCCCGCTACAACTTTCCGATGCTTGCCTTCGGGAATTTGGCAGCCGCCAATTACTTCGCGGTACTTATCCGCATACTTGGCAGCGATTGAAGAGACGTTCGACTGCGCGATCATGACACCACGATGCGTGAGATAGGGAAGGTGAGGTATCTCAGGGAGGTCCGCGTCGAAGGGAAGGATGAGGTGCAGCGGCCGTGAGGGAGGGACGACGTTTGTTTCCGGAACCTTGGGGGGTAATGCGGGCGTACTTCCGCGAAGAAAAGGCTCGTTGGATAGTTTCGGCGGAGCAGGAGCCTCGTCCTCTATTTGTCTAGCATCTGGCGGAGCGTATTCTTCGGGGATGTGGTACAGCTCGTTATGGATCGTGACGAAGGCCTCTTCCGAGACCGCTCCGGGGTAGAGCAATGCATAGCCGCGGGCGCGCATGAACTCAAGTATGTACTCCACCCACGAAGGTAGCGTTTCTGACACAAGCTTGTGCCGTTGTGGTGCTTTGGAGTGCTTTGCAACGCGGTTGCTGAGGAACGAGTGCAACTCTGCCCATTTATCACCGAAGAAAAGCGTCGCGTGACTGTTTGGTGCTTGCCACAAGAACGGCAAACTTTTCGGTTTAGTTTTCCCTTTAGCGAAAAGTCCCTCATATCGTGCTGATTGCATATCGGTGGGCCTCGGAGGGGTGAGTTTCGTCTTCCCGTCAAGTAGAACAGATGGGAGTTCTAGCGTCACACCCATGACGTTGGCGGCGTCATCTTCAGCATATGTAGAGTACTTGTACTCGAGTAGGGTGTAGATGAGGTACTGATAATACTGTGAGGAAAGTTCGGCCTGTGGCGAAAGAAGCAAAAGGTGCGAATTCTTGGAGCTTGGGTAAAAGAGCTCTAGGAAGCGGATAGCGGATTCCTCCTGCGTCGCATGCTGATTTCCAATTTTGCGTCTGGTTGTTATATGGCTCTGGTGTCCAGAGAGGGGCCATTTGAAGCTATCCAGGAACTGTTCTACGGATTCGTCAACCTCCGCAGGCAATTCAATGGTTATGTGTGGCAGGTTCAGACCGCCATAATCTGCGGACTTGATAGACTTTAGCAGGCGAGCAACACTCGACGAGTCTGGTGGCACTTGTATGAGAATATCGACGGTAGGTAGGTGCCAGCTCCTCAGCGATCCGGCGTCCAATCTGGTTATCCACATCATGCTCTCTGACTTATCCTTGGGAATCTCGATCAAAGGCATCTCCAGCACCTTAGTCTTCGCGCGCATTCCCCTTACGAAGAAGCCGTCCTCTGAAAGAGCATCATCTACAATGGCAGCCTGTGGATGCAAGAAGCTGTGAATATGAGCCATGGCGGCCATGACGCTCGCTTCGGCACGGTCGTCGGAGCTGTATTCTGTGTAGTCTGGCCGTGCGTCGTGGAAGATGGCCGGGCACTTGATCTGGTCTATGCCGTTGACCTCGAGTATCTGGGCCATTTCCAGGTCTTCCCTGCCCATGAAGGCAGCGTGCACCCAATTCCTACTCCAGCGTGCCATCTCGCATATCATGGGGAGCATTGTGGAGGCGCTCGAGAGACTTGAGACGGCGAAGACCACATTCCGATTTATTGCTCGGTAGCCATTGGTGTGAGACGCTCCGTGGAGCGAGGCGGCGAGCCTGTAGAACTTGAAATGGCCGTCGAACGCGTGCGGCGTGGGCTCTCCGGCTCTCGGCGTCCTGAGT
Source organism: Laburnicola sp. R22_1 (assembly GCA_014281115.1). Taxonomy (NCBI): domain Eukaryota; kingdom Fungi; phylum Ascomycota; class Dothideomycetes; order Pleosporales; family Didymosphaeriaceae; genus Laburnicola; species Laburnicola sp. R22_1. The sequence goes on from JACONQ010000007.1 coordinate 2,497,836, forward strand.
CCAGGTGGAGGCCCCGTAGGTTCTTCGGTGTTCGGTTGATCGTAGCCATAACTATAGCCAGATGTCGTCCGTTGCTCGGCCCATTGACCCAGGTCCGGCATGTACTTCACCAGCGCATAGAGCACATACAGCCCCGCCACGGCCAGCAGGATGCGCCGGCGTCGCCATCGCAGCGGGGTGCTCCTGGGTGTCCATGTTGGCATGCGCGGCGCCGCTCCCCGTTTGTGGTCGTCGTCCTTCTTCCCCAGCTCTTCGTCGCCGGGCAGCACCGACTTGCTCAGCATGCTCCCCCAGATTGCGCCCTCCTGCAACCACCGTCGGTTCGAGGATCCGGCTCGCATGCGCGCAATCCAAATCACACCATGGCGCTTTGGCTCCTCGGCATGCGCTCAACGCAAGGGAGCTCGTCGTGGTTCGTGCAGGGCGGTGGAAGCAAGGGCGTGACGGGCGGCAAGGGAAAGCACTGCTGAGATGGACCGCTCTACAGAGGCGACGAGGTGGAAGCAGAAGGGCCCGCTCACGGAGACGTCACGAAGGCAATCACACGCTGGCCAAGCTTTTGGTGTCACTGAGGACATGTTGTTGGTAGCTTCGGGCTTACTAACGGCCTGCCGTCCGCATTCTGCCAAGCGCGTTCATCTCCCCGGCGCCGTCCACGCGTCACGTGGTCTTCCCAATGGACACTCGTGCAGTGACAAAACACGATTCATACTTCAATATACTCCATTGAACATTCTACGTGCAAAAACTACGCCGTCTCTGCCAGTCTCTCATCCGCTTCCTGCAAAGCCTTCCTCAGAGCCGCCTCGTTGCGCGGCTTGAAAACAACCTTGTAAGACTTGCACATGGTCACGAGACTGCAAGGGTCTGCGCTCCCCTTCACCGGATGTGTCTCAACCTGCGAGTCCTGCACAATCTCGAAGCTGTTCAGCATCCGCATATACACCAAGTACAGCTCCCTGTTCGCAAGCAGCGACCCAGCGCACATTCTGTACCCAAGACCATACGTAAACAAGGGCGCATCCGGTTGCTCCAACCATCGTTCCGGCCGGAACTCTTCAGGGTCGCTCCAGACTTTCGGATCTGTGTGGCGCTGTCAGTCCATGTTTGCTTGCACTTGGTGAGACATGACTTACCCATGTTGCACGCCCACGCGTTCAGGTAGATGGTGCTACCAGCCGGAATCAGCTTGCCCTCATAAATCACGTCCTTCACCGTTGCTCGCGGGAGCGCTAGCCGGAGAACGCAGTAATATCGCAGACACTCCCTTACCAAAGCGACAACGTAGTCGCACTTTTGGTCATCGTACGCGTCGCATAGCGGCTCTTCGTCGGAATAAAACTTGCGGATTGCCGCAACCGCCTTCTTCTGGACGTCGGGTCTTTGGGCAAGAAGCGCAACACTCCACTGCACCAGTGTCGTGATGGTATCCAGCCCCCCAGAAAGCATGGTCAAGCTAATGGATGTCATTTCCTCCTTGTTCAGCGGAGTAGACTTATCCTGGATGATGTTGGCTTGGATGCAGGGCTTGTGAATGCCCTTCTCCATTCGCTCGTCCAAGTCCTTGTTCAGCCTGGCCAAGTACACATCTCGCCTGTTCCTCATATCGCGCGCCTTCAAGGACCCAGGGCTAAACGGGTTGAGTCTGAGAAGCGGGATATAATCTTGAAGATTGCCAGTCGTGCTTCGGAACAAGGAGATTGATTCCTCCACCTCGGTGATCTCGTGGAACATCGGATCGTCACGGCTACCCATCCGCGTGCCCCAGTTCAGTGTCAGAGATAGAGAAAGTGAAAGTCGCTGGATCATCGGCATGGGGTCAATGCCAAGAGTGCCTGCTTTCCCGTTTTCGAACCCCTCCTTGACAAAGTCCTTGGTCTCGACATCAAGGTGGCCAATATAAGTCGCGATCGAGGGCTTGTTGACTGCAGAAGCAACGCCCTTACGCCTCCTCTTCAGCGAGTCATTGAAAGGTGAAGTTCCGATAGACGTGCCCGCGGTATTTGAAAGCACCTACATCTTATTAGCACCGCAAGTTCTCCGTCTTCTCTCTGCATTCCCCGTACGTACCTTGTGGAACGTCCAAAACACTGGCCTCGAACTCAACGCCTGACTGTTCTGCCCGAAGATCTTTCTCGCTGCCTCTGCACTGTTGACCACAATAACCGGAACATTGCCCAGCTGTATCTGGTACACATCTCCATAGACCTTGCTCCACTGGCGGTACTTCTCAGCAGCGTTGTACTTGATATCGGGAATGTTGCCGACAAGCGGCCAGTTGGTGGGACCCGAGAACCCTTTTACGCGCTGTGAACGGCGTACGAATTCATTGATAATGACATAGGCGACGGGAATGCCAACGGCCAGTAACAAGACGGAGCGAAGCGTATGTTCGAATAGCTGCTCCGACAGCAACGGCATAATTATCGAGATCATCCTGCCGAAATCTCCTCGATACCCAACTCTTCCTTCAAAGTCCCAAAATGAAAATAACGATAACGAGGAAAAACGATGCGTCCGCTTTTTCTAAGATCACTGCTTGTACAAACCGCGAGCGACGAGAAATTCAAAGAGAAAACGATGCGTTGGTGCCTTCACAGCTCTCAAACGATAACAGCGAGCCGTGACATTGTACCGTCGCCCCGTGGCTATCTATACTCTGGCCCTGTTCCCACATTAGAGCCGGCGCTGCGGAGCATGATGCGGGGACCTTCGGAGGGGGTGTCTCGCGGCGGAATGTGCGGAATGATTCCGTGCCGCGGAAGGCATGGCTATTGGACGTTGAATGAGGAACATCCATGAGTCTAGGCGCGAAGAAAGATTCGTATGGACTTAGCTTTACCGAAGGTACTGCTCACATGGCGTCAAGGTTTTTCGGGGCGGGTTTGGCGGAACATGTGTGGTGAGGAAGTGCGAGGGTGCCCGGGTTGGTGGTACGTCATCGTGCCGACGTCTTCCGTTGACTTCCTTCTACTAGATGTTAAGTTACTTCTTTCAACATTCATCCAGGATGCGTTTTGCGCTGTGAGCATTCTAGTCGCGTGTGGTCTTTGTTCACTTTGAAGCGTGCGTCATCGATGCCGGGTACGTATATGATCGTAATGGCCAATCAATGGCTGTCAGATTGCTTAAGTCGGCGACAAAGGTACTGGGGGTAGATGGTGTTTCAATTACATTCCATGAGAACCTCTCCGGGAATCCTAGCGGGTCTAGACGCTGTAGATACTGGCAACTCCCCAAAGGCCGAACCTTTTCGAATGGCCAGCAAAGCGCCCACTGCGTCTGGTATCCAAAAGGTCTGTACAACCTACTGTAGCTAAAGCAAATGCAGACATCTCCCTATGTTAGGACCGAAGATAGACCGTCATAGTGCACTAATTTCTTACACTGTTCCCCGGCAAATAGCTAGACGCGAAGCTGGTCAGCTGATTCTGACGACGCACTGAGCCCTCCTTCGGAACCTACGGGAGGAGACTTGAGATCAAGTGGAATCTATGCGACAGGTTATGGAGGCCCCGGGCAAGCCGTCCACATCTCTACGAGGAACCGGCCTTGTTGCGCTCGGGGGTGTTGAACCACAGCTTCCTACCGCATCGAGTGGCACCGTTGCGGTCCGCAGATCTATCACGGCAGCCACTATCACCGATTTGCCTTCGTCTCAGCTTCACACACAGCAAGTTCACCTCGACGGAGCAAGTACAGGGTGCGTCGACGAGGACGAACAAGAAACATCAGTACTGCGGGGCATACGGTCGAAACCACACAGGTCTCTGACTCTTCTGTGGCACACGAGCCACGTTCTGCACCAAATCGCACCCGCTAGATGTTGCGCAAAGCTACCATATATCAAGGACTCGCCAGGTCAACGAAACCATGCAGTCGATTTGTGTGTAGGCAGTTCTTTGTGCAGGTCGCGCTGTGTGTAGGTCGCGCTGTGCTATGTGTAGGCCGCGCTGGGTGCAGACCGTGTTGTGTGCAGGTACTTGGGCAGGGGGTCGGTGCTAGCCGCCACATTGACGGCTTCAGCTTCAACAGTATTACCTCTCAGAGTCATATCATAGATCTATGAGCCATGAGGGTATGAGCAATGCAGTAGAGTCATACCTGTGCTGCGAGCTATATGAATACTCGGGATTCACCATCTTTCTCATAGTAAAGCTCTCCACTATTCAGAAACCAAGCAGCTCTATCTATATTCTCAAGACCCAAGGCTTTTGACTTGTAGGTAAGCTTCGAAGACTTCAATTCAAACCAGACACTGGCACTTCTCCAGGGTTTTTCATTGAAAAAGATCTATTTCATCAAGGTTTTGATCTCGAAAAAGATTATGGTTCTGTTTACCTGATCACCACAGACGAAGCAGGCGAGAACATGTTCGGAGTCACGGTGAACAGTGTAGTGGCAGATGAATATTCAAAAGATGCAAGTCACCTCGTGTGGAGTCTCAACCGAACCAGTTATCACGGTAATTTTAAAAGGGCTATCGTTTCACAATGTCAAGACGAGAATAACGTGATCGTGAGATCAGCGTTGGGCACATGGGTACCCCACCTTCGTTCGGGAGGGGGTACTACTGGTAATTGCAAGCATTAGGGAGCCGGCTGAGCAGTACAGTACTAAACGATCTTCAGTGTGGAATGACTACATCAGGCGCGAGTCGATATTTTATCGGGAGCACTACGGTTTTTCTGAACCCTGCCCATTCAACGAGAACGCGAATGCGGATAAGAATATCTGGGAAATTCACTTGGGAAATGAATTTGGATACTCCACCGACCTTGAAACAGTGAATAAAGCTTTTGCTTCGGGCTACAAGATTTGGAGCTACCCACATATCGACGGAGAAACCGGATTCCGAGAGAGGGGCAGCTTTGGCGAGCCAATTCGAACTGCTCATTACAGATCTGAAAGATGATGACGCCAAACATTGGTTTGGTGGCTGGGTGAAGAAGGATAACCACGAGTATATTGGCTCCACTAAAAACGGTAAGAAAGAATACACCCATTCAAGCACCGGTTTCTCTTACCATTTCTCTTTACAGTTGCTCTCAAATTCAAGGATACGCAGCCTCGGGACGATTTCCTGATATTTGTCGATTGATCGGCATGTTCTTTTCAAGGGTTTACTGTTTTTACCTCTTGTTCTGTGCTTCTGTTCTGTATTACCTAGTACTTCTTTAGATTCTGTTATGTTTTGCTATGTAATTCCTTGGATGTTGTCATGTATTACTCTGTAATATCTTTTACTTCTGATAGGTATTGCAATGTACTCTACTTTGCTTATATTTTGTATTCTATGAACTGTATTTTGCTTCTATCATGTAATACTATGCACTTTACCTATAATCTAATCAGGGTTTCTCGTCTTACTCCCTTTGCCGTGCTGAAACAATTGCCGCATGCCTAATCACCAGTCGAGCGAGTGTTACTGCATTGGCCTTACGCTGGGATAATTCGCGCTGCATGCTATGAAACGCACATTTAATACTACAAGAAACACTAGAGATGGGGCATATAAGCTACAGCTCACACCGTGAGATTGCTGTTCTGCGTAAAGACGTGCAGTTCCTCCCGAGGTCTGGTAGGTCCTAAAGGGTATTCCTGAGACTCAGATCTTGTAGAACAATGAGTGGTCGCGCATTTAGATGTTCCCCATATAACGGTGTAGATCATATATGTATGTGAGTGGTGACTAGCTAGCAATGTTATGATTGGCCACAAGTGGGTCTGCAGGTACCCACGTGACATATCACATCCCGAGATCCTGGGGGGCTGTCTCGCGGCGACGACCCACCTGGGCAAGTATCCCAGCACCAAGAAACCGATCACCCCAGTATCACAGTAATACAAGGTTTTTGCACCTGCTTTCCACCGCGGAAATCGTGGGATACTGCTGGACTGAGCGCAACCGCAGTCATGGCACCGCTTTCGCACGCAAGCTTCTACGGCGCAGCAGCCATGCTTGTGTGCCTTCTTATTTGCAGAAATCTGAGTAAGCCACGCGATCCTCGTCGACCAAAGCAGGTACCGGCTACAATACCAATATCATTCATTGGACACGTCCTCGGCCTTTTGATCTATCGCAACCACTATTATACCAAAATTAGGTGGGCAAGGCTGCTCAGATGTCCTCAAATAGCGCCAAGTAAGCTCCTCTAACAGCGTGCCAGTCGAGAATGGAATCTGCCTATCGTTTCACTTCCCATGTTCGGTGGCAATGTGTACGTAACAAAGTCGCCCAAACTGGTATATTCACTTCAACGTCAGCCAAAATCGCTCTCATTTTTGGTACTTCGAGGCTCAATTCACAGCTAAACTTGGTGGTCTATCCCAGGCGGATGCAGACCGATGCTTTCAGGGAGTCAGGCCTGAATCAACTGATGGTTCCCCTCTCATCGATAGTTTGAAGGGTGTGAAGACAGCAATGTCTCCTCAAGGAGGTCCCAACAGGATGATGCAGGTGGCTACAGGGGTCATGGATGAGAGTATTCGAAAGTTGACGCAAGAGAGTCGATCTCGAATCGATCTAGAGTTTTGGATACAACACGTGGTAACGATGACGACCACCGATGCGGTATACGGCGCTGGCAATCCCTATCGCGATTCTAGGGTCGAAGCCGGGTTCTGGTGAGTTCACTGCTACATCAACACCGTCAGTCTAAGATCGTCCAGGAAATTTGCGAACGCGACCATGTTCCTGACTTTCCCTGGCATCTTACCGAGGATACTCGCGCCGAGGGCGTTGGCAGGTCGAGAAGCTGTTGTCCGAGCCATGGAGCAGTACTATGCGTCGGGTGGGCACCTTCATGCATCGCAGCTTACTATGACAAGGTATAAAGGCCAGGAAGGCACCACGAACAGCTCGGACATCGCGCGATCAGAATGCGTCAATGGATTTGCGATTGTTGCCAACTCTGTACCAGCGGCATTCTGGACCGTCTGACATATGTTCTCCGATCCTGCTCTCCTATCCCGAGTTCGCGCTGAGATCGAATCGTTCACAGCCGTTGATGAGTTTTCAACCGAGAAAGTCCAAACCCGCATCGTTGATTTGAGCCGTTTGAGAGAGGCTCAATTACTCTCCGCCGTCGTCCAAGAGACCCTCAGGTTCCGAGCTCGAGGGACCGGCCCCCGCATGGTCCTAGAGGATGTGACCCTTTCGGGAGACGAGTGCGAGTACCACATCGAGAAGGGATCCGCACTCATCCTCGCCCACGAAGGCATGCACCACGACAAAGCAGTCTGGGGCTCGGATGCAGACACTTTTGTTGCGGACCGTTTCCTACCTGGAAAAAAAAAACCCTACCAACGCCTTTAGCCGCTTTGGAGGTGGAGCGAATATGTGTCCTGGAAAATGGTTTGCGGCTGCAGAGATTGCCGCGCTGGTGACCCTGTTGGCAGTCAGATTTGATCTAAAACCTTCTGAGGGCATATGGAGAGAGCCTGGGCAGGATGAGAATGGCAAGAGAAATTACTCCCCCGCTTCGGAAGGTGATGGTCGATGTGGTCCCGAGGGTGGGGTCGGAGAACGTGGTTTGGAAGTTTGCCACGTAGATTCGATTTAAGTGTCAGGCTGGAGTAGGCACGTTTAGCGCAGCATTCTGAAATTAGTATACCTATCTGGCTTCTCACTCAGCCACTGCATGCATCGGTCCCCGCAATCGTGCCTCTGCAGGTGCCCCTGTCTTTCCTGGAGTTGTTGTACAGGTGTGCATGCAATTCGCGAAAACAGCTATGAGGTGCACAAGACCCAGCAAATAGAAACCCGGAGACTGAGTGAGTGGCAGCTGGTACCGCGTGGGGACTGTCGTGTGTGAAGTCATTGTGCTTGCCACTGCACCAGTGCGCCTGACCGTTGGAGCCCAAGCGCTAGCAAGGGACGTAGTCACACATGGTACAGTTTAGGTATAGCACAGCTCAGTGTGCCGTGTGCGGAGTGCGGTGGATCATACAGCACCACGTCCTCCACTGACTCAAGACACGTTCTACGATGCAAGTCATCATGGTATGAAGTTCACTCCATCCTATTGTCTATATCCAGGCATCAATGTTACAGTCGAGACCATCGTCACTCTCAACATATACACATTGTTCCTCCAGACGCTGGAGGCGGTTCATCATGCCCAGTAACCCACCAGTGCCCGCATCGCGCTCCTTTGCCTTACCGGATATTAGGGCGCAGCTTACTATGGTGGGCTATTGAGCCTTGAGCGTCCGACGGTGTCTCTCGCTAGAGAAATTCAGTTCTACCTTCCATCCTCCTGAATTCGAATATCAGATTACATAACGGGGACAAGAATGTCAGATGCGTCTATAAAAAGGCGCTGCAAGTTGCGAGTGGTGAAAGAACGTGAAAAAGTTTAAAATATCGCCTCAACGCGCAACAGAACAAGGATCGCGGAGTCGTATCCATAAGGAGACTCAGAGATTGACTAACACAGTGAGCAAGAGTCGAGGAGAGGGCCCAACACTTTATACGATCATGCTATGAGTCCAAGAGAGCTTGGTTGCACGCCGCCTACCATAATCTGCATTTGATGTTCTTGTCGATAGTAGTGCGGGCGGGTGTGACGCGACCGCCGCCAGCAGCACTTTGTCTACGTAGGCGATGGTCGGTGCACGTCGAATGCTTTTCATCGAGTGTGACGGATATTCCTGAACATGCATTGAGAGTGACCTATACATATCGCGCGCAGTCAGTCGAGCAAGCCTTCGTGGTTGACTTGGAGGTTCATACACTCAGTCGGTCCAAGTTGACAGGATACAGCTACCTAGGTTTCTTTCGCACCCCATATGAAGTCTCAAATTGGGACTGACTGAGAGGGGACTCAACCTCCACCTCAATAGTCTCCTGTATGATTGTTAGTGGCGGTCCAAGTTCGCAGTTCCACGAAGCACTGACGCAGCGCAAACGGCGAGACTGTGGTGACTCAAAGCTCCCCTCTAACCTCAAGCTACTCATTAGATTCGCTCCACGATGCTATAGCAACACATTTATTGCGCGTTCTTTCCCATATACTGCCAGCCATACAGGCGGCACAATGGTATATATACTGGCATTCCAGATGTCCTTCCAAGTTCTGCTCTCTTGCACGAACCTCCTACCTCAATTTGCACCCTTTGTACGACATTTACACTAAATTTGAGATACGCGCAAATACCTTTCATTTATCAATCTACATTCCACAAATCACGAAAGCCTGCTGAAATGTCGACACCCCAAACTACCACAACGGACAACTTTGTCTCTGACGAGCAAATCAACGACGAGCACACGCTCTGGGAAATACAGTTGTGTGTAGGAGACGCGAATGCTGCGAATAGTGAATCTCGGACTGTTACTCCTACAGGAGTAGGTTTTTCAGTCGGGTTGACGACTAATCCAGATCGAGCAAGGTTCTGTTTGGAAAAGGGCTACAGAGTCAAGGGCGAAAAGCTCGACCCTGACACAGTGTTCGAGAGGGTTAAGAGCAAGAGCCACCATTCGCATTGGGATGTCGAGGATAAGAAGCCTGAGGAACTCATTCGCGGCGAGGAGCACTTCAAACGGAAGGGCACAACTCGCAATGGCAAGTCATCTCAAGTATTGATGCCTCGGTCAAATATCTGACATTGAAGGAGTCAAGTTGCACTACGTTCAGCGGAACAGTTCTGCCCGTGGGGAATGGGGTTCAATAGGAGTTCGGAACGAACAACCACGATTGAATCCTCCGGAACGTCCGTCTAATTTTCCGAGCTAAGCGGTATTTAACATGCCGTTTTGGACTTTGCACAATGTGTTGCTCAGTCTCCGGAGGGGGTTTTGGGGTTTCTGGAGGCTGGCTTGCTGCCGATGGAGCGATGTCTTGTTTTCTTTTGTGTGCAGACTTTAGGATGGGGAAATCATCTTTCCAAAGTAGTTTGTACATAGTTTGCTAGATACCAGCTCATATATAAAGCACCTGCAAGCATATTCTTGCTGGGTTTCTCGATGCAGTACTCTGAGCTCATCAGCCCTACAGATGTCCAGTTGGTTTGCGAATTTCGATTTCGCAAAGCTCGCCCAGTGCGGCACGCGCAATTGTTCAGGCGATTATGCGCTCTGCGATGGCTCTATACCTCCCAAAGATATTCTTGTAAGTAACTCCAAGTACAAGAGTTTACAAAAAGCATACTAAACAGCTGAATTTGATTTCATCAGCTAGGTATTGTTTCTCTTGGCGACCCTTGGTGAATGACATTGCGCAAGGCATCAGGGAAAGCTCGATGCGTCTGCCTAGGACGTTTAGCTACCTTATTTCATAGCTGTTGGTTACCCGCTATACCTTTTTAAAGAGTCTTCTCCGCCATTCTTATGCGCCCGTTTGTTTATTTCTTCGCCCGCGCCCTCGAGTATATAATTCAACCACCACACGACTCGATTGCAACACAAGCTTCAACCTCAGCCACAGTAAGTATACGGGCCTTTTGTGTGCCTATGTTCCAGTTGTCATTTTGCTGAATTCCCATATTCAACACACTGCTATCACAACTTCACATGCCTCAACAACAAATGGAAATCGAGATTGAACGCGGTATCTTCTACTCTGTTCACTACGGGAACGAAAAAGTAGGGAGGACGATTAGCGCATATAAAGCACAGTATCTAAGGGACGAATGTGGCTGCACGGTGCACCAATACGATCATGGGACCAAGGAAGCCGCCGACAAGCTAGCTACCTTGCGGGCAACGGACAAGACGGACGGCGGGTGGGATGGTGATTGTACCAGAGGATGTAAGGCTAGGTCAGACCTTTATCGTATTAGAGACGCTAATAAGGGCCAGTGAAAGAATTTTATCAGTACGACCCGGAGATATGAGAGCGCGGATGACATCTGGATGTTCCGAAGAGTACTAAAGCATGCGTCAACGGATGCAGATCGGGCAACTTTTTCGCTTCTATGAGGTTATTAGGTCACGTTTAGATGGTTTAGCGTACTGTTGCTCCAGATGTCGTGGGGAGACAACAATCCGAACAAGTAGTTGTTCGCATTGCGGTACGCCTCCAGCCAGGACAATGAAAATTGAGGTTTACAACCACTCCCATTAGTTATGCTACCCTCTATCACCAAATATGGTAAGTGAAGTGTTTCTCAGATACAATCTTTTCTATATGATGATAGCGACGGCGGGAGAACATTGAGCTATTGTTCTTCACAGTTAACACTTGCATTGTGCGGATTCCCTTTCATATAAGATCTCTTCTAAGTGAACAACTTTCTATCAACATTAAGTTGGCCATTAGAGGCGTGTGAATACCATTGGTAGAGTTACGTGGAGGGAAAAAAATCGCATTACCTTCTAAAATTTTGAAGTGAGTGTTCTCATGTGTGACTTATAGCTGGCTGTGCTCGCACGTATAGAGCATTTTTATTGGATTCACTTCTTGCATTTTACCTGTACGAAGAAGACCGGCAAACGATAGCAACCGGCTCGGTACTTTACCTCGCGACACTCCAGACGACGACTCGGCGCAAGGCCGCGCAAACGTTCCGCAGTGCGAGCATCACACCAATCCCCTTCAAACCCTCACACTTCACCAACGCATCGCCAGGTCACAGGCCACGAATGCAATCACAAGGGAACCAGACAGCCACCATCGTGAATCTGAGGGACCAGGGTTCGTCTGTCCCTCGTGCCTTTAAATGCGTCTCCCTGCACACTGCGAACACCGACCCCTTCAACGCGCATTCGAACGAGCTGAGGTCTTCTCCAAACATTCAAGGACACGACCTCTCCTCTTCCACATCTCCAATCACCGCATTCTATACTTCAAATCCTTCAACTTCGCATTCTGTACGACCTTTGAGATTCTATATAACTAGCTGTATTTCAATGACCGGTCGGCCTTCAGTGCCGGGAAGCAGAGGGGATGACCCAGCGTCTTTCTCAGAACAGCTTTACGCAACGCCGAACAGTAACCCACCCGCACCATACCTCGAAGCCTACACCACCACCCACAAGGGCCCTGAAGAACATTTCGACTTCAGCGACTTGTGCAATGACAGCTATGGGGAGCCCCAAACAGAGAGCTCTGACCCCGCAGGCTACGCCCAGACCGTCCCGAGTGTCGGTGTTGACCCGGAAAGAAGCTTATCGCATCCACCGCAGCAACCAACTCCAAAGGAGGGATCACTTCGTGGCACTGAGAGATATTCTGATGCATCTAGGCCAGGTTACAGAGGCCTAGATACAAGGAGTATGGAAACACATACCACCCATGCCCATCACAATGCCCAGCTTGCGCCCCGGCCCAGCTTCACGAGGAGCCCTGTCGTCATGCCGAACGAACCATATTACACAAAAGATTTGGCACAACCCCGTGCGCAGGCTCAGATATCACGGTTCGGACCCTACAGAGGGCAGTTTGAGTCGCCTGAAAGTGCGAGCCTGTATCGGAAATCGGCGACGCGGTTCGATAGGAAGCCTTACCGACCACCGGATGAGGACCATACCATCACAGAGATCGAGAGCAACCGCGTCCTACATGTTGAGCGCATTTATAATGCCATGACCCGTGGTGATGCGGCCAGAGACAACAAGACCTCCATTGCCATGAAACGATGGGTGCACGGGGCTTATTACGATTCCAGCTTGGTCGAAGCTTATGCACATAAGGTGCTTGATTGCCTGCTCCTACAGGCAAAAGAAGGATTCCGCGGATGGGTGCACAATGATTACGTGACAGACGACCGAAAGGGAGAAGACGAGGACCGGGACATGATCTGCGAAGGCAGATTGGACAGCATCATTCGTGCTCTGGAAGAGGAGAAGACCATTTGCGAGGATGTCATGAACTCTGCTTGCCAGATCCGCATGTTCGTGAACGCACCGAAAGCGTACGCGAACCGAAAGCACCAGAATCGGGTGGGCAATATGAAGAGAGGAAGACCCAAAGATGGGGACTCGGATGCAGGTGAAAGGCCATCAAAGGCTCGTAAGACTAACACAAAGCCAGCAACGCGGCCTCGTCGTACAGGTTCCAATCTGCTCACTTCTTACAACCAGCAAGCGCGACGCCACATCGAAACCCCGGAGCCGTCGCCGCTTCAACGCTCAGAACCACGATTCTCGACACCGCCGTCTCAGCTTGTTGGCAGTCCCAGCATGTCCAGTCTTCCAAGGCTGGCTCCTATGATCAGATATGAGGGAAGTCCGAACGTTGCGCTGGCTCCATCATACGCACACCATCGTATGGCCGCGATGGCCGGGATGTCATCTCCATCAATGGGGCCCCAACGGATTCCGCGTATATCCTCCATACCACCACCGCAACATTCGCCTCTCATGTCGCCTCCGCCTCTCTCCGTCGGTCATTGGTCTGCGCCTGTGACGCCTGAAGATGCGAAGCCTATACACGATCCAATCGATGCTTGGCCTTCGATGCCGGCATATGGCAGATCATTTTACCCGAGAGACGAGCCTCTCTTCGAGCAACCCTGCGGCTGGCCTCTGGAGGACCAGGCATGCAGCGGAGCTGATGCGAACCTGTTTGCCCAGCATCCAGACGCAGCGGTATTGAGTCCAAGACAACAGGAACGCGGATCGAACGCTGCAGCCAGTTTCCAAGAGTTTTGGGAAGCCGAGCAGGGGGTCCATCATCATACATGAACGAAGAACCGAAACAATCATCAGACCCGCGCTGGAAGCTGGCCTTGATGACATGTTTTGGCGTCGCTTTGTGCAAGTTGGCTCTGCATTTGGCGTTTATGGTATCAGAGAAGTCACGCTGGGCGCAGGCTTTCCTATTTGTTTTATGTCTCTGTGCGTCTGCTTTTTGCTCGCGACTTTGTTGAGATACCAACTGTGATTGTTGGCCACCTGGTTAGTGTGGCAGCGGTGCGAGAAGGGACGGCGTTTGTTGGTGAGGTAGATTGCTTGGATTTTGAATTTTGCTTTTGTTTCGATTCGTGGATCCTACATATCAGTTTAACGGCGCCGGAGCAGCAAGAATGGGGGCATTTTTTGCGCCAGGTTTGACGTCAGTTATTAGCGGTATTAGCGCGGTTGCTTGCATTAACCATGTACCATAGCCATCATCATTATTATCTTCAACACAGCAGACTTTGAGTCTTTGAATCTTCGTATAGTAGTAGTCTAGTTTTTTCCTCCAACAATTCCACTCTTGATGGTCCTAGAAACGCGACCCACCAGAGTGAATGAAAATGCACGTGATGGTAGCGAACCAGCAATTACTAATCAGGACAAGTGCACTTGCCCCACCCAGACGCCAGAACCTCGTGGACAAACGCTTAGAATTCCGCCTCCCTTCGATATTCCGCGTAGCAAACGCATGTAGCCTTATGATGACACTCGTTGCTGCTTTACCAATGACTCATTTCCGCGATCCTACGACCCTCCGGTGAGCCTCATCGATGGCGCAATCTGCCACAAGCCTGAAAGGTCGCGCCTCGTGGACACGAGTCAGGCTCCACGCGGATGATATCATGGGTTTGATGAAGCGTTTACAACAGTATTGCGTGCTGACAGGGGCCTCGATGTTCGGAAGTATGAACCGCTTTTTCAGTCCAAGTAGGATTGCGTGCTGACAGGGGTCTCCGTGTTCGGAAGTGTGAGCCGCTGCGTCAGTCTACCTGATGAATGCATGATCGGATCTCCATTAAGGATGTAGCTAACTTTAGCAGAATGACTAGCAATGGCTGGGAACAATGCAACGGCTCGAAGGGAGAAGTTAGAAGGTAACTATCAGTAGTCGATCATTAATACATTACTAGTCAAGGTACGCCTCCATCGTGGACAGCATGATTGTTCAGCGCGGCAGATAATTATCTTCACTCAAGCCTCACTTCCGCAAGCCCATTGCTGCCATGAACCAAGCCATCGACCCAAAGCCTCGGGCCCAAAAAACGATCCGTCGGGGCCATGGAAACAGGAATCGCCGGACCGTCCATCTCTTGCGTATCCGGACCATCCCAATGGCGCGGTTGATGAATTCAACCGCTGCTACGACACATGGTGCATTACAGTAGGCCCAGGGATAGATAAATCGCTCGGCGATCCGCTGTGAGGGTTCATTATGGTCTCATCATCGGCAGCACTCATTCAAAAAGATGTATCTCATGTTAACAGCCGGCATGGGCTTTGCTATAGCATCGATCACAGCGGCGTCCAAGATCGGAGTCGTAGACAGGGCTGCCAACGTAGCGTAGTACGGCGTACAACTACGGCCCATAGCGATCACGTGAGCCGTACGTAATACGCTCTGCCCTAGGCTGTAGCGTAGCGTAGTTTGTATACATTTTACGCTATAGTATAGCTATATAGTAGTATCTTTTAGAGATTTTAATATATAATTTAGGTGTTTTTAAGTTGTAATTTTAGTATTTTAGAGAGCTATTTTAGGCTGTTTTTACACCCTATTTAGTGTAGTATGCGCTTAGATTATAAGGACATCTAATAAGCGTTTATTATAGCAAATTTTATAGTGCTTCTTTATACTTCTTTTATAATAACCTATTAACTTTTACCTATAATATACTATATAATATATAGTCCTAAGCCTTATAATTATCTTAAAGTACTCTTAATTATTACCTATGCTATACTACAATATTAAAAAGGCTTATTACTACTACTACTACTATTAACGTGCTGCCTTTATTAGGTAAGTTATTTTAGTCCTAGTTATATAAGGGCAGTTTAGGTACTTTAACACCTATATAAAGAAGCTATATATAGTATCTAGAGCTCTATTCTAAGGAGCTTTTTAATATTAATTAGTGCTATATTTAGTATAATAGCTATTATCTTAAGTCTAGCTATATTAGGTACTAGGTCTACTATAAAGGCCAGCTCAAAGGCAAGCGCAATCTAGCTATAATTTAGTAGTATAGAGCTAAGCTAGAGTACCTAGAGGATAATATAGTTAGTAAGAACTTGTACTAGCTTTATAAGGACTATTATCTTAATAGAAAGTTTCCTAATTATTAAAAGGTTAATAGTATAGCTTATATTAAATAACACCTTAAAAAGGTGTACCTAATTAATCCTAATACTAGGTTGCTACCTACTATAGCAACTATACAGCCTAAGAGTCCTTTTGCAGCTGCCGCTAAGGCAAGATCTACTATATCCTATTTACTATAGCAAGAAGAGGAGTTATAAAGCGCCATTATTAACTAGGTTATTATAGGGGATCTTAGCTTTAAAATAGTAACTTTAGCGGCTACCTAAGGCTTTATAATATAGAATTAAACTAACCTTTTACGCGTACTACTAAGTAGCTTTATAACGCTAGCGAAATATATATAAAGTAATATAGTAAAGTAAAAGAAGAAGGTTATAGAGCTTTTACACTTTTTATAGAGTAAAATTAGTGTAAGTTATAATAATATATAGATATCTCTAAATAATATAAGCTTTCTTAGAGTTATTGCTCACTTTATTAGTAAGATTATTTTTCTACTTTAGATTCCTATTAATAAGTGTATTTTTATAGTAACTTATAGTAATTTAGATATAAAACACTAATAACTTAACCTACTTATTAGCTTTTACAATCTTTTTAGGGACTATATAGTAGTTACGCAAGTCTAGCTTATACTCTAGGTAATTAGGAAGTATAAATTTAAGTTAAAACTCTACTATTTTGTATGTAATAATACTAGCAATAATAGCACTAGTGTCAGATACGTAAGTATCTTTGATGAGATGAGATGAAAGTGATGGATTTGATGATGAATTGATTGTCGAGTGATCTCTGTCGGAGAAGCTCAGCTATCGTACGCAATATCTATCTAGCGCTAAGACGCACTAGTAATAGTGCGGAGTAGTGTAACAGTAGTACGCCAGTCTCCTTTGTGTATTTCACAGTGATCTCACAGTGAAATCACTCTAAGTTACACCAACTGTCGTTATAAGGAGGCCATGTGATCGAACGCACGTGACTACTGGATTTCACAGTGAAATCACAGTGATTTCTAGTGACCTGATATCTGACACACCCCCTTAGCTTGGATCCTCAGAGGGCTAAGCTAAACTATCTCTTACGCAGTTATACTATTGCTCATAGTTCAAAAGCTTCTATCCTGTCTTCTAACTTATTAAGGTCGGCCTCTTAGTCGGTAATCCTTCCCCTGACGTCTTCAAGTCCTAGTTGATTCAAGAACTTAGTCCATGTGGCGGCTGGCAGAGCTTTTGTAAGACTATCTACTGCCATTTCTTCTAATTGCTGGTACTGGACTTTAATAGCTCCACGTACTACTTCTTATCAAAGCCAATAATTGTGTATATCGACATGCCTAAGCTTAGTTTGCAATTTGGCGATTTCCTTAGTAACAAGTCGAATAGTTTGTTGGTTGTCGCAATTAATGGTAATTGTTGATAGCGACAGTTTAATCTTAAGTTTATCAATTAACCGAGCTGTAAACAGTGCCTCTTTTGCAACTTGTGAAAGTGCTAGCAACTTAGCTTTAGTTGTCGAAGTAGTGACAGTGTCTTGTTTGTTTGCCTTCCAGGCGACAAGGCCACTAAACAATTTAATAATGTACCCCTATAAGCTCTTTCTATTAAGGGTGTTGTCTGCAAACGACGCGTCGCTCGCAACCTCGTAAGTGTCTACTCCTCCAAATCGTAGCCCTAGTAATCGGGTGGATAATAGGTATAGCAGTACGCGGTCGGCGGCGTTGTGATGGTCGTCGCTGGGGTTTAAAAGGAAGCGCGATAATTAGGAGCTTGCAAAAGCTATGTCCGGGCGCGTGGTTACTGCAGCGTAGAGGATTAATCCCACCTTCTGCTAGTACTAATTAATCTTTGCTATTGTGGCGAGTCCTTCTTAAGGTAACAGTTCAACTGCTAATATTAGGGTATCGTGTTTAAGGTCGTGTTAGTCGATTAGACAACTAATCTTGTCCACATAGGACCTCTGTGATAACCAGAGTTGCCTGTTGGCACGGTCTCTAACAACTTCAATGCCTAGGAACCACTGTAGATCGTTACCACCAGTTAGGGTGAACTTTATACCTATCTTTTTCATTACTACATTGGCAGCGTGCTTTTGATCTTTCGAGTATGCGACGATAAGGTTGTCTACATAGAAGAAGATGATGATGCTGTCTTTAATCATACAGCAAGGTTCGTGCGGGACTGCGGTAAAACCGAGATCCTTAAGCGCACTAGTGAATTCTCTCTGCCACAGTAGTGGTGAGATGCGTAAGCCATACAGTGCCTTGTGCAACTATAGGATGGTGCCTCTTTGGGTATAACCTCGGGGCATCCGCATGTAGATTTCTCTGTCCAGGTTCGCGTGGACAAAGGCGTTAGTAACGTCGTACTGGCTTAGCTCTAGGTCAAACCGAGCCGCTGTTGACATAAGCAGGCGAAATGATCTACCTGCGAGTGTTGCGGCATAGGTATCCTGTGTAGTGAGATGGCGTTGTTAATCTCCGCGCACTACCAGCCTTGCCTTGCACTTTTGTAATCTGTGATATTTATTAAGTTTGTAGGTATATACCCACATACAGTCAAGAATCTAGTAACCGCGTGATCGCACTAAGGCTGCAGGCACCTCGCTCCAAGACCTCATTTCTTTATAACTTTGTAGATAGGATCGCTTAGCATCCTTCCACATTTCGAATAACAGATAATTATCTATCTAGGTTCTGCATAATAGAGGTTCTGGCAGTTAACTTTAATAGGGTTTCTTGCCTGCTGCGAGCATGCGATTAAATTAAGCTTTATTAAGTGGCTTCCCCTTATATTTGCCTCTACTTCCTGCGAGTGTACCTGCAAGGAAGGCGGCTGCCCATAGCACAGCGCGTTGATCTGGCTGTGGTGTTCCTATGGGTAATTTTTCAATTTGGTCCTGTTTGAAACTCACCATTAATTAGGCAAGCAGTGCGACAGGCGGAGGTGTCTCTAGTGGTGTTGGGTAGGTGTAATTAATCTTCCTCCCTTAATAGTACCCTGGAGCACCCTCGTCCTCCTCGTAAGAGTCAATAATCGACTCATCCTCGTAGAAAGACTCTGTATTTTTATGTTCTGGTGGTGAGGGCAGTAGCTCCACTATTTAGGTCCATGCAGCAATCTCTTTAGTAGTGCTGTGCATAAGGTTGTCCAACAGGTCTTCTTGTTTACCTAAGAACACTTGATTTTCG
Source organism: Laburnicola sp. R22_1 (assembly GCA_014281115.1). NCBI lineage: Eukaryota > Fungi > Ascomycota > Dothideomycetes > Pleosporales > Didymosphaeriaceae > Laburnicola > Laburnicola sp. R22_1. The sequence continues at coordinate 2,516,970 of JACONQ010000007.1, forward strand.
TCAAAGATGACGTCGCGTGTGCTGATAACTTTGTTAAGTGGAGGTATCCATACTCTCCAGATGTTTGTTAATCGATAGCCCACTAGGTAACTAACCCATGCCTTTAGGTTGAGCCTTTGGAGCTTGCTCTTGCCGCGTTTTGTATCGTTGGTTAAGGCAAAAGCTTTATAGCTATAGGCTCTAAGGTGAGCCTGGTTTAGTTTCTTTAGTTAGGTGACAATGCCGTTTTAGTAGGCAACTGTTATAAAAAATACTTCGTGTGGTGATTGCCATTGATTGGCGTAGTTTGGCGTTCGATTATACAGGTATACGGCCGCTCGTGTGATCTCTGGCCATAGTGTCCAGGGGAGGTTGGCGTCAAGTCGCATTGCACGGCTCTTTTCCTTAATTACACCCCCTAAGCGTTCAGCCCCTCCATTTTGAGCTTGGGTATCGGGTGCTGAAGGCTTAATAACAACCCCTTTATTAACACACCACCTGTGAACGTCTTGTTTAACTAAGAAAATCTCATTATCAGATTCGATAACTTTTATAGTCACCTTGAACTATACTTTCATAAATAGTACAAATTCCTTCAGCAGCTTAATAATTGTTCGTGCTGGTCGATTATCTTTAAAGTAGAAGTCCCAAGCTATGCCTAAGAAACGATCGGAGATGAGCATCATACTCTTTTCGCTAGTTAAGCTCTTGTCTTCGAAGTTGTGAAAGTCTATAGCGACTCTCTCTCCTAGGCTATTGTTAATTTGTCTAGCCTAACATCTAATTTGTCGCCTAAGCTTTGATCTGCCGCAAGCGTCGCATTGGACCATAGTCAACCCTTTGATACGTACCCCTTCACTGTGATTCACTGTGTGCTCCAGTGCCTGAGGGCCTGGGTGGCCTAGTCGTTTGTGCCATGTGATGGCGTTCACCTTCTGCGCTCGTCGTGCGGTGCGCGAGGTAAATTTGTGTGTAGCGTACGTACTATTGATCGTGGTACAAGTTAATTTTGATGTTGGTATGAACTCCAGTACCCATTGATCGTAGATTTCTTAGAGTTCGGCCAGGATCGTATTGTCTCGTCTCCTGATTGTTGTTGGGTCTAACTTAGTGTCCCACCAGAGGCCTTGCCTTTAGAGTAATTGGAAGGACACTAGGTTGCAAAGTAGACTAGGACAGTAGGCGACGTTGTCTAACCTTACTGAGCAATTTCCCTCCTTACTCTTAACGTGAAGATGGACACTCTCATATTCCCTTATCCATGCTTGTGATGATCCCGCCTATACAAAGTCTCCTAGCGACAGTGGTCGCCATAAGACAAAGCGATCAATGTTATTAAAGATGTGGCAGGTTGTGCTAGAATCGAGGATTGCGGAGTCACGTAGTAGGTATGTGTTCAGGTCTAAGTAGTAGGAGGCTGCGATAGCATTGAAGCTTGCTAAGAGGATAGTAATCTGTCTGCCATCTAGTCATTTATTGTTAGTAATCTTAGTGATTTGAGTTAGAGTAGGGGTCTTTGATTGTTTGCTCTTTAGTGTCTGTAACTTTTAACGCTTTACAGATCTCATGCGCTCTATAAGCACAGGGTCATTCTCTAACCTGTATGTTATAACCGCCTCTATAGCAGGCTTTAGTTTGAACTATTTAGGTCGTTTGTTGGGGAATGTGTAAAAGCAGTCTTTCAGACTATAGCGTTGTTCATAAGCAGGGCACTTGGGGTTTGATCCCTCTTGGCCTCCAACTGCCGTTGGCTCATCGTTAGTGACTCGTACGGACTACTTGGATTTGGCTTTAGGGCCAGCTTTATTGGCGCGTAATCTGCCTCGCTTGGGTAATGCTGCTTCATCCACAGGTTGGGCGTCCCTAGCTGCGGCCTGGGTGGTTACACCACCATTAGCGAGAGATAGTCCTGCAACAGCAAAGGCGCCCCTTTGTTTACCCTTAATCAGGTGCTGCATTACTATTTGTTCTTAGAAGAGTTTCACCATCTCTTTTCTATTAACAGTCTTATCCTTACTTCCGTGTTGCAGGAAGGTCGTAACCTATTAGGATGCAACATTAGTGACCGCTTTTATGAAATCTTATTTAACTAAGTCTAGCTCCCAAAGCTCTGACACACAATTGTACTCAGCTTCTATAGCCGCATAATCGTACTTAGCGAGCCAGGTGTACTATAAACTGACTGATCTCATTGGTTTAAGAGCGTCTTAGTACCTAATCCTTGCTCTTCTTTATTTATTATGTTAGTCAACCCCAACCATTTTCGTGAGGTTCTTAATCCATTGTCTAATTAATTCACCTAGGGTGCAGCAATTAGACTGTAAATGTGCCGAGGTGGTGGTTTGAATGAGAATAACCAGCTTATCTAGGTTCTCCTTCTCCTGTTCGTACTTTCGATCTAGGAGCTTGTAGATTTCGAGTTAATTCTTATAGAAATCGGTATCGATTTTGTACGCCTTTTCGCCAGCCGGCGATAGGTGCGATAGTAGCGATGGACGGGCGTTGTTAGTGTTTCCGTTGACGAAAGCGGGAGCTGGTTGATAGGCACCAATATTCGGTGCAACTGGCATAACCGGTTCTGCCATCGGTTTATTGTTGAGGGATGGGTCAATAAGATCCCATGCTTTTAACGACTGGGCTTGGGCATTAATTTGCCTCAGCCATAGTGTGTAGTTCGAGTAATTGGTCAGGATCACTGTGGGATCCCTAAGTGTTAATAGAGACATGATTTTTGGTTTAATTGAGGCAGTGAGACTCTTAATTGTCAGATACGTAAGTATCTTTAATAAGATGAGATGAAAGTGATGGATTTGATAATGAATTGATTGTCGAGTGATCTCTATCGGAGAAGCTCAGCTATCGTACGCAATATCTATCTAGCGCTAAGACGCACTAGTAATAGTGCGGAGTAGTGTAATAGTAGTACGCCAGTCTCCTTTGTGTATTTCACAGTGATCTCACAGTGAAATCACTCTAAGTTACACCAACTGTCGTCATAAGGAGACCATGTAATCGGACGCACGTGACTACTAGATTTCATAGTGAAATCACAGTGATTTCCAGTAACCTAATATCTAACAACTAGATTTATTAAGTATCTGCACGACAAAACTAGCCTTAATATTAGAAATTAACACTATATACGCTGTGTGGGTTATATAATTAACCTAATTATTAAAGCTCTTATTTATAGTAATAGAGTAAGTAATTTTAAAACTAAGCTTGCCTACGTGTTGCCTTAGAAGTAATATTAATTATACTAAAGGTATAAAGTTATTAGAAAACTTCACAATTTTGTAAACGTAGTTGTCAGATAGACAGTTCCTGTGAATCACTGTAATTTCACTATAAATTACGGTGGGTAGGTGTGTCCGATTATATGGCCTATACACACTGGCAATTAGTGTAAATCACAGTGTTTTCACTGTGAAATCAAAAGAGGCCGGCGCACCACTATTTTGCACTGCCCCTATACTATCCCAAATAGTACTAGTGTGTCTTGGCACTAGATAGATACTTCTCGCGATAGCCGAGCTTCTCCAGGAAGAACAAGAAAAAAACATCAATCAATCAACCATACCACTTCCCATCTCATCTCATTAAGAATACCCCTATATCTAACAGTAGTATACGTTATATATAAATATTATGAGCTTTTCTATATAATATAATAATCGCTTAATAATAATAATATAGTATAGACCTTTAGCACCCTTAAGTTAATCTAGAATAGTAGAATTAGGTAGTATAGGTGTTAGATATGCAGCTGTTAGATAGAACAAGCGCGTTGAGGTTGGATCTGTACAATAAAGCAGGGACCACCTGGCTTGGCACACTAGCGAAGAAGTCAGAACCAGCCAAACACGGTGGACACAAAAAACACAACATACAATTATTATTATCTATTAAGGCGCATTATCGCATTCAACCATTAAATCTGACAATTAAGAGTCTCACTGCCTTAATCAATACCAAAATGGCTGCACTACCCCAGCGTGACCTAATAGTGACCCTTCGAGACCACACTAACTACAGGGCATAGATAATACAGCTCTAGTCTAGATGCGTCGCATATCGCATCTGGCCAAAAGTCGATTCTACGTCGAATATCCTAATAAAACCTAAACCTATAGCCCCAAGGGCGCCGCTAATTAATGGGTATACTCCAGCAGCGAACGTCAGTATCCTAACAAGGCAGTCCAAACTATTAGCAGCAGGACTTAAGGCGTTTAAAAAAGATCTTAAGTATTATAAGATTCTTGCTAAGCAGTATAAGAACAATTAACATAATTTTAAAAAGGAGCAAACAAGTCTCTAGCAAATTATTGTTTATATTCAGGCTACTGTCAGCCCACATCTTTAGCGCACTTACTACCTCCCAGATTAACCACTAAGATAGTGGATTACGAACCTCAAAGCCACAGTTAGCGTCGACGAACGATTCGAGAGAGAACAAGCCCATAACTAATACCTTACATCCCTCAGACTAATAAGAAACGCGTTAAATTAGGACATATAGCTTGCTAAATATAATTAAGCAGCTATAGAAGTGGAGACAAGCAATATCCCTAAGATAACACAGATTAATATGATTATAAAGGACTTTCTAATTGCTGTAAACAAAGTTGCGCCCAATTAGTCTACAACCTTTTAGGATAGCGGACAGTTCACACCTGGCATAAATTGGAAAGAAATAATAAAGCGCTTCTAAGAGCATATAATGTTGAATTATCCAACCCCTTAAACAGGGAAGCACAAGGCCGCATTTGTGGCAGATAACTTGTCATACCTTACTAAAAGTGGGAAAACTACCTAGGGCATTAATGCCGAAGCAGCACTATCTAGAAAACAGGGCAGACCCCAATATCAACGTAATGACTAAAAAGATAATAAGAACTTATCCTTAGTCTAAAAACCTATAAAAATAGGAGGCGCTAAATGTCCTGCGTGTGGACATCGCTATAGACTCTAGGATTGCTTCTATATTAATGCAGACAAAGCTTCTAAGTGGTGGAAACTAAACAAGAAGATCGAAGAAATCGTCGCATTAAAGCGCGAGCACAATCCCAAATTTTAAGAACTGTTAAGAGGATAAAGCAGACTAAGATTAAAAACACCAAACATTAAACAATCGCACACGCCCACACCTAAGATCCTCAAGTCCCCTAAGAACTAACTAGAGGGACAGAGAATATTAAACGTTAACGCTATGTTTATATTAGCGCCAATAGAAACAGAAGTGTCTAATTACCCACTAAAGCGCTCGTTTATTCTTAATTTAGGATTAACTTGCCACATTACAAACAACCCCAACCATATCTACAACTTCTGTCTACCTACGTCTAGAGATTATATATGGGCTGGCAATACAAAGATATAGATAAAAGGCTATAGCTCTATTAACTTAACACTAAGAGGCCAACATAGAATAACTACGTTGGTTCTACATAATGTGGCTATCTGTCCAGACCTCCTATGCAACCTAGTCTTCTTTCAACTACTAAGGCATAGAGGAATCTAGTAGGATACGCAAACAGACCCAACTACGCTAAAAGGACCAGACAACAAGATTATTAGACAACTATCCAAGATACACGGTTAATAGGTACTTGAGTATAATCCGCTACCACCTACTTTATATTACATCTGCAAGAATATATTATAAACAAAAGGAGCACTACAAAGGGCCTTAGCCAAATTATGGCACAAGAGACTAGGACACCCTAGACTAGCAGCTATCGAACATCTTGTGCAGCAAGCTAAAGGGGTGCGAGTTAAGAAAGTTATAACAGTTTAATGCGACTCCTATAGGAAAGCAAAGATCTAGCAACAAATTAGCTAAGCACCGCGAATTAACAATAAAGGACTAGAAGAAAGACTGGCTATTAACTTTTATGCCTACGAGGCGCAAAGTAGCACTAGCAAAAGGAGCCAGATACTTGTCACTAACAGGTACTTAGGCCTGCAATGGGACTTTTATTTTAAAGACAATTAACTAGCAAAGTCAGTTATTAAAGTTCTATCGAACTTCTTTCTCTTCCTTAAAAACTATTATAATATTACGGTCAAGGTCATTAAAGCGGACAACAAGATCACGATGGTAAAACCGAAAATCGAGCGCTAGTTAGCATCACAAGGAATTACTGTTAAGCCTTTTGCCCTAGATACACAAGCTCAAAATAGAGGTGCCGAACGCTTAGGGGGTGTGAACAAAGAGAAATCGCGCGCGATGCGTCTCGATGCCAACCTACCCTAGGAACTATGGCCCAAAGTTATAAGAGCTACAGTATACCTCTACAATCAAACACCGAATTATGCGAACAACTGCAAAACGCTATACAAGATATTCTTCACACAAGTTGCTCTAAACAACAGAGTAGTTACCTTAATTAAGAAACCTAACCTTGCTTACCTTAAAGCGTATGGCTGCAAAGCGTTCGCAATAACGGATAATACACATCAAGGTAAATCAAGGCTACAATACCTAGACCTAAAGGCTTAAATTAGTTACCTAGTAGGATACTGGTCCTTAAACATCTATCGAATTTAGATACTGTCACTTGCTAAGGTAATAAGCACCCGCAATATTATCTTTAACGAACAAACTGTCTTTAGTAGCAAAACTAAGGACCTTATAGATAACCTTATACATAGTACACTAGAGGAAATTGCCACATACGTAAGAACGATCAAACTCCCAACACTAAGTCATTAACCAGAGACAGAGTCCTTCTATAAAGACGACACTGTTGGAGGCTTATTAAATCCCCAAGGCAAAGTAGACCCACTAGGCTACTACTAAGGAGTGAAGATCAGGGACAACTATCCGACTCCTCTAACTACACCACTACCTGCGGCATTACTTGCGCAGTTAATAGCTAGAAATGAATTAGAAATAAACCTAAAAGGGTCATCCAAAACTGTCCCCTAGGCAGCCGCCTTCATGGCAGGAACTCAAGCTGGCCACATTGGGAAATACAGAGGGGATGTTATAGACAAGACTAAGATAATAAGAACGCTCGCTAAAGGCTTAAAGCCCTATTAAAGTCAACTCCCACCTCTGCCAACGTGCCGTACTAAGCTTAAGGATCACCCGATGGGCGAATTGTTCAAAGAAGCAGAGCGGGATTACCTCGCAAGCCACAAATAAATAAAATTATAGTTAGAAGTACTAATAAAGAAGATTAAACTAATAGGACAACAGATCCTTAACTATATGTGGGTATACACCTACAAGCTTAACAAACACTATCGCTTGCTAAAGTGCAAGGCACGGCTAGTTGTCTAGGGCGATTAACAACAGAATATTACCTCTTAAGACACTTATGCAGCCACGCTTGCCAGCAGGTTGTTCCGAATACTAGTAGCAATAGCAGCTCACTATAATATAGAGCTCGAGCAATACAACATTACAAACGCTTTCGTCCATGCAAGTATAGACTAAGAGGTATACATAAGAATGCCCTATAGCTATTAGAAGCCTAGAACAATACTTCAAGTCAATAAGGCTTTATATAGTCTTCGGATCTCACCACTCCTCTGGCAGAAAGAGTTTACCTTAATACTTAAAGCTCTAGGTTTCTAGATAGTGCCTCACAAGCCATGCTGCCTTCTTAAAGATAGAATTATTATCTTCTTCTACGTTGACAATATTATCTTAGCTTTTTACAAGCAGAAAGAGGAAGAAGCCTAATAAGCAATTAAGCGCCTATAAGAAAAATACACCTTAAGTGAAGGAAACAACCTTTAGTGGTTCCTTAGCGTAGAGATTATTAGAGATTAAAAGACTAGGACAATTCAACTCTCTCAGGCTGCCTACTTAGACAAGATTAGTCAATTAGTTAACAAGAGGAATATTCGACACAACACCCTAATAGCAGCTATCGAGCTAAAACCACAAGACAGCTTAGCGACACCCTTAGAAATTAACAAATACTAACACAAGATTGGATCGCTTCTATTCGCGGTAGTAACAACTTAACTGGACATAGCCTTTGCAACCTTAAGGCTAGCTTGATTCCTATTAAATCCGGGCTTGGAACATTATAATGCCGCTAATTAAGTACTACTATACTTATCAAGCACTAGATGGAAAGCACTGCAGCTTAGAGGAGGCAACTGCCTTTAAGTAGCCAGCGATGCCTCATTTGCTAACAACACACTGGACAGAAAGAGCTTGTAAAAATACGCTATTAAGCTATTTAATAGACTTATTGCCTAGAAAGCAAGCAAATAAGACACTATCACAACTTCAACAACTAAAGCAGAGCTTCTCACCTTATCGCAAGTGGCCAAGGAAGCAATCTTTATATCAAGACTACTGGACAAACTATAGATTAAACTGCGCTCATTATTAATTACTATCCAATACAATAATAAGCAAACTATTCAACTAGTCACTAAGGAGATATCCAGGCTTCAGACTAAACTACGACACGTCGACATTCACAATCACTAGTTAAGACAGGAAGTCTCTACTAGAAAGATTAAGGTGGAGTACGTACAATCAGCAGAAATAATCGCCGACGGCTTTACGAAGGTCCTCCTAGTCAACAAGTAGAAAGGGTTCCTAACCCAACTTAGGCTGGTTGAGATCAGGGTTGTCAACAACCAAACATGCCTCAATATTTTGTTTGAATTTTGTTTGAATTAACAACGTCAACCAAACAAAAAGCTGCTGCTGCAATTTTAATAGGTTAAACAAACAAAAGAGGCAATTGCAGTCAAAAAATTTGAAGTTTGTTTGAATTGCTTAGCATACTGTAATGATAAGGTACCCTAGAGTTAGTGATATATTCTTAGTGTTGATGTAACAATAACTTTCCTAACGCTGCAATTATATAGGTATTCCTATAGTAAATAGAGCAAAAAACGGAGCTTCTTAAGTGGATTGTACCTGCGTAAAAAAAGCCCGCATAATGGATGTGTGCTTCCACTGGCCGCCAGTAACTGATATACATGAATTGCTATTCGGCTTTAGCACCTCCTATCCTCTGTTCCTCCTCTTTCTTTACGTAGGTAATAAGCTGTTAAAATAATAAATATATATATAATAATCTAAATAAGCTAATATTATAGTGTTGAGGTATTGTAGCAAAGTGAGTTTGCGCTGTTGCAGCGAAGCCTAAGTTATGTTTATATATTCTGAACCTAGTTACTACTCTTAAAAAATTGTTTGCTATAACCACGCAATAAATCTTGTCTTCTATAAGTTAAACTATTAAATTAATGTTGCTAAATTAATTCCTGTCGCCTGTTTTACTATATCTCTATTATTGCGGGCTGCAGAGCGTCGCGCAGTACGCCTTGGCATGAAGTGGTAATGTTGGCTAGCCGACCGCGTACTTTCCGCGTACCTTGCGCGTCAACGCTTACACACCCACTATACTTTGGCTTACTTGCCTGCGCCTACAGCTTACTTTTTCGCGCCTTTGCTTACCTTCACGCTTACTATGCCCCCAAAACGAAGCCGCGAGCCTGCTGAGGCATCCGAACCTATGCCTAAACGTTCCTAACGTGCGCCGAAACCCAGCCAGCGCCTTATGGATAGCCAGCGGCCGCTTACTCCTCCGCCAACCTAGCTGTCTATTAAGGTAGTTAACGAGCCGGAGCCGCCTATTAAGGTGCTTAAAAGTACTCTAGAGCCGCGCTTAATAGAGCCACCAACCGAGCTAGAGGAGCGCGCCTAGAGGCCATCACTACGGCCTATACTACAAGCCTTACAGGCTAATAAGCCAGCTTGGGAGTTACTATTAGTGGCTAATAAGCCGCCTATAGCTACTAAGCCGCCGCGCGCGTTTAGTAATGCTGCTATAGAGGCTTTAGTAGAGGAGGACGCTGCGCCTAGTGTTGACTTCACCAACTACGAAGGCCTTGACTTGAAGCGCCTGCTGGGCTTCAATGTGCCTCTATCCACACCTATAGACAACATTAGCTGGGTCTTTAGGCACGGCTATCGCCTTCGAAAGCTTGGTACTAACTCTGAGAAGATCTACTTCTAATGCAAGCACTGTTACATTAACAGAAAGAAGGGCGGCCTACACTAGACCACTCTGTTAACTACAGCCGCCAACAACCATTTAAAGCAAGACCTTCCTGGCTATTAGCTCACCAAACAAGGCACTATCGTACACAAGAGGCCGCTCGAACCTGGCCAGAAGTCGCTGCGATGGGCGGAAGAAAACGGGGTCACATTAAGCCAAGATGCAACGCAGGAGCTGGGTAACTTCGACGTACAAGGCTTCAGGCAAGCTGCAGTGTTATGGCTCGTCAACAACAACAGGCCATTACGCGAGTTTGAGACTGAGTCCTTCCGCGCGATGATCAGGTTCGCCAACCCAGAGGCAGAGGCGGCGCTATGGAGGTCTCACAACAGCGTTTCGAGGTTCGTGATGAGGCTTTACAGCTGGCTACAACCTCAAGTCAAGCGCGCCTTGTCTGAGGCCTCTAGCAAAATACACATAAGCTTTGACGGCTGGACTACTAAGGGGGAAGCGCGGCTTCTTTGCAATTTGTGCGCACTACGCTGACTCTCAAGGCAATATAGTTGACCTTCCCATCGCCTTGCCGCAGCTGGTTGGTGCGCACACAGGCTCAGCGATCGCGGAAGCTGTCGTACGAATCCTACGCTACTTTGAGATTTCTAGCAGCAATTTGGGCTATTTCGTGCTTGACAACGCCTACAACAACGATACTGCAGTTAATAAACTCGGCACAATGTACGGCTTTATCGCCAACGATCGACGCCTCCGCTGCGCTTGCCACATACTCAACCTTGTTGGGCAAACTATTATGTTTGGCACTGACTCTGACGCCTTTGATAACGAGCCTGAACACTACAACGAAGAGGAGTTTTATATGAAGCAATGGCGGAAAGATGGTCCACTTGGCGTGTTTCTTGATATTGTTAACTATATTAACACGCCAAAACAATGGGGTATATTTGAGGATTGTTAGAACAGCGAAGCAGTTGAGATGCCTGCTGGCGCTACAGCAAGACGCTATGAGCCTTTCAAGCCTGGAGTTACGCGTTGAAACAGCTATCATGACTGCTTTAAGCGCGGTGTTAAGCTACAACACGCCATTAACAGCTACTCCTCCTACTACATACAAGAGACTAAGCACGCTGACGAGCTTGCCAAAAGCAACAACACTAAGCCGCCTATTGTGCCGCAGTGGATGCGATCAGGCGGGCTTACAGCTGCAGACTGGGCGGTGATTACTGAGTACATTGAGGTGCTTAAGCCGCTAAAGTCCGCAACTAATCGCTTGCAAGGTCGCGGCAAAGCTGGCACTTACGGCGCGTTATACAAGGTTATCCCTATGTTTAAGTCTCTTATTGCTGACCTAGATGCCCGCCTTAGACTGTTTGAAAGCGTCAATTACCTGCCAGACGAGGCGCCAGAAGATCACGTCGCTATTAACGTACGTGCTGCGCTTAAGAAGGCGAGCAAGTACCTTAATAAACTCCTCAAAATCCCTGTCTACTACACTGCCACGGCACTCCACCCACGCTTTAAGAACTACTTTAAACGCTTCTGGCGTAAGAAGCCCGCACAGTTACAAGCTACGCACGCGAGCTTTGAGCAGCTTTGGGCTCGTTACAAGCCCGCCCTAGCGACAGCAACAACAATAACAACTGCGCCTAAACACGCGATGAGCAGCTTTGACGACGCGATCGATTTGGTACTTGACAACAGCGACGAGATAATAGGGGTGGCGGATGAGTACGAGAGCTGGCTTAGAGAGCTAACATGGACATCAGAACAGTACAAAACTGGCTGTACAGCTGTCCAATACTGGTACCAGCTTAAGCCGAGGTATCCCAATTTGTCACGATTGGCGCTGGACGTGTTAACTATCCCTGCCTCTAGCGCTGACTGTGAGCGAGTCTTCTTGGGTACTGGCAACGTACTTGAGCCACAGAGACGCAAAATGGGCAGCCAACTATTGGCTGCTTTAATTTGTACTCAACAATAGATTCGAGCAGGTTTTAAACCTCCAAGCGCAAAGGTGGTGGCAACGTACGATGACAATAAGCTCAACGAACAGTTTAGCATACATGAGTGGGAGGAGCCGCCGCCTATAACACCACCAGAGTCTCTTTCACAGTCCTCTTAAAGTACTCAAAATCAAACAAACAATCAAATAAAAAGCGCCTCTATAGCTCCATCAAATCAAACAAACAAACTACAACACCAAGAAAGTCGTCAAACAAACAAATTCAGAGCCACAAATTTTGTTTGTTTTGTTTATTAACAAGTCTGGTTGAGATAACAGAACGCAAAGTAGCGAATAAAGCACCTTTTAAGGAAATTTAAGGGCACCTTAATAACCTTACTTTAGGATAACAGGCTGCTAAATAGTTCAGCTTGCAAGGATCTTCCAAGCTAAGGAGGTGTGTTAGATATGCAGCTGTTAGATAGAATAAGCGCGTTGAGGTTGGATCTGTACAATAAAGCAGGGACCACCTGGCTTGGCACACTAGCGAAGAAGTCAGAACTAGCCAAACACGGTGGACACAAAAAACACAACATACAATTATTATTATCTATTAAGGCGCATCATCGCATTCAACTATTAAATCTGACAATAGAGTTTATCTTATACTGTTACGCTACTATAAGCTTAAGGATCTAATTTAAAAGTTTATATAACGCGCCTGCAATATTAATAGCCTTCTAGAGGTCCCTAGTAGTAATAATAATATGTTAGATAGAACGAGCTGTGGTGAGGTTAGATCTGTACAATCGAGCAGGGACCACCTAGCTTGGCACACTAGCGAAGAAGTTAGAACCAGCTAAACACGGTTGGAATAGAACACAACATAATAATCATCATCTATTAAGACGCTACATCGCATTTTTTACTATTAAATCTGACAATTAAGAGTCTTACTGCCTTAACTAATACGAAATGGCGCAACAACTATACCGCGATCCTATAGTAACGCTAAGGAATCATACCGACTATATAGGATGGATAACGCAGCTGTAGGCAAGATGCGTTGTCTATAATATCTAGGATAAGGTTAATCCAAAGTTAATAGTCCCGCTAATATTAAGACTAGCAGTTGTTAGAGCTCTAGTAGTTGCTGATTACACACTAGCCGCGAACGTCGAAATCCTAATAAGACTAACCGCGCTGTTAGCAACTGGACAGAAGGCGTTTAAGGAAGACCTTGAATATTACAAGATTCTTATCAAACAATACAAGAACAACCAGCACGACTTTAAGAAGGAACAAGCAAGCCTCTAATATATTGTGGCATTTATCTAGTCAACCATATCCCCACACCTATTACGCACGTGCTGCCTACCAGAGAAGCCACTGCGATAATGAATTACAGACCTACAACTAACAGTTAGAGTTAACGAACAAATCGAACAAGAACGAGCTCGCGAGCGATATCTTGCCTTACTAAGGCCAATAAGGAGCGCGTCGCAATAGGACACATGGCTAGCAGAGTATAACTAAGCAGCCACTAAGGCGGAGACATATTAAGTTGCCGAGCTATTATAATTAAATGTGATTATAAAAGACTTTCTAGCAGCTGTAAACAAAGTTGCTCCTATATAGTCTACAAACTTTTAAGATAATAGTCGATTTGCAACTAGTATAAGCTAGAAGGAGATAATAAAACGCTTCTAAGAATATATAATAACAAACTATCCCCTTAGATTAGGGAAGCACAAAGCAGCTTTTGTGACTAATAATGTATTATTTCTCGCTAAAGGTGGTGCAACCACCTAGGGCAATGACAGGGACGCCTCTTATGCCGAAAGCGCGCTATCCAACTAAAACTGGGGCAGACCCCGTAATCAACGTACAGCTGACAAGAAAGATGTCAAGCTTAAGCGGCCTTTAGATTAAGAGCTAGCTATAATAGGAGGAGCAAAATGCCCTGCCTGTGGACAACGCTACAGTATTAGGGACTGCTATTATGTTAACTTAGACAAAGCTCCTAAGTAGTGAAAACCTAATAAGATTATAAATAAGCTTATTAACTTTAAGCGTAAGAACGACGCAACTTTCCAAGGGCTAATTCGCGGATAAAGCAGAACCTAATTATGAACACTAATTATTAAACAATCGCACACGCCCACACCTAAGATCCTCGAGTCCCCTAAGGACTGACTAGAGGGGCGAAGAATATTAAACGTTAACGCTGCGTTTATATTAGCGCTAATAGGAATAGAAGTGTCTAATTACCTGCTAAAGCGCTTATTTATTCTTAATTTAGGATTAACTTGCTATATTATAAACAACCCTAACCGTATTTATAACTTCTGTCTACCTATGTTTAGAGATTATATATAGGCTAGGAATATAAAGATATGGATAAAAGGCTACGGCTCTATTAACTTAACACTAAGAGGTTAATATAGAACAACTATATTAATTCTATATAATGTGGCTATCTGTCCAAACCTTCTGTGTAACCTAGTCTCCTTTTAACTACTAAGGTATAGATGAATCTAGTGGGATACGCAAACGGACCCAACTACGCTAAAAGGACTAGACGATAAGGTTATTAGAAAACTATCTGAGATATATGGTTAATGGGTACTTAAGTATGATTCGCTACTACCCACTTTATATCACATTTGCAAGAATATATTACAGACGAAAGGAGCACTATAAAGGGCCTTAGCCGAATTATGGCACAAGGGACTAGGACACCCTAGACTAGTAGCTATCGAACATCTTGTGCAGTAAGCTAAAGGGGTGCGAGTTAAGGAAGTTACAATAGTTTAATGCGACTTCTATAGGAAAGCAAAGATCTGGCGACAAATTAGCCAAGCACCGCGAATTAATAATAAAGGACTAGAAGAAAGACTAGCTATTAACTTTTATGCCTACAAGGCGCAAAGTAGTACTGGCAAAAGGAGCTAGATGCTTGTCACTAATAGGTACTTAGGCCTGTAATGGGACTTTTATTTTAAAGATAATTAACTAGTAAAATTAGTTATTTAAGTTCTATTAAACTTCTTTCTTTTCCTTAAAAACTATTACAACATTACGGTTAAGGTTATTGAAGCGGACAATGAGATCACGATGGTGAAACCGGAAATCGAGCGCTGGTTGGCATTATAAGGAATTACTATTAAGCCTTCTGCCCCGAATATATAAGCTCAAAATGGAGGTGTTAAACGCTTAGGGGGTGTGAATAAAGAGAAATCGCGTGCAATGCAACTTAACGCTAACCTATTCTAGGAACTGTGGCCTAAAGTGATAAGAGCCGTAGTATACCTCTATAATTAAACACCGAATTATGCGAACAACTAGAAAACGCCATACGAGATATTCTTCACACGAGTCGCGTTTAGTAATGGGATTGTTACTTTACTACGAAAATCCAACCTCGCCTATCTAAAGGCGTACGGCTGCAAGGCATTTGCAATAACTAATAATACTCCCTAAGGTAAATTACGCCTATAACGCCTTAATCCAAAGGCATAGATTGGTTATCTAGTTGGATACTAATTATTAAACATCTACTAAATATGGATACTGTCGCTTGGCAAGGTAATAAGCACCTGAGACGTTGTCTTCGACGAAGAGTTAGTATTCGACAGGAGAGTTAAGGACCTTATAGACAGTCTTATGCACAGCACGCTTTAAGAAATAGCAACGCACGTAAGAACTATTAAGCTACTGACTCCTACCTAACAACTATAGACAGACTCCTTTTATAAGGATGAAGCCGCTGTAGATTTGTTAGAACAATAAGACGAAGCAGATCCACTAGGCTACTATTAAGGAAGGAAGATTAGGGATAGCTACCCGACTCCTCTAACAACACCGCCACCCGTAGCGTTACTTGTACGGTTGATGGCTGGAGACTAAATAAGTCTAACGCAACAAACGTCCTTAATAACTGTTCCCTAGGCAGCAGCTTTTATAGCGGGAACCTAAGCTGGCCGTGTTGGAAATTATAGAGGAGAAGTTATAGACAAGGCAAAGATAATAAGAATGCTCGCTAAAGGCTTAAAGCCCTATTAAAGTCAACTTCCACCTCTGCCGACGTGCCGGACCAAGCTTAAGGATCACCTAATAGGCGAGATGTTCTAAGAGGCTGAACAAGTGCACCTCGCAAGCCACTAAGAGATAAAATTATGGTTAGAAATACTATTAAAGAAGATTAAACTAATAGGACAATAGATCCTTAACTGTATGTAGGTATACACCTATAAACTTAATAAGCACTATCGCTTACTAAAGTGCAAGGCGCGACTAGTCGTCCGAGGCGATTAACAACGCAATATTACCTCGCAAGACACTTACGCAGCCACACTTGCTAGCTAGTTATTTCGAATAATAATGGCAATAGCAGCTTACTATAATATAGAGCTTAAGCAATATAACGTAACAAATACGTTTGTCCACGTAATAGTGGATTAAGAGGTTTATATAAGAATGCCTTAGGGCTATTAAAAGCCTAGAACAATACTACAAGTAAATAAGGCACTATACAGCCTTTGCATTTCACCACTCCTCTGGTAGAAAGAATTCACAACAACGCTTAAAGCACTAGGCTTCCAGATAGTGCCTTATAAGCTGTGCTGCCTAATTAAGGATAGAGTTATTGTATTCTTCTACGTTGACAATATTATACTCGCGTATTATAAGGAGAAAGAAGAAGAAGCTTAATAAGCAATTAAGCGCTTACAAGACAAGTATACTTTTACTAGAGAAAACAACCTCTAATAGTTCCTTGGCATAGAAGTTGTACGGGACTAAACAAACCGCAAGATTTAACTATCACAGGCTGCCTACTTGGACAAGATTAGCCAATTAGCAGACAGAACAGACATTTGACATAACACTCCTATAGCTGCGATCGAATTACAGCCAAGGAAGGGGTTGGCAATGCTAACTAAGATTAACAAATTTTAACATAAAATTAGATTATTGCTCTTTGCTGCAGTTACTACAAGGCTAGATATTACCTTCGCAACTTTACAACTGGCTCAATTTCTATTAAACCCAGGGCCTAATTACTAAGACGTAGTAGACCGAGTTCTCCTATACCTTTAAAGCACAAAGCAGCGAGCCCTATAGCTTAGAGGTAACACTAGACTTTAGATTGCAAGCGACGCATCCTTTGCTAATAATATAATGGACTATAAGAGCTTCTAAGGCTACGCTATTAAGCTCTTTAGCGGACTTATTGCTTGGAAGGCTAACAAACAAGATACTATAATAATATTAACTACTAAGGCTAAACTGCTAGCTCTTTCTTAGGTAGCTAAGGAAGCACTCTTCGTCTTAAGACTACTTCGCGAACTCTAGATCGAACTGGACGCGCGCACTATCACTATTCAGTGCGACAATAAACAAACTATACGCTTAGTAACTAAGGAGGTTTCCCGCCTCTAAACCAAGCTTTGTTATGTGGACATCCATAACTACTAGATCTAACAAGAAGTATCTAAGGGTAGGATCGAGGTAGAGTATGTATAGTTAGCAGATATAATCGCTAACGGCCTTACAAAGGTGCTCCCTGGGAGCAAGTGGGAGGGTTTCCTCCAACAACTTGGATTGGTCAATGTGGAGACTAAGGAGGTAACGAATACTGTACCTCTTAAGAAGATTTAAGAGCAACTTGAAGACCTCACAATTGTATAAGTACTAGCTTAAAGAGTTTCCAAGCTAAGGGGGTGTGTTAGATAGAACGAGCTGTGGTGAGGTTAGATCTGTACAATCGAGCAGGGACCACCTAGCTTGGCACACTAGCGAAGAAGTTAGAACTAGCTGAACACGGTTGGAACAGAACACAACACAATAATTATTATCCATTAAGACGCTACATTGCATTTTTTACCATTAAATCTAATATAATAATATTAATAGGCCCCGTAAGTATAACCCTATATATAACTAATTAATAAATAATAATTAGGAGGAGGTCTACGCAATTATATAGGTCTTATAAGAGTTCTATAAGATATATAAGGCTCTAGAGGGTGCTGCTAGTGTTAGCGGATTTAGGTCCCTCTAGTAAATAATTATTAACTTATAATAACTTTATAAGTTGTTTACTAAGCGCATATATAAAATTAATAGCTATATATAGTTATTTTATCTTATTAAAGGTGTTGCGCTTGCGTAGTAGAAGCTTAATATATACTTTATTAAAATTATTATAGATTTAGACCTATCTCTTTACTATATAGCTACTGTGTTACACTTATAGCTCTGTATTATCTAGTTTAAGAACTATTAGAAAAGGCACTCTAAGTAGTATTAAAAAGCTAATTGCTTACTACGCTATATATTTAAGGCGTACGTTAATGCTAAAAAGAATAATATTAAGCTACCTAGGTCCCCCATAATGTTGCATAAGGTATTTAGGACTTATAAGGACAATATGCAAAGGGCTTAAATAATAAGTGTAAATTCTATACTTCTTACTAGTAATAAGTCTTATAAATGTTATAAGCGTATATTATAGCTTAATAAGTACTTAGACAATTTATAAAGGGACTTTAGTAGCAATAATAAAAAGTTAATATAACTTATAGATAACTGTCAGATATTAGGTTACTAGAAATTACTGTAATTTTACTATAAAATCTAGTAGTCACGTGCGTTCGATTACATAGTCTCCTTATAACAATAGTTGGTGTAACTTATAGTGATTTCACTGTGAGATTACTGTGAAATACACAAAGGAGACTAGCGTACTACTGTTATACTACTCCGCACTATTACTAGTGCGTCTTAGCGCTAGATAGATATTGCGTACAATAGCTAAGCTTCTCTAACAGAGATTACTTAACAATTAATTCATTATTAAATCCATTACTTTCATCTTATCTTATTAAAGATACTTACGTATCTGACAATTAAGAGTCTTACTACCTTAATTAAACCAAAAATCATGTCTCTATTAACACTTAGGGATCCCACAGTAATCCTAACTAATTACTTAAACTACACACTATAGCTAAGGCAAATTAAAGCCCAAGCCCAGTTGTTAAAAGCATGAGATCTTATTAACCCATCCCTTAATAATGAACTGATAGCAGAACTAGTCATGCTAGTCGCACTAAATATTAGTGCCTATTAACCAGCTCCCGCTTTCGTCAACGGAAACACTAACAACGCCTATCTATCGCTACTATCGCACCTATCGCCGGCTGGCGAAAAGGCGTACAAAATCGATACTAATTTCTATAAGAATTAACTTGAAATTTACAAGCTCCTGGATCGAAAATACGAATAGGAGAAGGAGAACCTAGATAAGCTGGTTATTCTTATCCAAACCACCACCTCGGCACATTTACAGTCTAATTGCTGCACCCTACGTAAATTAATTAAATAATAGATTAAGAACCTTATAAAAACAGTTAGGGTTAACCAATATAATAAACAAAGAAGAGCAAGGATTAGGTACTAAGACGCTCTTAAACCAATAAGATCAGTTGGTTTATAGTACACCTGGCTCGCTAAGTACGATTATGCGGCTACAGAAGCTGAGTACAATTGTGTGTTAGAGCTTTGGGAGCTAGACTTAGTTAAATAAGATTTCATAAAAGCGGTTACTAATATCGTATTCTAATAGGTTACAACCTTCCTATAACACGGAAGTAAGGATGAGACTATTAATAGAAAAGAGATAGTAAAACTCTTCTAAGAATAAATAGTAATACAGCACCTAATTAAGGGTAAACAAAGGGGCGCCTTTGCTATTATAGGACCATCTCTCGCTAATAGTGGTGTAACCACCTAGGCCGCAGCTAGGGACGCCCAACCTATAGATAAAGCAGCATTACCCAAGCGAGGCAGATTACGCGCCAATAAAGCTGGCCCTAAAGCTAAATCCAAGCAGTCCGTACGAGTTACCAACAATAAGCGAACAGCAGTTAGAGGCTAAGAGGAATTAAACCCTAAGTGCCCTGCTTGTGAACAACGCCATAGTCTAAAAGACTGCTTTTACGCATTCCCTAACAAACAACCTAAATAGTTTAAACTAAAGCCTACTATAGAGGCGGTTATAATATATGGGTTAGAGAATAACCCTGTGCTTATAGAGCGCATAAGATCTATAAAGCGTTAAAAGTTACAGACACTAAAAATTAAATAATTAAAGACTTCTACTCCAACTCAAATTACTGAGATTACTAACAATGAATAACTAGATAGCAGACAGATTACTATCCTCTTAGCGAGCTTTAATGCTATCGCAGCCTCCTACTACTTAGACCTAAACACATACCCACTACGTGACTCCGCAATCCTTAATTCTAGCACAACCTGCCACATCTTTAATAATATTAATCGCTTCGTCTCATAGCGACCACTATCGCCAGGAGACTTTATATGGGCGGGATTATTATAAGCATAGATATGGGGATATAGGAGTGTCCATCTTTATATTAAGAGTAAGGAGGGAAATTGCTTAGTAAGGTTAGACAATATTACCTACTATCCTAGTCTACTTTGCAACCTAGTGTCCTTCTAATTACTCCAAAGGCAAGACCTCTAGTAGGACACTAAGTTAGACCTAACAACAATTAGGAGACAAGACAATACAATCCTGGCTAAACTCTAAGAAATCTATAATTAATAGGTACTAGAGTTTATACCAACATCAAAATTAACTTGTACCACAATTAATAGTACGTACACTACACACAAATTTACCTCGCGCACCGCACAATAAGCGCAGAAGGCGAACGCCATCACATGGCACAAACGACTAGGCCACCCAGGCCCTCAGGCACTAGAGCACACAGTAAATCACAGTAAAGGGGTACGTATTAAAGGGTTAACCACAGTCCAATGCAACGCTTGCGGCAGATTAAAGCTCAGGCGATAAATTAGACATTAGGCTAGACAAATTAATAATAGCCTAGGAGAGAGAGTCGCTATAGACTTTCACAACTTTAAAGACAAGAGCTTAACTAGCGAAAAGAGTATAATGCTCATCTCCAATTGTTTCTTAGGTATAGCTTAGGACTTCTACTTTAAAGACAATTAACCAGCACGAACAATTATTAAGCTGCTAAAGAAATTTATACTATTTATAAAAGTATAGTTTAAGGTAACTATAAAAGTTATTAAATCTAACAATGAGATTTTCTTAGTTAAACAAGACGTTCACAGGTAGTGTGTTAATAAAGGGATTGTTATTAAGCCTTTAGCACCCAATACCCAAGCTTAAAATGAAGGGGCTAAACACTTAGGAGGTGTAATTAAGGAAAAGAGCCGTGCAATGCGACTTAACGCCAACCTCCCCTGGACACTATGGCCAGAGATTACACGAGCGGCTGTATACCTATATAATCAAACGCCAAACTACGCCAATTAATAGCGATTACTACACAAAGTATTTTTTACAATAGTTGCCTACCAAAACAGCATCGTTACCCAACCAAAGAAACTAAACTAGGCTTACCTTAGAGCCTATGGCTATAAAGCTTTTGCCTTAACTAATAATACAAAACGCGGCAAGAGCAAGCTCTAAAGGCTTAATCTAAAGGCATAGGTTAGTTACCTAGTAGGCTATTAATTAACAAATATCTAGAGAGTATAAATACCTCCACTTAACAAAGTTATTAGCACACGCGACATTATCTTTAATAAAAATTAAGTGTTTTTAGGTAAATAAGAAGACCTATTAGACAACCTTATGCACAGCACTACTAAAGAGATTACTACATGGACCTAAATAGTGGAGCTACTGCCCTTACCACTAAAACATAAAAATACGGAGTCTTTCTACGAGGATAAGTTAATTATTAACTCTCACAAGAAGAACGAGAGTGCTCTAGTGTAAGGGATAAGTAGGGTAGCAATTAGGAATAAGAGACTAAGTTAATTGTAACAAGCTAAACAGAGAAACTACTTAAGTAGCAGAATCGTAATCAGCAACTAGTCTATATCAGGTTGGTGGTATCATGTGATATCGTACTCCACACTAACACACCTCCCACAGCACAAAGGTAGCGGAGTGCTGTAAAGTATAATAAAGCAAAATAAGTAAATAGAGGGCCTCTAGGGCACCTCCCTAGAAAGAACTCTATTAGGTAACAACAGATGTAACAAACTTATCCTCTAAACCAATAACTTGTTGGCAGATATCAGTTATTCCCAATTGCTGCAAGAATCGCTTGTGCTTGCTACTATTAGAGAGAGACTTTATTAATCCATTAGCGGGCATATTAGCAGTTCCTATCTAGGTAACGTTAATATTCCCAGCTTTAACTTGCTTGCGGATCCACATCTAATATACTTTAATATGTCTAAGCTTCGTGTCGAGCTTTTCTTCGTCCTTATTAGCGATAGAGACTGTTTGCTGGTTATTATAGTACAACGTAGGTCGAACCTCTGGATTAAACCTAATAGCTTTAAAGGTGTTCATCCACCAGAATAACTTAGTGCCAGCAGTTAACAGGGCAAACAGTTCGGCCTTAGTAGTTGATTTAGTAACAGATCTTATAATTTTTGCCTTCCAATTAATAACCATACTGTAGAGCTTAAACACATAGGCGAATAAGCTTTGAGCAGTATTAGGATCGTTAGCAAACGCGGCATTAGAGGCACTAAAGAACAACAACTCCTTAGCTTCCTTATTATTAATTTGACTAATGTAGTTGGCGTTCTTAGAGCGTGCTATTATTGCTCTAATTGCCCAGAATTAGAAGTTGTATAAGTATTGCCACACAGACTTAACAGCAGCAAGATGCTTTTAGCTTAGATTATTTAGATGGCGGGCAAGTATTAAGTGCGCTTTTGCCACGTTAGGCCAGGTAAAATATAAGATAAAGCCAAGGTATCCAACTAGGATCTAATATAGGCGGGTGCGCTCCGCGTTAGGTTCATCTATACTTGGGGGGAGATAAGACTCGCGCAGAGGGACCTTAGGGTGTCGGCTGCCCTAAAGGAGATTGTGGTTGTGGCAGACTTTTACAATGTAGGAGTCTTAGATTATCTAGACTTTGCCTTTCGCATAGTCTCTAATAATGCGTATCCCTAGGAACTAGCGTAGTTCTCCTAAGCTTCGTGTCTTGTATTATTTCGTAAACTCGCGTTAAAACTGTTAATAATATTGTTAATCGCCTTTGCGGAAAAGGATAACAATATTATCTACGTAATAGAATAGTATTAGCTTGCTATTAGTGAATAGGCAAGGGATACCCTTAACTTAAGTAAAGCCTATATTAACAAGGGTCTTCTTTAGGTGTTTGTGCCACAGCGCTAGGGAATCCTTAAGCCTATATAGTGCTTGGCGTAGTCGCATTATATTGCCTAGTCTGTCTCAGAACCCATCTGGAGTCTAGACGTAACAGAGTTGGGCTAGGTACGCGTTAAGGAAAGCATTCTTAACGTCGTACTAGTAGGCAAGGAGTCCAAAGGCGCACATAATAGCAATAAGGAAGCGGAGCGTTCGAGCCGCGAGGGTGGCTGCATAGGTATTATCCCAAGTCGTCTGCAAATCTCCTCTTACAACTAGTCGAGCTTTGTAGCTAGTTAAGTAGCCATCAGCATCGAACTTGTACGTAAAAACCCA
The DNA here is from genome assembly GCA_014281115.1 of Laburnicola sp. R22_1. Taxonomy (NCBI): domain Eukaryota; kingdom Fungi; phylum Ascomycota; class Dothideomycetes; order Pleosporales; family Didymosphaeriaceae; genus Laburnicola; species Laburnicola sp. R22_1. The sequence continues at coordinate 2,540,470 of JACONQ010000007.1, forward strand.
CATTAGCGGCAGGGTCTTAGCATCTAGGTTCTCCTTTACATTATCTTTCACCTTCTTAAATACACCTTTGTAAAGCTGCTCCTTAATCTCCTTGTCCGCAGTAGCGAACCACTTATTAGCATTAGGGCGGGATTTGACCTTAGCCCAGTTCTTTAGTGGCGGCGGCAGTTAATCACAGTAAACCTTCAACTCTTTATTTGGGGGCAGTTGCACGATTGCCGTAGCAAACGTTTGCCAGTACAGAGAAGCGTGCGTACTAAAATGGTCCCTAGGCGTATTGTCTCCTCTACCACCTCCCCAACAATAGGACCCTAGAACAATATTGTCTACAGCAATATTAGGGTTTGTCTGTCTTAGAGCGTTATTCTAATAGCGGTTTGGCGCAGTATCTCTAGAAGCAATCTCTCTCTAGCCTTTTGGTTAAGAACAATTATAAGTGCTAGGTACTAGTGTCTCTTAAAGTGTAAGTAATCCTTTATAGGCCTCCTATTAAATCTGCTCTTCGGCATTATCTGGCCTAGTAGCCTCTTCTTCTTAATCCTCAACATCATCCTTAACTATATGTTAACAATGTGTTATATCACAATAGATCTGCTCGATAACAGGATCTTCCTCCTTGTCCGATAAATTAATATCAAGGACTCTGACTACGCGTCGTATCTCCTCCGTTATAGGCTTAAGTTGTAGAGCCGAGTAGCGTTGGTCTCGTACGAAGACAACATCACGTGTTCGAACAACACTGTTAGCCCCGGGAACCCATACACGGAAGATATTCGTTCCTTTGTATCCAACTAGCCATCCAGTAATCAACCTTAACTTGAGCTTGTCACCTTTGGCCACCTTAGTATTACAGAATAGGGCTTTGACACTAATAACGTCTATGTGTGCAAGAGACAGGTTCACCTTGCGTACATATTTGTAGGGCGTCTTCTAGTTAAGAACCTCTATTGGCAATTAATTAAGGATATAAATAGCTATTAGGCATAACTTGTTAGCTAGTTCCTTAGGCAAATTTGCTTTAATCCGCAAAGCTCTTGCTGTAGTAATAATAAGGTTACTAGCCTTTTTAGGCAGGCCAGTCATCTCTTCTGCACTAACAGCACGTCGCTTAGCTATAATACCCAGGTCTTAAAAGACCTCCTAGAGATCAGCATAACCCTTTTCGTTGTCACAGCGAACGTATACAATAATCGCGTTAAACTAGGTCTATATAAGTGCTAGTATCTATTAAACTAAGCGCGTTAGAGTCTCCTTCTTCTTATCACAAAGAGTCTTCCCTAAATAGTATCTGCTATGTTAACACACAGCGTGTAAGAGCCACTTGTCCCTGTTATAGCAAGCTTCACCTGTCTTCCTAAGTTGTACAAGGTCGATGCCAATACGTTTAAAGGGGCGTGTTGTAGGCTCGCGTTGAGGGCGTTAACTAATAATCTTAGAAAGCTTAGAGTTGATGCACTTTTTACATCCCCTCTATTATAGAGCTTGGGGGCTAGTGATAAGCTTAATACCATCCACTGCCTGCTCTAGGTGTTTAACCGCGCGTCGTCCTGCATAAGCTAGCATCTAATAAGCTTCTGTAGGGGTGACTTGTAGAGGCTTGCGCTCTATACAGCTTAGCTTAGCTAACTTTAATTAAATCGCGAATATGTACAACTCTAATGCGTTTGAACGTGTTGCCTTGTTAGAGTCCATAACCTAATAGCCACCCTACTTATCGAGTGTGCAGAATATGTCCATTAAAGCGCTCCTTAGATAGAGACAGCTACGTCCCAAGTCGAACTCAATACTAACTAATTAACAGCGTGAGAGTGACACTACTAATGTAAAGAACGTGGGAATAAGTGCTACCCATATTATAGTCACTTAATATTCGCTAGTTAGAGTATTAACAAACAGCTTAATATTTCCCCACTTATATATCTGCAGGGCTTGCGTGCCAGCTAGTAGGATATTATCTAGGTGTCTATCTCGGATCTTCTCCCAAGTCTTTGGCCAATAGTTTGTGACATATAGATTAGAGCCAGGATCCAGTATCTACTTATTAATTAATAGCGGTAAAGGCTATTAAACAGTAGCTATACTAAGTGGAGTAACAACCTAAGTTGCGTTCTGGCTGCCTTGCTAGTGCATAACTGCTCCTGTTAAGTTTTAAGCATTTAATAGAGGGTGACTAGTGTCTATTAAGAAATTATTCTTGTTGGCAGCAGCTGCCTTTTTACTAGCTTTCTTCTTAGCTCCAAACAAAGCTGCACTTAAAGGGTTGCCTTTGCCTAGTTTCCTAACTCTATTAAACTCAGCTAAGACAACTAGGTCAGGCCTCCATCTAGCGGGTTAGAGAGAAGGCACTACATAGGAGCACTGCTTAAACAAGTGCTGTTCCCCATAGATGCACGTAACTGTACGTTTCTGGGTGTTGCTGTTAGTGTTTAGACTAGGGCGTCCTAAAACGGCGTATATTCCAAGTGCTAACGCTACAGGGTTCAAGGTGCGTTGGAACCGTTAATAGTTCTCCACTAGTGCAACAGGATCTATATATAGGGTTCCGTTTATCTTAGCTCGCATAATCTCCTAAATTTCGTGCGTGACAAAGGACTTATTAATTCTGTTAGTGTGGAGTACGATATCACATAATACCACCAACCTAATGTAGACTAGTTGCTAATCACGATTCTGCTACTTAAGCAGTTTCTCTGTTTAGCTTGTTACAATCAACTCAGTCTCTCATTCCTAATTGCTACCCTACTTATCCCTTACAAATTCCCCTAATTGCTCAAAGAAAGTCCTGCTGTGCTCAATAGTCCTAAACTTTAGGTAGTTTCAGTTTAATCATATTGCGAAGGATAGTGATGTAGCTCTTATACTAAGCATCCATCTTCTGTTGTTGTGGAACCTTCTTAATCTTGTCGTACTGCTCAAGCAACTTATACTTACGTTCTACTACTAACATACAGAATATCTTCTTAAGTTGCATAAGTTATTTATAGGGTGTTTTAGCATTCTTAATAACTAGGATATGCCTACTAGCGATTATCCTTACAATCTCCCGTGTTAGGTTGTTAAGAGCATTCTCCTTCTTCTGCTAGGCTGCCAGCTTTGTTGCGTAGAACCTATGCTAGAAGGTGTAGTCCTCTCGTTCAATATCATCGTCGCCCTAAATAATGCTTAAAGCTTTATTAGGTGTGTTGTCCTTTTTAAATAAGCGTAGTAGTCGCTCCTTAGGTTTCTTATTATAGATTTTCTTAACAGTATCTACTATTAAATCTAGGTTACAATAGTCCCAGATCTTATATGCCTTAGCGGTCCTCTTTTGCAGAAAGATCCACTTCGACTAATCGCTCAGCTTGTTAAGGATAATCATCTCCTTAACAATTAGCTCGTCCTCTTTATTGCTTATTATGGCAAACTAGAGCTTATTAAGTTAATCTCTATCGTGGAAAGCGCGTGTGTAGTAAGTAGGTAGAGTGTAAACTGCAGTCAAATTAAGCGTAGGCCAGGCTTATAACTATAAGGGATAAGTAGGGTAGCAATTAGGAATAAGAGACTGAGTTAATTGTAACAAGCTAAACAGAGAAACTGCTTAAGTAGCAGAATCGTAATCAGCAACTAGTCTACATCAGGTTGGTGGTATCATGTGATATCGTACTCCACACTAACATCTAGGGTACTATTAAGAAAGAAAGATCAATTACACCTACCCAACACTACCAGAGACACCTTTACCTGTCGCACTGCTTGCCCAATTAATAGTAAGTTTTAAACAGGACCAAATTAAAAAATTACCCATAGGAACACCACAGCCAGATTGACGCGCTGTGCTATAGGCAGCCGCCTTCCTTATAGGTACACTCATAGGAAGTAGAGGTAAATACAAGGGGAAGCCACTTAATAAAGCTTAATTCAATCGCATGCTCGCAGCAGGCAAGAAACCCTATTAAAGTTAATTGCCAGAACCTCTATTATGCAGAACCTAGATAGATAATTATCTATTATTTAAAATGTGGAAGGATGCCAAGCGATCCCATCTATAAAGTTACAAAGAAATGAGGTCTTAAAGCGAGGTGCCTACAGCCTTAGTGCGATCACGCAGTTACTAGATTCTTAACTATATGTGGGTATATACCTACAAACTTAATAAATATCACAGATTATAGAAGTGCAAGGCAAGACTAGTAGTGCGCGGAGATTAACAACGCTATCTCACTACACAGGATACCTATGCTGTAACACTCGCAGGTAGATTATTTCGCCTACTTATGTTAATAGCAGCTTAGTTTAACCTAGAGCTAAGCCAGTACGACGTTACTAACGCCTTCGTCCACGCGAACCTGAACAGAGAAATCTACATGCGGATGCCCTAAGGTTATACCCAAAGAGGCACCATCCTATAGTTGCACAAGGCACTGTATAGCTTACGCATCTTACTACTATTGTGGCAGAGAGAATTCACTAGTGCGCTCAAGGATCTTAGTTTTACCGCAGTTCCGCACGAACCTTACTATATAATTAAAGACAGCATTATTATCTTCTTCTATATAGACGACCTTATTGTCGCATACTTAAAAGATTAAAAGCACGCTACTAATATAGTAATAAAAAAGATAGGTACAAAGTTCACCCTAACTAGTGGTAGCAATCTACAGTGGTTCCTAGGCATTGAAGTTGTTAGAGACTATGCTAACAGGCAACTCTGGTTATCACAGAGGTCCTATATGGACAAGATTAGTTGTCTAATCGACTAACCTGACCTTAAACACAATACCCTAATATTAGTAGTTAAACTATTACCTTAAGAAGGACTCGCCATAATAGCAGAGATTAATTAGTACTAGCGGAAGGTAGAATTAATCCTCTACGCTATAGTAACCACACGCCCAGATATAGCTTTTATAAGCTCCTAATTATCGCGCTTTCTTTTAAACCTCAGCGACAACTATCACAACGCCGCTAACCGCGTACTACTATACCTATTATCCACCCAATCACTAGGGCTACGATTTGGAGGAGCAGACACTTATAAGGTTGCGAGCGACGCGTTGTTTACAGACAACACCCTTAATAGAAAGAGCTTATAGGGGTACATTATTAAATTGTTTAGTGGCCTTGTTGCCTAGAAGGCAAACAAACAAGACACTGTCACTACTTTAACAACTAAAGCTAAGTTGCTAGCACTTTTACAAGTTGCAAAGGAGGCACTATTTACAGCTTAGTTAATTAATAAACTTAAGATTAAACTGTCGCTATTAATAATTATTATTAATTGCGACAACTAACAAACTATTTAACTTATTACTAAGGAAATCGCCAAATTACAAACTAAGCTTAGGCATATTAATATACACAATTATTAGCTTCGACAAGAAGTAGTATATAGAGCTATTAAAGTCCAGTACTAGCAATTAGAAGAAATAGTAGCAGATAGTCTTATAAAAGCTCTACTAGCCGCCACATAGACCAAGTTCTTAAATTAACTAGGACTTAAAGACGTTAGGGGAAGGATTACCGACCAAGAGGCCGACGTCAACAAGTTAGAGGACAGGATAGAAGCTTTTGAACTATAAGCAATAGTACAACTACGCAAGAGATAGTTTAGCTTAGCCCTCTAAGGATCCAAGCTAAGGGGGTGTGTCAAATATCAGGTCACTAGAAATCACTGTGATTTCACTGTGAAATCTAGTAGTCACGTGCGTCCGATCACATAGTCTCCTTATAACGACAGTTAGTGTAACTTACAGTGATTTCACTGTGAGATCACTGTGAAATACACAAAGGAGACTGGCGTACTACTATTAAACTACTCCGCACTATTACTAGTGCGTCTTAGCGCTAGATAGATATTGCGTACGATAGCTGAGCTTCTCCGACAGAGATCACTCGACAATCAATTCATCATCAAATCCATCACTTTCATCTCATCTCATTAAAGATACTTACGTATCTGACAATAACCTATACTATTAGTAGGTTAAAGTAGGCTAAAAATATTACCTAAACCTCTATAAAATAGCTATAGATTATCTCTCTATACCCTGCACGTCCTGCAATTATAAGAGGTGTTTTAGCTCTGCTAAATATATAATTATATATAATTATAATAGTTTTATAGGCTATATAATTAAGGCCTTAGAGTTATAAAAGAATTAGCTAGGTAGAGAGATTATTAAAAGCGATCTTATAAGCCTTACAAAGGTAATCTCTAAAAGGGAAGCCTTATTAATAACTTTAACACTAAAAAATAATAATAGATTACCTAATTAGGAAATCCTACCCTACTATAGGGTGTAGGGGGACTTTATAGAGCGTACTATAGTTACAGACTATATTTTAATATCTCTAGGGGCTCCTGTACGTACTGGGCTCTCATACGGGCTGTAGCGTAGAGCGATGGGGGTCCACCGTACCGTACTACGCTACGTTGGAAGCCCTGGTCGTAGAGCTACCTGGGCCTCGTGGATGATTCTTGGGTAAGGACTTCTTGGGTATCACTGCACGTTCGGATTTTGCTAGAACGAACCTATAGGCGCTTTTCAGAGCTTTGTGGTATACTTCGTTTTTGTACACAACGTTTTCTCCGTCTTTGTCAGGCGACGCTTCAGCAGCTTCTGTCAACGAATCTCCTATCTCCAACCACGACACGGCTTGCGAGGCTACCTGCACATCATCATTTGGAAGCGGAGCCGAGTTTTCCAAAGCATCAAACCAGACAATGGGGGTTTCCGTCGCTGACTCTTGGTTGCAGAATTTTGGTGACGATCTGTTCAGATCGTAGTATCACTCTAGGCAAATGACTGTGAGTGATATCATTCAAACACATAGGCCGCTGCATTACTAGAGAGTATTTTTTAATACATAGATCTGATGCTGGAGAGAAAGTACCTACACCGAAAAATGCTTATGGCACTCCAAGACCGAGAGATAAGCTAGGCGGATCTTGCCAAGCGGACTTGCTGGAATATTTTTCGCCTTCACTTATACATCTCTGCCGTACCAGTCTGTATTTCCGACTTTTCCTTTACCCCATCTGATCCTGTTCTTGATACTTCTATATCTAGGCTTGATATCAACAGTGGAAAGAGAACGGTCACTATGATACCGCGAGAGCAGTGCACGCGGTGAAGCGCACATCAGGTCACATAAAGGGCGACGCGATTGGCGGTATCTTCACGAAAGTTTTGGCTTCACTTCAAGCGTTCAGGCAGAGTGAATGACACAAGGCGCGTAGCTTACAAACGGACGTCACCTGGGTAAATGTACCTCGCACCCACTGCAAATCCTACCTCACTCTTTATTTACTCGTCGTCGGTTACTTTGCCGCCATATCCTCTGCAGTTGTCTACTTATTCTGTTCCGACTCTTTGCATTACCGATTCTAATACACACAATGTCCATGTCCCACCACGAAGATTCCGCCCCTCCCTCCGACCGCGACACAAACTCCGGCGACGATGCTGGTAAGCCCTGTTCTGCATCGCCATATGCTCATTTGTACGCCAAGTTTCTGCATGGCCTGGACAGTCCGTTTGCCAAATTCCTGAAGAGGATGCACGGCGTTTCGACGAACGAAAGGATCGGCTCTCCACTGGGTATTGGTAGTTACTCCAGCATCGGCGAGATAGGTAAGTTCAATTACATTCACTGCTGGAGCAGTGTGCCAGCCATATCGGCTCTCGTTGAGAGGTTAACTAATCCTGTAAGGCACAACCGAACTTCTTCCAGTTTCCGAGTCTGGGGCCCTCTATTTCAAAGATAACTGGGCTTGCGCGCTCACTTACCGTCACCGTCCCCTCGAGTTGGCCACCGACAAAACCCGTGCCGATGATACGATAGCAGATGTGATTGAGAAGGCGGAGGAGTGGATCGAGTGTCTATACAAGGCTATGGTCAATGTGGAGAATGTCAACAACAAACCCAAGAGCGTCGAGCTGAACATCTTCAAGTCGCCACAGCTCGACAAGAAGGCCGTTGAAGCCGCTTGCCGATCGATCTTTGTAGGTCGTTCACATTTCTACCCGCCTTCTGAGTTACTAATTATTTGAACCAGATCGCACTTATTCATCGCTGCGTTGTGGGATTCTGCGGTCTGCGATCGACTGTCGCCACGTCTCGTGAAGATAAGAAGTTGAGCTGCATGGACCGATTGCTCACAGTTATCTCTGCGCTTAGTGTTGGTTGCATCCTTTATACTTGCTTTTCACTCATGCTAACTACTAAAAAGAATGACAAGCGCATCTGCAAGGATGTGCTGACCGAAGACTCGAAGGTCGCCTTCCTTGTTCACGCTCCTCATCGTGTCATCGATGTAAGTTGGACCCCGGTATGGTCGTTGTTGTTGCTCATTTGTCGCAGAATAAGAAGAACCAGGAGAAGGGAAACGACGTGAAGCGTGGTCTCCTTTCGGAGGCTTCCGCTGCTCGCCGTAGCAGGGCCTCCAGCTCCTTTACGTCAGGGGATTCGCGTGAGGGCTCGAACGTTCCCGTTTCAGGGGTGGTCTCCGGCCCGGCCCCCGTGCTTCCGTCCACCACTCCCTCCTGTACGATCCCAATGCAAGTCAACGGAAGGGTCGAGCCTGTGGTGGATAGAGCTGAGGCTCAGACGTCGAAGAAGCGAACGCATATTAAAATGGAGGATGAAGATACGGATGGGGAGATCATCAAGCGCACTCGCATCGGAGTGGAGGAGCCTGACAGTGACCATACCAAAGACACTCGTATCAAATTGGAGGAGGATAGTGCCGAAGTGGTCATGTATCTGGAGACCAAGAAGGTCGTGCTCCATAATTAGCTTTACTGGGGTTGGGGTGTTGGGATGCTGAGTACGTTTTCTTTCATCGCGTTCCTTCAGGCGAGTCGGCTCACTCAGTCGTGAAGCTTGGATTGAAGTTGCCGCGCTTTGCAGTCGGTACACATTGAAGCCTCGAAATGTTTCCCGGATAGACAAAATGTTGCGCTGAGTCTCGTCAAGGCTATATCGACCGTTTCCAGATATAAATTAATTATACTGTTCGAACTGATGGATAATTGGAGTGTCGCATGCGATCTAGTCATCGGATCATATAGAGAGCACTGATTTGAATTGGATTGAAAGACAGATACTGCTTCGGCCAAGTTCATACCAGAATGTCGTTTATCAGATGTCGTGCTCTCTGATACCTCTAGACGCTGCGACAAATAGGTTAGTTGGTGAGTTACCCGTATAATAGCTCTCCAAGCGCTGAATCTTCAGTGCTTATTAAAGAGAAACAAAAACTTCAAAAAAGATATCTCTGCCACATGCACAAAGTAGAGTGTGAGACTGATGAAGGATTCGCCCTGAGGGAAGCGTCTGTTACGACGCGCTATTACATAATCGTCGGTGATGAGACAGGTGCGGAACACCTTCCGCCGCGAACCCGATGGTCACCCCTTTCGGCCTAGTCTTCCCGGCCCCCTCAAATGTCTTCTCCGGCAATTGTCAGACACCACATCCCCATCAATTCTTGGTACTGAGACAAACGTTCGAAAATGACAGCAGTGGATGGTGCAGAAGTTGCGAAGCATGATAGCAGCAAGTCTTGCTGGATAGTACGTTGCGCTGAAGTGGATTTCGTCTTATCGCACTAACCTTGGAACCCTCCATCGCCATTTTACAGGTCCTTGATTCCAACGTGTACGATGTCACGAACTTTTTATCAAAGCACCCTGGGGGTGCGGCGATTATCTTAAAGCAGGCCGGTACAGTGCGTATTAACTTTGCGGCGCCGAACGAATCGCTAATCACGCACGATAGGATGCGACTGAGGAATTAAAAAAGTATCATCCTCTAGATTACACCCACGACCTACCGGAAGGAAGCTTGGTCGGCCCCATTGATCCAAATACCTTGGGTAATCTGAGGATACCAAAAGAAGTGAATGCTACACCAGTGTCATCTACTAATACCGACAAAGAGATTCCCCATCTCTCACTTTGCGTCTCATGTCCGGATTTCGAGAAGGCGGCGAGGGCTGTTTTGTCACACAAGAGCCACATATACGCGAGTACTTCAGCGAACACTGGTCTGTCAATGAAGTCGAACCTCGACGACTGGGGTCGCATCAACTTCCGCCCGCGCGTGATGCGCAACGTTGGTGACGTTGACACTAGCCGCTCGATTTTTGGACACAGCTCGCCATATCCTTTTTACATTTCTCCCATGGGAACCCTGGGTACCATCCATCCCAAAGCCGAGCCTGAGATGGTTCGTGGTGCGGTGAGGAAAGGAACGCACATGGTTGTCAGTACTGCATCTACGAAGACGTCGGAACAGATCATGCAAGCTTGTATCGATGAGCAAAAGAAGGTCAATAACGCCAGTCCAACAAAACTGTTCTATCAGTATTACATACCCGTAGATCGCAAGAAAGCGATCGAGTTGTTGCTTACGGCTAAAAAGGTCGGCTACAAAGGTATTTGGATAACCGTGGACACGCCTGTTCTGGGGAAGCGGACTGCGGATCGGGTGCTGCAGGCCGAAGAAGCACTTTCAGTCGGCCTTGAAGCAGAGAGCACGGCGGACTGGGAAGCTGGAGATGAGAATCCTTTTGCGTCTGCTATGGGGGGGCGAGTCTTCACGGGGCAGCTGAGCCCGCATACGACATGGAAAGACCTGCAATGGATACGAAAGGAATGGGATGGTCCTATTGTTTTAAAGGGCATTCAGTGTGCCGAAGACGCCAAGTTAGCGTACGAGTATGGCTGCAATGGCATCCTTCTAAGCAACCACGGTGGACGACAGTTGCACACTGCACCGAGTGCACTCATGACCCTCTTGGAGATACGTACGTATTGCCCTGAAATTATCGGCAAGCTGGAAATTTTCGTAGATGGCGGGTTGCGAGATGGTACCGATGTCTTGAAGGCACTTTGTCTCGGTGCGACGGCTGTTGGTGTTGGAAGGCCGTTCCTGTACGCTCTCGCAGCATATGGGAGTCGGGGCGTAGAACGGTGTGTTGATGGTAAGTGCATATGCTGTCCAAATTGTTGACATTGAGATTGACATGTCGCAGTGCTAGCGGACGAGGTTTCGTTGGGTATGCGTTTGTTGGGCGTGACAACGTTGGATCAGCTGAGGCCTGAGATGGTAAACGCGACCAGGCTCCTCAACGAAATGTGGAGACCCGAAAGTGTCTTTTCTAACTTCAAGAGTCGCCTGTGAGGGTCATGGTACTGTGTGGGTGTGGGTGTGGGTCTGAAGGAGCATCTCCGGTCTCGTCAAAGTACATGTTGCATCACCGTGAACTTTGTATCGAGTGACTCAGTATACATGTTTCAGTTATATCAGCTCGTACCCATGTTTTTCTCCCTCATCTCGTATCGCGGCCGACCGCATTAACGATGATACCTAGAACCCTCAATTCTTCTTAGCGGGCTTCCTGGGATTGTTTTTCCTTACCTTCTTGTTAACAAAGCGCTGGAGCGCTTTAAGCCCTTGAAGACGGCCAAGCAACTTGGCCAGGTCCTCCTCCAGCTCCATAGCCTTGTTGAGTACATCATTCCCGCTTTGATGTCCTCGATCTTGTCGAAGATGTCTTCGTAGGTGTCGAACGCCATAAGCATGAGGCGGTAATCGTCCGACGGTTTACAGTTGAACTTTGTTACGTCTACGTGCGCTGCAGGTTAAGAGTTTAAGTACAGCTGGCCTTAGTATTGGTCATGCTAAGGGTCAGACATGGTACTTATACTTTTGTCCTAGTACTTCGTATCGCCTATTCTGGGGTAATAAACTATACTTGTCTCTTGTCCTAATATTGTTGTAGGCCTACGACACAATACGGCTATGTAAATAAAATAAAATCTTAGAGCTATAGACGTGTTTGTCACAATAATGCAGGGTAGTGTGACTAATAGCGCGATCGATCCAGCAAAAATACAGCCAACCACCCGGGCAGTGAACGGTAACAGGCGACAAAAGTCCAAAAAAAGAATTCCCGAAACCTGCTCAAGGAGCAGACGATGTTGATGAGAGTGGGACTCGAACCCACGCCACTTTCGTGACCAGGAAATAATGTTAAGAACCTTAACCTGGCGCCATAACCAACTCGGCCATCTCACCGATCTCTGAAGAGATGATTGATGCAAAATTCTGAAATTTAGAGTTTATAATGGAAGGTGTCGATGTAGGGAGAACTTCCAATGATTCTGCGGGGTCGTTCCGCGCTGGCACGACGCTAGGGTAATTGGTGTCTTGTTATAACTGGCTCGCTAGGGCTTGCTAGTTGCACCAAGAAAGATTTTGAGGATGGGTGGTCATGGCATCACGCAAAAACTGACCAGGAAATAATGTTCGCACGGCGAAGTTAACCAACTCGGCCACCTCCAATTCACCAATATTCAGGGGTCAGCGACCTCTTTTTTGCCACAGAAAAATCGAATTCTTAACGCTGATACAGCTACAGACATAATTTGACTGCATTCGGCCTTCGCATCGCCTATCCTGGAGTAATACGCAGTACTCAGGCTCCTTCTCCTGACCTTCGTGTTGCCTATCTTAGGGTAACAAATATTCCGCTTTGGATGTAAAGACTTGGGCGCCTGTGCAACCGCCACGGTCAGGTGCGTGCCGTCCACTCGTGCATGTTGCGGACATGCGTTTTCCTGTTCTTCTCAGAAGTGAAGCTCTTCCCGCAAGTATCACATGGAAAGGAGTTGGAGTTCGGCATTGACTGTAAGAACTGAATCTTGGCTGGTTTGCAAATTCCTTCGTGACGCAGCAACTCCCACGAAGTGACAAAGACCTTGTCGCATCCAAGAGGCTCGTTCTTGCATGGATATGACGTTGATGGTGGCACGAACCGGGGACCAAAACAGGCATCGCGAATAAGCTCAATGCGACGCAGACGAAGTGCCTACGCATCACGAGCGGTGCGTACAGCGCCACACCGACCCGACATCTCGAGACCGAACTAGCGCGCTCCACATCACAGCAGAATGCACTGAAACCGAGGAGCAGAGACGAAGACTCGCCGAGGCCCTAGGACGCATTAGACCACGTGCGGCTGCGCCGCGCAATTACCGCGACTACGCAACGCCCATGAGCAAGCCGAAGACCGCACGGGTATTAACTAGATGGTTCCTCGGACTAGGAGTGAACCAAGAATTCGGACTCGCGAGGGAGATACACGGCGTTAGCACCGACCCCCTCCCTCCCCCGCCGCGCCTGAGCAGGCCCAATAATTCTATTTCTCACGCAACCTACGCACCTCTTAGGGTCGTAGTTTGACCACTAGGCTCACGGGTGAGAGTCAGACTGGCAGACGCAGAGGGCGCGCCGCGCAAACGTGGCGCTGCAGCAAAGAAAAGCAGTGTATGGGTTTAACGTATTAGGTCATCAAGTGCACGGGACCACCAAATGCACGCTCCCCACCAAAATCGCGAAATCTTCAACACGCGATATCTCCACCAATATGGCAGCTATTGAGGCAGCTCTTGCAGCTATTAAATTGCTAGAATCTCTAGAAAAAGCTAATTACGCGCAAATCGCAAAAGACTTTAGTATTAACTGCTTAACTCTATTACGGCGCGCGCGCGGGATTACTAGGTTAATAGCTACCCGCTCTAAAAATTAATAATTACTTAATAACACCTAGGAAAAGACCCTTATACAGTATATTTAGCACCTTAGCTCTAATAGGCTACGTCCTACGCTTAATATAATACAAAATTTTGCATTAGAAATGGCTAGAAGAGCTCTAGGCGCGAAGTAGCTGACGCGCTTTATAGAGCGCTATAAGCTTAATCTAATCCTATAATAGACCTCTAGCCTTAACTCTTAGCGCTATAAAGCTAATTCTGCCTTTAAATATACGCTGTATTTTAACCTATTAAAGCGTAAAATTAAGCAATATAACGTTAACGCGCGGTATATTTATAATATAGATAAAAAAGGCTTCCTTATTAGAGTGCTTAGTAAATTAAAGAGAGTCTTCTTATACAGCTATTTTAAGAGTAAGAGAGCTTAGCATATACTATAGGATAATAATCGCAAGTAGATAATATTAATAGCCTATATTTGCGCTAATAGGACTGCGCTTACTCTAGTGTTAATTTACTAGACTATATCTAGCAATATATAAGACACCTAGCTATAGAATTTTAATGCCTAAAATTGCTAGGCCTTTTTTACGTCCTCTTTGTTAGACTAAACTAATAATAATATTGGCCTTAGCTGGCTTAAGCAGGTGTTTAACTGCGAGACAAAGGCAAAGGTAAGAATATCCTATTGTCTCTTAATTCTTAACAGCTATAGATCTTACGTAACAATAGAATTTATTAATTTCTGCAATGCTAATAAGATTCTACTTGCTATATTTCTGCCTTATAGTACCTATACGCTTTAGCCGCTTAATATTAGGGTGTTTAGCCCTTTGACAGCTGCGTACTCTGCTGGCCTTGCGCGCTTTATAGAAGGTTGCTAAGGGCTCTTTAGTATTATAAAAAGGGACTTTTGGCGGCTATTTTAAGCTGCCTAGGATCGCTTACTAACTAAAAAGACTATCCTAAGCGCCTTTGCAGCTACTAGGCTTACGCCTTTTAATCCTAGTAAAATCCTTACGCGATTCCACTCCCCACAATATAAGCGCCTATTCTTAAGTAGGAGTAGCTTGTCTAAACTTAAGGCAAGCGACTAGCTAAAAATTAAGAGTCTCTTACGTAAGGCTGTTAAGAATATATATAATTTATAGGCCGCAAAGCTTGCTTGCACAGTCTATATAATTGCTGCTAAAAATTAGCTCTTAAAGTATAAAAATAAGCAGCTTAAAGAGGCTCTTTTTAATAAAAAGAAGCGCCGCTAGTAGGGCAAAGCTTTATAGCTAAAAGCGCTAGAGGACTATAATAGTAGAGCTGTATTTTAGTTGCTAGCAAAGATCTAGAAAGCTTAGAACTTTTAGGCTAAAAAAGAGGCGGAGGAGATAGCAATATAGCTTTAGAAAGATAAGGAGATAAAGCTTAGAAAGTAGCAGAAGCTTTAAAAGGTAGCTCTACTAGAGAAGAGGCGCTAGGAGAGAGCTGCCGCTAAAGAGGAGCGTACCTAGAAGCGCAAGTAGAAGGCCCTTAAAGCTTAGGAAGCGTGTGAGGCCTAGACAATAGAAAAGCAACTCTGCGATGAGCTTAAAGCTTCTAAAAATGGTAATTAGAGACGCCTTAAGCCTGCTATATTAAGTATAAAGGATATTAAGCATATATAGCCTAAGTTATCGCCTGTTAAAGATAGGGTGCCTAATTCTGGCCCCTTAACGCGTACCCGTAAAATACGCCTCCCCCTTCGCTTTTAGTAGCCAATTAGGTGCTAGAATTACTTAATAAGCTCCTCTAATTATTACTCTAGAAAATCTGGCGATTTTACAATATATATAGAGCTCTATAGCCTTATCTTTGTGGGTGGCAATTATGCCGAAAATGTGTATTTGGTGGGAACGTGCACTTGCTAACCTAATACGTTATTCCCTAGAGGATTTACTGTACGAGAGATTACTAGTAGGTAGAAGTTTCGGATACGCTTACAAAAGCGGACAACGGCGTATAATTATAATAATAATAATAATAATAATACTAATAATAATAATAATAATAATAATAATAATAATAATAATAATAATAATAATAATAATAATAATAATAATAATAATAATAATAATAATAATAATAATAATAATAATAATAATAATAATAATAATAATAATAATAATAATAATAATAATAATAATAATAATAATAATAATAATAATAATAATAATAATAATAATAATAATAATAATAATAATAATAATAATAATAATAATAATAATAATAATAATAATAATAATAGTAGTAGTAGTATAATAGTATACATTGAATAGTATAATAGTATACATTGAATAGTATAACACGCCTTGTTCTATAGATTCCAACGATATTGAATATAGGTTGAGCGGAAAGCCATTCTTGACTCAAAACATTGCTGACTCCGCATTAGAAATTCAATCCTTCCTGCTAAGAACATTGAAGTCGTCAGGCGTGGACCTATTTTGCAGATCTTGCACGACGTGACCACCTACTGAGATCCCAGTTGTAGCTCCTATCTGCCTTTCTACATCTATTGTCTTCAACGTAGGTACGTTAGCGCAGGATGCAACACTCACGACAATGAGGGCGTCGGCACTACGTTTGCGTTTTTCCACGGGAAAGTCTGTACCAGCCTTCTCACTTCCGACATAACGATGCAAGATTTCGTCTACCTCTTCTTCGGCCCTGACCTGCAACCACCACCAAACGTCATGTTGGACCGCGATAATCGAGACCGGTCGGCATTGATCAACGGGCTTGGTGCTTACTCTCTGGCTAATGGTGGCTTGAAAGATTCAAGACCGCAAACCTGAATGCACCGAATCTTGAAGACCTTCCCCGAATGATTGATCAAGGACAAGAAGCTGTGCACAGGCTGATAATGTTCTTCCAGCAGCTCATGCAGCTCGGAAGAAGTCTTTTTGCCACAGAAGATAAGTACATTGGCATAGGACCGCCCGGGATACGCACCGGCGATGTGGTTGCCGTTTTGCTTAGGTGCGGCTTGCCAATGGTGCTCCGCCCAGCCGGTGATAGCGAGACATACCAAGTGGCTGGGTACTCGGTGGTGCATGGTACCTTAGGTATGATGAGAGGCGAGATGGTATCGTATATTGAGAATGACTAGTTGCCACAGAGACTATATGCTTGATGTGAGTCACATATCGCCCGAAAAAAAATTCGGCCCCTCCACCGACAAAAACATGTTGGTTGTAACGCTTGATCTGGACAACTTCCGTTATCTGCAATACAAATTTAGCGGAGATGGAACAATTCAGACTCCTTGCCCCATCCAAGCGCCTCACCATCCATTATCCCATCACAGTACACGTCTCCGACGTACGAATAGAGTCCGTTCCCCCACGGTCGTAGCACAACAGGCAGCTGCGCTCCAAACAAGACACACACCACGTCCCCCACTGCCATCTCCAGCGGACCAATGCCCACAATACCATCCTCGCCCAGAAACCCACGACGTGTCTCGAGAACGTAAAGTGCACCCGAGTAGTTCGTCCCCAGTTTGTCGATTTCCAACTTTGAGAACCGGAGCTTGATGCGTCGATTAGTTAACTCTTCGCCCTCGAGCCCCTCTAGGCTTTTCAATTCTTCCTCGCTGAAGGGAAGGACGACATCGAGGGGCTGATTCATGACGTAGAGCTGATAGCCCCGTCCAATGGCGGTACAAAAGTTTTCATGTCCGGCTTTGGACATTTCGGCTGTAGCTCGCCGGCTGTGCCATCGCGTATCATGCAAGTATTCGTGATCGGCGATGGGGACACGCCAGGATGCCTCGCTTCGTCGGGTCCTCTGCTCCTCCGTGGCCCAAAGGGGATGGTGGGTCAGATTTTGGCCCATGCCTAGAGACCTCACAACGAGCATCTCAATGCTCGCCAGGGGATGGATTGATTGTTGTCTCCCACGTTTGCCGTTTTCGTCCCGCGGCCACTCTGAGCCGACGGTGATGATGACGCCAATACGGATCCCCTGCAATGCCAGGACGTCAGGTTCGACCGACGAAGCAGGTGTCCCGTGATGCGACTGCTGGCAAGAAGTGCCGGCAGCAAAGGGCTTCGTCGAGGAGGTGGTTCTGGCTGTGAGAATGGGAGCGTCGCAGATTGAGCGCAAGTCCGGAACCCAGGAAGGCAGTTCTGGATGGGGCGCCGTTCGATGCGCCAAGAAGAGGAAATCCACATCACCGGTTTCGATGATGCGCTTGGTAGCTTCAGTGTACACAGTCGTGACCGGAACGGAATCTCCGTACCGCGTCAGAATCTTGAGAGAACTTGCGTCGCTTGCAACTCCAAGGAAGCCGTATATGATATCTTTCTCTTCGGTGAAGGCTGGTATGGGTTCCCTACCCTTGCCGCTCGAGTACAACGACTTGGAGAAATACCTGCGCAGAATGTTGCCGAGAGTGGTCGAGGAGCGATCCTGTACATCCAGCTGCTGCCTCGCCCGCAGAACGAGACTCGTATTGGCTGCATCCACGCCCGGCCTGTCTTCCAGGAAACGATCTAACATTTCCTGTACTTTTGGGGTCCTTTCTGCTGCACCCATAAGGTACTTTCTCGAAACTCTGGAAGAGTGCCTCCAATGCAAGTCGTGGAACCGAAAGGCCGCGTAAAGAACATCGCCATCAATTGCGAGGTCGTCACAGCGGAAGATGAGATTGGGAGGCAACGCGACCTCCTGCTTGATCCATCCTCGCGTGAAATACCGCCGGCCGAATAATTCGTCCAGGTCATTGAGTACTTCTAGTCTGTGCCACTCGCCCTCCGTCTCGATCAAGTCCGCGATGCTCTGCTTCAGGCCCTGGACTGACTCGGGAATGGTTACCATGCCAACTCCTTCGATCTCTTCGGTTGCCAAGAGTTGCTCCTGGAGCTCTCTTGTCATCTTCGTGAACCCGAACCCAAGCATGTACTGACCGATTCGCTCCATATACCGAATGGCCTTCTCGGCCGACGGGGATGACTCTCCAAGCCAGCCAATCGTTTGCGTCGAGAGAGTGTAGATGGACTTCATCAGAGGGACTTGGCGATCCTTTTCCGCGACATCCTTCTGGTTGATGCAGATTTGGTCGATCCACAAGTCGAGCGGGGAGTCCTGCAACCGGAGGCCGCGCAAGGTGGCCTCTAGCGAAGAAGTTATGGTGTGTATGATGCCGTTGATCTCAATGTCAGCCTGATCCTTCCCGTCACCCCAGGTGTACGACAGAGCCGTGAACTTGCACGGAGTCGCTATTGAGGTCGTGAACATGTCTCCCCTGATCTCCGGAGTCCCCGCTGGTGTCGCACACGGTGGCAGGAGGCGGAAGATACGAACCTGCCCATCACGAAGTGGAACCGTTGTGTAGTCAAATCGACGCTCCGGTTGAGGCATCTTGACACTGATTTACTATTCTTCTGTCCCGAACCGGAAGCTATCTGAAGCTGTGGATAGTAGGGACCCAATCTTCGCTCCATATTTTTCAATTGAGGCCAGGAGACCAACGAGCCTTTTTTTTCACCGCCTTTCCTCGTGCGATGAACTCATGGTGCCGAGCGGGGGTGGCGCCCAATAAGGATTCGGGCCCTATTTTAGGTCCGGCCACGATGGAATGAGGCAAGGCTGGGTGTTCTGACAAAGAAAGACAAATGTGGGCGACTCACTCAGGTACCAGAAGAGGAACTGAATAGGACATGATAGCAATCTTTTCTAAACCTTCGAACATGTGTCACCCCAGCGCTTCCTGGGTCCTTCAATATTCAGGTTATTAGTCAATCGCCCGAGTCGCCTAAGGCTGTGGCTATAACCACCAACCGTGCAGGCAGCTCACCTAGTAGTGCTTTTAGGCTTGGCTAATAGTGCAGTCTAGGCTAGCGCAGTAGTAGGTGTGGCTAGTAAAGCTAGACTAGAGTAGGGTAAGCTCGGCTATATAGCTATTGATCACATAGGGTTCCTGATCACCCCACCGAAACGCGCACCCTGAATAAAACACGCGATATCTCTCAACAACGCTCTTATAATTGCCATTAAGTACATATAGATTTAAGCGCTACAGCTGCTGTAGCTACTGCAGCCCTTTCTAAAGCGCTTAATATAGTATATTTACGTTGCTAAGCTGCTAAAGCCTTAGCTGCGCGCATACCCTCCATAATAGTCTCTACCTCTGCAAAGCGTTAATTTGGGTCTATCTGAACGCGCTTTCGTGGCCAGTGAGAGCTAGTAGTCTGTAGATGATACTTAAGGCGTCTTTTCTCTAATTCTAGCCCTGCAGCTCTAGCATTCGCAGCTGCTAGCGCCTTACCTACTTTTCATAGGAGGAGCCGGGTCCTACAACCTAGGTTTTTGAGGCTCTAGACGTCGCGCTGCGCCAAGTAGAGATCCTAAGGGCCTTAAGGGGTAGAGAGGAAGCTCTAAGGCTGCTGCTAAGGTTGCTGCTAAGGCGTAGGCGTTGTAGGCCTCTAAGAGACCTGCGACGAGCTAAGCACGTGATTAATGTTAAATGGGCAGATACTAGCAGCCTGCTAACCAGCTTAAATCACACGCTCTGTGAAGCCTTCCTCCCTAGCTTAATAGTAGCAGGCAATAAAGCGCTCCTTCTTAACAGGCGCGGCGTCGTTAAGCAATGCTAGCTCCTGGATCTAGCGTCGGTAACTAGACTTAATTACTAAGAAAGGAGCGAGATCTAGAGGCTGTAGGACGTAAGAGGAGTGCGTAGGTAGGTATAGGAGCTTAATTCGATGCTGTTTACAGAGCCAGAGGAACTTAATATTAATATAGCTGCCATGGCCGTTAAGAATAAGCAGGCGGTACTGGCCGTCAGCTGGCGCTGTCTTAGGGATGAATATGCGCTGCAGCCACTCAACACCTATCGCATTTAACATCTATCTATTCTTGGAGGTTGTATAGAGCTAGTTAGGTATTAATTTGGCTAGGAACTAGGTAGTCTGTAGGCTCTGGCCCTTAAAGATAACTACATAGCGCAGCTTCCGCCCTGTTGCCAATACGCACTTAATTATTAAGACCCACTCGCAATTCTCTAGCGACTTAACGTAAGCCTTCTTCTTTAATGCCCTAGTAAGGACTTTAGTGTTAGTACATACACCTAGCGCAATACTAGTCTTATCCATATTGTACGTATTCTCCGTCTATATATTAAGTCGCTATCAAGTCTGCTTATAGAGCTCTAGGAACGCGCGGAGCTGTTCTGGCGTAGCTGCCTCAGCTCTCTAGGCGTTAAGCTTCCAGCCTACTACTAAGGCGACGCGTGGCTGGCGCTTAATAAAGTGTAAGAGCTAGAGCTTGCTAATAGGCTGATTGTCGCTGTTTATGCGCAGAATTTGATTCGCTATCTCTCGCGCGCGAGCGTGTGGAGGAGGATAGCCGCGTGCGTCTTCTTTAAGGATCTATTTAACAAGGAAAATCCTCTTATAGAGGAGTCAATCGCTGCTAGTGTTAATAGCTGAGCGCGCTTGTTGTTGCGCCACAGAGTCGCGTTAATAGCGTAGATTAAGGGATATTGTACGCCTTTGCAGCTGCGCGTTGGCTAGAATAAAGACCTGCGTTGAAATCGCTGATAGCTAATTGTATAGCTAGCTCACGGGCGTCTATTTTAATGAGCGTTGTTAAGAGATATCGCGTGTTTTGTTTAGGGTGCGCGTTTCGGTGGGGTGATCAGGAACCCTATGTGATCAATAACTATATAGCCGAGCTTAGTGTAACGGTCCTGTGCCGGCCTCCCTGCCAAGCACACCCCATCACCTTTCTTTCACACCCTATTTCCCCTATCTGCGCCTTTTACCTTCCTAAAGGCGCCTTTCCTAGTTAGTGTTAGTGTGTAGCTAGTGTGGGCCTATGCCCTACGCCACCCTCTATATAAGAAAGGGCCCCCTACGTCCCTTTCTTATCCACTATCTTAGAATAGTCTTAATTTAACTAGCTCTTTTAACTATTCTAGTTATTCTAGAGAGGTTTGCCCTATAAGACTATGTACTACCCTTATATTATTTTAAGATTAACCCTTTTTATTTTGCTGTAGATAGTAATATAATATCTACTTCTTTTTTAAGACACTACCTATAGGTAGTTAAATTAGTAGAAGTTTTACCTTATTAGTTACTAGTTATGCTAGGCAGTTACCTAAGATCTATAAGACTACTAATATAACTTCTTTACCTACTATAAGTAGGTAAGGGTGTATTAGTCTATTAGTTACTAGTTATACTAGGTAGTAGTTCTGCGCTAAGGTCTATAAGACTGCTAATACAACTTCTCTGCCTACTATAAGTAGGTAAGGGTGTATTAGGTTAGTTACTAGTTATGCTAGGTAGTTGTTATACTACCTAAGGTTTATAAGACTATTAATATAACTTCTTTACTTATTATAAGTAGGTAAGAGTATATTAGATTAGTTACTAGTTATGCTAAGTAGTTATTACACTATCTAAAGTCTATAAGACTATTAATATAACTTTTCTATCTACTATAAGTTAGTAAGGATGTATTAGTTTGTTAGTTACTAGTTATGCTAGGTAGTTATTACACTACCTAAGATCTATAAGACTACTAATATAACTTTTCTGCCTACTATAAGTTAGTAAAAGTGTATTAGTTTATTAGTTACTAGTTGTGCTAGGTAGTTATTATATAATGCTTAGGTCTATTTAAGAGACTACTTTTACACTTCTCTGCTCACTATAAGTTAGTAAGAGTATATTAGTTTAGAGGCCGCCTTATAAGTTCTAATATTCTAAATATAAATAATAATTAATAAATAATAACTACTGCACTACACCTTATAAAGCTAACTTGCCTAATAATTACCTTTTAGTGTTATTATAGCAAGGGCACTAGGCACGAAGCTAGGAAATTAGAGTTAGGCTATAGAGGTAATATAGAGGTTAAAGTTTTATATATTTTATATTCTACTTTATTTTTTACTTAGCTTAGACTATGTGCTAGCTTGTACGCTATATAAGATTTGCTACTTTAGGTCTATTTATTGTACCCTTTTTATAACCTCTACTTACTTAACCCTACTACTGCCTACACTATAGTAAGCTACCACTCTTTAATTTAGAAGACTTCTAGAATATTTCCTATATTCTTTCTACCTCTAGATAGTTTTGTAATAGATAATATAGAGGGGGATATTTATCTACACCTTGCTAACAATAGCTTATACAACACTTATAGTAGAATTCTTATATTTTACTCTACTAGTAATTTGTTATCTATTAAGTAAGGAAAGCAACTAATAGTTACTTTTAAGACTACTAGTTGCCTCTTTAGTCTTATAAAAAAAAGAGTATAGTTAAACTACTTAGAAAGGTCTACTCTAATAGAATTTCTTATAACACTCCTAAGCATAATTAATATATTGCCGCACTTAAAGCAAATTAGCTAGGTAATAAATTTTTATTAATAGACTTTAAGTGACTTACGCACTAAGACAAAGCTAAACTTAAAACTGCTAGGAAGTTTAGCTCATTTTTAGTATAATTTAAACTAGACTAATTACTCTAGTATAGCCTAGAAATAAAATAATTACTTGCTACCTATTAGCTTTAGGCTTAATATCGCTTTTCTTAAGGCCTACTTTTATAGAAGTTACTAGAATTAGTAACTAGGGCTGTTATAAAGTTTAAAGACAACTCTAAATAGAGAAGTATTATTTAGGCTTTATACGAGCGTGCTAATATATTTAAATAAGCTTTTACTATACTTAAGTTATAGATACCTTACACTATAATATATATAATAGAGGAGAAATTTTAATCCTACTCTAATAGTACTAACAACATAGCTATTAAAGAGAACTTATTTATCTTTAATAAAGCTCTCTCTTTTATTAAAAATACTTATAATCTGCAGCACCGCACTTATATACCTCTAAAAAATCCTAGCCTAGAAACACCTAATCTACTATATAGTTTGCGTCGCCCTTATATAACTAAGTAGAGCTTATTTTATTTAGTTGCGTCCTAATATACGCTCTAGCTAGCGCCCTAATATGCATCCTATTATTTATCCTAGCTTATAGTGCCTACTCTACAACTAAATAATACTCTTTATTACTCCCTAGTTTTTAAACATGTACAAACTAAGCTCGCTAATAGCGCCTAAATAAATATACTCTAGGGTAGATATACTTTTATTGCCCCTAGTGTATCTAAGCTAGAACGCTCTATAAAGCTATCTAATATTATTAAGTACCATAGAAAAAGTTAATCTAGTTCTAGTATTAAAGATTAGCTAAAGAATATGCGCAATAAAATCTGCGTAAACACAGACTATTACTAAGGTAATAATAATAAGAAAGATTAAAATAACCTTATAAAAGCTATTCTTAGCTATTTTAGAGGCGCGCCTTAAAAGGCAGCGCAAAATTAGCGTTAAATAAATTAGGCCCTTTAAAAAAATTATAAACCTAAAGCACTCTTTAAATTTCTAGAAAAGACTTATTATAATCTCTTTACTCTCTAATAGGCACGTAAAAAATTTTATAAGCTCTTTCTCTCTAATAAAATAGACGCCTAGACATTTCTATAGGCTTTTAAGAGTCTAGCTAAAAAAGGTAGACTGGATATAAAGACCTAGAAGAATGAATTATAACTTAAGTTAACTAGAAGTCTTAAATTAATACTTTAGAAAGAAATAAAAGACCCTAATAGTAACTACTTAGCAATTAAACACTAGATAACTATAGCTAGCCGCACTCTCTATAATAATAGCATAATAAATCCTTTCTAGGCGCATATAAAAACTTCTTATAAGGTACTACTCTCTAAATTATCACTTCTATACACAGCAACTAGAAAACAAACACCTTATTTTAGACTTACTTCTTTCTTTTTAACTTTTTATAATTAGACTAAAGTATAGTATACAAAGCATAATGCCTGCTTTAGCTATAATAAAAAACTTAGAGGCCTACACTTATACTACTATCCTAAAGTAGCCATATACGCAATTATAGAAGTAGAGAATAATCTTAATTTAAATAAACTTAGTATTACCTACTACTTTAATTTAGAGGCAGGTAATTTGTTAGACAACAAGGCTTTAAATGCGCGCTACTAGACTACTCTAATCTAGTAGCTTATATAGGAGCCACTAAACTAATTAATCTAGACAAACTATAATTTTAACTATAAAACGTAGATGCTAAACCAAAATTGCTGCCTATAGGCGGTAAGATAGTAAGGATTTCTAAGCTATTTAGAGGCCCCTAGCTAGTTATACTAGTGCAAATTAAATTTTAAGAATTAGCTCTTAGGTTGTAAGCCTTAATAAACACTAGTGCTAGCACTTATAATCTTATTACTTTAAGGTATATAAAGGCAGTACAAAAATAGCTTAAAGCCAAACTTCTCTGCCTAAATATACTAATCCCTCTTAAGAACTTTATGGGGTAGAGAAGCGTAAAAGTAGACATCTATTTTATAGCCTAGCTTAATATTAATAGACGCAATATTACATATAGTTTTTTTTTTTATAAAATAGGGAACTATGATTTTATTATTAGTAGGAAATTTTTTAAGCAAGCTAACTGTCTAGTTAACACTTAGAACTGCCGCCTTTATTAGAAAAATAATAAGAATCTAACCTTTACTAGTAATCTTATTTTACTATAGACTTTTCTACTACCTAACTCTTTCTACTAGAATAACGCCACTTAATAGGATGGCCTACTTAAAAAGTAGAACTATACCTACTAAATAACTCGCTTATTAAAAGCCAACTAAAGCGTCTCTAAGGAGATTTCTATCTAGCCTTTTGGCCCCACTATCTTAGTTATTAAAATATACTTAAAAGCTTACTAGAAACTATACTATAAGAACGCCTTTAATAAAAATAGTAGCGTTAAAGTTGTTAAGCTGCCTTTCTTAGATAAGGAACTATTAGACGACAAATTGCCTTTTAGCCACCCTGTCCCCGCTATCTAAGAAAGCCACTAGTAAGACTAGTCCCTAGGAATTATATAGTAGGATTTAGGTCTTACTTCTAATCCTAGACCTAAAGACTATAAATCTACTAGAGAAGCTAATCTGCAGATTAGGTAGCTCTTGCCTATAGAATTAACTATTTAATTAAAATTACCCTGGCTAGAATAATCTGGGTTGGCACTCTTTTGCCCCACTAAATTACTAACTAGGAAGAAGAACTTAGCATTACTTACTATAGTAATAGCCCTAAAAATTATAGCGCTGCCGATTATAGTAGTAGATTAGAAAATGGAGACACTACCTATTATAATAACCTCTCTAATAATAACTCTAAATATATTAACCTAATTAATCCTAAGTCTAACTCTCTATAGGAAGAATGCTTAGATAATAAATTTAATAGTGAACTGCCTATTAAAATCTTCTAGACTGCTAATAATTAGGAGCTGTCCCCTAACTATTAGCCCTTACTCTAATCTACTAGTTACTTAACTTGTTCCACCCATAAGGGCACTCTAAGCTACTAAAATAGGTAGCCTAGTTTACTACTAGTTAAACCGCTTTCTAGCTAGCCTACTATGCGTAGGCACCTATTGCTTTTAGCACTCTTACCCCTAGTAGCTTTTTTGCTAGCTAGCTTACTATTAATTTAGTAGCACTCTAACTAACACGCGCGTATAAGGCACTTATAACTTTTAGTATCTCTACTTTTAGATATTTCTACTACTACTAGTAGCACTACCCTAATTAAAAACTACATAGTTAGGTTAATATATTTTTTTAACACTTTTCTATAGCACTAAAAAATATTATATAATATAATTACACCCACGCGTAATAAACTAACTAGAATTTTTTTAGCTAACTATATTTTTATATAGCGTTAGAGTTAAGAATACACTCTATTAGCAAAATGCCAAATACTAAAATATAGTTTCTACCGCGTTTTTCTACTAATCTACTAATTTATCCCTAATAACTTTCCTTAATATCTCTACTAAATAGTAACTAAATTAAAACCCAAGACTACTATTAAAACTATAAGGACCTGTTACCCCTATTGCAACTCTCTTTAGCCCTAAAATAGTGCTAGTTACGTTAAAAATCTGCTCAAACACTCTATTTTCACGTACTTTTCTTTCTATTTTTAGACTTTAAAATGGGGGTTATATAATAGTCCTATGAGCCTCCCTGCTAAGTATACCCTATTACCTTTTTTTTATACCCTATTTTCTCTATCTGCGCCTTTTACCTTTCTAAAGGCGCCTTTCCTAGTTAGTGTTAGTGTGTGGCTAGCGTGGGCCTGTGCCCTACGCCGCCCTCTATATAAGAAAGGGCCCCCTACGTTTCTTTCTTATTTACTATCTTAAAATAGTCTTAATTTAACTAGCTCTTTTAACTATTCTAGCTGTTTTAGAGAGGTTTGCCCTATAAGACCGTGTACCGCCCTTATAGGTAGTAGCAAAATTTAGTATAAATATAATATAAATATATTGTAAATAGATTTATATAAACACTAAGTAATAATATATAAAGTTACTACTAACACTAGCACCCTTATATATATAATTAGCAATTTACTACCTTATTACTATCTTACCTCTATCTAAATTAAAAACTTTATAAGTTATTTAAATATATTCTAAATATATTCTAAATATATTCTAAATATATTACTAATATATTTAGCTACTATACTACTACTACCTAGATCTAGACAGCCTACTTCTTAGTATTAGGCTATTTCTAATAGACGTAAATAGTACTATTATTATTAGGTTTATAAAGGACTACTACTATATATTTAGCTAAGGTCTATAAGGCCTCTATAATATAAGTTTAAATATATATATAGAATATATATAGAATTTATTATTAATATATTTAGCGTCTATATAGGTTCTATAGGGCCCTTTTACCTATATCTAATAAGCATACTACGCCTAGATATCGCAGGCTAGTAACACTAGTAACCTTAGCGTCTAATACCTTCTTACCTAGTAAAGTATATTTAAATAAGTTCTAAATATTTTCTAAACTTGTTTAACAAAATATATACTAATTATTATAGATTTCTAGAAATAAGTAATAATATGTTATAACTAATATTTAGCTAGAAAGTTTACTAATAAGATATATTTAAGCTAATTCTAAATATATTTATATATAAACTATTTCTAAATGTATTTATATATAAATAGTTTCTAAATATATTTATATTTAAATAGTTTCTAAATATATTTACTAACTTTTTGTAGGATAATAAAGATAAGGATAAGGATAATAATAATAATAGTAAAAAGAAAAATAATCCTAGTAGCGTAAGTTTAAATACATTTATAATATATTTGTAACTAGTTTAAGTGCTAACCTATTTTAATAAGGACTACCTAATAAGCCTAAGTCTAGTAGTAAGAATAAGAGCAATAAAAGAAAAATTAAGTAGAGTAGAAGTGCTAGGGCTATAGCTTCTATAAGTTTAAATATATTAAGAATCTTTGTAGAAGTTATTTAAGTTAATAGTATAATTAGAATAGTAATAGTAATAATAGCGAGAATAGAGATCAGGAAGATAATAATAAGAATAAGAAAGATAATAATAAGCACTGTAAAGGCTCCGCCCTAATTAGACTAGAATGTCTCTTTGTAAGTTTAAACACATTCTAAACACTTTTAGAATATGTTTTAGGAGTATTATACTAATAATATAATAGAATAGCAATATATATATAAAGGATTAATAGTTAGAGTTAAGATAATAGTTAATTAAACTCTATAAGTAAGATACTGCGTAGGGATCCTAGTAATTACCCACGCCTACTATATAGTGGGCACGTGGTGGGCGCTAGGTGCTAGGCCTAGTTAGGCTAGTGCTAGAGATAAGGCGTTATCTTTAGCCTGCCTTAGGGCTGCGGCGCCTTTAGGCATTAATCTATTACACTACCTCCCCTTCTAAGAAGAGTAGTTCTATTACTCTTGTGATAATACTATGCTATTCCTATGTCTCTAGTATTCTAGTCCCTAAAATTGTTACCTTATACCTAGGTTTTTAATACACATTACATCTGTAGCTAGTTTTATTATCTATTAGGCATATTACTAAGATTGTATACTAGGTTAGTATAATGGCGCTATAGTAAATATATATATAGTGTTTTACTATTATTAAGTGCAATTACTATTACTAGGCATAGTTACTTTTATTAGGCTTAACTATATAGTTCCTAACACATAGGCAACCCCTAGTATATAAGTAATCCCTAACACATAGGTATCCCACTATTATACTTACAACGCTAATATTCTAGTCTATATTATTTAAGGGCGTAACTGCTGCAATAAATATTAATAGTAATATAGATAGTAGAGACATCCTTTCTATAATAGTAACTTATACTAGTAGGAGAGGACGTAAATACTTACTGCCTATATATAATATTATATTAAGATAGCGAGTTTGCTTATCCTTAGTAATAATATATCCTATTTGCCTATTAGCGTGGTAAACTTCCTATAAATAGGAGTAGAGGGGTGAGCCTTATACTAGTTATAGACTAGGTCTAACAAGCTAACTAAGTTTATATATAGCTCCTAAAATAGGTTGTCTTGTTAAATATACGGGTATTCTTAATAAGTTAAGATAAAAAGTGGTGGGTTAATTGATTAATTGTGTGTGTTCTGTTGGAGAAGCTCGGCTACCGCGAGAAGTAACTATCTAGTACTAAGCCGCACTAGTACTATTTAGAATAGTACAGGGGCAGTGTAAAACAGTAGTGCGCCAGCCTCCTTAGTGTATTTCACAGTAAAATTACTGTAATTTATACTAATTACCACTATAAGGGGCCATATGATCATACACACCTACCCACTAGATTTCATAGTAACTATCTATCTAACATGTCTAGTCCTAGTAGATAGTTTTTCTATTTAACTTTACACTATAGGAGGCTCTTACAATTATATATAAGTGGATCCTTTAGATTTTAATTAAGTTGTGCGGCTAAAATTGCTTTAACTTTGTAGTTAGAGTTATCTTAGATATTAAGGTTAGCAATTTTAATAGGACCTTTAAGTATAAGTGTTTGGCTAGATAGTAATTACTTGTGTAAATATAATAACCATAGGTAAAATACATTATAGATCTATATTTCTAGTAGAAGGTCTACCTTATAGGTTATATTATTAATTAATTTAATAATTATAAATAGTCTATAGTTATTATAGTCTAAAGATTAGCTGGGTTAAGTTGTACAAGCGTGATAGAAATTAACTATAACTTAGTTACTAACTTTAAACACTTTAGTAGGTTGCCTTTTATTATTAGTGTACTTTACTTACTTTGCCTAAGCCTATTTAAGACTTTTGTAGAGGTTATTACGTAACTAATAAAAATATTCTGCAAAATAGTTAGCTTAGACATAGTTAGCTTTGGCAGGTATAGTTAGTGTCTTATTAATTAGTAGTAGCGGCTCTAGACCTTACTAGGGTTTGTATTCTTTAGTGGCGTAAAATAGTGTTATACCTGTGCTAGTACTTATTAAAGAATTAGCAACAAATTTAGCTATAGGTAGTAGGGTGGCCTAGTTATCTTATTTATAATTAATAAACGCTCTTAAGTATTGTTTTAGAAAAGTGTTAGCGTTTTCTATCTGTCTATTAGTTTTAGAATAGTGTGCTGTTAGCAACTTAGATTTTATACCAATATGTTAATAGAGGCATTTTTAGAAGTAAGATGTAAATTGCGCTTCTTAGTCTAACACTATATCCTTTAAGTATCCTTCTTCGTACTATATAAATTTAATAAAGACTTATATAAGGGTGTTAATATATAAGTCTGTAACTAGTATAAACTTCTATTTTTACTAAGTTAGTTAACTATAATAAAAATACATTTATATATATAATTATTAACTATGCAAGATAGGAGTTTAATAATATAATTAATTAAGATTAATATTAAGTATTGTTTTAGTATGGGTAGTAAATAAAGTAGGCCTTATTTGCCATTGCGGTAGGTCTTTGTATATTAGTAAAGTAGATAAGCTTTAATATACTAGGCGACGTCGCTTATTATATTAAGCTAGAAATACCACTGTGTTAATTTTGTGTAACTCTTATATTTTCCTCTATGTCCCCTATACAGCAATTTGTGTATATGGTTAATTATATAAGCGTAGAGTTCTAGAATATTAGAAATGTATACTTTGTCTTGTACGTATAGTAGACTACTATATAACTAATAATTACTAAGCTCTAGTCTAGTATCTTTATATATAAGATTGTATAGAATTCTCTATTAACTATTTTTTAATGTTGTTATAATTGCTATTAAATTCTTATCTGCTAGGTATACTAAATAGATTTTATTTATTAGTTCTGCTATACTTAGTGTCTCTACTAGTAGTTGCTTATTAGGCTCTATAGTGGGTATGTTGTTTAATTGTTTATTAATAGGCATAGTGGGTACCTAGGGCATAGTGGGTATGGCTTAGAGTTGCTTATTATAGGGCACGCTAGGTGTGTTTAGTAATTACTTATTATAAGGCATAGTAGGTGTGTTTTAGAGTTACTTGTTGTAAGTGTTAGTAGTTGCTAAAGGGTTATAGAGTGTTAGTAATAGGTTTATATTATTAGGTAAACTTTTCTTCTTTAAAGCGTTTATTACTACACTGCTAAACGTAACTTATTTTATAATATTGTACCTTTTGCTATTATTATATATATTGCGCGCAATAGAGATAAGACTTTGTATAGAGTAGAAAGTTATAACCTAGGCTAGATAAACTGCGTATTGTGCGCTAGCGTCCTATTTGTACGCTATATACGCGATTCTAAGTTTTAGGTTAACTTAATATGGCTTAATAATAACTTGCTATTAGTATTACCTATACGCGTCTTCTATATCTTAAGGTAGATTATTTGAATAATATGTTAGGGCGTTAGGTTTAGTACCTTAAACTCTAGGCTAGTACGTAATTTTAAAATTAAACTTAGATAGAAACTTAGCCTATTTAGCTTAGCAGTAGTTAAGTTGTTTGTTAGTTATAAATATCTATAATGCTTAGTGGTTAGATAGAACCTTTATAGGATTATTTGTGCTAGCAAGTTTAAACTATCACTTCTTAAAAGCTTAGATAATAGTAAGGAGTTCTTTATTATATATTTTATAGTTGTATTCTATAGGTGTTATTTTGTATAATAAGAACACAATAGGTTGCAACACCCTATTATATATTTACAAAAGTACTATAGCACACACAAAGTTAGAAGGGTTAGTTTCTAGCCATATTTCTAAATTAGGGTTAAAGTAAGCTAGGAACTTTCTATTAGTGTTGTAAAAAGCCTTTTTGAGTTTGTTAAACATAGCCAAAGCCTTTAAGTCTAGGGCTAGTAGAAACTCTTTATGTGCGCCATTCCTTATAAGTTTAGTAAGTGGCTTAGCTAGGTGTAAAAATCTAGCAATAAACTATTAGTAAAAGTTGGCAAATTCTAGGAAGGCTTGCACGTTTTTTACGCACTAGAGTGTGGGCTAACTTGCCATAGTCTTAACTTTCTTAGGATTTATTTTAATACTATTAGTAGTGAGTATAAGTTTTAAATACTTTACCTATTTGATATTCTATTTGCACTTTATAAGATTTATGTATAGGCTAGTATTATAAAGTCTAGTAATTACCTTAAGTACGTGCGTCTTATACTCATCTTTTTACTTACTATATATAAGGATGTTATCTAAGTACGCTGTATAAAAGTTATT
Source organism: Laburnicola sp. R22_1 (assembly GCA_014281115.1). NCBI lineage: Eukaryota > Fungi > Ascomycota > Dothideomycetes > Pleosporales > Didymosphaeriaceae > Laburnicola > Laburnicola sp. R22_1. Next base: position 2,572,716 of record JACONQ010000007.1, read on the forward strand.
AAGATACTTATAAAGCGTCTTATTAATAAAAGTCTAAAAAGTCCCTAGAGTATTATAGAGTCTAAAAGGCATAACTATATACTTATATAGCCTATACTGTGTTATAAAAACTATTTTCTCTTTATTGCCTTTTTTAATTTGTATAGTGTTAAAGGCGGCAATAATATCTACTAATAATATAATAGAGACCTTAGCCATCCTATTAAGTGTCTTCTTAATAGAGGGAGGCGCGTTTTAATTCTTTTTTATTATAGCGTTTAATTATTAGTAGTTAATATAAATCTAAAGATCTTCCCTAGGCTTCTTTACTACTAGTACTAGCGCTACCCATAGTGACGTACTTGGGCGTATAAACCCTTTACCTAGTATTTTATTAATATATTTCTTAACCGCTTTAGTTTTAGTGCGTGTTAGTCTATAGATCTTAGGTTAAAAATTAGAAAGCTTAGGTTCATATTAATTATGTAGTTAACTTCCTTACAGCGCAGAGGTAGGGTGTTAGCTTTAATAGTGCTAAACACTTACTTAAACTTATTAAAGACAAATCTAGGGACTATGCTATAAAGCTTATTATCTAACTAAAGTGCTTAGTTTAGCTTGTCTATATACTTATTAAAGTTCTCTTTAGTTGTTGTAGCAGCTAAACTAGAAAAGCTGTCCTTAAACGTGTTAAGGGAGACGTTATTATTAGGAGGGCGCTTAAGTAAGTCCTAATAATGGGTCTCTACCTAGATAATATTATTAGAATCTTAGGCAGCTAATTAAATAGTGGCGTACCCACTAATTATATATATATTACTAACTAGCGAAGTTTTATACAACTTACTCTTTAATAGTTAATTATAGTATATAGTTTTGGGTTGTCCTTAATATAAGTAGTTAGTTTGGTAGTAATCTAATTTAAACTCTATAGAATAGGTTTTACTAAACTAAATTAAGGGCTTATAATAGTCTGGCTAATTTATATCTAGAATAATATTGTATTTTATAATATTAGTAATATAGTATAGTATAGTGGACGTATAGCTGCTATATTTAATAGTAAGGTCTATAGCTTCTATAAGTTTACTAATCTTACTACTATCTGCTAATGCTAGTTATACAGGTTTATTAGTCTTAATTATCTTATAGCTGTGTTGCTTTATCTAATGCTAGGTTATAAAGCATACGCTTGCCCCTATATTAATAAGTGTAAAAGTTTTTTGCCATTCTTATAGTGTTTATATTTAACCTAGAAAGGTTAACTAACTTATTATATTAAAAGGACTATTAGTTAAGAAGGTAGAGAAGACTTAGTGCCCACTAGAATAGGCTTAATTAAGTGGGACGGCGAGAGTGGTGATAGTTTCAAATTAGTTGTAACTTAATTAAATTTAGTCTAACATTCTCTTAGCACTATACTAGTCTAGCTTCTATATGTGGTTTTGCGTAGAAGTATCTAGTTTTCTAAGTTAATTATAAAGCTATTATTGTTAACTTTAATATTGTTCTTAGTGGGCTTATTTTTAGTTTCTAATTTATTAGCGTACAACGCTTGTAGGATAGTAAGTAATGTAGAAATATTAGTAGATAGTATAATAGGCTTATTATAATAGGGTGCGTATAGATTATATTATTAGTAGTTAGGCTTACTATACTTAAAGCATAGTTTTAAACACGCTACTATATGCCTCTCTTTTTTAGTTTAGCTAAACGTAACCTTATTAAGGTTTTATTTTAATAATATTATTAAAGCGTAAGGCTTTGCTATCTTTGTTTGTGTTATAAATATACTTATAGTTGTAGCCTTTGCCTTTAGAGCTATAGTGTACTAGTGTTATTTATTAATATTGCTAGTATTGCGTAAGTACTATAATAGACTATTGCTATCTTTCTTATAGATATTTGCGGCATTAGCAATAGACTAGTTTATAAGCTTCTAGGTATAGTTAATTATTATAGTGTCTGGCATAGAGATAAGATTGCGAACAGCTATAAAATAAATACGCCATACTATAAAACTCTTGCTAGCCTTTTGTTTAAGAGGCTGTAAGGGATTGGCTAGATTATTTAACGCCTAAGTAATCTTATCTATAGATATATATTTATAGAATTTGTCTAAGACCTTAATATACTCTATAAAGTGCTAGGGTCTTATATTTTTAACTAACGCCTAAGCGTTGCCCTTAATATAATTTATAAGGTATATAATATGCTAGTTCTTCTTATTAAAGGTAATCTTATATTTGTTAATAGCTAGTACGCGCCACCTTTTATAGTTCTTGTCTTCTTTACTATTAAATTTTTCTAAGTTAGACATCTTAGGTAGATAATGCCCACTGCTAAATATAAAGATAGTGGCGACAGAAGTAGTAGCTATAGAAGAAGCTTAAGGAATATAAGGTTTGCAAATATTATCTTATTACTTATTATAATTAACTTGTTTAGTAGTATCTTAGACAAATAATACGCTATGTTTATAATAGGAAGAGAGGTTGCGTTATAATATCTAGCTATTATAGATAGCTAGAGAGAAGTTGTAGCGTAGACCTGCCTATTTTTAGAGAGATACTTGCCTAAATAAATAAGAATCTCCGCGAGTATTAGTGTTTTACTCTAGAACTATATACCTATAAAAGTTAGGCTTATATTATTAAACTTTACATACTAAGTTAATAACTTTATTTTGCTTATTCTGTTTTAATTAGTTATAGTTATAATGCAGCTTCTCTAAGTTATAAGTAGCTTTATTATAGTTAAACTAATAGTTGCATAATATCTATTATTCCGCCTTCTATAATTAGTAATACTTACTAGCCTTACTATTATATTTCTTAACTTTAGCCCTCGCTTAGTCTAACTCTAATTGCAAGAATTTAATCTAATATTCTTAGTTATTAATAGTAATTAGGTGCTTACTTAGTTAGGCTTATAACTCTCTATTTTCTTTGCGTGCCTTAGCGAGTTTGTGTTTCTTAACCTTAAGTTTTTTACAGAGTTAAGGGACAGTGTTAGCAGTATTATTATTATTAGCGAGGTCTTAGGTTTTATATAGCTGCTTGTATTTCTTTAACTTGCGCTAGATTACTATACGCTGCTTAACTATTTCTATTATATTTAGCGTAGTAGTAGTAGACGCTTCCTATAACTATAAAGCTTAGCCTTTAAAGTTGTTGTCTGTGCTGCAAGCAACGTTATGGAGGGTAATAAGGAGGACTAGAATATTAATAACCTAGTTATAGAGTTTCTCTATTACTTGCTTAAGTAGTTTATTACTACTATTAATAATATTGTTAATAATAGTATTGTACTTAATAGAAGCAAGTTTATTATCCTTGGGGTAGTCTACACCTAATTAAAAAGTATAGGTAGAATTATTATTAGTGTTATTATATTCTTATAACTCTAGCCAGACCTTACTATTATTATTGTTTTTAGGGAAGATAATATAGAATTGCGGGTAATTATTCTTAAGGTACGTAATTTCTAGGTAAAAGTTTAAAATGTTCAAATCTATATATTCTAGTATTATAGGCATTATATTAACTTAATTGCTACTAGTCTCTAAGGTTGTATAAATAGTGTTATAGAATTGGCTAGGCTGTTAAACTTGTTTCTAGCCTAGGATACTAGACACAACCTAACTCTACATTTTATTATTACTAGCTATAGTCTATAATTATAACTATAAAGGTTAAGGTATTTGTAGTAAACTATAGCGTAAGTGGCGTACTTGCTTTTGCTTATTTACTATTCTCTATATATCTTCTAGAGTTATTATTACGTATACTAGTACCTAAGGCGACTCCTCTAACTAGTATAGCGTTTGTCTCCTAATTAGTTGTGACATATTACTATTATTAGGCCTAGACATTTTGTTTACCTACTAGGCTTCTTACACAAATCTAGTTTTTATTTACTAAATAGCACCCTAGTATTCTTATAACGCGTAGTAACTATTAATAGTATAAGCTTATATAAGCTAGTTAATATGCGTAAGTTATAAGGTTGCCTATTAGCTTAATACTAACTTCTTTAGATTGCTAGGCCTAATACGATATTATATAGGGTGTAAGGTTAACGTAGTATAGTATAAAGAATTAATAGTTCGAGTTAAGATAATAGTTAATTAAACTCTATAGGTGAGATACTACGTAGGAATCCTAGTAATTACCTACGCCTACTATATAGTGGGCGCGCGGTGGCGCTAGGTGCTAGGTCTAGTTAGGCTAGCGCTAGAGATAAGGCGTTATCTTCGGTCTGCCTTAGGGCCGCGGCGCCTCTAGGCATCAATCCATCACATATAGGACTTAGATAGTAACTTGCGTAAGAAAAGCGCTCTTTTAGATATATAGTTAAATATATTCCTAATATATTTACTAGCTAATATTATAATAGAATAATTAGCCTACTCTTTACGCGAACCACTACTTCTAAGTTATACTATTATTACTAAAGCTAGATAGCAAACAGTTTAGTAAGTTAAATATATTATAAATATATTTATAGTTTATATACTGATTGTAAGATAGTAAAGATTACAGTAATTCATAGTAATATGGGTTGACTATAAGAAAAGAGGTATGTTATTACTATGGAGGACTAAGGGCCTAAAGGTGTATGGGTGAGGCTAGGCATAAGATTATTCCGGCCAAGGTCATGTAACTAAGGACTAACTATACAGCCATGCGGCAGTCTTACACACCCCCTTTAGATTGCCAATAGTAGTGATCTGAGAGATGCCAGGTCCTAAGTTAAAATAGGTATGCGTGGCGACAAGAGATAAAGTCAAAATGGCGCGATAGGCAACAAACAACTCCTAACCTTAGTAAGGGAAAGAAAAAGGAGCTGTTAGCAAGTTCTTATATAGGCTGCTTACTATAAAAGTTACTCTAAAACACTGTAACAACAGTATAAGTGAGCTAAAAGGTGTTAGACTAGAGGGGCGCGTAGCCATATGCCTTATTAACATAGTGTTAAACCAGAGGGGCGCGTGGCTATATGCCTTATTAATAGTATGAAATATAGTAATTTTGTGGACTGTAAGTGCAAGGACGGGGTAAGATTCATTAGTCACCTAAACCGCCAGGACGGGGTGAGACTAATAGGTTACCTAAGCCGTCTGTGTGTGGGTCGGCGTCTAAGTGTTCTTAGCATATAGCTTATAATAGTAGATTAGGTCTATTTTAATATAAAATCACTATAAGAAAGCAGTCTGCCCAGGTACTAGCGTAAACAATCGTAACTGTTCTATATAGCCAGGCTAGCAAGTAAGGGCGTACCTTATAGGAGAGTCTAGTCTTAAAATAAGAAAAGGTAGGTCCTAGTCTAGTGCTAAGGTCTGCCTATATTCGTTATTAATGTAAGCCGTCTTAATAACTTTAGTGTGATTGACTCCAGCGTAAGTGGGCGGAACTACTCTATATAGCTGCGCCAGCACAAGGAGACAGAACTCCTTACTAATACCTAGACTTATGCCTTAGGTGTATAGGTACTAAGGGAACTAATCTGTAGGATAGGTAGCTAATCTACCTAGGTATAGACAGTTATTAGCTATTATTAACTTCTTAATAGACAGTGCTCTGCGTTAGATATTAAGATTCTTCTTACTAGAGCCGTAATACAATACGTGTAAGGTCTTGTCACTATAAAACATAGGGAAAGTAGGGTACTAGAACAGAGTAGTGCTTAGGGGCAATATTAGACTAGAGGAGCGCGTGGCTATGTGCCTTATTAATATGTAGAGATAGAGGAGCATTGGACTAGAGGAGCGCGTAGCTATAGGCCTTATTAACACAGTAAAACATAGTGATTCTGGAGACTGTGGGCGCAGGGATAAGGTGAGATTTATAGGTCACCTAAACCACTAATATTTTACTATAAGGTTGCAGAGGTATAAAAGCTTAAAGACTCTACTTATTTACCTATAATCTACTTTAGAATAGGCTTAAGTTGTAAGAGCTTTAACTATTCCTAATGCTTCTGTTTAGGTAGAAGTTTTATAAGGCCGTTAGCAGGCTAAGAGTTAGTTTTAATATAAGCGGGAGTAATAGTTCCTTATAGTGCCTATTCCTATAACTAATAGTAGTGTATATCCACATATTAAAGGGTTGTCTTTAGCTAAGGGGACTCTGTAACTAGTAGACAAATTATCTGTTTGTTATTATAGTACATAGAGGGTTGTTCCTTAAAGTCTAGATAGAGATTATTAAAGATCCTAGACCACTAGTAGTACTTAGTGTACCCTGTAGAAAGTGAGATAAGTTTGGCTTTAGTAGTTAACTTAACAACGCAGCGTTAGAGCGTTGCTTTCTAGTTAATTAGACCGCCAAATAGGAAGAAGATATAGCCTTGTAAGGACTTGTGGGTTGCCTTATAATTAGCGTAAGACGCGTTAGTTGCGCTATAGAAGTTAGTCTCTTTAGTATCTTTTTAATAGAGATGCAAAGTAGTGTAGTCTACAGAGTAGTGTAGTGCTAGGTTTTAGGAGTAATGTAAATATGCAAGGCACTAATATGTAGCTAATAAGTGTTTAGGGCTAGGGTTAGTAAGGAATTCAGCTAATTTTAAATAAGCTTTGGCGATATCTAGACGTGTAGCACCAGCAGCGTAGCTGATAGATTTAACTATCTAGGAGTAATAATAAGATGCGTCCTTGTTTTTAGACTCTGTTAATGGTACAAGCTCCTTAAAAGGTAGAGGTAAAGCAGGTGCCTTAGTTTAGGACAACTTTTAAGGTGCTAGGTATTTGGCGTAGATTTTCTAGATATAGTTATATTGTAACAACCAAAGATAACAATTATCGCAGTCTCTATATATGGTAATACTATAGAAAGTAGAGTTCTCTTAGCCTTGCAAGTTGGTAATTTTATACTATTTAATAAGCTTACGTTTAAAGTCGTTAAGAAATAATAAATAACCTAGAAGGGCTATAGTAATAATGTCGTCCACATAAAAGAAGACGATAATGCGGTTGTCTCTCTATAGACAGGGTGCGTCAAGTACTAGTAATAGACTAAAGCTCTTAAGTGTAGTTGTAAAGTCTTCGTACCAGAGTAGTAGTAACGTCTTAAGGCCATAAAGGGCGCGATAAAGTTGCCAGTAGTGCCCGCTGTTATAGAAACCTTCTAGTTAAAAGGTGTAAATAGGTTTGGGGAGTTTGGCGTTGGTAAAAGTATTAATAGCGTCGTATTAACATATGTCCATATTAAAGTAGGCGGCAATTGCCATAAGAGCGCGGAATATTCGTATAGTAAGAGTAGTAGCATAGGTGTTACCTATAATAGTCTATAAGTCTCCTCTTATAACAAGCCTTGCTTTAAACTTAGCTAGATAGCCTTAATTAAATTTATATGTGAAGACCTATATAAGTGGCAAGACTTTAGTGCTTAGAGAAAGCTCTAAGAGCGAAATCTTAGTGTATGTCTCCTTTCTAGCGATAGTATTTAGCTCCTTCTTCGCAGCTGCCATAAAGCCTTCTCTAAACTATATAGGGAGTTTTAGGACATTATTCTAAAATTAAGGCAGGGGCAGAAGCTAGTCTCTATAAACTCGCCGTGATAGTGCGATTAATTAGGGCACTTTGTCTAGTAGTAAGGCCGACGCGAACGTGTTCTAATAAGTCTAGATAGTGTTAGTAGCAGAATTTCGTGTGCGTTTAGGCAACACGTTAGTAGTTTAGAGATAGGTATTAGTCCTATATTACTTTCTTTACGCAGGAGGTCCTATTAATGTAGGTGTAGAGAACGTAGAGGACTAAGAGGACGTTAGCGGTGTAGCTGTTACTAATATTGGCGGCGCGAAGGTCTAATTAACTATAAAAACTAGTAAAGGGTATGTATATCTGCCATGGTGTATATTATAAGCTTGGCCTAATTTCTCGCCTACGAGTAGGGTTTTAGTAGAAAGAATAGACAGCTTAGCGTCTTTATGTACTTCCTTATTAGAATCTTCCTACTCACTTTCTAATTCTTTAACCTTAATATTATTAATAGCTTAATCTAACTAAATGCCAAGTAGGCTCTCTTTATTAGTAGACCTAAAGAATAGTTCTTTATTAAAGGTAATATCCCTTGTTTAAATGACCTTGCCTCTGTGTCCGCGGGATACAGCTTTTGGTACCCATATATAGTAGATATTGCGTGAGTCTACGCCTACTAAGTAACTAATAAGCGCCCTTAGAAAAAGCTTATCTATTTAGGAAATCTTCTTGCAAAGGTAGTATGCTCTACATCTATAGATGCGTAGATAAGCGATAGAGGGCGGTTTGCTGTGTGCAGCCTTAAACAGTGTAGTCTAGTTTAATAATTTAATAGAAGTCTAATTAAGTAGATATGCCGCATAGACGTACATCTCTTCGCACAGGTAAAGTAGAAGATTAGACGTAGTCCTAAGTAATTAAGACATAGTAATTAGCATCTTTTCTAACTATTCTATATGGCCTAATTATTCTATAGTGTTAGGGGACTAGAGCTGTATAGTAATGCCTTGTTATTTATAGTGCTTAACTACACTAAGGTTATTCTAAAACCTATAAGCTCTCTTTCTATCCATTAGTACGAACACTAGGCTGGCGTTGTAGTGGCGTTTAATATGTCTATCTATAAGTTTAAAGACTCTATCCAGGACATCTATAGATTAATTAGGTATGCCATATACTATATAGGTCTTAGAGACAAGACAGTAACTATAAAAGATGTACTAGTTGCCCGTAAGAGATTTAGCGTCAAGTGCAATAATATTAATAGTAATAGCTTTAAATACACGCGTAGGTTAGTGCTCTCTATTAGATCTCTATAAGATAATCTATAAAGCCTTGTTAACTCTGCATTGTTTGTAGTCTTATATACTAGGGGGAGGAGATATAAGCGAAGCTATGCTAGCAACGTTGTAACTTAGTTTCTCTATTAATTTAGCTCTAGCATAGCCCATTAAGACGTGTGCGTAAAGACTAGATAACGTGCGGTTAGGTAGTAGTGTAATGGAGGGTTTCTTATAGCTCCTTTTGTTAGCAAGCGCTAGGAAAGGTCTGTTAGTGTGGTCCTCTAGTGGTGCTGGGGGAGACCGTTAGTCCACTAGAATATAGTAACCGCCTATAGGTTTAACTATTACCTAGATAGGATTCTTAGTGCTATCCTTTATATACAGGCATTCACGCCCTAAGTTAAAGTGGATATCTTTTCCTCTAAGCCTTAAGAGCGACACTAGTGAGGTGATAAAGCCTAGACATAAGGCAACATTCCTTAATATAGTTCTTATAAGTCTACCTAGTGTCTGGATTTCGATGTCGTATTTACCCCATGCGGCGATTTCCACTAAGTCTTCTCTATAACTAATCCTTTTGCCTAGTATTATAGGACAAATCTATATAAACTTATTAGGCTCATTATAGACGTGTATGTCCAAACCACAATTAAGAATCTAAGAGTAATAGAGTACTAAGGATAGACGTTACTTATTACTTATTATAAGGTATTTTATTATGTGTGCCTGTTTGTATTCTCTATTAGAGGCTTAGTTGCTAGTGTTAATATAACCTATAGGTGTAATGCAATCTTGCTTTGCCTTCTTTCTTATTTGTATTTTATTAAGTAGCTTAGCCTATCTAGTAACCTTACTATATCTTTAAATGGCTTTAACGTAAGCTAAGTTAATTTTAAACCTAATTTCTTGCAGCTAGGTGCAGATATATAGATAAGCTCCCCATTATGGGTTATCTAAATGGGCGTTGCCTTTGCCATAAGGACAAGGCTTTCTTTGCAAACTACTAGCGATCTTAGTGTTAGTGCGCTTTCTATTATTCTAAAGTCCTCCCATATTATTTAAAGGTGTTAAGCTACAGCTCTAATTTCTTGCATCTGTATAGTAAGAAGACTATACTCTATTAAGCGCGGTATGGGTAGTGTCTTATATATTACCCTTATTTAAGCTGTATAGGTACAGTGTTATTTAGTAGTGTTAAATAAGTGCTGCGATAGATACCTTATTAGGTATACTTAGTAGTGGTGCAGGGACTGTAATAAGTTGCTCTGGTGTAACAATAACGCCTGCGCGATTAATAATAGCTGGTATAGTATAGACTATTAAAGCTAGTAGGTTAAGTTCTGCGTTAATATATACTAAATGGGCCTTATGAACTTTTTTGTTTATTATTGCTGCAAATCCTAAATTAATAGTATGAAAGACCTTAAGAAGATTAAGCTAGGGAGCGAAACCCTAGACAGCTAGAACCTTTAGTTTAATGGCCTTGTTAAGATGAATTTGGAAGTCGTTTATCTAGTCCTTAATTAACTAGCGACTAGGCGTGTACTTCTTCGCCTTATTATATTAATAGTCTGCTTCTTCTTATTTTATAACTATTATTTTTAAGTAGTTCTTATAAAGGAACCTAATTTGTTCTGCAATAGTATAGTTAGTAGGCATAGAAATTAGTATGTTGTCCCTTACTATACTCATAATGTGGCTTTTAAGCTTACTTAGCGATTTCTTATGTTTTTGTTTGCGCTTGTATTTCTCTTTCCACACTACAATATTAAGGTTTTTATTAGGGTAAGATTTAATGTCTTTTAGCACCGCAAGGTTTATAGTCTTTGGGTTAACGTATTTTAGGACGCGTAGTGTGCGCGTAGTACGTTTAAAAACTGTGTACCATGGTTTAAAGTTGTCCATCCCTTTTAGTATAACTTTTTTATCCTTTGGCGTTGCCATTATAACGCGTTTGCGATAACTTTTCGCGTGTTTAGCCACTAGTATGGGCTTTTTATCGTAATTCGGAGTCTTATAGTATTTTACATAGTAACTGTAATCGTAGTTTTTGCAAATGACTTTTCGCGTTATTGTGAAAACTCTACTCTGGTCCGTGCGAGCGATAATGTGGCAGCAGGACTAACTAGTAAGGAGTTTTAGAGAGTGCGCAATAAGCGTTGTGCTAGGCTCATAACTGTAAGATAGTGGAGATCACAGTAATTCATAGTAATATAGGTTGACTATAAGAAAAGAGGTGTGTTATTACTATGGAGGACTGAGGGCCTAAAGGTGTATAGGTGAGGCTAGGCATAAGGTTATTTCGGCCGAGGTCATGTGACCAAGGACCGACCATACAGCCATGCGGTAGTCTTACACTAATAGTATTATAGCTGCCTATAGATAGTTACTTAGATAGTTTAGTTATTAATAGGTTTTTACTTAAGAAAAACCTTGAAACTAATACTATAAATTTATAGAAAATATTTCTAATTGTTAGATTTAATAGTTGAATGCGATAATGCGCCTTAATAGATAATAATAATTGTATTATATTTGTGTCCACTATGTTTGGCTAGTTCTGACTTCTTTGCTAGTGTGCTAAGCTAGGTAGTCCCTACTTTATTGTACAGATCCAACCTCAACGCGCTTGTTCTATCTAACAGCTGCATATCTAACACACCCCTTTAGCTTGGAAGATCCTTGTAAGCTAAACTATTTAGCAGCCTGTTATCCTAAAGTAAGGTTATTAAGGTACTCTTAAATTTCCTTAAGAGGTGCTTTATTCGCTACTTTGCGTTCTGTTATCTTAACTAGCCGAAGTTGGGTTAGGAACCCTTTCCACTTATTGACTGGGAGGACCTTCGTAAAGCCGTTGGCGATTATTCCTGCCGATTGTACGTACTCTACCTTAATCTTTCTAGTAGAGACTTTCTATCTTAACTAGTGATTGTGAATATCGACGTGTCGTAGTTTAGTCTAAAGCCTAGATATCTCCTTAGTAACTAGTCGAATAGTTTGCTTATTATCGCATTAAATAGTAATTAACAATAAGCGCAGTTTAATCTGCAGTTCGTCTAGTAGTCTTAATATAAAGATTGCTTCCTTGGCTACTTATAATAAGGCGAGAAGCTCTGCTTTAGTTGTCAAAGTTGTAATAGTGTCTTGTTTGCTTGCTTTCTAGGCAATAAGTTTATTAAATAGCTTAATAGCGTATTCTTACAAGCTCTTTCTATTTAGTGTGTTGTTAGCAAATAAGGCATCGCTGGCTACTTAAAGGCAGTTGCCTCCTCTAAGCTGTAGTACTCTCTATTTAGTGCTTAATAAGTATAGTAGTACTTAATTAGCAGTATTATAATATTCTAAGCCTGAATTTAATAGGAATTAAGATAGCCTTAAGGTTGCAAAGGCTATGTCTAGTTAAGTTATTACTGCCGCGAATAGAAGCGATCCAATCTTGCGTTAGTATTTGTTAATTTCTAAGGGTGTTGCTAAGCTGTCTTGTGGTTTTAGCTTAATAGCTGCTATTGGGGTGTTGTGTCAAATATCCCTCTTATTAACTAATCGACTAATCTTGTCTAAGTAGACAGCCTAAGAGAGTTAAATTGTCCTAGTCTTTTAATCTCTAATAATCTCTACGCTAAGGAACTACTAAAGGTTATTTCCTCCACTTAAGGTGTATTTTTCTTATAGGCGCTTAATTGTTTATTAGGCTTCTTTCTCTTTCTGCTTATAAAAAGCTAAGATGATATTGTTAACGTAGAAGAAGACAATAATTCTGTCTTTGAAAAGGTAGCATGGCTTATAAGGCACTATCTAAAAACCTAGAGCTTTAAGTGTTAAGGTAAACTCTTTCTGCTAGAGAAGTAGTGAGATCTAAAGACTATATAAAGCCTTGTTAACTTAAAGTATTATTCTAGGCTTTTGATAGCTATAGGGCATTCTTATATATACCTCTTAGTCTATACTTGTATGGACGAAAGCGTTTGTAACGTTGTATTACTTAAGCTCTATATTATAGTGAGCTGCTATTGCCACTAGTATTTAGAACAACCTGCTGGCAAGCGTGGCTATATAAATGTCTTAAGAGGTAATATTCTATTATTAATTGCCCTAGACAACTAGCTGTGCCTTGCACTTTAGTAAGTGATGGTGTTTATTAAGCTTGTAGGTGTATACCTATATATAGTTAAGGATCTGCTGTCCTATTAGTTTGATCTTCTTTATTAGTACTTCTAACTATGATTTTATTTGTTTGTGGCTTGCGAGGTGATCCCGCTCTGCTTCTTTAAATAATTCGCCCATCGGGTGATCCTTAAGCTTGGTACGGCACGTTGGCAGAGGTGAGAGTTGACTTTAATAGGGCTTTAAGCCTTTGGCGAGTGTTCTTATTATCTTAGCCTTGTCTATAACATTCCCTCTGTATTTCCCAACGTAGCTAGCTTAAGTTCCTGCTATAAAGGCGGCTGCCTAGGAGACAGTTTTGGATAACCTTTTTAGGTTTATTTCTAATTTATTTCTAGCCATTAACTGCGTAAGTAATACCGCAGGTAGTGGTGTAGTTAAAGGAGTTGGATAGTTGTCCCTAATCTTTACTTCTTAGTAGTAGCCTGGTGGGTCTACTTTGCCTTGGGGATTTAATAAGCCTCTAATAGTGTTGTCTTTATAGAAGGACTCTATCTCTGGTTAATAACTTAGTGTTAGGAGTTCGATTATTCTTACGTATGTGGCAATTTCCTCCAGTGTACTATGTATAAGGTTATCTATAAGGTCCTTAGTTTTGCCACTAAAGATAGTTTGTTTGTTAAAGATAACGTTGCGGGTGCTTATTACCTTAGCAAGTAACGGTATCCAAATTCAATAGATGTTTAAGGACTAGTATTCTACTAGGTAACTAATCCAAGCCTTTAGGTCTAGGCGTTGTAGCCTTAATTTACCTCGATGTATATTATTCGTTATTGCGAACGCTTTGCAGCCATACACTTTAAGGTAAGCAAGGTTAGGTTTTTTAATTAAGGTGACTACTCTATTGTTTAGAGTAACTTGTGTAAAGAATATCTTATATAGCGTTTTCTAGTTGTTCGCATAATTCGGTGTTTGATTATAGAGGTATACTACAGCTCTTATAACTTTGGGCCATAGTTCCTAGGGTAGGTTGGCATTAAGACGCATCGCGCGCGATTTCTCTTTGTTTACACCCCCTAAGCGTTTGGCACCTCCATTTTAAGCTTGTGTATCTAGGGCGGAAGGCTTAATAGTAATTCCTTGTAATGCTAACTAGCGCTCGATTTCCGGTTTTACTATTGTGATCTTGTTGTTCGCTTTAATAACCTTAACCGTAATATTATAATGGTTTTTAAGGAAGAGAAAGAAGTTCAATAGAACTTTAATAACTAACTTTGCTAGTTAATTGTCTTTAAAATAAAAGTCTCATTGCAGGCCTAAGTACCTATTAGTAATAAGTATCTGGCTCCTTTCGCCAGTGCTACTTTGCGCCTTGTAGGCATAAAAGTCGATAGCCAGTCTTTCTCCTAGTCCTTTATTGTTAATTTGCGGTGCTTGGCTAATTTGTCGCCAGATCTTTGCTTTCCTATAGGAGTTGCATTAAACTATTATAACTCCCTTAACTCGCACCCCTTTAGCTTGCTGTATAAGATGTTTAATAGCTGCTAGTTTAGGGTGTCCTAGTCTCTTATACTATAATTTGGCTAAGGCCCTTTGTGGTGCTCCTTTTGTTTATAATGTATTCTTACGGATGTGATATAAAGTAGGTGGTAGCGAATTATACTTAAGTACCTATTAACTGTATATCTTAGATAGTTTTTCGATAATCTTATTATCTAGTCCTTTTAGCGTAGTTGGGTCTGTTTGCGTATCCTACTAGATTCCTCTATGCCTTAGTAGTTAAAAGGAGACTAGGTTGCATAGGAGGTCTGGATAGATAGCCACATTATGTAGAACCAATATAGTTGTTCTATGTTGGCCTCTTAGTATTAAGTTAACAGAGCTGTAGCCTTTTATCTATATCTTTGTATTGCCAGCCTATATATAATCTCCGAACATAGGTAGACAGAAGTTATAGATACGGTTAGGGTTGTTTATAATATGGCAAGTTAATCCTAAATTAAGAATAAACGAGCGCTTTAGCGGGTAATTACACACTTCTATTTCTATTGGCGCTAATATAAACATAGCGTTAACGTTTAATATTCTTCGTCCCTCTAGTTAGTCCTTAGGGGACTTAAGGATCTTAGGTTTGGGCGTGTGCGATTGTTTAATGTTTAGTGTTTTTGATCTTAGTCTGCTTTGTCCTCTTAACAGTCCTTAAAATTCGGGATTGTGCTCGCGCTTTAATGCGACGAGTTCTTTAATCTTCTTGTTTAGTTTCTACTACTTAGAAGCTTTGTCTACATTAATATAGAAGCAATTCTAGAGTCTATGGTGATGTCTATACGCAGGACATTTAGCGCCTTTTATTTTTGTAGGTTTTTAGACTAAGGATAAGTTCTTATTATCTTTTTAGTCATTACGTTAATATCGGGGTCTGCCCTATTTTCTAGATAGTGCTGCTTCGGCATTAATGCCCTAGGTAGTTTTCCCACTTTTAGCGAGGTATAACGAGTCATCTGCTATAAATGCGGCCTTGTGCTTCCCTATTTAAGGGATTGGATGATTCAATATTATATGCTCTTAGAAGCGCTTTATTATTTCTTTTTAATTTATGCCAGGTGTGAACCGTCCGCTATCCTAAAAGGTTATAGACTAATTAGGCGCAACTTTGTTTACAGCAGTTAGAAAGTCCTTTGTAATTATATTAATCTGTATTATCTTAGGGACATTGCTTGTCTCCACTTCTATAGCTGCTTAATTATATTTAGCAAGCCATATATCCTAATTTAACGCGTTTCTTATTAGTCTAAGAGATATAAGGTATTGGTCGCGGGCTTATTCTCTCTCAAATCGTTTATTAACGCCAACCGTGGCTTTAAGGTTTGTAATTCACTATCTTAGTAGTTAATCTAGGAGGCAGCAAGTGCGCTAAAGATGTGGGCTAATAGTAGCCTGAATATAAATAATAATTTGCTAAAGGCTTGTTTGCTCCTTTTTAAAATTATATTAATTATTCTTATACTGCTTAGTAAGAATCTTGTAATACTTAAGATCTTCTTTAAACGCCTTAAGTCCTGTTGCTAATAGTTTAGACTGCCTTGTTAGGATACTAATGTTTGCTGCTAGAGTATACCTATTAATTAGCGGCGCCCTTAGGGCTATAGGTTTAGGTTTCATTAGGATATTCGACGTAGAATTGACTTTTAGCCAGATGTAATATGCGACGCATCTAGACTAAAGCTGCATTATCTATGCCCTGTAGTTAGTGTGGTCTCGAAGGGTTACTATCGGGTTACGCTGGGGTAGTGCAGCCATTTTGGTATCGATTAAGGCAGTGAGACTCTTAATTGTCAGATTTAATGGTTGAATGCGATGATGCGCCTTAATAGATAATAATGATTGTATTGTGTTTGTGTCTACCGTGTTCGGCTGGTTCTGACTTCTTTGCTAGTGTGCCAAGCCAGGTGGTCCCTGCTTTATTGTACAGATCCAACCTTAACGCGCTTGTTCTATCTAACAGCTGCATATCTGACACTAATATACTCTAAATCTATTTAACTAACTAAAATCTAAAATACTAGTGCCTCTTATACTAACTCTATAGTGTGTAAACTATTAAGTTCCTTTCTATATAAAAGGAGTACACTAATAAATATATAAAAGCAATAAGTAGATTTTTATACAATTTTAAGTTAGGCTAAAAATATTCTAAATATATTTATATAGCTTACCTTATCCTTTACTTACTTCTTCCTTTTATTAGTTAACCTATAAGTAGGTATATCTAATAGCGTAACTAAATTTACTATCTTATTTATCTTCTTATTACTATTCTTCTTATTATCTTTTTTTATATTACTTAGCTTAGGACTATCTTCTTTCCTATTATATATTTTCTTTTTACTTATCTTCTTAACTTTCTTACTTGCATCCTTATTATCTATACTATCTAACTTTTAAATTTTACCTAGAGCTTTCTTTCTTTTTTATATTTTTTCCTATAAACTTATTCTTAATATATTTAAAATATATTTCTATAACTATTTAATACTAGGCAATTATAGTTTAAGTATAGAGAATACTAAATTATCTAGACTTCTAGCGTATAATAGAATAGTCTTAGTAGTTTCTCTTTATATAAGTATATAGGAGACTGTAGTCCTTACACTAATAGTAAATATCTTTAGAATATATTTTAAAAATATTATAAAAATATTTAAAAAGACTTACCTTACAAAGCTCTATAGTTCTTTTAAAGATAAGTGCGTAATAGTATATCTTACTAGGGTAAATATAATATTCTATTCCTTTTTCTTCTTTAAAAAATTCTAGTGCGCCCTTAGAAAGGTGTCTAAGATTAGTGTACTACTAATAGGAAGGCTGTATAAATATATTAGAAATATATTTAGAATATATTTAAGTAGAGTATATATCTTATTAAAATTCTCTTATAGGGTTAATCTATAATATTACGTAATCCTAGGCCGGCTGTTTAACTAACCACTATATTACGTTTTTAATAATTTCTTTAATATTATTTTTTGCTATAATAATAATAATAATAATCATAATAATAACTAACCTAACTAGCTTATTAACTCTCTTTTATAGTAGATCTTTTTTTATAACTAGCAAGCTATATACTATCCTCTAGGATCTTACTACTATTACCTATCTTCTCTATACTTTTGCTATCGCTACTACTACTTACTTTTACTCTTATTATGCTTAGTCCCCTATATTAACTATGCCCTAGATAATTGCTATTATTTTAATAAGCTTTTTGCGCTATAGCTACGCTTTTAAACTTCTATAGTTCCTAAGAAACTACTACTTATTATTTAGTAGCTGCCCTATACCTTTGCTTTGCTAGTTCTTATCTTTAAGCTTTTCTAGTAACGCCACTACTGTATCCTATTATTGCAGTATAAACGTCCGACCTAACCCTCTATCTAGGTACTAAGCTAATAGGGCCTGAATAGCTAGGGCTAGGTGTTGTTAAAGATATTAAGATTAAGGGGCCCCTCTAATAACCCTACTTGCTATATAAGATTACTAAATCTCTAAGAATTATTCTTAACTTTACCTAGCTAATCCTCTCTATACTCTTAGAACTCTACTATAGCTATGTTGCCCTAGGTAGAAGTAGTATACTTAAGATGCTAGAATAGTATTGCGTCGCTAAATATAATAAATAAAGAGCTAAATTTAAAAGATGTGTTATATTTATATATTAAAGGAGGGAGGGGCGTATTATAGTGAGTACGGGCGTAAGGCCGTCTAAGTATAGCAGAAGTCTAGATAGTAAATCTACGCTGTGGTGGGAGACTATAAGCAAGGATTTTAGTCTAGAAATAAGCGAAAACTTAGACTCCTTAGCGAGTTCGAATCTTGCCCTCTCTTCTCTTTAGTTTTTAAACACCAAAAAACTAATCTTTATAAATAAAACGAAAAGTAGCCTAAATAAGCTAGTCTTAACTAAGTTATTAGATTAAACTTATAGGATAGAAAAGCTATTATTAGCAAGTACCTCTAATAATTAAGAAATCTCTAACTAGTTATTAATTAGTCTTAATAGGTTATTAAGATTTAAACTTATAGGACAAGAAAGTTAATTAAGGCATAGTACTATCTTCTAATTTAGGAAAAACTTTGCTAGAAATTTTAATTCACGCTTTGGACAGACAATAGGCTACTAGTGTTAGTTTTTCCTTAACCCCCTTTAAAGGGCTTTTTTTACTAGGGGAAAGTGCCCCTTGTATACCTATACGATTTGCCTGTGGCTGTATTTACTTTACAGAAAATTTAGAAGCAATAGAAACGTTATTAATAATATATTAAAGGAGAAGACTTTTTAGTATACTAGGTGTTATTAATATTATAAGAGGCAGACTTTATACGCTATGCGTATAGCAAACTATAGTTATACTACTACTAGGTTATAAGCGTAATAACTAAACTATAGTTAAGTATTCTATTACCTATACTACTGTCGTAGTTGTAACTTTATAATTTACTATAGCTTTCTAATAGTCTACTAGTTAAGAGATAATATATAACTTAATTATGCCTAACTATTTATTACCTGCTATTATTAATACTATTATGCAGAATATTAATAATAATAATTTTATTATGTGTATATTTTATTACTACTACTATATACTAGGTACTAGGTTATAGTACCTTCTATTTTACTCCTTTCTATATATAGTGCAGACTTAACCTTAGTTAGAATTTCTATATAATAAAGATCTTTAATATCTTATTAAAAAGCTATTCTAAATAAACAATAAATAAGTTAGAGAAATATAAATAGAGTAAGAACAGATTCTTATAAGATATAAACTCTATAGTTATCTTCTTTATAAACTAGTATAGAAAATTTCTTCCTTGCGTGTTTTCCTAAATCTAAATAAATATATTTGCATTATATTTTAAAAATATTTATATAGGCAAAGAATTAAATTTTTCTATAAAGTTTTTGTGCTTAAACTATATAGCTATTTTAATCTTTAGCGTACCTACTAGTCTTCTAAGGATTTACTCTAAAACCTTATTAGAGCGCTATAATCTAGTTAGTTAAATATATTCTAAATATAATCTAGATATATTTAGAATATATTTAAACTTACTAGTTGCGTAGTTAGCTCCTTATACTTTCTATAGTAGTAGCGCGTGCAGGCTCTATACAACCTTCTCTAGCTAAAGTTTAGTTGCTACTATTAAAAATTAGCTAATTTATATAAATATATTTTAAATATATTTAAACGTACTACTTTATCAAGAGTAATAGTAGTATATTAGGAAAGGTTTTCTAATTAACTATGCGAATTGTGCGTAGACATACATAGACTTATGCATTTATACATATTTTTATATAAGTAATTTACTAGCACAAAAATGCTTAGAAATATATAAATATATATAGACTTGCGTAGATATATATAAATAGTCTAAATAAGTAATTTCTTTAAAGCTTTATTAAAGATCTTCGTCGTGTGGAAATTCTAACCAAGGTTAAGTCCGCACTATATACAAAGAGGAGTAAAACCTTTAAAGCTTTATAACCTTTTTACTAGTAAAGCTATAATTTTAATGTTTTAATAGATTTATAGAGAAAATACTAGTCTTTAACTATTTAATTTAAAAATCCTATTTTTATTACGTAAATAGTTAGTAATTAATAAAAACTCTTTATCTTACTGGTTATTATATATATTACGTAATATTATTATATAAATATAAAGTGCTAATAAAACAGTATATAAAATTTTAAAAACGTTTTAATAAAAATAAAGTAGTTAAAAAGTTATTAAAGTTTATACTTTTAAAAATGGTGTTCTTTGCTAAGCCACTAATTTTCGCCTAAACTAATTCTTTTAAATAATTATAAATGTCCGTACACCGTATGGGCAAGGGCACCTAAGAGGGTTAAGATTTTAATATTATTGTATAATAGTATTACATAGGGATTATATAATGTTTATATGCTATAGCCTATATATTATAGAATCTTCTGCTTTCTATCTATACTCTTTCTAAAGATAAGCTATTAATACTAAGTTAGTTCTATTTTATTATTTCCTTTTCTTATATAATTATTCTATACACTCTTTACACTTACTAGTATAAAACATTAGATATTATTATCTATATAGCTAGCCATAAAGTCTCGTTAACACTAATTAGTAGTTAACTAACTCTTAATTATAAATTAGTAAGAGTAAAGACAAATTATACAAGTTATTATTAGCTATACAATTTATTTTATTATATCTTATTCTTTATATATAAAAGGATAGCGGATTAAATCTATATAGAGTTAATAAGTAACTATTACTACTATATACAACAAAAGAAGCGATTATATAAAATTTATAAAACCTATCCTTATTTATAAGAATAGTAGATTAACTTTTTTATTAAGATAATAAGTAGATATTACTACTATATAGGATTTAAGAGAAAATAGTACACTAAACATATTACTAGTAACTATATAAAAACATAATTAAATAATAATAAATTCTAGTAAAGTGTAACTCTTTATATAACTAACCTATTAAATAAACTAGTTATATAATAACTACTCCTACTACTACTTTGCATAAAGCCCCTGCCTTTACTACTTCTACCTTATAAAATAATACTAATATGTCTAAATATATTAAGCTATATAATAAGTATACTAAAGGAATAGAAATATTAGAGGCAACACTACGTAAAGGAATAAGACCTAAGTACTAAAAGAATAAAATTAACTTAGTAGATAATCCCTCTTTATTAGAAATAGAATGATACGCAGCATATACTATTACTAATTATTATATATTATACTAAAAGAAATAGCTTTCTTAGAATTATTTTAGAAAAACTTTAAAGAATAGGAAAAATACTATTTTTTAAAGTTAAACTATGCGTTTAGAAGAGAGCTTATTATAGTCCTAAGAGAAAAGGGCATTATACTAAGAATAAATACTAGAGCTATAAGTGCTAGCAAACTATATAAAGTAGCCTAAGGTAATATAAATATTACTTATATATTACTACCTTTACTAGCTTACTTAACTTCTTATACGCAAATACTAAAGCTAATCTTAAAGATATCTAAGCTAGTTAAGCTATTGCACAAACCTAAATAGAGTAAGCTATTACTACTATAGGCACTAATATAGGTGCAGATCTTTATAGATATCTTAAAAAAACCTTTATATAAGTACTAAGGATAATCTTATTTATATAAATAACTAAATAAACTATTACTCTTTGCATATAGTACCTAACTACTATTTTGCCTACCTACTCGCGATTATTAAATACTATATAGAATAGAGCTACTACTAATTAAACGCAAATTATAGGCACTATACTAATTTATATAGACTAAGCCTATACTATAATCTCACTTATATAAGCTTTCGCCTCAGTATAACCTACTATTTTAGAGAATTGTAGCTAATAAGATAATCTAATTTTAAAAGGCATAGAATAAGGATAATAACTATACTAGAGCTTTATATAATATTTTAGTAAATAGTGCTAGAATCTTTATAAATCTATATAAACGCCTAGATAATACTAAGAATTAATACCTAAATATCTTTCTAAATACTCTTACTAGATGTGTAAGATAGTATTACCTCTATACTATCTACTCTAAATAATTATAGACGTGCTTGTATAAAGTACTAAATAGTTACTTTAATACTATTATTAACTATAACTAGTATTAGATAAACTAGACTATAATAAGTTTTATATAATACTAGCGTAAGATCCCTAATAAAAGTCTATATAAAGTCCTAAAGGTAATAATTAATAGGCTTACCCTTATATAAAGAGTATTAGGTGTAGACTTTACTAGGAAAATTCCTCTTTATACTACTATTATATAAGTATACTATAAACACCTAAAGCTAAAATAGACTATATTTATTCCTAAGCCTACCTATAAAGCTCTATTTACTAATTTCTATATATTAATCTAAGTTATAATTAATTACTAACCTAATTAGTACTTATAAAAGGCTAATATATACTATACTAATTGCAAATATAACTTTTCTATATAAAGAGGGTAATTACTAGGCCCTTATAAGTAAGAATCTTATAGATAATTTGTACTATTATTATTATAATTTAGATCCTAATTAAATAATATTTATATAAGACTAAAGAAGTATTTTATATACTATAAGGAAGGTTATTAGTCTTTTAACTATCTGCGTAATAAGCGTACCTATATAATAAGGTAGTATATTATCTTCTATAAAGAGTATAATAATAAAACGCCTTTATACAAAACTATTTAGTCCTATATTTAGGATATAAAAGGGTATAATAATAAGAAACCTACTTTTTATAAAGAAGAAAAACAAAGTAAAAATAATAAGAATAGTAATAATTAAGTATTCTACCTAACTACTACTACCTATCTTTATTATATAACTAGTAAATATATTTATAAAATAGAGCTAGAGAAGTATACAGAATAGTTTATTCTTAAAAATTAATACTATATAATATACTAAGATAAACTATAGGATACAGGTATAGTAAGAATTTCTACTATTAGTAAAGTATAGCTAGAGGTATACGTACAAGAGAATCTCTATATAAAGATTAATTAGACACCTAGTAATACTAATATTAGCTTTAGAGATTAAAACTTATAAGGATCTCTAAAAACTATATATATTATAAATCTAATAAGAATAGTTACCTACTATATTCTAGATACTCTAATACTATTCCTATTATTACTAGTAAATGCTAATAAGCTAGGTACCTACTTTAATAATATTTTAGAGATTATTATATAAAAGAATAGCATAACTATATCTATTATATATAAATAGGGACACCCTTTCTTTAATATTAGTAAGAAAGAAACTGTGTCTTTTTTTACTAAATAAGAACTTTATTATCTTTATTAATAATTTAGATATCTTTATATAAAAAGATTTTAGAAGATACTTACTAATCCTAGCTATAAAGTAGATACTACTATACTAAATAAAATTTAGAAGTTTTATTACTACTATTAATTATATAAATAAGCCTTATATTACTTTAAGTTTACTATTAAGGATAATACCTACTTTAACTATAAGATTATTATTAATATTGTACGCATTAGAACTAAAAACGCACTATATATTATAAATATAGATATATTATGTTAAGCTATAATCTTCTTAAAATTAATATCTGTATAAGATGTATAGGAAGCCCTCTATAGATACTAGATTATTATCTACTAAGGTCTACTTAATTATATTATATATAACCTAGGTATAAACTTTATATTAGATAAGTTTAGGAACTATATAAAGATTATTAGTATAACCTATAGGTAAATGTCTATAAAAGCATATTAGGTAATAGAAAAGATAAAGTGTTTGTACACACCTCTTTATAAAGTCTTTAATATTCTGAAGGCTAAACTAAGAAATTATATAGATATAAAGCATATCCTCTAAATAGCTATTAAAGCTATTAATAATACTATAGGCCTAGATAGCCTTATACCTACACTACTAGTCTTTAGCACATATTCTAGAATTAGTATAAATTCTTTTTTATTACCTAATATTATTATACATATAAATACTATATAAAAGGCAATAAAGATATTATAAAAGGAAAGGGATAAGACTAATATTAATTATGCGCTAAATATCTATAATAGTCTATTAGTAGTGCACAAAGTCCTTAAGCTCCTATTTAAATTTAAAGTTATAGTCTAGAGAGAGAAAGGTAGATAGATAGGCCTATATAAGATTAAGGGCATTAAGAATAAAAATATAATTCTTAACCTAAAAAATAGTTTAGTAAAGTTATACTATATATAAGTTAAGCTATACTATTAGAAAGAAGATTATACTCTTCTACTATTATATAAAGTAGATAATATTACCTTTATATAAAGGGATCCTCTAGAGAAGAGGAGAAGAGACTACCTAAAGAAAGATACTATATTTCTTTCCTAAAAGGAGATAAGTAATTAGAAACTATCTCTATAACTCTATATAAAAGGTATAATTATAATACCTAGAGCACTTTTTAAAGAGTTAGACTATATAGAGATAAACGCTCTAATTGCTAATAGCACATTTAAGATTCTTCTCTTTAACCTATCTAAACATAAGGGCAGAATTTTTAACCTCTACTTTATATAAGAACTTAAGGGCAAAACTACTTAACTATATAAAAATTCTACCTTATATTTCCTAGCTACTCTAATAAGGAGAAGAATAAAATTCTTATCTAATTACCTACTATTTAAAGAATAAGCTAGCGTCTACATCTTATATTAAAAGCAAGCCTTTAGGTAATATATAAAATATATTTTAAACTGTAAAATATATTTTAAACTATAAACTATTATCTAGGCCTATATTTAGTCTACTAACAAACTAAACTATATACTTTATACTAGACTACCTAAAGAACTATGTATAAACTTTCTATAAGACATAATCTTTTGTATTATATAACTACTCTATAGTGTAGCTAAATTAGGTCTTTACTAGTTTAAGACCTACTATAACTATTATAAAGAGAAACTTAGTATAAAGAGTTTATAATGTAACCTATATCTGCTTATTACTAATAAAGGAGAGCATACCTTTAGAATTACTAGCCTTTAGATAGATAATACTTTTAGTATTATTAATAAGAACTTCGCATAAAGAAAAGAAGAAGAGCTAAAGAATGTAGCCTTTTATATAAAGAATAAGACTATTCTTACTAAGAACTAATCTATTAAGTTTAATAATAAAAGAATTTAGCTTATATATAAAAAAATTAAGCAAAGGGCCTTTATACAATTAACTCTAAAAATAAAAATACTACTTAGAGATATATAGAGCAGTGTGCGAGAGGCGCCTATATTATATTTATATACTAACTAGAAGCTGTATTTAATTTGTCTATTATTACTTAGACTATATTACCCTTATATAAAGCTATTAAGGTAATAAATATATAAATCTAATAGCAGATTAATAATAATAAGTGTAGTTTTATCTTTATACTATTAAATCTCTATAGCGCAAAGCTATTTATCTTTACTAGTAGCTTAATTGCTAATAATAAGAATCTAAGCTTATAGCTAGAATTCCTAATTGGTCTAAGTAATAAGTATTATATAGGTAATAGTAATAACTTTAATATTCTAGCAAATATTATACACTAGAATTTAACTAAGTATAAAAGAGTAATAAGAAGTGTTCTTACTAGTAAGCTATGTAGTATAGTAGGAGGCTTTAACAATACTATTGCTATTAGCATAATCCTTTAAAAGATTATACATACGCTTAGTCTACTACTAATTTCTATAGTTATCTATATAAATTTAAAGTCTCTTTATAACTACCTTATATAACTAGAAACTATAAATAAGAAGCATCTTATAATTAATATTACATTACTCCACAATCTATATAAGCACCGCAAGATCTCTAAAATTAGATAGATTAATAAAAAGAACAACCCTACTAATGCCTATATAAAAAAGGCCCTAAACTAGACTCTAGAGTCCTTAATCTTTAGTAACACTTTAATAATTACTATTAAAGTATTAGTAGATCGTCTTAAGCCTGTCTATGCAAGCTCTTCCTAGCCTTTATATAGAACTATTCCCTTATTATTTATTTATTCTTTTGTGTAATATATTTATTTAATTTTTTTATACGCACATATTACTTAAAAATGCGCACTTTCTTATCTATGATTTACATAGAAAGAGAAGAGATATAATATATATTTATTTAAAGAAGCGGCCCAATCTATCTTACTACATTACCTTTTTTTAATGCGTTTTTAGCACACCCATAGCTTTCCCTTACAGCATTATACTATACACTAAAAGGTCTGCAATATTTCTCTTCCTAATATTTAAAGAAAAGTCTTTCTATTTTAGTATTAATAAATAATATCTAGCATTGCCTACTCTATTACCTTAGCCCTATCCTATGCAATAATTACATCTAGCACTATAGCTCTACTATACATAAGAACTATATAATTCTACCTAAAAGCCTACTAATATCTAGTACTTAGTAAAGGGCCTAGGCCTAGTTATACTACTATAGTAGTAGGCGCATAAAGTATCCCTAAGACAGCTATACAATTAGACTAATAGCGTATAGAAATATTCTTTGCGCTAAATAACTCTAGTAGCCTATAGATATAGGTCTACACTAGCTAAAAAAATAATATTAATATTATTTAAAGGCATATACGTAATATTAAGTTCCTAAGCATATTTTAAAGTTAGTATTTATATAAAAGTAAACCTATAAGGAATAAAGAAACTTATATTAATAAAGATATTCTAGAAGAATATATAGGTTATATAAGAACTAGTAAAAGAGTAATATATATTCTTTTATCTAAAAGATTACATATAATAAAATTAAAGCTAAAGAAGCTAACTTAGTTGCTAGCTAGTATAAGTGCTATTATTTATAGCAAGTTAGCACTATATAAAAATAAGATATTATATAATAAGAAGTATAGTTTAGCACTATATAAAATAGAAGATTAGCTTAATAAAGAAAAAAAAGAAAAGAGCTAGGGAGAAAAGATACGTATAGAGAAATATTTAAAGTAGAGAATAAAAAGGAAAAAAATAAAGAAAGGAAAGCCTATCTTATATGCCTCTCCGTTCTATCCAGAGCCTTAATTCCTACCCCTTATTAGCGTTTATCTTTCCCTTATCTAACGTTGCACAATTGCCTAATATTGCTACCTAAATAAATAAGACAACTAGGTCCGCCTATTATATAAGGAATAAACTAAGCAAAAGAACTCTTACAAAAAATATATTATTGCCGCAATCTTGTTATTAACTGCATAATTTTACTCTTAACTACTATTAGCCAGACCGCTACTCTACCACTAATAAGTCTAATTGCGCCTTTAACAAATGGTAGCAAAGTATAATAAATAGTTACTTAATAGAATCTTCCTATTAACTAGAGCAAACTAGCTAGAGTAGGAGGCGTACAGACAGGGGAATAATAAATAGATAGGGTAAATATTAGCAAGTAGATAGTTCGTGTAGAGGAAGGGAGAACTACTAACAGCAATCTTAAAAATAAAAAGTTGCTAGTGTCTATACACTATATAGGCAAGGGCACCTAAGGGTGTTAAGGTTTTAATATTGCCGCATAATAGCATTATATAAGAATTATGTAATGCCCGTGCGCCGCGGCCTGTGCGCCGTAGGATTTTCTTCTTTCTATTCGCACTCTCTCTAGAGATAAGCAATTAATACCAAGTTAGTTCTATTATATTATTTTCTTTTCTTATACAATCATCCTGTACACCCTCTACACTTGCCAATATAGAGTATTAGATATCGATGTCTGTATAGCTAGCTGTAGAGTCTATTTGACAAAAACTATATTTTTTCTAGTTTTAAACCTATAAAACTTAGAATTTAGGGTTAGATAGAAGTTTTATATAATACACTAGTAATTAGTACTATTATATTAACTAGTAATTACTATCTAGTAAGAGACTTTAACTTTATACTTTAAGGAATCTTTTTTTAAAGGCTTACTAAGCTTTTATTTAAATTCTAGCTAATTAAAGAGCTTTATTTGATAATTAATTAGCATTATTTTAATAGCATAGGTGCTATAGGTGCCCTATATACCCTAGGTGCCCTAGATACACTAGTAGCATAGGTGCGTATCTTTACGCAACCTTATATATATGCATACTAAGAAAAAAGTAGTATTACTAGTGCACTTTAAGCGTATTTAGTACGCAGGTGTGTATAGGTATACTTAGAGCCGCTTAGGTGCCCTAGGTGCTTATACTCGCTTAAAACTTTTTCTAATATAGGGCAAGATAGAAGATTCTTTTATTACTATAAGTTAGTATAAATATATTTAGAAGTAGTGTAAAACTTATTTAAATATACTAAGGATATAGATTGTTAGCGGGGAAAGTCTTTCTAGATGTCTAATATTTTGTAGTTAGGATCCGCGCCGCTATTCTTAGGCTCCTAAGCAAATATTAAATATAATATATTAGGAATATATCCTAAATATATCCTAAATATATCCTAAATATATCCTAAATATATCCTAAATATATCCTAAATATATCCTAAATATATCCTAAATATATCCTAAATATATCCTAAATATATCCTAAATATATCCTAAATATATTCTAAATATATTCTAAATATATTCTAAATATATTCTAAGTATATTTAAACTAACCTTAGGCTTAGGCCTATCCTCTTCGCCCTCCTATCTATCTATTAGCTTTAGTATATTTAAATTATTATAAAAGCATATCTCTCTAGCCTCCGCTATAGTAATAGCGTTATAGTAGGCTATAATAGTCGTATACTATTCTAAACTAATGTAGCTTAAATATATTAAGAATATAATTAGAATATATATATACCTTTAATTATATTAATATCTTAGCTGCGCAGGTTACTAAAGTAAGTCTATATTTAAATTAGCCTACCTATATTTAAAACTTATATAATAAGATATATAGTCTCTACTACCTAAACAAACTATATATTTTCTAAGTGCGTCTTTAGAGTGCTATGCGTATTATATTTTACCTTAAATATATCAGTAATATATTTATAAGATATTTAAGTATAGCTTATATTTTATAGCATACTAGAGAGCGCTAATAGCTATCTATAGCGCACCTCTCTAAAGTTTATAATAGTCTTGCTATTTATTACGTTAAAGAGTTCTATATTCTTAGAAATGTAACCACCTTTTTACACTTTTTTTAATTACTAAGCAGGGGGCTCTGCTTTTTTTATTATATTATTTGAGATAAAAGCCTTTATCGTGCTACTCCTAGGTAGTTAATTTAACGCCACATACCCTTAGAAATAAACTTCGTCTTTTTATATCTTTTATGTAGTAGCTAAACTTATTAGGAATATATTTAAAATATATTCTAGATCTATTTAAACTAGCTTACAAAGTTTAAAAGGCGATATACTATTATATAAGTGTGTAAGTATATATAGGTAGTATAGGCGCAGCTAGCGTATCAAATAGCAATATTATTGCTTAAAAATATTTAGAACTTATTTATATTATATTAATATTAGTATTCGCTAAACTCTTAGCACTAATTAAACTAGCCTATATACTAATATACTAATATACGCCAGTAATAGTAAATAACTATAAGAGTGAATAACTAGCTAACTTGCCTCGCTAATATTAAATAATACTATTTAGAATATATTTAGAATATATTTAAAATATATTTAAAATATATTTATAGACCCTAGGACTACTACATTATCTTCTTTTTAAACTAAAACTAATCCCTTTTAAATTAAAGCTGCTACTATGCAAGCTATAGCTATTTTTCTTTTCTTACCTCTTTAAACTTTGCCTTCTACTTTTCTAGGACAAGTCTATCTTGCTATAAGGGTCTAATCACCCATTACGCATCTGGTTATAAATAAGATAAAAGTAGTTAAATTTAAATATAAGATACTTATAATAGTATATAATTTTTTATTATAGAAGTCTACTACTTATATAACTATAAACTTTATATTTTTCTAGTTTAACTTTTTATTAGGTTAGAAGTTAAATAAGTAGTCTCTATACTAGGGCTAAACTTTATCTTCTTTCTTTAATACTAGAGTATCTCTCTAGTACTAGTTTACTTACCGCTCCTACTCTTATTAGGACTTAGCTATTTTAGCTTAAATAAATATAAAAACTTCTTAAAACTTTTATTACAAAGCTTTAGCAGACTTTACTAGTTATAAATTCTACTAGTAATAGTTAATAGCTTTTATCTTTATATCTAGCTTAGCTAGGTCTATATTATACCTATACTAGAAGAAAAATAGTACTACTTTAGTAAAAGTAGCTTCTTACCTATTAATAGCTATTTGTACTATAAGGTAGTACAGGGCCTAATGTCATGGATCCATGGCGGCACCCGGCCCGGAACAACGTTGATCCGGCGCTAGGCCCGATTTGGCGTTAGCTCGGCAGCACCCATAAGGTGCTGCCGCCCTGCCTGCCCACTTGGCATAGCAGTATTTCATGTACTAGGAATCAACTTACCTTTATCCCAACTATCGCGGGCCCGAACCCTAACACTATACTGCTATCACTTCCCCTCAGGGTTCTAGCTGCGACAGGCCCACCGACCAGGGCGCCAGCGATCGGATCTACGCGAGCCAGTACGACGACGAATCGGAGAATTGCGCGACGACGAATCGGAGATCCCGCGATCGCGTGGCGTGCCCGGACTTGGGGCGCAGTGGTGTGCGTACGAGCGACGACGCGGTCGACAACAACACGTAGAAACTTGACTTAACTAAGGACATCCTCCCTCTTAGGCGCAACTGACGTTGTAGAGAGTAGGCAGACAGTAGGGCTGGACGCGCAGGTTGACGCGTGTGCCGCTACAGAACGTTAGCGGAGAGGACGACTTGACAAGGACCTGGCCCTCCCTACTACGACTTCACAGTGATTCATAGTGTTTTATAGCAATAGAAGTGACATCTAGGGCAATTTAGCAGAATGGACATCAGTAAGAGATCTGGCTGGCGACTTTTGTATAACACCGCCTGAGGTGCCAAAGACCGCACCTTACCCGCAACCGCAACATCAACTTCGACTTATAACTTCGACTCACCCGCTGCCAATGGCATCCAGCTACCCCCGCGTTAGCGGTACGTACGACGAGCAAGGTCGACGCCGCGCACCCCAATCTCCTATGCTAGGCAGTTTCGACTTTGGCAACACGGACTCGCCTACGCCGCAACCTTGCGGGGCTGGAGACCTAAAGAACTTTACCCTATCCTTCGCAGAGACCTTTGCTCGTAGTCGGGTAGGTGTAGACGATACTCAAGAATCCACTACTATCGCGGGTGACTCGCAATCTCAGTTACTAGTTATCCCCGCTATAAACCCACGAGCTAGACCTGCGGCTTAGGACACTTGACTGCCGCGAAACACATCCCAATATTTCAACACAACAACTAATAGGATTAACAACATCTTTGACGCAACTAAGTTTGAATAACGCAACGTTCCGCGTAACACCCGCCGCGTGACGATTTAGACACCTCAACAATCTCCTAACCAAGGCCGCTCACGCGAGCAAGTACGTTAGTCACCGGTTCGAGGAGCCTTGCGCTCAAAGTCCGATAGTCGCAGCCCTGAGGACATACAAGCACCCAAGAAAGCGTTACCTCAGATCCGCTTCAAGTCCCCACCTCCGCTCACGCGCGACGACCGACGACGTACTTCCTTAAGAGCCTCCAACTTATTTGTAGAAGCCCGTAGCCTAGTTAACAAAGAAGGAGGACTGGGTTACAACCTAGAAGTACAATATAAGGATGCCCAAGGAGAATGGGTAGAAAAGACGTTTCAACTGACGGACGCCGCTAAGTTCGCCAAGGACGTACAGGCCCACCCTGACGCCTGGTTTGACGTCATCGTTAAGTGCGCAAAGTCTGGGGAACAACTAGCGGAGAAACTCTCTTAACTTAACGCATTAGAATCTACGTTTCAACGACTGCGTAACGCATACAACTCTGCAGGTGGCACCAACCCCGAGGCTCATAAGCAACTACAACAAGCATATAACGCCCTACTGGACTCTTATAAGCAGCAAGAAATCGACTTAGCCTCTGCTAAAGACAAGCTAAAGGACATCCTTACTTATTTCCGTCAGACAGTGCAGGCAGGACAAGAGTTGCAGAGCAAGTTCAACAATACAATGACCGCTAACCAGAATGCGAACACCAAGCTTCATAACGTAAAAGCTGACTACCAGTATGCCGTCTAGGATGCTCAACACCTCAAGCACGACTTGCAGCAGATAGAACAACAAGCACTACTAGCCAAGAAAGCGGCTTACGTAGCTAAGGATAAGTTGAAAGCTCTAAGACAACAAACCACTCGTCAAACCTATAACGTGATAGGACGAGGGCAACCTCTCCCACGTAATTAGTTTAATAGGTCGCCTTCTCTTCCCCGCGGCACTGGTCGCGCGCGCTCTCCCCGACGCGATGTCTATACGCCGAACAGCGATCCCGCTCTCAACTATTATCCAGCCGGTTCGGCTTACAGTAGGTTTACCCATGCTTGTCCCAACAAGAACCCATACCGTGACACTGGATACGAACGACAAGATTTGCGCGGCAACCGCGAGGATGCATATGAACCCTAAGACTACGACCAGGAAGATCGCGATCGATTTGACCACCGCGATCGACGCGACGACCGAGACCGACGCGACGACCGTGACCAACATAATGATCGGAGAGATTCAGAGCGACCTTTCAGCGCGTCTTACGTATCGCTTGCGACGGGTAGAGAATCGCACTATAAGGCACCTAAGATAGAGTCCTTTAGCGGGAAAGATAAGGAAGACTACAAATAATAGCGTATACAAGCGATTGACAAAGCCATCACGCTTCTGTTAGAAGAACACAAGGTTCGCTATGTCTATTACTTCATTAAGGACGATACTTGGAGTTTGGTGTACCCGATCCTTAACTTGGTTAACACCTTAGACAACCTACTAAGACTGTTAGATGAGA
Organism: Laburnicola sp. R22_1; assembly: GCA_014281115.1. Taxonomy (NCBI): domain Eukaryota; kingdom Fungi; phylum Ascomycota; class Dothideomycetes; order Pleosporales; family Didymosphaeriaceae; genus Laburnicola; species Laburnicola sp. R22_1. The sequence continues at coordinate 2,605,639 of JACONQ010000007.1, forward strand.
CTTATATGTCCTACAACCGCATTATCGAAGCCGAGCAGAAACTCTACAACAACTCCTTACAATGGAAGAAGGGCGAGACATTTGCGCAATAGCAAGGACAATTCCTATTAGTTATCAACTTACTTAGTATGGATGAGATGGGCAAAGTACGTCACGCTCGCCGACTCATAGATAGTCAATTGGCCCGTCAAGCCTCCGCCAGCTCAATCCCGAACGAGAGCCTTATGGCCTTCCTTGCCCGCGCTCGTCAACTGCACTAGTACAATCTCGACATTAACAGCCAACTACACTCCGGTCCAAAGAAGTCATCCACAAGCATATTAGGAAAGGATTAATCGCGTAAACGTTCTCCAAGCGATAGGATACAGACACGCAAAGCGCCGCGAGCCCTTACCTAGAAACGCACCATAGAAGAACGTAACCGCATGAGCAAGTTGGGACTATGCTTCAAGTGCGGCAAACCCGGTCACATATTGCGGGATGAATCCGCACCCTGCAAGGGCAAAGACTACGTCCCTTCCAAGGACATACCTGCCCTAGCCGCCGCAATTAACACTGCCTATGTAGAGGATGCTAATGACAACAAGGACAGCTTCGCTTATGAGAGCGAGACAGATGAGGATTCGGAAAACGAGGCGCTCCCAAACTAAATCGCGATCGGGAGCAACCTTGGCGTAGGACCCAGAGGGAGGTCAAACGTACTATTCGTCGACTTAAAGCCGCTGCCAGTTATCATACCCTAGATGAACCCGCCGTTATCCACGCCGTTTCCGCGCTCGCCTTGGACGTCAACCCTATGCTGGACGCGTCCAGACAATTAGAATTTGACTGTCACATCAAACTTCCAGTTGCACGAAAATGGTTGCGCGCACGCAGTCTAGTGGACACAGGAGCTACCACTTGTTTCATTCATCGTCAGACAGTCAAACAACACCAGCTCAAAGAAATCACGTTGGAGCGTCCCATTGGTCTCGCTCTGGCAGACAGTAACTTATTCGGAAAATTACGAACTGCAGTCGAAGTCGCTATCAGACATGGAACGCATACTAGCATAGTCTTGTGTTACGTTACTGAGATTGGCAAGTTCGACGTCTTACTTGGTATGAATTGGATGGATCATCATAGGCCAGTACCAGCGTTTGGAGAAACAAGGTCCCTAAGCTTTGAGTCGACTCACTGTCTGGTGAACTGCTTGGACGGCGCTATGCCCAACAAGATCTACGACAACAAGCCACCTGACAGTGCTACCTAGAAAAAGACAGCAAAGAACGGAATAGACATAATCTCCGGCCGCGCGGCTGCTATGATAATTTCGAAGGATCCCAATTCAGCTATTTTCATCAAACCACACCATTGGGAGCGTCTTAAAGCACTCGACTCAGGCGGAGACAACTCCAATAACCTCCGTGAGCATATCGCAGCCAACCTTTGCGCCACACAGCATTGCGCGGTGTCTGAGGCCGACTTCGAGAAGTATATGAGAAAGATGGAGAAACCTGCGCTCACCCGACAACAAATCACGGAGCTACTGCCGTTATTCTTGTCCGACTTCGCTCATGGATTCGACCCAAAGGAAGCGAACAAACTGCCGCCACACTGACCAGGAATCAATCACGCCATAGATCTGGATCCAGATGCAGCCGTTCCAAGGCCAAAGATCTACAGGCTAACACGAAAGGAGTGTAAGGCAGTTAAGACGTACATCGACGAGATGCTAGGCAAAGGCTTCATTCGTCCTAGTAGCTCACTATACGCCGCCCCAGTCTTGTGCGTTAAGAAGCCTGGAGGCGGGTTGAGGATATGCGTCGACTACAGAGCCCTCAATACAGCCACAAAGAAGAATCGCAACGCACCTCCTTCCATTAAAGAAACTATGGCACGTCTGACCAAGGCCAGAATCATGAGCATCGTCGACGTCATAGCGGCTTTCAACGCTGTACGTGTCAAGGAAGGAGACGAGGAAAAGACCGCCTTTCTGACAAGGTACGGCTTATACGAATATCTCGTCATGCCGTTTGGATTATGCAACACACCTGGAACCTTTTAATCATACATTAACGATGTCCTGCGACAGTACCTAGACGACTTTTGCACGGCGTATCTGGACAATATACTTATTTACTCTAACAACGAGGATGAATATGAGAAACATGTCCAACTTGTAGTGGGAAAACTCGTCAACGCCGGACTCTACTTGGACATCTATAAGTTACAGTTCAAAGTGAAGCGAGTCAAGTACCTCGGGTTGATCTTGACGACTAACAGCATCGAAATGGACCCCACTAAAGTCAAGACTATACAGGAATGGCAACTTCCTCGCAGCGTCAAAGACGTTTAAGCCTTCTTAGGATTTGCCAACTTTTACAGACGGTTTATCCTAGGCTTCAGCCAACTCGCCCGTCCTCTCACCGAACTTACAAAGAAGACTAAGAACCGCGTTAAGACGTTTTCTTTAGCACTAGACTCCGCCGCAGCTCAAGCTTTTAAGCGACTCAAGCAAGCTTTTACTAGTGCGCCAATACTGGCCCACTTCAACGCCGACTTGGAGACTTGGCTCAAGACCGACGCGTCCAACTTCGTCACTGCAGCGGTCTTGTCACAGATGCACAATGGCGTACTCAAACCTGTCGCTTACTTATCACACAAGATGAACCCCACGGAGTGCAACTATGAGATATACGACAAAGAACTCCTTGCGATAGTGCGCGCCTTCGAAGAATGGCGATTTGAGCTGTCTGGTACCAAGACTCCAATTGACGTTATTTCTAATCACTTAGCATTGCGCTACTTTATAACTAACAAGCGACTGAACCGTCGTCAAGCTCGCTGGGCCGAATTCCTTTCCGAATTCAACTTCCTTATAAGATACAGGCCCGGGAGCCAAGGCGCAAAGCCTGATGCACTCACTCGACGCCCAGGCGACCTCCCCAAAGACGCGCACGATGAACGCCGACAACACCAGGTGCAGACCATCCTTAAGCCGCATCACGTTGCGCCTAAAGCCTGCACCGACGGCGGCCCGCAAGCCCATCACAGTCCTGAGGACGGTGATGGCCGCGACGCGACGAACGAGAGCAGCTCCCAACATGCAGTATACATGGCGCAGATCTTAACGCACGATTATACGGACAACATTGCAAACCTGGCTTTGATGACGTACCTTGTCAGCGAAGAGGATTACGTCAGTGAGGAGTCTATGGAAGAATCACTAGCGTTGTTATCTTTGGCACCCATGCAGTCGCTGGAGACGGAGGAGGAGACAAGGATGAATCCTCTCGTCGATGACAGCGACTCTAACAAGGATCTCGTCACCAGAATTAAGGAAGCGTACCCCGCCGATGAAGACCTGCAGGAAATTATAAGGGCAAAAACCAGTGGCCACTGACGAATCCCTATAGCACTCATCCACGACAAGAAACTCCGCATTGAACTGGGGGATTGCCAGATAAGGGATGGGTTACTCTACGTCAGAGACAAAGTTTACGTACCCAACGACGCCCGCCTACGCACGGCGGTTATAAAGGACTCTCACGACGAGCTTTGCGCAGGTCACCCCGGCAAACACGCCACGTACAATGGACTCAGCCGATGGTATTACTGGCCACGCATGACTACCGATATCGCACAGTATGTCCGTAATTGTCTCACCTGTCGACGGTCCAAGGTCAACAAAGAAGGGAAACACGGATTACTACAGCTACTGCCTATCCCTGACCGTTACTAGGAGTGTATATCTATTGACTACATCACTGAATTACCAGCATGCAAGAATCACGGCAGAACTTACAAGGGTATACTTGTCAGCGTGGACCGCCTGTCCAAGAAGAAGAAGTTCATACCAGTCACGGACCTGAAAGTCACGACGCTAGTACGAGCGTTCGTTGAGCACGTCTAGCGGGAGGAAGGATACCCCGCGCAGATCGTCAGTGATCGAGGTGCCCAGTTTGTCTCATATTTCTGGAGACGGTTATGTCAACGCCTAGGTACCAAACCAAAGATCTCGACGTCACACCATCCTGAAACAGATGGCCAGACAGAGATCGTCAACGCATGGCTCAAGCAATACTTAAGAGCGTACGTCAACTACCAACAGGATGATTGGGCCTTTTACCTGCCCATGGCAGAGTTCGTCGCCAACAACCAGGTCAGCACCACGACTGGCGTCTCTCCGTTTATGGCGACCAAAGGATACTTGCCACGCTCAACGATCCACGAACCCAACGCTTCCACGACCACGCTGTCCGCTCCCGCACGCACAGACCAGAGGAGAGCAGACGAACTTGTCGCTAGGATGGAAGATATACGGAGATTCTGTCAGGACAATATGGCCTGGGCGCAAGCAAAACAAGCGGAATACGCCAACTTGGACCGCATGCCTGCCCCCAAGCTACGCGTTAGTGACAAAGTCATGCTTAATATGCGGTTTATTAAGATAACTTGTCCAAGTAAGTCGTTGGACATGAAACACCGCGGGCCCTTCACCGTTACCAGAGTTATAGACAACTCCGCCTATGAACTCGACCTGCCACCGGAGATGGGTCGCGTGCATAACGTTTTCCACCCATGGTTGTTACACCAACAGGCCAACGATGCACTACCTGGACAGAAAGTGGAACCCAAAGGTTAGATTAACATTGACATAGAGGATACATCGGACTATACAATTAAAGCTATACTGAACTGTCAGGTTAATGGTGATCTCCAAGACCCATACCGCCGCAATAAGAAAGGCTTGCTTTAGTACTTGGTCGAATGGGACAACTACCCTAAAGGCCCAGACAATCCATCTTGGGAGCTATGGATGCTACTGATCGACGCGCTGGAAGCGGTTGACCAGTTTCATCGCGACAATCCACGCAAACCCGCAAAACACGCCAACTTTAGGGACTTAGCTGCTCGACAAGAGGTATTAGCGCATGAGATCAGTGCCATGTACGCCGTGACGTAAGTACGACAGGAACGCTCCGCCGTCGCAGCAAGTAACCAAGTCGTTTATCACGGTCATGCGCGCCTTGCCAGAGGAGGTTGCCGCTACTGCGCCGGTCAAAACGACCTGTTCAGACTTAGTCACCGCTACTAGGCACATCGTCGCAATACCGCTGTTAAGCGGTTACAAACTGAAGTTGAACAACAAAGGCACTTAGAATAGTTCACAATGATCTGCGATAATTGGGAATGGTTTGCGATGGCACTTTGGACACAACAAGTGGTTACAAGGTGTGGTTATAAGCCTCGTCGGAACTTGAGGCTATTGAAGGGGGGGGTAGTGTCATGGATCCATGGCGGCACCCGGCCCGGAACAACGTTGATCCGGCGCTAGGCCCGATTTGGCGTTAGCTCGGCAGCACCCATAAGGTGCTGCCGCCCTGCCTGCCCACTTGGCATAGCAGTATTTCATGTACTAGGAATCAACTTACCTTTATCCCAACTATCGCGGGCCCGAACCCTAACACCTAATACTTTTAATCCTATTATATAAAAGTATAGAAGTATGCCTTAATTATAAAGTTTATATATTCTATAGTACTATTAGTTTCTAGGTGCTTAAAAGAGAATAATCTCTTTTAGATCTTTATTCTCTTATATAGATACTTTCGCTACTTTCTCTTTTTTTAATGTATTTTTAGCATACCCATAGCTTTCCCTTACAGCGTTGTACCGTATACCAAAAGGTCTGCGATATTTTTCTTTCTAATATAGATACTTCTAAAAGTTGCTTATAAATTAACCTTTGCAGTTAGAAGTTATAGCGTTAAGAAGCTAGTAGTAGACTATAATATAATAAAAAAACGCTTCTACTATAGTTTTTATCTCTAAGTCTAGTAGGGGGATTAAGACTATTTCTTTTCTTAGCTTATTACACACTACTATTATATTTATATTTCCCTTACTTATTAGAAGCTTAGTAATAAAGTCTATAGAGATCTTCTTCTATATCTAGTTAGAAAGAGGAAGAGGTTTTAGTAACTCTTATTTTATATTCCTCTATAGCTTAGTTCTTCTATATATATTATAGTTCTTAATAAATCTATAAATAAAGTCTAATATTCCTAGGAAGAAGTAGGATTAGGCAATGTAAGACTGCCGCATGGCTGTATGGTCGGTCCTTGGTCACATGACCTCGGCCGGAATAACCTTATGCCTAGCCTCACCCATACATCTTCAGGCCCTCGGTCCTCTATAGTAATAACACACCTCTTTTCTTATAGTCAACCTATATTACTATAAATTACTGTGATCTCCACTATCTTACAGTTATGAGCCTGGCACAACGCTTATTGCGCACCCTCTGAAACTCCTTACTAGTCAGTCCTGCTGCCACATTATCGCTCGCACGGACTAGAGTAGAGTTTTCACAATAACGCAAAAAGTCATTTGTAAAAACTACGATTACAGTTACTATGTAAAACACTATAAGACTCCGAATTACGACAAAAAGCCCACACTAGTGGCTAAACACGCGAAAAGTCATCGTAAACGCGTTATAATGGCAACGCTAAAGGACGAAAAAGTCATACTAAAAGGGATGGACAACTTTAAACCATGGTACACAGTTTTTAAACGTACCACGCGTACACTACGCGTTCTAAAATACGTTAACCTAGAGACTATAAACCTTGTGGTGCTAAAAGACGTTAAATCTAACCCTAATAAAAACCTTAATATTGCAGTATGGAAAGAGAAATACAAGCGCAAACAAAAACGTGAGAAATCGCTAAGTAAGCTTAAAAGCCACATTACGAGTATAGTAAGGGACAATATACTAATTTCTATGCCTACTAACTATACTATTGCAGAACAAATTAGGTTCCTTTATAAGAACTACTTAAAACCAATAGTTATAAAATAAGAAGAAGCAGACTATTAATACAATAAGGCGAAGAAGTACACGCCTAGTTGCTAGTTAATTAAGGACTAGATAAATGACTTCTAAATTCATCTCAACAAGGCCATTAAACTAAAGGTTCCAGCTATCTAGGGTTTCGCTCCCTAGCTTAATCTTCTTAAGGTCTTTCACACTATTAATTTAGGGTTTGCAGCAACAATAAACAAAAAAGTTTATAAGGCCTGTTTAGTATATATTAACGCAGAACTTAACCTACTAGCTTTAATAGTCTACACTATACTAGCTGTTATTAATCGCGTAGGCGTTATTGTTACACTAGAGCAACTTATTATAGTCCCTGCACTACCACTAAGTATACCCAATAAGGTATCTATTGCGGTGCTTATTTAACACTACTAAATAACACCGTACCTACACAGCTTAAATAAGGGCAATATATAAGACACTACTCATACCGCGCTTAATAGAGTATAGTCTCTTTACTATACAGATGCGAGAAATTAGAGCTGTAGCTTAACGCCTTTAAACAATATAGGAGGACTTTAGAATAATAGAAAGCGCACTAATACTAAGATCGCTAGTAGTTCGTAAAGAAAGTCTTGTCCTTGTGGCAAAGGCAACACCCACCTAGGTAACCTATAATGGGGAGCTTATCTATATATCTGCACCTGGCTGTAAGAAATTAGGTTTAAAATTAACCCAGCTTACGTTAAATCCATTTAAAGATATAGTAAGGTTACTAGATAGGCTAAGCTGCTTAATAAAATACAAATAAGAAAGAAGGCAAAGTAAGATCGCATTACACCTATAGGTTATATTAACACTAGCAACTAAGCCTCTAATAGAGAATACAAATAGGCACACATAATAAAATACCTTATAATAAGTAATAAGTAACGTCTAACCTTAGTACTCTATTACTCTTAGATCCTTAATTGTGGTTTGGACATACACGTCTATAATAAGCCTAATAAGTTTATATAGATTTGTCCTATAATACTAGACAAAAGAATTAGTTATAGAGAAGACTTAGTGGAAATCGCCGTATGGGGTAAATACGACATCGAAATCCAGACACTAGGTGGACCTATAAGGACTATATTAAGGAACGTTGCCTTATGTCTAGGCTTTATCACCTCACTAGTGTCGCTCTTAAGGCTTAGAGGAAAAGATATCCACTTTAACTTAGGGCGTAAATGCCTATATATAAAGGATAGCACTAAAAATCCTATTTAGGCAATAGTTAAACCTATAGGCGGTTACTATGTTCTAGTGGACTAACGGTCTCCCCTAGCACCACTAGAGGACTATACTAATAGACCTTTTCTAGCGCTTGCCAACAAAAGGAGCTATAAGAAACCCTCCATTACACTACTACCTAACCGCACGTTATCTAGTCTTTACGCACACGTCTTAATGGGCTATGCTAGAGCTAAATTAATAGAGAAACTAAGTTACAACGTTGCTAGTATAGCTTTGCTTACATCTCCTTCCCCTAGTATATAAGACTGCGAATAATGCAGAGTTAATAAGGCTTTATAGATTATCTTATAGAGATCTAATAGAGAGCACTAACCTACGCGTGTATTTAAAGCTATTACTATTAATATTATTGCACTTAACGCTAAATCTCTTATGGGCAACTAGTATATCTTTTATAGTTACTATCTTGTCTCTAAGACCTATATAGTGTATGGTATACCTAATCGATCTATAGATGTCCTGGATAGAGTCTTTAAACTTATAGATAGATATATTAAACGTCGCTACAACGCCAGCCTAGTGTTCGTACTAATAGATAGAGAGAGAGCTTATGGGTTTTAGAATGACCTTAGTGTAGTTGAGCACTATAAATAACAAGGCATTACTATATAGCTCTAGTCCCCTAACACTATAGAATAATTAGGCCATGTAGAATAGTTAGAAAAGATGCTAATTACTATGTCTTAATTACTTAGGACTACGTCTAACCTTCTACTTTACCTGTGCGAAGAGATGTACGTCTATGCGGCATATCTACTTAATTAGACTCCTATTAAATTATTAAACTAGACTACACTATTTAATGCTGCACACAGCAAACTGCCCTCTATTGCTTATTTACGCATTTATAGATGTAGAGTATACTACCTTTATAAGAAGATTTCCTAAATAGATAAGCTTTTCCTAAGGGCGCTTATTAGTTACTTAGTAGGTGTAGACTCACGTAATATCTACTATATATGGGTACCAAAAGCTGTATCCCGCGGACATAGAGGCAAGGTTATTTAAACAAGGGATATTACCTTTAATAAAGAACTATTCTTTAGGTCCACTAATAAAGAGAGCCTACTTAGCATTTAGTTAGATTGAGCCATCGACAATATTAAGGTTAAAGAATTAGAAAGTGAGCAGGAAGATTCTAATAAGTACATAAAGACGCTAAGCTGTCTATCCTTCTTACTAAAACCCTACTCGTAGGTAAGAAATCAGGCCAAGCTTATAATGTACACTATGGCAGAGATGCACACCCTTTACTAGTTTCTATAGTTAATTAGACCTCCGCGCCGCCAATGTTAGTAACAGCTACACCACTAACGCCCTCTTAGTCCTCTACGTCCCCTACACCTATATTAATAGGACTTCCTGCGCAAAGAAAGCGATATAGGACTAATACCTATCTCTAAACTACTAACGTGTTGCCTAAATGCACACGAAATTCTACTGCTAATACCATCTAGACTTATTAGAACACGTTTATATCGGCCTCACTACTAGACAAAGTGCCCTAATTAATCGCACTATTATGGCGAGTCTACAGAGACTAGCTTTCGCCCCTACCTTAATTTTAGAATAGTGTTCTGAAACTCCCTATATAGTTTAGAGAAGGCTTTATGGCAGCTGCAAAGAAGGAGCTAAATACTATTGCTAGAAAGAAGACATACACTAAGATTCTGCTCTTAGAGTTTTCTCTAAGCACTAAAGTCTTGCCACTTATATAGGTCTTTACATATAAATTTAATTAAGGCTATCTAGCCAAGTTTAAAGTAAGGATTGTTATAAGAGAAGACTTGTAGACTGTTGTGGGTGACACCCATGCTGCTACTCTTACTATACGAATATTTTGCGCTCTTATGGCAATTGCCGCCTACTTTAATATAGATATATGTTAATACGACGCTATTAATACTTTTACCAACGCCAAACTTTTTAAACCTATTTACACCTTTTAACTAGAAGGTTTCTATAATAGTGGGCACTACTGGCAACTTTATCGCGCCCTTTATGGCCTTAAGACGTTACTACTACTCTGGTACGAAGACTTTATAATTACACTTAAGAGCTTTAGTCTATTTCTAGTACTTAACGCACTCTGTCTATGGAGAGACAACCGTATTATTGTCTTTTTTTACGTGGACAATATTATTACTATAGCCCTTCTAGGTTATTTATTCTTTCTTAACGCTTTTAAACGCAAGCTTGTTAAACAGTATAAAATTACCAACTTGTAAGGCTAAGAAAACTCTACTTTCTATGGTATTACCACATATAGAGACCGCGATAATAGTCATCTTTAGTTGTTACAACGTGACTATATCTAGAAAATCTACGCCAAATACCTAGCACCTTAAAAGTTGTCCTGGACTAAGGCACCTACTTTACCTCTACTTTTTAAGGAGCTTATACTATTAATAGAGTCTAAGAATAAGGACGCATCTTATTATTACTCTTAGATAGTTGGATCTATTAGCTACGCCGCTAGTGCTACACGTCTAGATATTGCCAAAGCTTATTTAAAATTGGCTAAATTCCTTACTAACCCTGGCCCCAAACACTTATTAGCTACATATTAGTACCTCGCATACTTATATTACTCCTAGGACCTAGCACTACACTACTCTATAGACTACACTACTCTGTATCTCTATTAAAAAGATACTAAAGAGACTAACTTCTATAGCGCAACTAACGCGTCTTACGCTAATTATAAGGTAACCCGCAAGTCCTTATAAGGCTATATCTTCTTCCTATTTAGCGGTCTAATTAACTAGAAAGCAACGCTCTAACGCTGCGTTATTAAGTTAACTACTAAAGCCGAACTTATCTTACTCTCTGTAGGGTACACTAAGTACTACTAGTGGTCTAGGATCTTTAATAATCTTTACCTAAACTTTAAGAAATAACCCTCTATATACTGTGACAATAAACAGACAATTTGTCTACTAGTTACAAAGTCCCTTTAGCTAAAGACAACCCTTTAACACGTAGATATATACCACTATTAGTTATAGGAATAGGCACTATAAGGAACTATTACTCCCGCTTATATTAAAACTAACTCTTAGCCTACTAACAGCCTTATAAAACTTCTACCTAAATAGAAGTATTAGGAATAGTTAAAGCTCTTATAACTTAAGCCTATTCTAAAGCAGATTATAGGTAAATAAGTAGAGTCTTTAAGCTCTTACACCTCTACGACCTTATAGTAGAACATTGGCGGTTTAGGTAACCTATAAATCTTACTCTGTTTCTACGCCTATAGTCTCTAGAATTACTATGTTTTACTGTGTTAATAAGGCCTATAGCTATGCGCTTCTCTAGTCCGATGCTCCTTTATCTCTACATGTTAATGAGGCACATGGCCACGCGCCCCTCTAGTCTAATATTGCCCTTAAGCACTGCTCTGTTCTAGCACCCTACTTTCCCTATGTTTTATAGTGACAAGACCTTATATGTATTATATTATAGCTCTAGTAAGAAGAATCTTAACGTCTAACGTAGAGCACTATCTATTAAGAAGTTAACAATAGCTAATAACTATCTACACCTAGGTGGATTAACTACCTATCTTGCGGATTAGTTCCCTTAGTACCTACACACCCAAGGCACAAGTCTAGGTATTAGTAAGGAGTTCTGTCTCCTTGTGCTGGCGCAGCTATATAAAGTAGTTCCGCCCACTTACGCTAAAGTTAATTACACTAGAGTTATTAAGACAGCTTACATTAATAATAAACATGGGTAGACCTTAGCACTAGACTAGGACCTACCTTTTCTTATTTTAAGACTAGACTCTCCTATAAGGTACGCCCTTACTTGCTGGCCTAGCTATATAGAATAGTTACAATTGTTTACGCTAGTACCTAGGCAGACTGCTTTCTTATAGTAATTTTATATTAAAACAGACCCAATCTACTATTATAAGCTATATACTAAGGACACTTAGACGCTAACCTACACATAGATAGCTTAAGTAACCTATTAGTCTTACTCTATCCTAGCGGTTTAGGTAACTAATAAATCTCACTCTATTCTTACACTTATAGTCTACAAAATTACTATGTTTCACACTATTAATAAGGCATATAGCCACGCGCCCCTCTAGTCTAACACTATGTTAATAAGGCACATGGCTACGCGCCCCTTTAGTCTAACACCTTTTAGCTTACTTACACTGTTGTTATAGTGTTTTAGGGTAACTTTTATAGTAAGTAGCCTACACAAGAACCTGCTAACAGCTTCTTTTTCTTCCCCTTACTAAGGTTAGGAGTTGTTTATTGCCTATCGCGCTATTTTAACTTTATCTCTTATCGCCACGCATACCTGTTTTGACTTAGAACCTAGAATCTCTTAGATTACTACTATTGGCAATCTAAATGGGGTGTGTAAGACTGCCGCATGGCTATATGGTTAGTCCTTGGTTATATAACCTTGGCCGGAATAACCTTATGCCTAGCCTCACCTATACACCTTTAGGCCCTCGGTCCTCTATAGTAATAACACACCTCTTTTCTTATAGTTAACCCATATCACTATGAATTACTGTGATCTCTACTATCTTATAGGCAACTATTTTATAGGTAATCTTCCTTTCTAGATACCTAGATATAGGAGAGTTATAGACTAGAGCAACTATTATTATCTATAAAGGTTCTTAGTCTGGAACCTATTTTTATTTCTAGTATTAGAGGTAATTAGTATTATTAATATTGCATTTTTATATAGCAACCTTTAGGTTTAAAAAGAAAAAAAAGTGCGCTTATAGTAGAGAATATACTTTTTTACTTTCCTTAGTATAAAATCTCTTTCTAAGCTATAAAACTATAGTTTATTTAAGTCTAGGTTTACTAGGAGGTATATTTCTAGTTTAAGAGAAAATTCTCCTAGTAGGTAAGAAAAAGAAAACTAGCATTCTTTATATTTAGCTTTGCTCTTTCCTTTCCTAAGAAAGTTAAGCCTCCTAGGTAGGGCTTATATTACTAGGGCTATAAATATTTAGAGTCCTATATTTTTATTCTCTAAGGGGACTTTCTTAAAAAGTTAAATTTTATAAAACTTAACCTAATTATCTTTAGTATTTATAGGCATATCTTACTAGTATTATAAAAGGGCGTTTATCCTTAAGTTAATAGTCTCTAGTCTATACTAGAATATTATATTATATTTGCTAAGAGTATTAGTCTAGCGTATATACCTTTTATCTAATCTTCTAGACTTTATAAAGTATATAAGATTTTTATAATTAGTATAACGTGTTTATACTGTGTCCGTGCACTCAACGCCCGGATTCAGTCAACGCCCCGCTGAACGCAAACCACCCCAAATTTCAACACGCCATAACGCCACCAATATGAGCTCAATTGAGGCTGCAATTAAAGAAATAGAATCGCTAAGGTCAGAAGAGTCTTTCTCTTATACTAAGATCGCTAGCAAGCATGGCGTTAATCGAAGTACGCTGTCGCGAAGGCACCAAGCGATTCAAACGACGCGTGCAACTGCGGGGTTTAACCAACGGAAACTTAGTCCCCAACAAGAGCAGGAGCTTGTACAATACATTAAAGGGCTTACAGCGCGTCACTTACCACCTACAAGAGAGATGATACGAAATTTCGCGTTAACAATAGCCAAGGAGCTAGTGAGCAAGAGCTGGGTTACTCGCTTCATCAACCGACACAACATCCATCTAATCTCTTAATGGGCAGCTAGTATGGACAGCAATCGCCACCAAGCCGACTCAGGGGATAAATACAGCCTGTATTTTGATCTTCTGGGTGCCAAAATCAAGGAATATGACATTGAGCCTCGTCACACGTATAATATGGATAAAAAAGGCTTCTTAATTAGTATCACTAGCCGATCAAAACGAGTGTTTAGCAGACGAATGTGGGAGAATAAGGAGGTTATAGCATCTCTCCAAGATGGCTCTTGTGAATGGATTACCCTCCTAGCGTGTGTTTGCGCTGATAGATCAGCCTTGCCGCTAAGCCTCATCTATTAGGCTACTAACAAGGCTATACAATTAAGCTGGGTAGAGGATATTAAGGCAGGAGAGCACTTAGTACACATTTACTTGTCGCCTTTAGGCTGGACAAACAACAATATCGGCCTTGCCTGGCTTGAATAGGTGTTTAATCGCTACACTAAGGCAAAAGCTTAACAGTCTTATTAGTTACTTATCCTTAATGGCTATGGATCTCACGTTACTATGGATTTTATTGACTATTGCGACTGTAACAGGATACTCCTAGCCATCTTCCCTCCTTATTTAACCCACACGCTTTAGCCACTTGATGTGGTTCTATTTAAGCCTCTATCAACTGCGTACTTAAAGGAGCTATCAGATCACCTCCACCAGAGCCAGGGACTCCTCCCTATTAAGAAAGGGGACTTCTTCCCTCTATTCTGGGAGGCCTGGACGAGCTCTTTTAAGGAGGAGACGATACTTAAGTCTTTTAAAGCAATAGGCATATCACTATTCAACCTAGAGGTTATACTTAAAAGGTTCACTAACACTACCCTAGATAAGCAGGAATTGCGAGAGAGCTCTACGTCAGTACTTAGCGGATCTAACTGGCGTAAACTAGACCGCCTTGTACGATCCGCAGTAGAAGATTAGAGTAGTAAGGACGCGCAGAAGCTTAGCCGCTCACTCTACTACATCTCAGTTTAAAATAAGTTACTTCACCATGAGATTGCTGGGTTAAGAGAGGCTCTTACTACGAAAAAGAAGCACAAGAAGAAGGGAAAACCTCTAGATCTGCAATAACGTCAAGAGTACTATGGGGGGGCGGTTTTCTGGTCACTAAGGAAGGTTAGGGAGGCTCGCGTACGTCAGTCTGTAAAGGAACAAGAGGAGAAGGAGCAGAAGCTTTAAAAAGCTGAGAAGGCTAAGTTGAAGAAGGCAGCTAAGCTATGCAAGGAGAAAATTGCAGAGGAGAAGCGTGTGGCGAGGGAGGCAGCCAAGGTAGCTAAGGAGAAGGAGAAGGCTAAGAAGGCAGCAGAGCGTACTTGCCAGAGAGAAGCTCGCGATGATGCAAAAGCTCTATAATCTACCTAAAAGGGTAAGAGAAAGGCCTCGCAGCCATCTATATAGAGCAACAAGCGTTAGAAACGCGTAGTTAATACTATAACTACTTAGGAGGCTTCAGGTGCCGCATCAGCAGCTCCACCTAAGACCACGCGGCACGGCCGCAATGTTAAGCTTCCAAGTAAATATAAGTAGCACAGGTGAATCGCAAGCATCAAAATAGTACTCTACTACAAAATCTCGTAATAATAGCGATTTTGTGTGGCTCTGCAGCCTTATTTTAGTTAAGCTGCTATGGTGTTCAGCGGGGCGTTGACTGAATCCGGGCGTTGAGTGCACGGACACAGTAAGCGTGCCGTTAGTATAAGCGAGCCGTTAACCCCACCAACTTTTCGTAACGCGCGATAAGCAAACTACAATGCCTTAACTAACTACAACTTAATTGCCCTATAACAAAGGAGATATCTTCCTTGCTATCTTAGCTATTAATAAAAATCAGATTTAGAGCGAAAATCGCGCTGCTTTAACGTTTAACGTCCCTCAATCAACGCTGCGCGACCGACGCGCCGGAATTGCTGCGCGACGCGATTACCAGCCCAAATTAAAGAAGCTTATTAAGCTAGAAGAGGAGGTAATTATTGAGCAAATACTTGACCTAGATTCGCGAGGCTTTGCGCCCACTCTAGGTGCTGTACGAGATATAGCGAATAAGCTGCTCACTAAGCGCAGCGCAGGCCACGTTGGCTAGCAGTGGCCTAGGAACTTTGTCAAGCGAACAGACAGCCTCACAACGCGATTTAATCGACCCTACAATTGACAGCGAGCCCTCTGCGAGGACCTAACAGTTATATAGGCCTGGTTTAAGCTAGTAGCACGTACAAAGGCCACCTACGGTATCTGCGATAAGGATACCTTCAACTTCAACAAGACTGGCTTTCTAATGGGTAAAATATCCTCCTAGCTAGTTGTTACTGGCTTAGAGAGGCGTGGCCAGCCAAAAGCGATCTAGCTAGGCAATCGTGAGTGGGTGACAGCGATCCACGGAATCAACGCTGCTAGGTGGGCAATCCCGCCCTTTATTATCTTCGCTGGCCAGTACCACCTCTCTGCCTAGTACGAGGGCGACGATATACCAGGTGACTGGGCTATTGGTCTTAGCGACAATGGCTAGACTACAAACGAGCTTGGTGTTGCCTGGCTACAGCATTTTATTAAGCATATAGTAGAGCGTAGAGTGGGCGCGCGTTAGCTACTAATACTTAATAGCTATAAGAGTTACAACTTGCTTAAATTCTAGGAGATCTGTAAGAAGAACAAGATCTACACTTTCTGTATGCCGCCATATTCGTTACACCTTCTGCAGCCGCTTAACGTTGGCTGTTTCTCGCTGTTGAAGCGGGCGTACGTGCGCCAGGTCGAGGGCCTGATACGCGACCACATTAACCATATCACTAAGCTTGAGTTCCTACCAGCCTTCCGCGCCGCCTACAACTAGTTAATTACAAAGGAGAATATCTGCGCAAGCTTTTAAGGCGCTGGGCTAGTCCCACACAATCTAGAGGCGGTGATATTAAAGCTTAATGTGAAGCTTCGTACGCTGTCGCCAGCAGCCCTACTAGAGACCCTATGGGAGTCTGCAACACTAAGCAACGCGCGCGAGCTAGGCGCTTAGTTAATTCTAGTTTGTGAGCAGATCTAAAGGCATTAAGGATCCTCTCCTATATTAGTTATCTAGTCGCTTAATTAGCTTATAAGAGGGGCTAAGAGAATGGCGCATTTAATAGTAATTATGCGCGATAAGATAGCTAGTCTATAAAGGGCAAATAAGGCAGCTATAACGCGTAAACAGCGCAAAAAGAAGCAGATCTAGAAGCGAGGCACTCTATTAAAGGCAGAGAAAGAGGATATTATTGCTCAGAAGGCTGTTAAGCAGCAACTAGAGGGAGAAACGCGGTATAGCCAGACGCGGTTAGGTGCGAGCCGGCAGGCTTCAGCGCGCTGCACGCGCTGCAGGGAGCCTGGGCACAACTCACGTACGTGCAAGAAGGCTTCTATAGATACTACTTGATTTAGGAAAGCTATTATATTAATAGAATTTTGATGTGTTGTTAAACTACGTGGCTTTTTAAGTGTAGAAAGTTAGTAGGGTTAACGGCTCGCTTGTACTAACGGCACGCTTGTAAACACGTTATATAAGTGTATAAAGAATAGCCTAAAGTATATTATACTACTTCTTAGTTGCCTTAATTACTATAAGTATCTTCTTATTATTAGGAAGAGAAACATTGCAGACCTTTTAGTATATACAGTAGGGTGACACAAAAAAAGCGCCTAGTAAAAAGATACCTTTTAAAAGTTATATAACTAAGTGAGTTTTAATACTATGTAAATAAAAAGTATACGGTTTTAAAGAGGGAATATAGAAGATTAAGATTAGGTACTAGTTACGTGCTTACTAAGCAGGGTCCTTAAGGTATCTATCTCTAAACTTAGTGTTTCTAAAAAGTCATTTTTTAAGGCGTTATGACTTTTTTTAATTAGTATGCTACTAGGCTAATGTTTTTACTAGCTATTCTAGGCCTAGTTTAGATTACGTAAGCAAAATTTCGGAGTACTTATATAACTTAATTAAGAAATTATTTAAGGTTAAAAAATTACGTGATTTTAAAAGTTAATTAAATCACATGATTTATTACTAAGATTATAGTATAATATAATATCGTTTGTCTAGTAAATTTTCTCTTTTGTATTTCCTCGAATGGAGCCAAAATTGTCAAAACTCGAAAGTTAAGTTTCTTTACTTGAAAAAGCAAATACTTCTAATTCTACTATTGCTACTACCCTTAATAAGCCTCTACAATCTATTAAGACTGCTATTAGATATATTAATAAGAAAAATAAGGGAGATAACTTATTAAAAGGGGAAAAACAAGGGAGAGTAACTAAGGTTACTTCTAGGGAGAAAAGAGTTATTAATAGAGATTTAACTAAAAGCCCTAAGAAGACAAATAAGAGGCTATTAGAAGAGAATAGTTTTGGCTTTACTAAGAGGACGTTACAGAGAGTTTTAAAAGGAGAAGACTATTCTTTTAACGTCTCTAAGAAAAAGGCCTATTTAACTAAAGAAAGAGCTAAAAGAAGAGAATTCTGGGCTAAAGAGATAGTTAAGGAGCTAGAAAATATTAACTTTGCTAAAGTTATATTTTCTGACGAGTCTACTATGCAAAGGGGGCATGGTAATAGGCAAGAATATATAAGAAAAAGGGGAAAATCGAAAATTGGGCCTAAATAGCGCAAAAACCGAACAACTAGTAAGTTATTAATTTCTTTTAAATTCTAGAATTACAGAGCCCGTTTTTCTCTATAATTAGGCTATTTTACTTTTTTTATATCTTTTTTTTGAGCTAGTACTAATTCACTGAAAGCGCGAGATATTTCTATCTCAGTCTGGGGCTGTATTTGGATAGGAGGACGTTCTAAACTAGTGTTTTTAAGGGACCCTATTAAAACTAGGACCTTTAATAACACTAGATATATACAGGAGTGTTTAAATTCTGTCTTAAAACCTCTTTTAAAAAGAGGTAAGTAAAGTACCTCATTTTCTTCTTTTTTCTTTTTTCTTTTAATATATATAATATATATATATATATTATATTTTTATAATCTTATTCTTTATACTAATTATAACTAGGGTGGAAATTTCAACAGAATAATTCGAAGATCCACGGAACTCCACAGGTGAAAAGGTGGTTTTCTAGGAATAAAGTCTTTGTTTTTGGGCATCCACCCTATTCACCAGACTTAAATCCTATAGAAAACGTTTGGAGTCTATTAAAAGATAGGCTAGAAAAAAGAAATAGGGCTTCTTTAGGCTTTGGCACTAGTAAATCTAGTGTAGAAGCCTTTATAAGAGCTACACAAGAGGAGTGGGATTTAATTCCACAGGAGGCTATAGATTATTGTATACTATCTTTGCCTAAGCGTTATAATAACGTTATAGAGGCTAAAGGATGGCATACTAAGTACTAGTTATATATTATTTACTAGTTCTATCTAATTGTTTAATTTTAGTTAATTCTTATCTTTTTCATTGTACTTATTATTTCTATAAATAAACCTATAATAAAAATTAGGTTATATAGTCCTTATAGACTAAACTATAATATATATAAGTTATAGGATTTTGTCTGCGTAGAAAAAAAAGTTATATAGGGTCAAAGTTTTAAGAAAAAGTTCCCATAACTTTACTAAGATACCTCTAGTTAGCGCTGATTACTAAGCTCTTACTAACCTTCTATACTCAATCCCCTAAGCCTTCTCCTTAAAACGGTATACTTTTTATTTACATAGTATTAAAACTCACCTAGTTATATAACTTTTAAAAAGGTATCTTTTTACTAGGCGCTTTTTTTGTGTCACCCTACTGTATATTTTTAACTTTGCAACCTTAACCTTTAACCTAAATTATATACTTACTAAGAGACAAACCTATTATATATAGTAGACAAGATAATAAGACCTAGCCATAAGAATAATAATAATAACAGCAGCTTCTATAAAAAGTCCCACGACTTTGCTTGTCAGATATGCAGCTATTAGATAGAACAAGCGCGTTAAGGTTGGATCTATACAATAAAGCAGGGACCACCTAGCTTGGCACACTAGCAAAGAAGTCAAAACTAGCCAAACACGATAGACACAAACACAATACAATCATCATTATCTATTAAGGCGCATTATCGCATTTAACTATTAAATTTGACAATTAAGAGTCTCACTGCCTTAATTAATACCAAAATGGCTGCACTACCCCAGCGTGACTTAACAGTGACCCTTCGAGACCACACTAACTACAGGGCATGGATAATGCAGCTCTAGTCTAGATGCGTCGCATATCGCATCTGGCCAAAAGTCGATCCTACGTCGAATATTCTAATAAAACCTAAACCTATAGCCCTAAGGGCGCCGCTAATTAATGGGTATACTCTAGCAGCGAACGTTAGCATCCTAACAAGGCAGTCCAAACTGTTAGCAACAGGACTCAAGGCGTTTAAAGAAGATCTTGAGTATTACAAGATTCTTACTAAGCAGTATAAGAACAATTAACATGATTTTAAAAAGGAGTAAATAAGCCTCTAGCAAATCATTATTTATATTCAGGCTACTGTCAGCCCACATCTTCAGCGCACTTGCTGCCTCCCAGATTAACTACTAAGACAGTGAATTACAAACCTCAAAGCCACGGTTAGCGTCAACAAACAATTCGAGAGAGAACGAGCCCGCAACCAATACCTTACATCCCTCAGACCAATAAGAAACGCGTTAAATTAGGACACATGGCTTGCTAAATATAATTAAGCAGCTATAGAAGCGGAGACAAGCAATGTCCCTAAGATAACATAGATCGATATAATTACAAAGGACTTTCTAACTACTATAAACAAAGTTGCGCCTAATTAGTCTACAACTTTTTAGAATAGCGGACGGTTTATATCTGGCATAAATTAGAAAGAAATAATAAAGCGCTTCCAAGAGCATATAATGTTAAATTATCCAACCCCTTAAATAGGGAAGCACAAGGCCGCATTTATGGCAGATGACTTATTATACCTCACTAAAAGTGGGAAAACCACCTAGGGCATTAATGCCGAAGCAGCACCATCTAGAAAATAGGGTAGACCCCAATATTAACATAATAACCGAAAAGATAATAAGAACTTATCCTTAGTCCAAAAACCTACAAAAACAGAAGGCACTAAATGTCCTGCGTGTAAACATCGCTATAGACTCTGGGATTGCTTCTATATTAATACAGATAAAGCTTCTAAGTAGTGGAAACTAAACAAGAAGATCGAAGAACTCGTCGCATTGAAGCGCGAGCACGATCCTGAATTTTAAGGACTGCTAAGAGGACAAAGCAGACCAAGATCAAAAACACCAAACATTAAACAATCGCACACGCCCACACCTAAGATTCTCGAGTCCCCTAAGGACTAACTAGAGGGACAGAAAATATCAAACGTTAACGCTGCGTTTATATCAGCGCTAATAAAAACAGAAGTGTCTAATTACCCGCTAAAGCGCTCGTTTATTCTTAATTTAGGATTAACTTGCCATATTATAAACAACCCCAACCATATCTACAACTTCCGTCTACCTACGTCTAGAGATTATATATGGGCTGGCAATACAAAGATATAGATAAAAGGCTACAGCTCTGTTAACTTAACACTAAGAGGCCAACATAGAACAACTACGTTGGTTCTATATAATGTGGCTATCTGTCCAGACCTTCTGTGTAACCTAGTCTCTTTTTAACTACTAAGGCATAGAGAAATCTAGTAGAATACGCAAACGGACCCAACTACGCTAAAAGGACCAGACAACAAGGTTATTAGAAAACTATCTAAGATACACAGTTAATAGGTACTTAAGTATAATCCGCTACCACCCACTTTATATCACATCCGCAAGAATACATCACGAACGAAAGGAGCACTACAAAGGGCCTTAGCTAAATTATGGCACAAGAGACTAGGACACCCTAGACTAGCAGCTATCGAATATCTTGTGCAGCAAGCTAAAGGGGTGCAAGTTAAGGGAGTTATAATAGTTTAATGCAACTCCTATAGGAAAGCAAAGATCTAGCAATAAATTAGCCAAGCACCGCGAATCAACAATAAAGGACCAGGAGAAAGACTGGCTATCAACTTTTATGCCTACAAGGCGCAAAGTAGCACTGGCGAAAGGAGCCAGATGCTTATTACTAACAGGTACTTAGGCCTGCAATAGGACTTTTATTTCAAAGACAATTGACTAGTAAAGTCGGTTATTAAAGTTCTATCAAACTTCTTTCTCTTCCTTAAAAACCATTACAATATTACAGTCAAGGTCATTAAAGCGGACAACGAGATCACGATGGTGAAACCGGAAATCGAGCGCTGGTTGGCATCACAAGGAATTACTATTAAGCCTTTCGCCCTAGATACACAAGCTCAAAATAGAGGTGCCAAACGCTTAGGGGGTGTGAACAAAGAGAAATCGCGCGCGATGCGTCTCGATGCCAACCTACCCTAGGAACTATAGCCTAAAGTCACAAGAGCTGTAGTATACCTCTATAATCGAACACTAAATTATGCAAACAACTAGAAAACGCTATATAAGATATTCTTTACACAAGTTGCTCTAAACAATAGAGTAGTCACCTTAATTAAGAAACCTAACCTCGCTTACCTTAAAGCGTATGGCTGCAAAGCGTTCGCAATAACAGATAATACACATTAAGGTAAATTAAGGCTATAACGCCTAGACCTAAAGGCTTGGATTAGTTACCTAGTAGGATACCAGTCCTTAAACATCTATCGAATTTGGATACTGTCACTTGCTAAGGTGATAAGCACCTACAATGTTATTTTTAACAAACAAACTGTCTTTAGTGGCAAAACTAAGGACCTTATAGATAACCTTATACACAGTACACTAGAGGAAATTGCCATATATATAAGAACAATCAAACTCCCAATACTAAGTTATTAACCAGAGACAGAGTCCTTTTATAAAGACAACACTGTTAGAGGCTCATCAAATCCCCAAGGCGAAGTAGACCTACCAGGCTACTACTAAGAAGTGAAGATCAGGGACAACTATCTGACTCCTCTAACTACACTACCACCTACGGCATTACTTACGCAGTTAATGGCTAGAAATAAATTAGAAATAAGCCTAAAAGGGTTATCCAAAACTATCCCCTAGGCAGCCGCCTTTATAGCAGGAACTTAAGCTGGCCACGTTAGGAAATATAGAGGGGATGTTATAGACAAGGCCAAGATAATAAAAACACTTGCTAAAGGCTTAAAGCCCTATTAAAGTCAACTCCCACCTCTGCCAACGTGCCGTACCAAGCTTGAGGATCACCCGATAGGCGAATTGTTTAAAGAAGCAGAGCGGGATTACCTCGCAAGCCACAAACAAATGAAATCATAGTTAGAAGTACTAATAAAGAAGATCAAACTAATAGGACAGTAGATTCTTAACTGTATGTGGGTATACACCTACAAGCTTAACAAACACTATTGCTTGCTAAAGTGTAAGGCACAGCTAGTTGTCTGGGGCAATTAACAATAGAATATTACCTCTTAAGACACTTATGCAGCCACGCTTGCCAGCAGGTCGTTCCGAATACTAGTGGCAATAGCAGCTTACTATAATATGGAGCTTAAGCAATACAACGTTACAAACGCTTTCGTCTATGCAAGTATAGACTAAGAGGTATACATAAGAATGCTCCGTGGCTATTAGAAGCCTAGAATAATACTTTAAGTTAACAAGGCTTTATATGGTCTTCGGATCTCACTACTCCTCTGGCAGAAAGAGTTTACCTTAACACTTAAAGCTCTAGGTTTCCAGATAGTGCCTCACAAGCCATGCTGCCTTCTTAAAGACAGAATTATTATCTTCTTCTACGTCGACAATATTATCTTAGCTTTTCACAAGCAAAAAGAGAAAGAAGCCTAATAAGCGATCAAGCGCCTATAAGAAAAATACACCTTAAGTGGAGAAAACGACCTTTAGTGGTTTCTTAGCGTAGAGATTATTAGAGATTAAAAGACTAGGACAATTTAACTCTCTCAGGCTGCCTACTTAGACAAGATTAGTTAATTAGTTAACAAGAGGGATATTCGACACAACACCCTAATGGCAGCTATTAAGCTAAAACCACAAGACAGCTTAGCAACACTCTTAGAAATTAACAAATACTAACGCAAAATCGGATCGCTTCTATTCGCAGCAGTAATAACTTAACTGGACATAGCCTTTGTAACCTTAAGGCTAGCTTAATTCCTGTTAAATCTAGGCTTAAAACATCACAATGCCACTAATTAAGTACTACTATACTTATTAAGCACTAGATGGAGAGCACTGCAGCTTAGAGGAGGCAACTGCCTTTAAGTAGCTAGCGATGCCTTATTTGCTAACAACACACTAGATAGAAAAAGCTCGCAAGAATACGCTATTAAGCTATTTAATAGACTTATTGCCTAGAAAGCAAGCAAATAAGAGACTGTCATAACTTTGACAACCAAAGCAGAGCTTCTCGCCTTATCGCAAGTGGCTAAGGAAGCAATCTTTATATTAAGACTACTAGACAAACTGCAGATTAAACTGCGCTTATTGTTAATTACCGTCCAATGCGATAATAAGCAAACTATTCGACTAGTCACTAAGGAGATATCCAGGCTTTAGACTAAACTACAACACGTCGACATTTACAATCACTAGTTAAGACAGGAAGTCTCTACTAGAAAGATTAAGGTGGAGTACGTACAATTGGCAGAAATGATCGCCGACAGCTTTACAAAGGTCCTCCCAGTTAATAAGTGGAAAGGGTTCCTAACCCAACTTAGGCTAGTTAAGATAACAGAACGCAAAGTAGCGAATAAAGCACCTCTTAAGGAAATTCAAGGGCACCTTAATAACCTTACTTTAGGATAATAGGCTGCTAAATAGTTCAGCTTACAAGGATCTTCCAAGCTAAGGGGGTGTGTTAGATATGTAGCTATTAGATAGAACAAGCGCGTTGAGGTTGGATCTGTACAATAAAGCAGGAACCACCTGGCTTGGCACACTAGCGAAGAAGTCAGAACTAGCTGAACACGGTGGACACGAACACAATACAATCATCATTATCTATTAAGGCGCATCATCGCATTTAACTATTAAATCTAACATTGCTACTATATCTTAGCCAGAGGTCTTAACTTAACAAAGCACTACTTAGAATACTCTACCTATAAATTAGAATAAGTTAGATAATAACTTATTAGAAATAAAGCAACATCGCAATAAGCGCAAAGTTATATTTAAAAAGAGACTTCTTTAACCTAAATATTATAATAAGGCTTTTGTAGACAATAATAATAATAAAAGCAGACCTTATAATAAAGGCAACCCTTTTATAAACATATCTAATTATCTAACTATAATATATAACTAATAGAACTATACTAGCCTCCTACTCACTAATCTCTCTAAGTATATATACTTTACTAATATTACTAACACTAATAGTAATATATTAGATTATAAACTTTGTATTAGCGTAACTAGTATTAAGGATAGTTTAAAGCTAGATAAAGTTAAGGTTTAAGAATATATATAGTTTATTAACACAGTTAACTAAAAACTTAAATTCTAGTAGGACATTATTATGTTACTATTAACAACTATATAATAAGTTACTAATAAGCTAAAGAACAATTAGATTAAACTCTAAGAGCTTAAGCAGCTCTAGACTAGTTACAAGATATTGAAGCAACAGTTTATAACAAAGTTAGAATAGGTAAAGATATTAGAAAATTATATTACTTTGTATAAGCACTTTCTTAAGATTATAAAGCAGAAGGAAATTAAGTTGCAAGCACACTATAACTTAATAAAGAAAGACTTTATTACTGTTAGAAAGTTAAAGATACTAGCAGTCTATTATATAGCCCTAAAGTAACAGCTTAGGAAGTTTTAAGGTTGCTTGCTTAACAACTATGTCCTATATATTAACTATTAAGACTTAGAAAACTACGTTACGCAATCTATAGAGTTGGAATAGGCGCTTTAGCGAGAGTTAGACACTACGTATACTTGTATTACAAAGCTTAGAGGATAGCTACCTGTGCGCGTTATTTATTATTATTAACCTTATAACACTAAATAGTTGGTAGCGAATCTAAATTAGCCAATTCTATTTATTAAACAACTACTAAATATAGAAGTTTATTATACACCTACTAATAATCTGTTACTTAATTATATATATTCTTTTTTACTCTAGACTTATAATATAACCTATATACTATAAGCCACATAAGTTACACATAATAATTAATCTATTTAATATCCTCTTATAAAGTATTTCTATTACTAAGACTTAGAGTAAACTCTTAGTACTCGCATTAGATCCGCATGCCTAAGGTAGATTATTTCTCTAGTAAGAATAAAGATAAAGATAACTATAAATAAGCTATAGACTCTTTTAAATAAATAGTTGCGTATTATATACTTGCGCAGTTAACTTAAGAGATAGGTATAGACTCTTCTATACCCACATTTTAAGACTGCTATAACTATTGCTAACATGCTTAACTACCTTAATAAGATCTATTTGTCTAAAAATAAGCTGTTAGACTCCTAGAAGAAAATTATGGGCAATTCCCTAGTTTGGGACCCTAGGGAGACACTTACTAACTAGCACGCCCAATTTATGGCTATTATTAACTTCCTTAACATACCTAACTACCTACTAATAAGCTAAGCCTATTAGCTTATATATAGTTATATTATTTATGCCACTAATATATTATCTATACCTAGAAAATCTTTTGCGTCTTATATAGATTAAGCCTTATATATAGAGCGCCTTAACTATAAGTCTACTCTGGATCGCTTTAGTACGTCTACTATATATTAACACGGGGTCACGTACCTTGTCCTAATCCGTATTAGGGGAGGTGAGGTAACTCGAGGGTGGTCGTGCTAGTAGGCTTTAGGAGAAATTAAGTGAGATGTTAATAGTCTTGTACAGAGTTAGCAACAATTAAGTCGACTTAATAACTTAACTTAATTAACTTAATTGTATTAAGTTAATTAAGTTAATTAGAGAGGCGAAATTTAGCAAGTTAATTAAGCAAATCCTGCCAACTTAATTAACTTAATTAATAGACTTGAATCCCTAGGATCTTAGGAGTTTATTATAGAATACTAGATCCTTAGAGTATAAGGCAACTCGGAGTTAACAGACTTTATCTAAGATAGTTGCCTATCTAGGCTTAGCGCTGTATTTCTAAGTTTTCTTATCTCCTACTACTTATCTAACTTACCTACTTACCCACTACCTCTCTTGCTCTACTAACGCCCTCCTCTATTAATATGGCGTCGCCTAATTGCCTAGAAGGCATAAATAGTAACCTCTCTTAAGTTTTTAGCCAGCGGCTTAAAAGCACGGCGTCACAAACCCCTCCTAAAGATAGTGCCACTAATATAGCCACTAACGCGCCATTAGAGCTTAACGCCAAAAGCTCTGTGGGTACCCATCCGCCACTAATATAGAGGACAATAATAACAATTACAAGGGCATTAAATAGGTACACCTACTAGATTATTATAAGCTAGCTTATAGTGTAAAGCGTAGTTAAAAGAGCTAGGTTTAGTGGCACAAATATTGCCTCTAGCACTATAAGTAATAATGCCTATACTGGCTCTACCGCTATTGCCACTATTATAAGCACCCTACTAGATTTTATTACGCTAATTAATTAACTATGTTAATTAGGCGCCATCTTAGTAAGCGTAAAGCTAGCCACAGTATTAAGAAGAATAGCCTAAAAGCCACCTTCTACGTCACAACTCTCTCCTAGTAATCCTCTCTACTCGACTACATATATTATAAAGGCCTTAGCGTACTATAGAGTGTTGCCAACCTTATTATAGAGAGCTTCTTGCGCACAAGTTTCCTACAATTAGTGCTTAATTAGGTAGTGGCTAATAATTAGGCGCTCTCTGTAATTAAGGGCGCCGCTTTTCGAGCTATATTACAGCAGGCTAACCCGCTAGCTAAGATAGAGCTATAGAGATCCTATAACACCCTATAAGCTTATATAATCGCGGAGTATAAGTTGTACGTACCTACTATTATTAATTACCTACGCGACACGCGATTAGCTATACACATCTCCTTTAATAATTAGATATTAATAGGCGGCAAGCAGGCGTTAATAGGTATTTGCGTCCACTACATTAATCGCAATAGCAAGCCTCGTAATTACGTATTAGATCTACCCTTGTTAATAGGCTAGCATATAGGTGTTAATATTGCTACTATTATTAATACTACACTTAAGAGCTTTAAGATCTCTGTCTACAACTTAGATTACTTTGTCCTTAATAATACTACTAATAATGACTTTGCAATTGACGCCCTAGCCATTAAATATAACTTTAACGCCCACTATTAATAGCTACACTACGCCTACTATATAATTAATCTTGCCGCCTAGCAAATTATATTTGGCAAGATTGTAAGGCGTTTAAGAATACAGAGGAGCATCTTAATAAGAAGGAGGCGTTTCTTAATAAGTGGCGTAAGGTTGGCCCTCTGGGCGTCTTAATTAACGTCATCGCCTCTATTTATACTCCGCAGGCTTAATAGCTTCTTAAGTAGTGCTAGATAATTAGTAATACTTAATTAGAGGCAGATTACAAAGTTAAAACGCTAGAGATTGTTAAGCTAGTAAAGACAAGGTAGAACTTCTATTATAACTGTTTTGCGCGCGCGCTCGAGCTTTGTATGCCTCTTAACAACTATATTAATTATAAGCTTATTAAATATTATTGCCAGGGCACCTATTAACGCTCCTAACTGCCTAATCTTAAGAAGCGTCGGTTTATTAAAGAAGACAGCCTTTCTACTAAGAATTAGGCAACAATTGCAGAGTATTAAAAAATTCTACAGCTTTTTAAAGAGGCCACTACCTATATAAAGGGTAGAGGCGTAGCTAGTACGTTAGGAGCCATCTGGGAGGTGCTCCCTATGCTTAATTGGCTTGCTACTACCCTTAACAAGATGCTATTTTAATATAATAACATCGACTTTACTAATATTAACACCCTAGAGAATTATATATAAGCTACCTATAATATGGCTTATATAAAGATCCTTAAGTATATGTGCAAGCTAAAGAATACCCTGGCATACTACGCTGCCTACTATCTCCACCTACGCACGAAAAGTTACATGGATAAAGTGTGGGCTGTGCCTCTTAATTATAGTAAGGAGGCTTATGCAGGACCTCACACATATAAAGGCTGGCTAGATAATTGCCATATTGGCTTTTAACGCTTATGGGCAGAGTTTAAAGAGGCTGCCTCTCCTATTAGTACTTTAGAGCCTCTGGCGAAGAAGGCACGTACTAGGCTAGCTAGCAGTCAGTCTGATTTTATAAGAGCTACCCTACAAGGTAATAACACCTATCTAGTCTATTAGCGCAATGAGTTTGAGCGCTGGATAATCAAGTTACCTATGCTAGAGGAGTCCCTGTTTGCGCGCGACCCAATTCTATACTAGCTAGGGAAGGCTGACAAGTATCCTATCTTATCGCGCTTCGCCCTCACAATCCTTAGCATCCCTGCGGCGGCCACTAATTGTGAGAGGACCTTCTTAGAGCTAGGCGATTTGCTAGAGACGAGGCGTCTTTGTATAAAGGCAGATTTCCTCTCCGCTCTACAAAGCCTATGTAGCTAGAAGCGCCTTGGCTTAAAGCCTATAATAGCAGCAAAAAGTCCACGTAACGAAGCTATCTCTCCTAAAGAGCTGGAGACGATATACAAGATATATAGTAGTTAGTTTACTACGCCTAAATTATTCGTATAGTTATTAATTAAGTTAAGCAAAAGCCACCAGATTCGTTAATTAATTTATAGCGGTTGTTGCTGCAAAGCGAAAGTCGGGAAAACACTAATTTGATTGTATGTGTGTAGTAGCTAAGATATATACTACTAGGTAGGATAGGCAGCAGTAAATAAGTGTAGGCAGCAATGAGCTAGCATAGGCAACAATAAACAGTCCGAATACTATTACACACCCCCTCATCCTGTAGTTAGTTAACAATGTAAGGATAATCTCTCCTACATGTCTACTATGCCTTAAAGTCAAGAGTATAGATTTGTAAGGTGTAGCTGCCTCACAAACTCAGCATACTTCTAACGTGGTAGCACCTTAGTTATGCCGTCAGCAGGCATCCTATTAGTAGATCGCCATTGTACGTAGAGTCGTCCTTGCTCTACTTCCTGGCGGATCCAGCTCTGGTGTATATCAACATGCTTGAGCTTGGTTGCCAGTTTGTCTTGTTCTTTTATAACAATCCCAACAGTCTACTAGTTATCACATAAGATAGTTAGAGTAGTGTGAAGTGTCAATAAGAGGCCATCAAAAAGGCGTAGCCACTCCTCCATTGCTAAGCCTGTGAGGGAGAGCGCAAGTAGCTCTGCCTTAGTAGTTGATTTAGTGACTGTACGCTGCAGGGTAGACTTCCAATCAACAGTTATCCCAAACAACTAGAAAATATATCCTTAAGAGCTGCGGCGAGTCTCTAGGTCGTCTGCGAAAGCAGCATCAGATGCTCCAAAGAAGATAGGATTGCAATAATCTTCTTCTATAGTCATAAACTCTTAAATCTCTTGCTCAGCTGTGCAAGCTTCGAGTGCGTAGTACTTTGTCTCTAGGACGTGACGCCATACTTTGCGTATAGAGTCTACGTGAGCTTGTCTGGGGTTTGTGAGATGTGAAGCGTGTATCACATGCGCGCGTGCTAGATCTGGTCGAGTGAACTGCGTCAGGAACGCGAGATGGCCGACGAGCTCCTAGTAGAGCTTCGTACGAGCTGCGTTGGGTTCCTCTATAGATGGTTCAAGGTAGTTGACCATCATAGGTACTTCTGTACGGCGGCCGGTAGACGTTATGCCATACTTTGCGGCTACTTTGTCAATGTAGGCATCCTGGAGCAGCCAGAGTTTGCAGGCGGCGATGTCTCGGATAACGCGTATGCCTAAAAACCACTTAAGTGGACCAAGTCGCTTTAGTTGATAGTACTCGCTAAGCTTCTGCTCGAACTACTGGTAGAGCTTAGTATTGTGTGGGTGAAAGGCCATGACGATATCGTCAACGTAGACAAATAGTATAAGCCACTTATTCGTGTACACACATAGAAAGCCTGGCACAGGCTTCATCCCTAGTGACTGTAGCGTCCTACAGAGCTCCTTATACCATAGTAGCGGTGACTCCTTTAATCCATAGAGAGCGCAGAGTATCTGGAGTAGTTCTCCATCTTCTTAAAATCCGTCTGGCGTCTGCGCGTAGAGTAGACGGTTAAGTAGGGCGTTAAGAAAAGCTATTGGTACATCGTATTAAATCAGCTCTAGCCCAAAGTGATTGGCAATAGCGGTGATTGCTCTAAAGGTGCGTGCTGCGAGTGTGGCGGCGTAGGTGTCTCCGTACGGCTGCTGGAGATCACCTCTAATCACCAATCGTGCCTTAAATCGTGAGAGGAAGCCGTCCTCATCAAATTTGTAGGTAAACACCCACATAAGTAGTAAGACCTCAGCATCAACATTTGCTGCTGTCTTTGCAGTCCTAGCAAAGCATCCTTTATTCTATATATTGCGGTATTCTTCTTAACCTGCTTGTCGAAACTCAGCACCATGCGGGTGAGTCTCTAGGTCTCTCCAGGTCCTCAGCGGTGGCGGAACCTGTGACTAATAGATCCTAAAGACAGGCTGCGGCTTCAGCGCTGTCGTAAACGCGTGTAGGTAGTCATTGATGCGTATTCCATAGGAAATCGCGTGTGTCTGGTATCTGGTTGCACTGGTGAGGTCGTCAGTGCGCTGCTGCCATTGGCGTAAGGTTGTGAGTATATTTGACTCGTCAATTTCGAGATTTCTACGTCTCGGCGCATTGTTTGTGTGTTAATCAGGTAGATAGTCAGGGATTTAGGTTGCAAAGAGCTCTAGATCTCGTTCTATTGGGAGAACTTCGGCCGGAGTATCGTTATTCCGTTGCCGGCTTACGTGAGGCGCAGGTGATGTAGGCGTAAGTAGCCCACCCCCTAGAAATAGATCCTCTACGTCCTCGTCAACTCCATCAATTTCCTCAACTCTGCTCTCACCCCCTACATACTGCTGGCTTACGCGAGCTGCAGCTACAAGTATGTTGCGCGTCTTGTTACGCGTCTCGTTACGCGTCTACCTAAGCGTCATAAGCTCTTTAATAGCAATATCGTCAGATTTAGCTTCTTTTAGAAAGGCAAGCAGCTCTATAACCTCTTTAATAACTAACTCTGCTGCGTAGCCTTCTAGTCCTTCGTAAAATCGCGTTGGTTCGAAAATAACGTCTCTAGCTCAAATTACTCTGTTCTTTGTTGGTAGCCAGATCCTAAAGATATTCATCGAATCATAGCCTATAAGATGTCCCATAAGAGCTCTAGACTCCAGCTTGTCGCCTCTCTTAATAGACAGATTTCGGACATACGCTCGACAGCCTATAGGGCGCAGGTGGTTCACCTTCAGCTTTAATCCCTATACAATCTCATATGGAGTCTTCCAATCTAGTGCTTCGGTTAGTGTACGATTTAGTATGTATGCTGCTGTTCTAAACAGCTTGTTTAATAATAATTTTGGCAGGTTTCCTTCAAGCCTTATAGCTTAAGCTCGAATGACAATAATCTTGCCTGCTCGCTCTATAAGGCCGTTTTGCTCGTCTGCGTAGTCTGCCTGCGGCTTGTATTGGATCCCTAGCTTAGCGCAGAGTTCCTCTAATACGTTTGGTGCAACTCCATATCCTTAGTTGTTATTAGTCTTAATTGCGGTGACGTCGCTGTCAAAGATACGCTGTATCTTGCGAACCTTTTAGACAAGCCAGCGGCTCAGGAATGCCTTCGTACGCTGTGGAAAGCAGTTAACTTCATGCCACTTGCTATACTGGTCCACTATGTGACCTGCAACTCAGTCACCATTAAGACAAGCGTTTGTGTCTTGTGGCAAAAGCTAGATAAAGTCTACAGCAACACAGTAGAATTTCCTAGGTGCAAAGTCCTCCTACTATCTTCTAGAGACTTGCTTTGTGAGTTTCGATTTAATATATACGCCACAGAAGTCGCTATCTTTGCCTTTTACTCGCAAGCCTTCCATATAGTTAGCTAGCTTCTTAATTGCCTTCTTGCCTAGATAGCCCTAGGTGCTATAAGCTGTCCTATAGTCAACTATAAGATCGCGTCGAGGGTCCTTTAAAGGTCGGTAAGTAGTGCTAAAGGATAATAATAGGCGTATGTCTGGGCGGCGGCTGGCATCAGCGTCAACTAGCTAGTGACCATTGTCATACTCTAGTTAAGCAATAACAGTTTTCTTGCTAACTTTGTATAGCAAATCTTGTCCTAAGTTAAAGTGGATCTGACTCAAGCGATAGCGTGCTAAGCCTATAAGGCTTGTCAAGAAGCCTTCAACTAAGGCAACGTGTGTTAGGACAATAGGTGATAGTCCTCTTAGTGTTTTCACAGTCAGCTTCATGCTGCCCTATGCAGTTATCTTAATACGGCCTATTCCTGCTCCTACAAAATTGTTGGCACTAGCCTTATACTCTCTTATCCATCCAGGCCAGGACTTAGTGTTGACAATGTGAGTGTTTGAACCAGGATTAAGTATAAATCAGTTGCTCAATAAGTCGTAGCTACTAACATTGTCAAGCGTTAATAGAGCCACCAACTCCTCAGTAGGTTTGACACTATCGTCAAGCATCAGATCCTCGTCGCGCTCGTCGCGCTCGTCAACCGTAACGGCATCGGATACCATATATTGTGCGGTGTAGGTCGATAGATTGGAAGGAGGCTTGCCATCGTCAATAGTGACTGCAGGCTCAGAGTTCGACTAAGTTGCCTTCCAGTCCTGTATGGCTTTCTCCACCCTCGCTTTCAAGCTCGGATCCTTGGCAAAGGCCGCTGCCACTTTCTTACTACCCTCCTTGTTGTCGAATCCTCAGGGTCTATAAGGCGCATCTAGGTTCATCACCTAGCATCTCGACCATAAGTGTCTTTTGCCATAGAGGCATACACCGCTCTGTGTAGGTTTATTATCTTGCGGTGTTGCTAGCTTTGCTATCTCTAGCTCTGCCGCGTGTGCGCTAAAGCCTGTACTAATTGGGCGTGTACGCTTTAGGTATGCTAAGAACTTGGCGACGTAGTTCTCCACTGAGGGGACTGTCTTACTAAGCCTCTCCTTCTAGATCAGGTCTTGTAGACCTGCTGTTCCGTATTCGGGGTCAATTGTCTTGCAGGCGACTAGGAAGTCTTCCTGCGCTTAGGTGTCTTTAGTCTCTACCAGCCTAATGGCCTTGCACTAGTTAGTGACCTCGATCCACCTTCAAAGCCATTCTTTAACCTTCCTGCCCTTTAGCGGCGTCTGGAGATCCTTGTATACCGCTATTAGATCGCGGCGTCGCATCGCGTCTGACGGTGCGAGATGTTTCTTAAGGGTCGTAAGGCGTTGGTGCGGCGTATCCTTGTCCTCAATTAGGTAAATGTGATGTGCTGCTATCGTCTTACTAATCTCAGAGTTAAAGTCTGCTAGAGCCTTCAGCTGACGCTTATACTCTAGATCCTTCTTTTCCCATCTCTCGTACGCCCAACGGTAATCGGCTCGCTGCTCGGTATTTAGGCTGGCGTACGTAGTAGCCGTGCTGTCGTAGTCGCTAAGCTGAGGCTCCATCGGCTCCTCAAGCTGCGGTAGCTTGTCTACTGCAACATCTAGATCAACGTATTTCCAGAGTTGGTTCTTTTGCGCTGTATCCTTGCGGATGAACAGCCATTTGTGCCAATCTTCTAATCGACTAAGGACAATTGTCACTCGAGTGACGGCTGGATCCGACTCGGTTGTCATCGTGCTCGCAGGGTTGCTCCTACAGTAAGACTGTGGTGTCCTTAGTAGGGTAATTGCTTAGGTGAGTGAGGCCCCGTCGCAATCCGGGCTCATAACTGTAGCGGTTGTTGCTGCAAAGCGAAAGTCGGGAAAACACTAATTTGATTATATGTGTGTAGTAGCTAAGATATATACTACTAGGTAGGATAGGCAGCAGTAAATGAGTGTAGGCAGCAATGAGCTAGCATAGGCAACAATGAACAGTCCGAATACCGTTACATAATTAATTAATTCACCCCGACTTAATTGACTTAATTGTTGCCAACTCTAGTCTTGTGTAAGGCTCTTCTAATCCTAAATAAGATAGAATAGCTAGCACTAATCTATATAGGAGATAGTACTATAAAGAGTTAACTACGAAGATTTAAAACCAAAGAGATCCCCCCAATCTATATAGTCCTAATCTTTGTCTACTAGAAGCTCCCCCTTGTCTCTGCCTATTAGCTTAACAGAGCTTCTACTCTGCCTACTAGCTTCCACTGTGCCTGCTAGCTAAGGTTAACTTCTAGTCTGCCTATTAGCTTCCACCTCTTAGCGCTACTAAGACCGGCTTTCGTTTTCCTTATGTAATGTCTTTGCTAAGCCGCTCCGCGTATTACGCTGCCACTACCTAGCATTCCCGCCTATAATTACTCTCTAACTATAATTGTCTAGTTCTGGCGCGTATATTATCTGTTGTATTATAACACTTACTCCCCTCGTAAGGTTATTATTCTAATACCTTAGTAATCTTAGTAACTATGCTATTAGTGTGTAGTAAGTAGGTATAAAGGTGTGTATTCCCCCCGCGTCTAAGAGGTTATGCCCTTTCCTCTTATTTCCTTCCCCCTAGCATGCCTCCCGCACGCACTAAAGCTAACTATTAGGCTTCCCTATCTGCCCGTATTTGTTATTTTGGTCACCTGGTAATGCGCCCTTACTCTGCCTATTTAAAGGCTAGTTACTTTTACATATTATCTCGCTTTTCTAAGTGCTACGCTAAGTGTGCCTCTTATAACACTTGTTGTGACGTTTTCGTCCTAGACTTAAAGTGGGATTCCCTTAAAAAGAATAGAGAGAAGTTGCGTTAGAAGCTTATAGAAGCTTAGCGTATTTAGGATTAAGCTATTAAGCAGCAGCGCACTACGCAGGCCCGCGAAGATCGTCTCTAAAAATAACTTTGTCTCCTAAATTGTTATAAGGCCGACTACGTGGCTCGCAACCTGTTGTCTATTAAGGAGCTTAAGAAGCTTAAAAAGGAGAAGGCTAAGGAGTTGAGTATAGTTACTAGCGAGCAACCCGTATTACCGCAATCTTTATTGTTTGCCTTAGGCGTCGTGTCTTCTTCTACTTTTAACTAGTCCTCTGTCGATTAGACTCACTTGCCCCCGTTAGAATCGACTTTTTTAGGTTCTTTTAGTAATACTACTTTACCGCCTCCCTGCACTTAAGTAGGTTCTTAATGGGTTCCCATATATTCTAACTAGTAGGCCATCCCCTCCACTTAATTAGATACCTCTACTAATATCTAAACTTTCTTAGGTCCTAGACCTCTTTAACCTTGTACTCCTTATCTTTAAGCTCAAGTTAGGTTTTAATTTTAGCGTCTGGTAGTGCTGGTTTAAAGAGTGATTTGTAAATAGTAGGGTGTATATAGGTCTCCTTTAGTAACTTTAGCCTATAGTTTACTAATCCTCGTTCCTCTAGGATTTTAAATAGTCCTACTTAGAGGTAATTAAGTTTTTTAGATAGTTGCTTAGTCTTTAGATTCCTCTGTGACAGAAGAATTTTATCCCCCCTTTTAAGGATTAGTCCCTTAAGCCTATATTTATTCGCTTGCCTAGCTATTGTAAGGTTTTGTTAAGCGATTTGTTTGCTTATATTATTGTGTAGCTTATGTATAAGCTAGGCCTTCTCCTTAGCTAATACTAAAAGGCTCTTAATATCCTTTGGATTTTAATAAGCAACTGGCTTATATCTATAATTCGCGTAGTGTAGTGAGCGTCCTATTGTGCTAGTCCTTACGCTGTTATACGCTAATTGTGCTGTTAGTAGTAGTTCTACCCAGTTGTCCTATAACTTGTTAATATACATCTGTAGATACTATTCTAATATCTAGTTAATTTGTTTTGTTTAAGCGTCTATTTGTGCGTAAGCTATTATCGCCAGCTTACGAATAACCCCTAGCATTACTAATAACATTTTCTAGTACTTAGATATAAATAACTTATTATAATCTGTAATAAATTCCTCTAGTAGTCTATAATTAGCAACAAGAGTCCTTATAATCTTATAAGCCATATCTTCTACTATAATAGACTCGTTTATAGGTATAAAGTATGCCCATTTAGTTAATTAGTTAATAATTACTAATATTAAGTTGTATAGTTGTCTAGATCTAGGTTTTATTAATATTAGAAGCTTCACTATAAAGTCTATTATAATACTAGTCTATAGTCTTATAGGTAGTGTTAAGGGTTGTAACAACCTATAGGGCTTATGTCTCTTAGGCTTGTTCTTCGCACATGCCAAATAGTTGCCTATAGTCTTCCTTACCTTGTTATGCGCGTGTGGAATATCGTATTCCAGCCGAATTTGTCGAGTCGTTTCGTCGATACCTGGATGTCCCCATTCCCTCGACTCATGTTGTAATTTAATTAAGGTCTTAGCCACATTATCTAGTACCTTAATCTTGTCTTAATTATTGTAATTCTTTGTGGCGTGTTGTATCCACTAGTTTAGGTTGTACTAACCTTATGTGACGGTTCATTATTCTTCTATTCTTAGGAGTGGAAGGTTAGCCTTTTGCTCCGACACCTTATTACTCTTGGTTTAGTTAAGAATAATTCTAAAAATCCTTAACTTGTGGTCCTTTGTATTAGAACATTGCCACTTTTGCTAATTGTGGTTGGTTGTACCATAGAGTCCTATTAGTTCCCATTTGTAAAACCGCATCGTGCGTCTCGAGTCGATCTGTCTCTCTGAGGTCTAATCTTCTGCTAAGGGCGTCTGCTGTCCCGTTTAGCGATTCAGAGCAATAGTAGATCTTAAAATTATAGTTCGCCATTGTTTCTACCTATCTAACCTGTTGTTAGTTAAGTTTCTTAGTTAATATAAAACTTGTAAGATTCTAGTAGTCTAAGAATACCTTAATCTAGTGCTAAGCTCCTATAAGCTATAGTTCTCATTATTTAAAGGAGTCTA
Organism: Laburnicola sp. R22_1; assembly: GCA_014281115.1. Lineage (NCBI taxonomy): Eukaryota > Fungi > Ascomycota > Dothideomycetes > Pleosporales > Didymosphaeriaceae > Laburnicola > Laburnicola sp. R22_1. The sequence continues at coordinate 2,643,462 of JACONQ010000007.1, forward strand.
TTATCGCTAATAGTTTCTTATTATAAACATTATAGTTAAGTTCTGCTTCTAAGAACTTCCTAGAATAGTAGAATATTAGTCTCTATTTTCCATCCTCGTCCTACTATATAAGCACAGCTCCTAAGGCGTAATCTAATATATTTATTTCTACCTATATTAGTCGTGTTAGATCCTACATCTACAATAGTGGTGTCATAGTAAATAGCTCTTTTAACTTCTTAAAAGCTACTTGCTGTTCCTAACCCTAGGAGAATTCTTTCTCCTTCTTAGTTACTTCTATAAGAGGCGCCGTGGTTTTCGAGTATTCTATAATAAACTTTTAGTAGAAGTTCGCAAATCCTAGGAAGGATTACACATCCTTAACTGTCTTAGGAACTGGCTAGTTCTGTACAGCCGCGACTTTCTAAGGGTCTATAGTAATGCTGTCTCATCTAATAATAAATCCAAGATATCTAGTCTATATAATATGGAATTTACACTTTTCTGGCTGTAAGAGTAACCTATACTGCTTTAGCTTATTAAGCACCTTCTTTATATATTTCACGTGCTCCTTAAGCAATCTCTTAGAGTACACTAGTATATTGTCTAAGTACGCTATATAGAATACGTCTAAGTATTTGTGCAGTGCCTTGTTAATAACTACCTAAAACGTCGCTAGTATATTTATTAATCCAAAAGGCATAACTATGTATTTAAACAGGCCATATTGCGTTATAAAGGCTATAAGCCATTTAAATCCTTTCGCAATTTGTATTTAGTAGTATCCTTCGCGGATGTCGAATTTTGTAATCTACTTAACTCCCTATAGTTAGTCTATGAGTTTTTAGATAAGAGGCAAGGGGTATTAGTCCTTCCTTATAGCGTTGTTTAGCTGTCTATAATCTACACAGAGTCTTAGCTTGCCGTTCTTTTTTAGTAGGAATAGAATTAGTAAGGCTATTAAGCTCCCACTCTGCTATATAAATCCTCTCGCAAGTTTCTTGTCGATATACGCCTTTAGCTCTTTCTGCTAGCTATCTAATAGCTAGTATATATATTTGGGCTTAAGCTTCGCTTCTTCTTCTAGGTAAATCTTATAATTCCACTCCTAGTGCTCTGGTAAATCATCGCTTCTGTGCTCTTCGAAGAGCTCGCGATACTCCTTATATTCCTAAGGTATATTAGGTTAGGGTTCGTCCTTTGTAGTCGCAACTCGTTGTACTTAGATAACTTCTACTCTTTAAGGGTCTTTCTTATATATGCGCATAATTTTTGTTATTAATATCTTGCTAACCCTACCTAGCCAGGGTGTACTTTAGGTCGTTAGGCTTAACTATAATTTGTAGTCCAAAGCGACCTGCCTTATAAATCTCCTTTGTTCTAACCTTTATTATAAAGCAATCTTGTCTGTAGGCCATTAGCTCTATAACGTTCTATTTTGCCAATTAATGGGGGGATTATACTTCCTAAGCTAATTATATCCTATTAATATGTCTTCTTCTCTAAGATCTATAATGTTAATTTGTTGTTGGTCCTCTAATCTAGCGAGTTCTAGCAATACTTCCTAGTTCTTAAGGCGTATTATATTATTTCTATATCCTAGTAGTGTGTTGTCTGCAAGTACAACCTTTATAGGTTCTAGCTTGTTCTAGTATAGTATATTGTATTGTTCCACTACTTGTGGTAATATAAAGGTCCACTTAGCGCTGCTATTTATAAGCGCGCGAATCTTATGTTTTTACACTAGTATATCTACTTTTAGGCGCGTCTGTGCGTTGTAATGTACTTTGTAAAGGGTCGTCCCTTCGCTCTTACTAGTGTGACCCTATTGCTAAGAGCTTCTTAGTTTTTTGTTAGTTTTAGGCCCTTTAGAAACTATTCTGCGCCCTGTTTAGTGTTAAGGTGTATTTAACAACTAGTCTTGTAACACCCTATCCATAATATAGTTGTATACTACCACTACTATAGTATCTTATTAAGGGTTTTATTAGGCGGAAAGCATCTTGTTAATTCCTTTATTTTCTAATAATGTTAGCAGTTGTTCTTATTGCACTTTGTCTAAGATTTATCCAAATAAGGGTCTATGTCTATATCTTAATACTGTTACTTATAATAGTTTTATACGTTTTCCACGCGCTAGTCTTCTTTCTTATTTGTGTTATTATTCTAGTGTCTTTAGCAATTCTATACCTAACACTCCTAAGGCTTTAGGTACCTATATTCAAATTAATATCTACTAGTTAATGCTTCTTTCTACTTATAGGTATGTTTTAAGCACTGCTTTTAGTCGCAGTCTATCTATTCTAGTAAATTGTTGTATTCTTCTTTATGTCTAACTCTATAATCCTCTTGTTTACAGAGTGTTTTGTCCGTATCTCCTTCTTCTAGTTTTACTAGCCACTATCCTATTGCATACTTATACGTTCTATGGGTTTCGTAGGTGTTATTATAGTATTAGTACCATCCTAGTAACTTATACTAGTCCTTCCAATCCTATTAATAGTAAATATAGCAAGAGTCCTTATTTTTTCTATAGGCCAGTTGCGTTTCGCATTCTTCTATTATAATTATAAAGTAGTCTAGATGGCTAGGTTATTAAACTATAACCTCTTAGTCTTCTTTGTAGTTTTTGCAATATTTGTTATTAACTGCCATCTTATATTTTGTCTAGTCAAGAGCGGCGTGCTCCTTGTCTGGGTCTGGTAGTGTTATTTCTCTATAGAATCTAATTATTCCTACCCTAATAGCTCCGGCTTGTCTAATTCTTTGCTCCTTTAAGCAGTTTTGTTTAAAATGGCCTTGCTTGCTATATACTAGACATGCGTAGTTATTATAGCGCCTTTGTCTTTCTTCTTTTAATAAACTATTGTCCTTTCAAGGTTCTTTGGGTGCGTTCTTCTTCCTGGACAATCCCTTTTCCTAGACTTTGCTGGTCATAATAACATCTCTGTTCTTATTATAGTATCGCCTTATCTTAGGTTCCTCCCTTGGCTTAGTAATTGTCTTAGCTTTGCTGTATTTCTTTTTCTGCGTTCTCTTATAGAGATAGTTGTTAATGCGTGCTGCAATCTTAATTAACTTACTTAAGTTGTCTAGTTTATTGTGAAGTAGCAGTGCGTCCTTAACGCTGTCCTTTAGTCTATAGTAGAAGGCTGCCTTTAACGCTGCGTTATCCCACTTAACCTTAAATTGTAATTGCCTAAACTCTAAGGCGTACTTACTAACTAATATTATTTGTTGTAACTGTTAAATCTATTATTTGGCTTGTTGTTTCTTATTAACTTCCCTAAATATAACTTGTATCTATTCTTTAAAATCCTGCTATATCTTAAATCAGCAGCGGGACGATGTTGTAGAGGCGAAAAAGGCGCGAACAGGAGAATCATGAGAGTTGAGTCAGAGAAAGATCAACTGCGACAAAGTGTCCTTGGGTCACGGCAGGTTATGATGTACCGCTGTCCTGTCCCGCCTTCTTGGGATATATTGGAACCTGGATTGTTGACCAGGTAACTTATATCTCCCCGATGTACTTGTCCGAAATTTGGATGAAGGGACTGTTGAGCTTGGCGACTCGGCATACTGTTTACGTCACGTCGAAAGATACGTTCACTTCCTTCCCAGGGCCTCGGTGGGCAAGAAGCTCGACTTCCACAGATTCAATTGCGCCTACGAAGCTGAATTCTGGAAGACCGTGTTGCCCGTCACATCACATGGTGAGGCCCGTTCAACCAGGAGCGAGAACTGAACCTCAGTCTCCTTTCTCGGCTTTCCCTGCAGGGCATTAACGTCTTATCTAGTTTCTGGATGCTAGAAGAAAGGTCGTAAATTATCCAGACACTTTCAATTTTTCTTATGCATTCTATATCCCAGGCCAAGGTAAATCAACTTAACATTCAACAAGCACCTCTCCTACAATACAAATCCCCCGAGAGGGGTAACTCGCGCTGTAGGCTCACGTACCGACAGGGAGACGTCGGAATTTTCTGCACTCAGTTTTGACACGACGACGGGCGGTCTGCTTGATCCCGAACGATTCCACCAACATACACACGGACCCCTCCAGGTCGTTGGGCGACACCACTAATACTGTTGGGAAAGCACTTGAGGCCATTTAACCATTAGCTCTATGATGGTTTTATTTCCTGGCTACTGCAGTCGCTGCTGTGAGTTGACTGCATGTGGCCGTTATGGAATCCTGCATGCCACATATACTTTCAAAACTCAACAGAGCAGCGGAAATGGACACTTCAGCCACTTAAAAACTACCTTAAGTGGCTCTAGGCTTGATAGGTTTCGATGCTAAGAACTGCCTAAATTTGGAGCCACGATATCGAAACGCGGAGACATATAGCATGGGCGGAGTTTTAAGACCACGGATAAGGACCGGAGACAGGGCTTGTACTACCGTGCAGCCAGGAGCCGAATTTTTTTTTTCCCGGATAGCCTGTGCGTCTGGACAGGGTGATATCTTATGCATTGCATGCAGCTTTCTGTTGCTCTTGCGACATACCTGGCACGGTTCTCGCTTCTCCGCGTGCTGCCCGCATTGGGCGATAACCCTCAATCGATCTCGAAACACCGGGGTTCGGCTCTCGAGTATCTGACTCCCGTATCCTGTGTAACTGCAAGTAACCGTACAAATGGTCGTAGCCATCGAATGGTGCATACCAATACTGCAGGCAACGTGTTCAGACAGCATTACTAAGGCGTAATGATAGATCGCAACAGCGAAACCCCGAAGTCGAACATTCCAGTACACAGAACGAAAACAAAGTTTGCGATCACCGCTATAACCTTCTCTGGTAGACACAATCGCCGCCGCTACTCGTTATTGCCTTAGCGGGATGGAGTACTGCTACCGCATACGCTTGCGTAGGAGTTCATTCTGTTTGCGTCCCCACATACTCCAGTACTGCCAATCTCGGGGTCGGAAAGGATAGTGGGGCGCGTTATGCTAGAAATTCATCCTCTCAATGAACTGTTGCCGTTTATGTGGAGAGAATAATGCGGAGAGCTTCTCGAAAATCGTTGGGTTTCGCCTGCAGGGCCGTTTCTCCAGCATCCTGTACTCTTATGAAGCCTTCCTAAGGTCAGCTCCAGGATACAATAAGCTAGTTTGAGTGGCCTCTCTTGCGTTATGCGATCTGTGTCGCCTGACTCACATACCGAGCCACCGCTATGCGTTCCGACAGGTTACACAGGACCCATGGCTACTATCGCTCCTGGTCTATATCAGAACCATGCCGGCTCTACATTACGCCACGTACCACTGTAGGACCATTGCGATTTCGCCTGCTTCGATCTCAACATAGCTATTGCAGAGTCTGTCTATATCAGATCTGGGAAGAAAGAGCGCGGATTCGATTACCAGCTCATCAGAGCTCAGTCGCAAAACGATGGCTATTGCACATCACGGGTGGCTGGAATTGTCAACGCACTTACTCGACTTACCCATTGCTTTTCCTGTTACCTATACATAGCAGTGGCTGTTGGGATTCGACACCCACCCGTTGGTAACATAGAGGGGGTAACGCCTCTTCGCTTACCCTGCTCACCGCTTTGGTGTCCTTACATACGGTTCATATTGAGTTTAAGACTTAAATGGCCGGCTTCGTCGGAGCTTTAGCTCGATGCGATTTTTCTCCTGCGAGAATCGCTTGTTCCTGAGGAATATTGTTCACCAAATTATGGACCTTCTTCCGATTCATTGGATGAAATACACGAATTCAATAAGTCGAGGTCTCCACAGCGCGTTCGGACTGCATCAGCAGTATGCAGATTGCCGTTCAGGGACCGGAACTTAAGAAGACCCTGCACTAGTCGGATAACATCTGTCGTGGACTGCTTCCTGTACCCGAAACCCAGAACGTCCTCGCGCACATTGTACATACGCGTACTGATCGGTTCTCTGCAGCCGGATCCTTTTAGGTCTCTAAATCGGACAGAGCTAGTCATTGGCGGTCGAAAAACACGAACGTGGCTGCACTAGCGAACATCTGCTCGATTCATTGAATCATCCTGTCCGAAAGCCGCATACTGTTACGAAGAAAACTGGGCGTCTTTGCAACTAGCCGTCACCAAGCGAAAATGACGGGAGCCTTCAACTCAAAAGTCGCTTGAGAAAGTTGAGGAGACATTTCACAGGACAAAGATGGTCCGAGGGTTCAAGGTTTCCGTTTACCTTACTTGCGGGAAGACACATACAGATTGATGTCAGATAATCAGACTTTCTGCCATTCCATGCCTACTCATTACGAAGAAGACCTTACATCGGCAGGAAAATGTGTATGCGACATGAGAACCCACAAGTGCGGCGAGTTACCGGATCGAAACTTCCTAACTTGAGGCTCAACACTCTCCTTCATCTCACGACCTAGACTTTCTGCGCTAGACCGAATCTTCGCCACACGCTGAGGTATCAAAGCTATAATAGAGGTCTGATAAGACTGCGATGGACGACTCCAGAGTCCATTTCTGAACAAGGCCGTTGTTTAGGCTAAATGCTCGACCGCGTTTCCAAAACCGTCGACAGCCACTCCACGGAGCAGAACGCATTCTTCCCTGGTCGACCGAAAAGTCAAACTGAGCGAATCACAGCTAGGGAGGAGAAGATACCTCGAGGTACAAGCCGTTGGCAGCGACGAGGTACCCTCGAACTTCCCCCAACCCTGCCGCAATCTCCCCACACGTCCAGGTGCAGATCTTGTAGCTCGCTTCCACTTTTCATGTTGCTGCCGCTGCTGGACGTTGTCGTCGCGTGCATGCTGCTACCATGGGTTGCGCCTCGGCGTCGTCTGACGAACCTGCCCCCTCTGGATAACCTCCGCATAGCGTCTGCGCGCCCTGGTCCTTGAAGCTGAACCAACATAAAGAATAACCAGTGGCGGTAGTTTTTCTCCAGCACTCGCCGCAGACACGGTGGTTTCAGCCCGCAAAATGGACTCAGGACGCAGCCTAGATGGCAGTGCCCTGTTGGGCCTGCATCAGCTCATCTATTTCCTGTTCTAGAAGATTTTCTAGCGCGACGGCTACGACGATCACTGTCAAGGACGAGCGCCACTCACTTTTTCGATATATCACGCGTTCGGATGACAACGACTCGATTCCGTCAGTTCTGCCTAGTGAAATCAATCACGAGAACCAAGACAGCTCTCCTTGCTAACAAGGTAGTATCGAAGTGGAATTGTACAGCCGTTCGTGAGGAACGGGAGACGTTCGCCGCATGCACGCTGTAATGCTATTCTCCGCGTGCCCCTTCACAACGTGCGCGTCCGTGCCGCGCCGCAGCAAGGGATGGTGGGGTCACTCTACCCTACCAGGTTTCCTCGCAGCCTTCATTTCAACAGATGAAGTCTCCAATACTCGCAATCTCGACAATACCGGAAAGTGTGGAGAATGTGGAGAGCTGCAACAGTGCAATGTAATGCGGCAGCTGAGTACCGCAGCAGGGGTCGCTTTGACATGCGTAGCTGTAGCTGGACCTGTCTCCCATACTGCGGTGCTACCATCGAATATTGTCTTTCCTGGTTTTCCCATGCTCACTACCGTATGAACCCCATGGAGCGGAGGGTAGAGTAATGTTCCTGCAGCACTGACGCAGGAATCGCTCTGCTTTCTCGTGAAGCGTCGGCAAAGTGCCGACGTGATGACAGCGCACAAGTCACAGCTCGCTGTGCGTTTGGCTTCCGCATGCTGTAGAAAGACGGCGCGATGTTGACGGTGCATCTTAATGCGCCTCTGTTAAGTAAGATACACGTTGAATGTGGACAGACGCCTACTCCGCAACGAAAGCGGACAACGACTTCCAGCAGCGCATATTGCCCCCGCGGCTGCAGCTCAACAAGTCATGAGACTTGGACTGCACCTGGCTTGATGGCACAGCAACAGCGAACAAGTGGCCAGCGGGTGGCCACTTTCAAAGCCTGGAACAACGCCATTATGATCATCGTCGATTAAGGCTCCCCAAAGGAACCCGGGGTGCATGGCAATGAGCGACAGCAGCCTGCGTCAGGCGTATCCAGGTTTTTTTTTTTTTTTTTCACCACCTTCCATACATAGACGAGCACACCATCATACCAGTCCTGCCAAGTCCAAATTACTTTAGTCGCGAAGGCTGGAAGGACATGATCACCATTGAGTTTTGAGTGATCCGCTGTCGCGCTCGCCCGTCCGCTGGTCATTTTGGATTGAAGTTCTGCATTGTGAGCTTCGAAGAGATAACCGTGGTTAGACCTGTAGTGGAGATACATCTCTCGTGTCCGAGGCTGTATGCTCTTGTGCTTGGGCCGTTACCGCGCCAGCAGACTGACAGTTGACATGGCGCATAAGTAGCACAGACACCCGGTAGCGGAACCGTGACAAGTCCCTCCGTGCTCCCAGATACCCAGGTAACGTACACGTACCAGACTCATCACCTTTCCCCCCTGCAGCGCGATAATTCAAATCACATCGCTACCCAACCTCCGCACCGCCTCTTCGTACTACGCGTATCCAGCCCTGCCGTCCCTCCCTCCCCGTTTCCTCCGATCTTAGTCCGCGCTATTATCCTCTGCCACTCGAGCCAACCCTCATGCTGAGTGTTTGTTTTCATCAAATCTCCGAATGTGGCATTCGTGTCAAGGGCAACACTTGTTGGCGGCGATATAGTTTGCCGTCGCCAATATGGCCGAGCGGAGCAGACGATGCAAATCCGGCCCAGCGGCAAAGCCTGGCCGACGCAACACACACACACAGACCCCGTCTGTCAGCTTGTCAGCCGCGCCTCCGATAGCAAGCAGAACATTCGCGACGAGCAGCATATGTACGGCGCCGCCTCATCTGCTGCCTTCTTGCGCGCGCTTACCCGTGACGGACTAGGGAGCCATGTTCCGACTGGGACGGTATATGTCCGGAGGACTGGATTCCAGAGGACCGTGAGATTGCTGATATCAGTATGTAGGTAGGGATGACGGAGCGCCCAAATGCGACGGTAACGCCTAGATCTCCTGGCATGGTGGACTTCAGCTTGGCTACGTGGCAAAGGCTTTTAGGATGGATGGATGGATGCACACTGACTAACTAACTGACTGACTGAGGTGCCTTGCGCTTGGACAACTCGGCATCTCTTGCGAAGGAGGGTAGGTACCTAGGTAGTAGGCGTCGGCATGACATGGCATGGTTGGCAACCTGTTGCGCCATCCTAATCCTATCCTGACACACTAATCCCCAGTTATAGTACCAAAAAAAAACCCCCCAAAGACCCACGCTCTCAGCATTCGTGCTCTAGAGCGCTTGTCCCCATGCAGCCCACACCATTTCCATGCCACCACTACCAAGCCTAGTCGTTGCGCTCCGAGCTGTCAACGTCTAGTGGCCGCCGCCGTCCCCCAATTCGATCGGTGAGCCCACTGTAAGTCCACCGTAAGAGGCGCCTTGTATGCAAGCGAACCAGTATTGCCATGTTCGCACGACGTCGGTTGGCCGCCGCGCAAGCGATGGACGTTTAACGTTTGTTATGGGCATGTAAGCATCATATTGGCTAGGCTGCTTTGGGGTGATGCGCTGATCGACCGGCGCCCCCCCTTCCCGCGAGCGCCTGTCTATCCGCTCGCCCTGCCTGGTCATGGCTCTGCCCTGTCTTATCCCGTCCCGCCTCATGCTCTCTCGCTATCTCCGGATCCGAGTAATCTATACTTGGTCCTTGCTGCGCAAGATGAGAACAAAGTAGCGATACTAACCCTAGCCCGCAGTCCGAAGTAATGACTCGCAGTTGTTGGATTCGGGCATAAACGCGCGGCGATGAAAGAAAAGGGGAAGACCAGTAGTTCCAAACAATACGAAGTAACAGTAGAATGACCAAGCTATTTTGAATGCTACCGCCCCATTAAGGATATCCGTTTTGCCATGTGCAACGCTGAAGTGGTATAGGCAAAGTCCATAATCAAAACCCAGACCGACCAAGATAAACCTAACATCCAACGCCAGAACCCTCTACCGTTGACCAAGACCCAAAGCATAAAACCATAAGTGCCTGCAGAAACTGTTGCCGAGACAAGAATTAAAAATATGACGTGCGCAGCGAAAAGAAGGGGTATATGCATATGCTGAACGTTCGTACCGCGTCGAACCCAAAGTACTTCATCATCATGACAGGATTAAGAAAGAATTGTTCGCTCCCATGAGCGTAACTATAGCGCAAGGCCGGTTCCGTCGCCGCTCCAACGGTACAGGCTGAGCATTTCACGGCGCCGGAGCTGTGCAAATTCGGCATGTTCGTCCATGCCGCGACCACGCACCTGCTGCAAAGCCGAGCGCATTACTTTCCGGAAATTTCTCTGCATTGTTTGGTCAGCATGATCGATCTTATTTTCCGAGATTGTGGGCAATGATGCATGTGCGACAATTGTAACGGGGGAAAATGAGGCTGAATGCAGGATGTTGGCGTCCTAGACGGGCAATAGGGTGAAAGTGCACACCTGCATTCTGGAAACGCGGGGTAGAAGTTGCCTCAAGGGATAATGTTGTGTAGAGGATTGTTGTAGGCTTACCTGGTATTCGGTATTTAGAGTGACGATGCATGCTTCATGCGCGCGAACAATCGTCTCACAGGCCTTGACGACATTTGGATTCGCCTCGCCTTGGAGCTTGTCGGCTATCAAGAGCAGGAGAAAACTTCCCTGCAACAGATATATGCCAAAGAAAAAAGGCATGAAACTGAGGTCGGGATCAAGTTCGAGTATCTCATTCAGCGCTTCGGCAGCTGAGACTGCGTGTCCTGTAGCGTCAATGAAGCTCTGAGACGATATCCATAGATCATTGTCGTCAAGTAGGGAAATAGGATCCCACTTCCCATTGAGCAGAATGTGAAGGGTATGCATAATGTGTGTGCCATAAGCGACCACGATTCTTGCCCGCATGAGCGACTCTTGAGCTCTAGAGGTCGTCGAATTGACGGATCTGGCTGAAGGTGTTCCTGGGTGGATTGGCTCGTGAACTTCTGCGTTTGCCTCGGCGATAGCTCTTGCCTTCAATTCCTGAAGCGACTGGCCATAACCCTGTAATTGTCGGGTAATTTCCGCCGCGTGTTCGTCCCAGTTCGTCTTGGAGCCAAAGCGCGGATGGTTCCTCGCATGGTGGACTTCGACGATTTCGCCCAGGATACTCATCAGAGGGAGAAAGAATCCAAATGTGGATGTCCCAGTACACTCGTATATGGGTCCTGTGCTTCGTCGAACGGTAGGACCTGAGAAAGATTGAGCGGAATTCCCAAAGAGAGCGGCAGCGGGTGATTGCCATACGTCATCAGAAACAGGTGTCTGTAAATCACTGCACTCAATATCGAGCAGTGACAGTGGCCTGTTGTAGCACAGTGCTAGGTGCCGATCTACGGTATAGAGCATCCACCAGACGCGTCGTCGCTCTTCTCGCTGCTCTTCTGTGAGATTGATAGGGGTATTCTGACCAGACGAAGGTCCGCCAACGTGGTCAGAGTTGAGTTCAGATTGAGAATCCGGACTTTCCTCGGGGGGTGGTGTCAATGGCACCTCCTTGCTAAGCTTCAGCTCCCTGGCCAAACTCCACGCCGCGTTCCACCATCGCAGAGATGCTGCCTTGTACTCACTCGCACTTATGACGACTGCAAGATTAGCGTACGTGCAGACATCGTCAATGCCTCCTGGAGCGCCTGCGGAACTGGCTGCATAGCTTCTTTGCCACACATCTTCGCCCGGCAATCCTATTTCCGGATCTTGCGTCGAGATGCCAAAGTTGTTCATTGTTGCGCCAGCACTAAATGTCGGACTGGCATCCTCGCCTTGTGATTGATGGACGAGAGGTTTGAGGAGAGATATGGTCAGGTTGATAAGTTTCTCCGACAGCTGGCTCCGTGCCGATGGCGATGACGCTAGGTACGGCGACTCGCTTGTCAAACATCCGATCCAAAGCATGCTAGCGAGCAACGCAGGGCTACACACGCGTGGGTCGTTGTGTCGCAAGAACGACTCCTTCCGGAAGACGTAACAGAGCACGTAGGGGCTGGTGGGTTGCATGAAGGCAGTGCTGGAGCTTTGGAAATAGAGCTCTAGCAAATCGCACGCCAACGATGGTGGCATTATGTTCGTGAGATGGGGCACTAGGGGCGCAAGAACCGGGTATCTCAGTTGTTGAGAAGTGGATGCGTGTGCGCTTGGGTATACTGTAGCAGACGGAGACGGCAGGGACAACCAGCTCGGGGAGCCAGAAGCGGGCGAGGTACCAATGTAGCTGGGCAGAGGAGACTCTGCGTGAGGCATCCTAAAGTTGTTCGGAGGTGCTTGCGCACTCTGTGGACTCATCATCTCGTACGGGCTCTGTGCGTACTCGGAGGGGATGATAGGATGCATCATCTGGTTCATCTGGTGCGGTTGTTGATAGGCACGATTGAAGTCGTCCATGGGCGCATATTCGGAGATGGTATGGTTGTGCATGGGCAAGCCTTGAGTCTGGATCCGCGGTGGCTGCATGGGGTGATGCATGCCTTCGCCCATCTGGTGCCCGGGGATGGAGTCAATGGCGCTCATGCTCATCGTCCGTGATACTGGATTCACGCCCTGATACATGGCTGCGCTGTCCATGTCACGAGTGGTAGCAATGCTAGCAGAACGACCGGGAGGGGGGAGGCTGGGTGGAGGCAATTCAGGTAGCGGTCGCTGGCCTTCTGGCATTTCGGCGTTTGGGGAAGACTCCTTCTGCTCATCGGCGAGACCATTGCTGCGTGACTGAGGGCTTCCCGAGGCCGATTCACCCGAGGGCAGTGCTGTTCCATTTGCTACGGCGGCAGCAGCCGCCGCCGCGAGGTCCTTTCGCGAGGCCTTCCCGCGCTTCCTGCGCTCGCGCATGTACTCACACCCAAGGCCGAATTCTGCGATGTGGTTAGTTAGTATCGAAGCAACGCCACCAGCTGTCAAACCCGCTTGGTGGAGCTTGGTGGAACCGTACCTATACAGTGGGCACACTACGCGACGTTAGCAAGTGCTCATCACGCCAACGCCAGTTACTCACCGGTGCCTTTCCGTCGCACTTGGTCCTCAACTGATTACACTGATCACACGCCCGGCTGATCCTGCGTCGTACGGGCCCTGCAGCGGAGGCACCGCGTCCGTGGAGCATGGCATCCCTCTGGTTTCGAGGGGCTGCAGCCAGAGGTCCGCTCGCGTAGGGCAAACGGTGTTGCTTGACGAGGCCCTTGGCCGTGGGCAGGACATGGCGGTTTTGATGGAACTGCATCGCGTACTGCGAGGTGTGGGCCAGGGCATCGAGCGGTGACGGGCCCATGTGCTGGGCAGCATAGTGGTGTTGATGCTGCAGCGGCGGCGGGAACTGGTCGTATTGGTGGAGGCTGGTAGACATGATGCTTCTAGCGCCGTCAGCGGCCTCGGCCACACGTGCACCACTCGGTAGCGGATAGGGCTCAATGGCGGCGGTGGTGAATGGGACTTGGTCTGCGAGGAGGCCGGATGGGCGACAGCAGGGAGAGGAGAGCACAGTAAGCGGCGAGGCGAGGCAGAGGGTCAGCACCAGGCTGAGGAGTGTCCAGATGTCGTCAGGACGGAGGGCTGGACTGGATGTGGATGCTGGATGCTGGATCTGCAGGTCAGAGGTGCACGCTGCTCTTTTGACTCGCGCCCGTGTCCCTGAGTACAATATAGGTCGCTGCCGGCCGCTGGCCTCTCCGCGGCGAGCCAGGTCAGGTCTTAGTGGTGCCCGCGGGGTATAGCACAGCTGCGAGTGCTTGCGTGCTGGGGGTGGCCAATACCGGATGGCATGGGCAGCGACCTCCCATCTCCGGGTCTGCTAGCTGCGTCGCGCGTCAGAAAACCGCTGGGCCGCATGGGCTGGCTCTGCAAACGAGATGGCGGTGGTGTTCTGTGCTGGCCCGGCCATCACGCCTCAGCAGTCACCCCGGCACGCCTCCAGGGACCCCGGTGCAGCGCAACGCTTCCACGTTAAGCACAGGGCACAAGGCCGCTTGATCGTCGGTGCCGCGAGCTTGAGCGGATGCACCCCAAGCTGCTCGCCGCATCAGGGCCCGTAATCAAAAGAGATATTGCTTGATCGGTGCCATCCCGACCCTATATGCGGCCGTTATAAGACGCCCATACCATACCGATGCCGGCTCGAGGTACCGTTTTGTACCCCCCGTACCGCCACAGCCCCCTCGTCGTCGCTCGATTCTCTGGCCGTGGACGAAACGGCCCCTGCCATGATTGGCCCTCGCAGCCCGCTTCTGTGCATCTGCCAGCAGGACCGCCCGGTCATGGCACGCCTCCTGTCGCCGCCCTCCGCTGGCTCCCGTGTCGGTCCAGTAGATGGTGTGCATGCACCCGAGTCGAGTCCTCCAACGGCGACGACACTCCAGTTGCGCTTCCCCAGCCTGCGACCGGCAGCGATTCATGGCCGCCGTCCGCCACTTCCTGCCTGGCGGTCATACCCCATCCCGGTGAATAGCCCGTCTCGTCAGCCTTCCGCTGGCAGCCTGTGCGGATCAGCATTTCATCCAGAATTCTCCCTAGAGAAGCCGGCGGGCATGAATCAATGCTGGTGATGCGCCGATGGGATCGGTCTCAGGCCTGTCCAAAACGCTTCGATCATCTGGAGCCGACCCCAGAAACACGTCGCTTGTGAACAATTACTCGAGGGCGCGCGCATGATAATGCCTTCCATTATGGATTTCACTAGGTAATGCATATTGTGAAAATCCTCAGTCACCTGCAAGCCTTTCGCCAGAGTGGGTCGGTGGAGAGGCTGGCTGCAACAGCTCTGGTCTATAATACCTCAATTATCATATGAGATCCAGAATGGGAGCTCACGGCACAGCCATGTCAGCCAGCGTGTCTTAGCCGGCAGCCGCCTATAGCAACGCAAGCAGCGTGCGAGGGCAGACGACGCCCTTAGAAACACTGGTCCGTTGCCGTCCTTAGTGATCGTGTTCGCTCCGAGGCCAGCCCAAACGGCCATCTCGATGGTATATCTACTGTAGTAAGAGCTAGCCAGAGAGCGCCAAATCTGGCCCGACTACTAATTAAGGGAATGGCGCCCTTGAAGCCAGCGGATCGCTCCGCAATTTCAGTGCTGGGCATTCGGCTTTACCCCCATTCACTTCTTTGACAGCTTGGCGGCCTTTGCTGCAGGAACGTCAGTCGAGAGCGCTGAGAAAATTTGGTTGCGCTGCCGGGCCCATCCCTCCTGGCGATCAATAGCGCAGCTCTGTCTGTAACGAGGAGGTGTACGCATGCTCTCGGCAATTCATGAGAGAACCTTTGTTCCAATTATCCAAGGAAGACTCAGTTCCGAGGCTTCCAACGTCGAACAATGCACTGAACGCGGAAGGGCATAAATTTGTGAAGGCGTGTGAATGACGACGACGCTTTGCTGCAGAGCGTCTCAATTGCTGGGTGTCCAAGCGTCAAGGCTCTTGAAGATCTGCTAGGTTTAAAATCGCCTCGCAAGGGGAAGAAGGATTACCGGCCCAGGCCTGTTCGAGAACGGGTGCTTTTCTCCGTCTGCCGTTTGTTCTCAAACAAGCGACCTCAGGTGAACCGTTCGCGGTCGGTTGCTTGTTGCGGCGTTCCATTACGAAGGTAGGTTTGCGAGGATCGGTAAAGCGGCAGATGTACCGGACTCCAGTCTTTTACGCACATAGTGACCACTGACGCAACCGACGCGAAACGAGAGAACAGGGAACGGAGACGTCGACCAGGATCGCTGCCTGCCACCGGTCTAGGCCGAGAAGTGTTAGCGCCCACTTGGTCCTCCGATACCGTGCGTAACGGCCCAGCTAGTCTACACGTGGGTAAGCGAAGCCACAATCTGTTGGAGGTGCATTGAATTGCAACCAATGGCAATTTTCGAATTTGGGACTTGGTCTGAGACTCTGAGGAGAGCACGCTGCCTTGACTCCCTGTGCGCGCTGCATGACGCGCCATGCCAGTGCAGTACTTTTAGAGTAACGGCATTTGCATCTGCCGTACGCAAACTAGGACCCTGGGGGGGAGCTAGTTGATTCGTAAAGCCGAGCTGACATGACGTTGCCGCGATACTTTCCAAGACGAAAGAAGGAATCTGGTCGCATTGGGGGCGGTCGCCTCGCCCGTTACGCCAGTTGAAAGGCCCCATTTTCCACTTTAGGGAGGTACGTCTCGAAAGGGGACCAGGAGGAAAGTATGTGAGGAGGGCAATCCCTCACACTCGATATTCCGCATAGTCAAGAGCTTGGGTCGTCGGGTGAGGCCGATCTTCAGTCGGCAGCGTTGACGATGAAGCACTAGGCATTGGACTGATCCTTTGTGTGTTGTGTGTTCAAGGGCGTGTACATGTGCCCAAGGCATTATCACCGACGTCGGACGAAGAATCTCGACAGAGGCCCTTGCCTCCAAAAGTGGATCGGTACTTGGTGATAAAGGATTAGGATCTGCCGAGAGTTGAACGTGCGCTGATGCTCGACTCCTCGCACACCACTACTGCAAAGCCGTGACGGATGGAGGAGCACTGAGTGCGCCGGAAAGACGTGGAACTCCTATTCCTGGACATGGCCGTGGTCGTGGTCGGAGTCGTGTGAAATACTGCTCTCTGTATGGCTGGCCTCTCCATGAAGCCCCTTCCTCGTTGAAGACTGCATGGACATTCCTGGTGAACGCAAGTGTCAATACAATGTTTCCTGTGCTCTCTGCACAGGTAAGTCCACAGTCGCACGCGCTTTGATGAAGACCTATCTCAGTCGTCGTCCGATAACGGAATCTGCAGGGCGGCCACGCTGTTGGAGGGGGCTCGTTGAGCTCGGGAGCTGAACATTGCGATCCAACAGCAAGAGCCAATTCCCCCAGTAAGATGTCGACTGCAGAATGGGAGACGTGGTAGGTAATAATGGTGTTCTTCGTAGGTCTTCATCTGCGACATGGTGAGTCCAGGGAGATCGTGGGCGTGGGAAAGCGCGACGGACCTACACGCTTGGCCCGATCGGTCGTAGCTCCGACGTCACCCCGCTGGCGGGGGCTTCACAACGCCAAAATTAACTGCACCCAAACACAATACGATCCTACATGGGTGCCCTCTCGGATCTTCCCAATCCTCAATCAATATATTTTCGCACAGGCCAATCGCGTCTGCGCCATCATCATGTCCGTCGAAACCATCACGACCATCTCCCCAGTGACCAACAAGGCAATTCTCACCCGCAGTGGCCTGTCAGATGCTGATCTCCTGTCCATCCCAGAGACAGCTGCCCGGGCTTTTGAATCATATCGCCGCACCTCTCTCGCCGACAGACAGGCAATCGTCAAGAAAGCCCTGAAACTGCTCAATGAACGCCAGGATGCATTGGGCAAGGAGCTTACCGAGCAGATGGGCCGTCCTATCGCGTATACACCCATAGAGGTCACTACTGCCGTAGCCCGCGGCGAGTATATGCTCAAGATCAGCGGAGAAGCTCTGAAAGAGACCGAGGGCGAAGCAGAGAAGGGCTTCAAGCGCTACATCAAGAAGCTCGCCGTGGGACCTGTTTTGATCCTTTTTCCGTGGAACGTTCGTATACCAAGGAATCGTAATAGTCAACATGAGCTGATTGATATGCAGTACCCCTATCTAACACTCGTAAATTCTCTGGTTCCTGCATTGTTGGCGGGCAATTCTGTGATCCTCAAGCCATCGCCACAGACACCAACAAGCGCTGAGCGGATCAAGGAAGTCTTCACTGAAGCTGGGCTACCTGAGGGTGTGCTTCAGATTTTCCATAGCGGATCCATCTCTCAGATCGAAGCCATAGCGCGGTCGCCACAGGTTCAGCTAGTGTGCTTCACTGGCTCTGTCGCCAACGGACTCGCTCTACAAACCGCCGCAAGAGACCGAGTACCCATTCGTATCGGGCTTGAGTTGGGTGGCAAAGACCCCGCCTACATTCGATCTGATGTCGATATCCAGTGGGCCGCCGAAGAAATTGTTGACGGCTCTGTCTTCAATTCCGGTCAAAGCTGTTGCAGCGTGGAGCGTGTCTATGTTGACGAAAACATCCATGATGCATTTGTCACCGCTGTTCAGGAGGTGCTTAAGGGCTACAAACTCGGGGACCCCATGGAGAAGCAGACGAATGTTGGACCCGTCGTGTCCAAACGTTCTGTCGATACCATCCGCTCGCATATAGAAGACGCTCTTGAGAAGGGTGCGAAAGATTTAACCCCGGAGAACGAGACATTCCAATCTCCTCCACCAGACGGCAATTTCGTTGCTCCCATCCTGCTGACCAATGTGGACCACAACATGGCTGTGATGACCGAAGAAACGTTCGGTCCAGTGATCCCGGTCATGAAGGTCAAGAATGATGCCGAAGCTATCAAGCTTATGAATGATAGTCAGTTCGGTCTGACAGCGAGCATCTGGACCAAAGACGTGAGCAAGGGGCATGAGCTCGCCGATGACGTCGAAGCTGGAACCGTGTTCGTAAATCGATGCGATTATCCTGCTCCTGTAAGTAGCACCGGTTTCCCCTTATTTTCATGTGCTGACAACAGTAGGATCTCGCATGGGTAGGGTGGAAGAATTCTGGAAAGGGCCAGACGCTTTCCAAGTTTGGGTTCGATCAATTTGTCAAGCTAAAGAGCTACCACATCAAAGATTATCCGAAATAGATGTCGTTGCATGATGCGGTATGACAAACCTACCAAATTTCATGTTCTCGCTACAAAAGTTGACAACCGAGACATGCATTTGTCTGATCTGTCAGCTAACCTCTTCAAGGGTTCATGCAGCTAGCTGAAGGACAACGAAACACTCATGACGTTGGGGTGCGGGTAGATGTTGCGCAAGGTAGTAGCAATTGAGCAGTACATACGCGCTTGTGGACGTCCTTCATTCGCCCAGTGGAACCGGCCGTCTCATAAATGCAGCCTCAATATTGCTATTCTCCCAAAATGGCAAGGCAGATCATTGCCTCGTCGCGTCTTAAACACGCGTCTGGTACCTGAGTGAAGAATGCGCACCATATGCAAGGTCGGTGACACAACGGGACGCGACCGCGGAAACCTAGCAAAGGATTTCGCGCTGTCCAACGTCACGCTTTGCGCCTGTCTGACGGTGCTGCAGCCCAGTTTTGGACGTCTCATCTATTTCTATCTTCGCTTTTCTTATACCTGCCTGGCTTTGCTACCATGTCTAGAGGTCTCGTCTTTTGCCCAACGCTGAACAGCGCGTCAACGGCATGTTGCCTGTCCAACATTCCAATCCGCAAAGTTTTCCTCTTTACGAACCTAGGAATGTGGAACCTTAGCATTGTCTCGCCAGTGCAAGGAATTTATCCCTCCCTCCATCGCGTGGCAAACTCATCACTTGGGAAACAGTCTCATACCGGTTCCTTTAAAAGGCTCTGTCCACGGTGGCCCAGATTTCCTTTCCGCCCACTTCCACCCATCCATCATCGAGGACCTGAATTTTCAGTGCATCGACACTCTGCTGTCTTTTCCATTAGCGGTCTTTTGTTCCCTTGTGTTATCATTGTCCTCCCCTACAGCGTGGGTTCTGCTTAGTCGTTACTATACCCCTTGCAACTCGTTATTCGTTTAGACGTGCTCTTGTACTTGGATACCACGCTCAGCAACATGGCCTTCAAAAATGTTATGGGGAAGGTCAGACGCGCGCTGATTTGTTGCTGGAGGACGGAGAAGAGCCGCGCGATGGATATCGTATGTCTCCGTCTCCGACTTTGGAATGAGAATTAGGAAGAGGCTAATCTGAGTGTAGGGTTCTCCGACCGACGTACGACGCATGGACATTACGGAGGGGATGCCCAATCTTACAGAGGCCGAGTAAGTCCTGCGAGCTTCTTATTCTCTACGCGTTGAACGTCATTTTGACAGTCATCCCTTCACCCAGCACAGCGATCTCTTACCTTGAAGTCATCCACGTCACTACAATCCCCCCTATCCCCCTTATCCACCCCTCTTTCTCTTTCCCTATCCTCCCATCAACCACCCTACTAACACGACCCCACAGCGCCAAATACATCCGCCAAAAAGCCTCCACCGACGCCATCCGCCTCCTCTCCCTCCAATCCCACCCCCTACCCCAATCACAACCACAACCCCCCGCCTCCCCCTCCCAAACCACACTCACCACCCCCACCCCTTCCCGCCTCCATTCCCCATCCCGCTCCCCTCCCACCCCCTCCTCAACGCCGCCTCCGCCAACCTCCCCTCCTCGCTGCCCACCCCCACCCGCCTTCCACATGAAAACAATGTGGAAGCGCAACCGCCTGTCGTCTAGTCTGGCGAGCAGGCGGTCTAGTCTCCGCTCCAGCGCGGGGTACTGTGAGCTTGATGGCGGGGGCAAGAAGGGGAGGGATGAGGGGGTTGTGATGCTGGATTTGGATTTGGAGATGGAGATGGGGTTTACATTTAAAGAGGAGGATAAGGAGGGGGATAGGGGGAGTGTGGAGAGTGTGGAGGGGTTTGTGGTGCAGAGGTTGTTTTCGGATGGGGGGATGGGAGTGGGGGAGAAGGGGAGGGGTGGGGTGGCAGGTGGAGATAGAGATGGAGTTGGGGAGGGGGATAGTAGTGAGAGTGAGATTGATGTTGAGGAGGGGTGGAGAGGAAGCCGCTTGTGAAAGTCTGAATGGGTTAGGGGTTCAATATGGTTGTGTTGGAAGCTGGTGGTTGTGGGGTACCGATTCCCCTTCCCGCTCCAACAACAAGACAACAACAAGACAGACGGCGCGCGCGGGGCGATGGACGCAGATACTGATACTGATATTGATACTGGTGTATTTGTAGAATGATGGCTGGTGGTGTCTGCCAGAAGCAAGAGAAAAAAAAACGAAAACGAACGAACAAGCAAGGAAACGAACAACGAGCGAGTGGAGATTGTAGGAGTAATACGTACGTATACAGGCAGAGAGAAGAATGGGATAGGACATATTGCTTGCGTTTCTATACTGATACGATCATCTCACTATTTATACTGCTTCACTCTTGATGCGATATGGCGCAATGCTTTCCTTGTAGACATCACATGAGCGGAAGCGGAGCCCTGATATCGCCATCATTCGAAAATGTGCAATGCGCAAAAACGAGTCGATGATCCCAACGAAGAAATCTAGGAGCATCCACCTCGCTAGATGAGATGAGACACTCTCCGCTATATGCACAACCTACTCTACTCAAGAAGCTTTTATAACCCACCTGCGGCCGAAGCGCATACCCAACTACTGCTCAAAAGCTCAAAGCATAACACCACCCCACTACCAATATGCTCAAACGCCCACAATGCACGCACGCTACATCCGCTTCCCCAATCCATCCACCACTCACGCCTTAAACACCGACGTCTTACTCCTAACGCCATCAAAAACACAGGTATTATCTACCGGGACATATTGCTCCGTGATGACCTTGATGACCTCCTGACTCACAATGCCCCCCGTCAGTGCCGATATGCTATGCAATTCGGCGCCACCTGCGCGAACGAGCTCTTGCGCCGCCTCGCTGATTGCTGTCTTCACCGTGGCGTACTCGTCGTCGTCGATGGTGTGCATGGCCTGGTGGATCAAGTCGTCGGCTAGTTTGAGTGCGATGCTGGTTACTTTCTCGGTATCTGATTCGAGGTCTGCGTCGGATGCGCCGGGAACTTTGGGGGCCCCGCCTAAGCTATCTTGGTCGTGCGTTGCGATGAATTTGTCCCAGGCGAGGAAGGCGATGTAGACTGGCATTAGAGCGTCGTCGTTTGCGAGGTTTTGCGCTTTGGTGTGTTAGTATGGTCTGTACAGGGACATGGTCAAGTTGAGCATGATTTGGTAACTTACCAAGAGACGTCATGTGCTTTCCGAAGATCAACGGCTTATCTGCTGGCACGACCGGGAACGGCTTTCCGCGCACGAGCTTTATGTACGCTGCGTTTTTGCAGAAAGCCTCTACATCCTGCTGTTTGATCTCGGTGCTTGTATTCGCATTCCGCTCCAGAAACCGCACGTTCTCCAACACTTCCATCAAGTCTTTTCGCGCCTTGGACTTGTACACATTCTGCAGCTGGATGTAGTCTGCAGACCGTGCCTTCATATCCGGCACAGCGCCAGGCACTGGCAGGACGCCATGTTTGGTATAGAAGAGACCAATGGCATGCGCGATGATCCAGAAAGGTGGCGAGTCATTCCGTATGATGACGCACTCTGGGGCCTTGAAGATGTCCTTGACGGTACTGTTCGGCTCGGAACGGTTTAAGGATTTGAGAACTGCTGCTACAGCCTCATCGAAGTTCTCCTCTCCACCTTCCGAGTTGTCGGTCCGTGCTGCGTTCTTAACCATGTCCCGGAAAGCTGTTTTATCGCTGTAATTCTGCGGCACCTGGCCGCTGTGCTCCTTCTTCCATTTCTCTAGGTAATATAACAGCAACGCCACGTAAGGGATGTGGCCGTGGTCATCGGCGGCCATGCTGTCCAGGTCCTTGGTCTTCTCCATCGCGTACTCGAGCAGCTCGGGCCATGGCTCTAGTAGCCGCAGATCGGCCGTGGTCTCGGGACTTGGGTGTGTGTCTACTATGGGGAAAGCCGGCGGCAGGTGTACGGAGAAGTGGGAGTAGAAGCCGACGGAGTGGATGTAGAAGAGCGGAACGAGGGCGGCGTCTGCGTGGGTGGCGAGTTTTTCGAGGAGCTCGGGCCGGATGGGAGCGGTTGCGAGGATTAGGGTATATGGCTTCAGAGCATCAGGCTGCGTGAGCCACGACTCGACGGGCTGCGGCGCAATTAGCTATGCGCACACGCGGAGGCCGAACTGACTGGCGCTTACCTCTGTGACGAAGCTGCCTTGTACGTCTGGATTGAGCTCCTTGACCAGATTGCACGTATGCTCGGCGCGGAAGCCGCCCAGCTGTTCTTCCTCGAGGAAGAAGTTCACGCCCAAGTCGGCCTCGTCCACCACTGCCGAGTCCTGTATCGTAAAGTTGCCGACGCCGGGAAGCACCAAGTTTTTCAGCGTCTCCAGGCCAACGACGCCCGAGCCGGAGTTGATGAGCAGCACATGCGAGTCCTCGAGCGCGAGTTGGCCGGCGGCTCCCCATAGACGCAGCTGGCGATCGTACCTGGATCCGTTACTACATGCAGCGGCGCGGGTGACGGCGCTTGGGAAGCTTACTTCTTCTCCTTTGCGGTCGGGCCCTGGACCGGAGGGGGCAGTTCGGCCATTGCTGGGTGTCGATAGAGAAGGAAGAGGAGCGTCCTCTGCTACGTGCAATCGAGGCTGTGGATTCCATCATTTCCATGTCGCGTCGACCCCGTGTTTCTGCCGCCCGTCACCGCCCCACACGCGCCAAGCGAATGGTGGGGCCCTTCGTGTGCCCCTCGATGCCCTCCCCTCGACCCTCGTTGCGTGCTTCCCTGCATCCGACTCGCAGTCCTTTCACCGGCGTATATCGTGCGTCTCCTCTACTTTCCCTCTTGTTGCTTGCTTCCCAACAGTACCCACCAAAGCCGCTGCATCTGCCACCACGGGCTTCGATTGAGGACATACACCAGTCAATTCGCCACCCGCACTCTCGCTTCCCCTAATTTTAGAGAAAAACAGCATGGCAGACGCTACGGTTGAGTCGGCCAAACGCGCGGCCGCCCACCAAGCTGTCAAGGACCACTTCGACCCGTCAGCAACGAATGTAGGCATCGGGTCGGGCACGACCATCGTCTATGTGGTAGAGGCTATCAAAGCTGCCTCCACCAATACCAACATCCACTTCATCCCGACCGGATACCAGTCGCACCAAGTCCTTGTCAAAGCTGGCCTGACTCCGGTTGCATTCGATAGCCTGCCCGCAGACATCGTCTTCGATGTTGCCTTCGACGGCGCCGACGAGGTCGACCTCGAACTGAACTGCATAAAGGGCGGAGGCGCCTGTTTGTTCCAGGAAAAGCTGGTCGCAGAACGAGCGAAGAAATTTGTCTGCGTAGCAGGTACCATGGTATATTATCCGGCTATTGACTGTGCCTGATTCATGGTGTAGATTATCGCAAAAAGCAAGACCGCCTCCTCACCAACTGGCCCACGATACCCATAGAAGTAGCCCCCATCTCCGTACCCACTGTCCTCAAAAGCCTCCGTGTTCTCGGCTCCACGAACCCCACATTACGCACCACTCTTCTTGAGAAATCCGGACCGCTGAAAACCGACCAAGACTTCTATATTGTAGATGCGCCATTTAAACCACTGCTGATCGAAGAAGACATAAAAGCTGGCAAAGGCAAAGGTGACGGCAGCGATGGGACGTGGGAGGTGAAGAAGCTGAGCGAGGCCATCAAAGCTTTGACTGGCGTGCTCGAAGTTGGAATCTTCTCTGGACTAAACGGTCCGGATGCGGAAGCCATTCGATCCACGGACGAAGTGATGACGGTGACGAGCGGGCAGAAACCAGTAGCTGTGTACTTTGGCATGCAAGACGGAACTGTTGAGGTGCGGACAGCGAAGCAGTAGTGCTGCTCGCGTCTTTCCAGCGCACATCGGATTTTGCTAGACAGGCTTCGTACATGTTGCGTATCTTGGGTGAACACCCTCTAATATGTTGCCCAAGTGTTTCCCTACTACTGTAGGCCGCGCTTTTATTCTTGTACTGATTTGCTTTTTTCACCATTTCGACATAGATCTGGCAAGAAGTAGACGTTTCGCATGTACCATCGCGCAGTTGAATTGTTTGTAACTGAAGGACGACGTGCGAGTTATGCTACTCGTGTACGGCTGTCTGCTGTGCATGTGTCGTATATGCATCCATGGATTGTGTATCCTGGGGTTACTGGCTGTGCATCCCAGCCATGGCGTTCATCTCCGTCGAGACATCATGGGCGTACTCACTGACAAATTCATAGTAGCGCTGTCATGTCTCGAATTAGTCTCCTGTTGGCACTGTTCACAAATAACCAAACGGTGAATGGATCGGGAGCCTGGAGCGCTGGGGAAAGTTCAGTCACGTGATAGCGCGATGCCCGCGGGCGTTCGCGCCGTCTTTATGAACGCGCATACAATCCGCGTCAAACGAAGAGACGATTCACCACGCTGAATGAACACAACTTTATCATGTCCACGGAAGCAATGGTTTTATTTCCAGCGCAGCGCGCAAATGACCTTCAATGCCGAAGAAGTCCATACCAAGAAGCGAATTCATGTCCATCATGCCCATAGAAAAAAACGCTCTCTTCAAAACCGCGCTACTGTAGCGGGCAAAACACGACTGCAAAAATTGCCGTCGTGTTTCAAGAAAAGAAAAGAAAACCCTCAGACAACACGGCTTCAGTGGCGAGTATGATGCGCCCACCGCTCCACGCGCCTCTTCCTGTGCGCATGCGCATCCACAGCTACAGTCACGTACTGCGTCTCCGTCACAACCTCGACTTTATACTTTGTCTCTACATCCGGCGTAGGCGTGGGAGCGGGGGTGGTCGTGGATTCTGACGCTGGGACCGTGATAGCGAGGACATTGGTGGTGGGGAGGACGTACAAGCCATCCGTGAACGAGAGGAGCGTCACAACCGAGGACGACGACAGCTCTGCAGACGCCGTCCCAGTCGACGAGGCTTCTACCTCGGGCGCAGCCTCAGAAGTCTTCGACGGCGCCGCCGCACCCTCAGATTTGGGCGTGTATATCGGCATATCCGAAATCTTGCCCGGGGCATCTAATTTCCCGCCCCCCACCACGGGAATAACAAGGCCTATATCGATCTTTTCGCGCTTGGGGGTAATGACCTTGTCTTTGTTCGGGGGCCCCGTGAAGTCCCCGGCACTGCAAGCGTCGTTGATGGCCGTGCATTTGTCGCTCCAGAGGTCGCAGACTTTGCCGCCTGTGGCGGGCGCAGCGTCCCAGCAGGCTTTGTTCTGCGTCCAGCAGGATTCGCCCGCGGCCCAGCAGCCGGCCTCGTCCGTGTACGAGGGCACTTCTTTGCCGCACCAGTTTGCGTTCTGCGCGATGCAGGACGCAGGCACCACGCCTTCTGTTTGGCGGGTCGGCGTGTCCCCTGAAGCAGCCGTGTTCATGCCTGACGTGAAGTTCGCCACGGCCGGCCCGGGGGCTCTGTATTCTGCGTTTTTGCCAACGTAGATGTTGAATTTGACGGACGATTGGCCTGCTGTCACGTACTCGGGTCCTGGAATCGCGACTGTAGATTCGGGAACGAGGTCGCCTGTGCTCTCGAGGAAGATCTGCGCGCAGCTGGTGTAGAACTGGGCACCGCCTTCGGAGGCGTTGTGCATGGCGACGACCTCGGGCCGCGCGAGGTAGTAGCCGCCTTGGAGGCCTTTGGGGAGCACGACGGACAGGCGGCCGTTGTTGTCGATTAGGCGGTCGGTGCACCATTGGTCGGTGGAGGGGTCGTAGCCGTCGTCCATGAGTTTGAACCAGCCGTCGCCGGCGGCTGGTGGGGGTTAGTTTTTGTGGATCGGGGGGAGGTGGGGGTCTAAGGTACCTTTGTCTTCTATGGCGGAGGAAACTTTCTTGAGGTAGACGGCGCAGGGGCCGTAGTGGCCTCTGTCGAGGGACTCCTTGGATGGGTCGTCGGGCCAGGAGCGCATTTCAAAGGTGAGTGTTGCTCCGTCTTGGACGGGGGAGACGAAGGGGACACCCTTGGTTCCGTCGACGTCTGGGGTGGAGGTTAGTCTTCGGGGCTCAACTTGAACTTGTTGCGGGATTCTGTTGCAACGTACTGCAGGCCATGTCATCACTGCTGTAGTCCTCGAGAGGGAACGAAGCTACCTTGGGATCGCGTCGCATGCGGATAGCAGCGCCATCGCCCTAGTTGGTACTGTCAGAACTATGTCTCAGTGATAGTAGATGGACGGCAACCTACCTGGCTCACTCCATCGACATAGAGTACAGACCAAACCGTATGCGCCAAGACAGAAGGCGCAGCAGCAAGAGCAGCCAAAAGAACAGATTGAGTCTTCATACTGACTCAACGTCTCCGCAGTCCTGCTCGAAAAGATATGTCGTCGAGATGTTCGGAACGAAGCCGTAGGTAGGTAGTATTCACACAGGAAAAGCTCAAGGTCTCGTCTCTAGGACTCCTTATCTCTTCACAAAAGAATGAAAGCGTCGACTGGCGACCTGCAAAAGAGTGACAACGGGCAACAAACGTCCCAAACGAAAGACAGACAGCCAGACAGCAAGTCGAATGGAAGTCCGTACCTACCAACGTGGGAAACCCAGCGCTTTTGATCCACGACCAGGGGGCCCGCACGCGGGTGCAATCTTCCCCAGTGAAACCCGCATCCCTGCGCCGATTCATCAAAACTCTCGGGAAACCATGTCGTCCTTCCTTGCAACGAATCCCCCATGATGCACCGGATGGGGCCACTTCACGTCAGGTTCCGAGCTGGCGGCTGAGAGGTCCGCTCTGGCGAATCAGCGTGCCTGCTGGGCGTGTTCGAGAAACATGAAACGAAACGACGTCGGGTGGGTGCCGCGCTAGGGACTGGGCTCGACGAGACAAGGCGCTTGTGGCGTTGGGCCAAACTCGCTAGTTTAGGCACGGGGCCTTAATTTGGAGATGGCTGCCGCCGCGCTGGAATAGCGAGCTGGATCTTCTCCAGGTTTGCTGGCGATGGTGGGCAAAAGTTGTGGTTGAAGAATTCAACAGCTTGGAAGGAGTTGTATGTATCTGAAATGTACCGGCTCTGGCTTAGGTGTAAGGTTTTGCCGGGGGTTGGCCTCTCGGGCGGAGTTCATCACATCTCCGCAGCGTATCGAATCGTTAGACTGCCAACACACGATCCTTCTGTGGCTTTCCGCCTTCATTTCAGTTTTCTCGTCGCCAAGAGATCCCGCCTCGTGTTGGGCGTCGATCCACCGCCCCTGCCTAGAACATTGAATCAAACAAACACCCAGTAATTTGTACTGAAGAGTCAGGACATGGAGAAACGAGGCCGATTCTTTACCCGCAAACTGAAGGGATTGTTAGAAAGGACGATTTTGTCTTGTGGAGGCGTTTAACGATGTAGCGAACGAGGAGGGACAACATGATGTTGTGCAGCCCAGCTCAGAGTTTGTTTCGTTACATGCGGAAATCACAAGCTTGGTAAAACCAAAAGAAGGAAATAAAGGTTGTGTCGAGGTGCGTGGGATGAACATTGAATGTTATTGATGTTCCGGTGGACGCTCTTGCATATAATAAGTGACGCAGTCTCATCGAACGGACGCATTTAATTCGATGGATCGAAAGGTAGCGCGTCGGGCTGCTATGCAAGGCCATTTAGCGCTGCGTGCTGTATTGTTTTTCTGGGTGCATATGCATCTCGGACGCTAGAGTAGCTAGGTAATGAATACAGTCAACCAGCAGGTACGGGTGACTAGCGGCGCATGGGTCGCAAAGCCCTTTGGTGGTCCTTCACGAGAGATTTGTTCCCTGCCGAGGATTGGCGCTAGTCACCCGTACCCTCTGGTCGACTGTAGCTATAGTGCATGGATTTTCTGCATGCGAAAGTCGTCAAGATGATCAGTGAGTGGCAGCGGCTGGATGCATGGCCTCGTGTTCGAACTTGGAAGATCTGATTATATCCTAGCAGAGGTAACCACCGTGGTTAGTGCTTGTACGTTTTATGACCTGTAAAAGCCGAGTCGATTATAAGTTGAATCGCATGCATCGAGTAGTATTGCCCAACTCTAATAGACCATACATTCGAACCAGTGGAATTCTTCCGGGTACATGTTCGAGTGTTCGAAAATCTGCGTCAATGGGGCTATTTCTTGTTGCACCTTCTTTTCGGCGACCAACGGTGATATACTCCTGCTCACTTAGCCATGTGCACCTACTCACTTGGGGATAATGACCTGCTCGCTCAACAATGCCGACTTCTGTATCTGTAGTCAGCGACTTCTTTGCTAAACATGAATTAGTATCACCAGAAAGTGCTAGGAACTCACTGTTTACATGATAAAATCGTCTCCATACCACGCTGGCCCCCGTCTTCTTTACTCACACTACCACCAACGATCCGGTCGTGAGCATCGAATGTACGCCTCTACAAACCATACCTTTCTTCTTTCTCCTCTTTTCCTCCTCTTCGTTTCCATTCCCATGCTTTTGTTTGAAGCTCCACATGCCAATGTCCTCAAATTCGCCATTTCAGACATCCGCCTCCGCCTCCTCCGCCGAAGCCCTCGATCACCACCGATACCAATCCACTCGATCATCAGCCTATCCCCCGGCCTCAGACAGTTATACACCGCTGCTCGACACCCGCAGGCACCGAGTCAAGCTAGCTTATACGAGCATGTTCGGCTCCTGTCTCATCATTGGCCGTCCCCACCTGCATACACAAAGGCAGGTGGAATCTGCACTGCGGATAAAGGCTTTGTTTCGATGAAGATACACCACATAACTGAGCTCCTTGGAGCGATGATGAAAGCATGGTTTTCTGAGATGCGAACCATGTGCCCCGTGCCAGTAAGCTTTATAGCGCTGACGGGGCTTCCTCAGCTTCTAGGGCCGGAACTCCGTACGCTACTCGATTGCATCATTGTTTGAATCTCGGCTAGGCGTCGCATCGACCTCATAGGATGGCCTGGGATTGGCTGCGACATGGCGATGGGGGAGGTGCCGTGTTCGGAAGCGGGGCCGGAGGGCAGGGGAAAACACGGTTGGCAAGGAAGCTGGGGTTGGTGGGAAGAGAAGCGGAATAAATTATATTGTGCGCCTAGCTTTGGTTTTGCTTGAAGTTTGGTTCATTGATGCGCGAATGTTGATGGCGGCTTCCCCGCCCAACCGTGGAACACGAATTATATCATCCAATCGTAAGCCACTTGATTTGTGTGTTATCACATGTTTCCGTTGTCATAAAGAGCACGAAGATTCTCTAACCATAATTCTGTTCAAGGTCTACGTTTGCGATCGAGGGAAGTGCGTTGATGTACGCTTGGGCCACAGGTTCTTTCACGTCTGGCCCTCCCGATTATCCCAATAAACTTTCTTAATTTGTGCTGCTGGCAAGAAGACCACATGTACAGCGAAGACTTTGCGCTGCATGTCGCTATCCATGCTTGGATAGTACTGTCCTCCGCCACGTTTCCAGGCTGCGACCATGCGTGCATGCGATTCGCCAAGATGATAGCCGTCTCTTGGGTGTAGAAGGTTCAAGGTGTGTCCATAAACTGACCAAGTACAGCCTTGGAGTGGTTAAGTAACGTGTAAAGGCGCAGTATGAGCTATGCGTGGTTTGTAGGCTCGAACCGTTAAGATATAGCACTCATCAAGTGGATGTACTAGTGCTTCGCAGAATATTTTTCAAAATGGTAGCTACTTCAAGCTTGCCGGCCACCGCAGGTTCGAGGAAGACTTCCAAACAAGTCCTTAGTATCATGCGGTGTGACTCCGAGAGCTCGACGCCAATATTCGGTTACGGATCTCTTGCAGCGAATTTGCCCAATTCTTTCTGCAAATACTCAGCAAGGAGGCGTGAGCGAAACTGTCTTGCGTTGCTTTGTACCTTAGGTACTTGAAGTAAAAGTCGCGTCTCTGGTCTGGCTGCTGCTTGCGCGTTGGAAGCATGCTGCTAGAGATTCCATCGTCTCGGGCGAGCGTAACCATCGAGCCCAACCTCCCACTCAGTTTCGTTTCTAGGGAGAATATGTGGGTCCCGGAGGGTGAGGTCCACTGTAAGGCTGCGTCCAGCTCAGCCAAGGTCAGATGGCAGGCGGCCAAGGATACCCAAGCTAGGATTGTATTGATATATTCGGCCTCTTGATCTTTAAGAGCGTAGCAGCACACCTCCAGAACCTCCGTGATCATGCTTTCAATGTCTGTGGGAGGTGTAGCCAGGTGGTCGAGTATTTCCTGCTCGGGTAATTGCGTATCTAGAGCATCTAGCATTCATCTGACACAGAGAGATCTGCCTTTCGTTTTTTTTCTCCAAGATGTCTCGAATGCGCGCCTCAATTCCCGGTGACATTCCGCTCTTGCAACTGATTGACACTGTCAGTGTTTGTTTGCGCAGGTCTAAGATGTTGAAATAATGTAAAACAGCAGGAAATTTCAGTTGTTCTCCTTTTTTCGACACAAGAATATCTTAAAGATTAATATAAGGTTTTTTGCTGTGTTTCTTAAGGAGTGAGTTCATAATAACGCGAGTTGTGTCCTTTACATCAAGGTCGTCGATGCCCAAAATCG
Source organism: Laburnicola sp. R22_1 (assembly GCA_014281115.1). Lineage (NCBI taxonomy): Eukaryota > Fungi > Ascomycota > Dothideomycetes > Pleosporales > Didymosphaeriaceae > Laburnicola > Laburnicola sp. R22_1. The sequence continues at coordinate 2,674,564 of JACONQ010000007.1, forward strand.
GTGTTCAATACCCAAGATTGTTGAGTTACACGTCAATATTCCTCATCTAGGTTTCGATGCGGATGACAGAGCAGTCGATGTGCTTAACTACGAAAGACGTCGTCCCGTCTCTTACGAGCTGTTCTAGTCTTATCCGAGCGCTCCATCTGCTAGATAGTCTAGACATAAATTCTTTCCACCTCTTTCTCTCGACTTCTCTTCTTGACTGATATCTTGATTATAGGATAGTTGGGAGAACACTAGCAAAAATTTCCTTTCATTTATTGAGTAACGTGTTCCTCACCATCAAGGTCGAAGCGATCCGTGACGCCCATACAGCCCTCGGTCAATGCCAACGTATGAGCAATGCCAAGCTTACCCGTATACCCGTATGAAGGGTATCGAATTCAAGGTTGCTATGAGTCCTAATCAGTGAATTGTATCGTTTTTCACCTGCATGTCTAGTCCCTTCTCGACCTGTAAATTGCTTACCTAGGTAGCCGCGGATGTGTGATAATAAATAGGACACGTCTGCGCTTTGGTCCTCCTCTAAAGTGATTAGCGCCGTGCGAAATATGTACATGTGCTGTGGAGAACACAGAAGGAGTGACCTGCATGATTGATGAGGCGGCTTTCAGGAAGGCACCAGTGCCCAATCTTGATTTGAAGCATTTGGATGGCGCGAGGTCGCTGGCTTAGGTGCTCTCATTTTAATTGTTCACCAAGGCAAGTCATGCTGCAAGTGGAACTTTCTATATCTTTCATCGTATAGTTATCTTGTCGAAAGCATGTTAGCGATCTGTACACCCTTGTGTAAGCGCATACGCCCTTATTCAACAATGAGAGTTGTTTAGGTGGTTGTGCGCACCACATTCATGCACCTTCTAGTAATATTACTGTAATCACAGTTGGAAGGTACTCTGGGGGTACCTGGCAGGTGTCTGTCGTCGTCTCATCGTTTACGCGCTATTACGTAAGCCAGGGTACATAGCTAGGCTCCTCTGCCAGATCCTCCATCAATCTCACACGTCACTTTTATCAATCATATCATTGATGCTTTCCCGGTTCGCCCGTGGTTTTCGTTAGCGACGACCTGGCCACCGCAACCGCGGGACGGCCCCACAGGGCCGCAAGAACCTAACTGCCTAAACTAGAGAATTTTCATCCACAACCAGACTTTCTTAATAAGATTTTGACTACAATCTTGAGAGGGGCTGTCCTGAGCTATAAGGTCTTCCCTATTTAAAGGTTCTGCTCGCTTTCTGCACTAACCCAACAGTTTTCCCATCGTCAAAGCCTACTCGAAACCAGCTTCAAAGCAGATCCAACAACTCACACTTTCAAAGCAAAACCTTCCTTACTGCCGTCTTGGGCACTGTCCTGTACTTTGCAGGCCTAGCGATCACAACTCCAACTAGCATTTCATCCAATCATTTATATCCGTTTATAGTCAACTCAGCTGTTTACGACCCTAACAACACTGTTGAATTTAACTCACTCCTTGACGGCTCTCTCGATTACACACCCGCTTTCTGGCTAGCGTCTCAAGGTATTCTCGCTGAACTGAACGCCGACAACTCTACTGCGCCCACTGGTTCCTCCACATCTGGCGCTGCCCCTTCTACTGCGCCCACTGGTACTTCCACATCTGGTGCTACCCCGCCTATCGCATCCGGTCAAACCGACATGGACAACGGTGCAGTGATGTCTTCTTTCATTAGAGCCATGCTCGTCCCGTCACTTTTCAACATCAAGGAGGCTGGCATAGCTGCTGTTCAGACAGTCAGTCAGATAATTCCAGTGATACAGATCGTCCAGCAGACAATTCCGACCTATCAGACTTTTCAAGTCATGTCCACTCAGACGGTCGATCAGATAATTTCGTGGACACAGAGCGTCAAGGCGATAGTTCCGACCACTCAGACGGTCAGTCAGATAATTCCGTGGACACCGATCGTCCAGCAGACAGTTCCGACCTCTGTGACTTGGCTAGTCCAGCACACTCAGACGATCGATCAGATAATTCAGACCTCTCAGACTTGGATAGTTATGCAAACTCAGACGGTCAACCACATAGCCTCAATCGATGTTACACATACCGTAAAGCAGCATGAGCCTGTCCGGACTAAGACGGTTGAGGTTTACCAGCCTCCTTATATTGTTACTAAACACTGCGTTTTTGTCTTTTGGGCCTGTGTGTGATTAATGGGCATTGCAAACCTCACCGAGGAAGCGCAGGAGGAAAGCATGATAAGCATGTATGAATTTTCCTCGGGATATGTACTCCAGTGGAGACGATGGTCAATGCGATGCGAGGGACGCGGGTGGTCGGTGCGGATCCTGAGGCACGTTTCATCTCGATCGAGCGCGTTCAGTGTTGGTGACGTGTTTAAGACTTGCCAAGCGAAAAAGCTTATTATTGCGAGAGAGGCTGATGAGTCGAGCGTTCTGGAGAGTTGTATTGTGTTGTAGATACTATATGGATGGGTCGCTACTTGGTTAGAATCTCCACACGACGAAGATTTTTAAAGGATGGGTCGCTGTATGTATTGCATTGCAGTCATGGTACACTTTTTCCTTCATTCATGTCCGTTTATAGTCAGCCAGTGATTGATGTGTGACTCGTCAACGTGCTCACAAGGAAAGTGAGGCCAGGACGGATTGATAGGTAGACACTAGTGCACGTCGACGCCATGGGTGGTTGCGTCTTTCCAACCCCACACAGATCGGTTGCCGTTACTGGCCCTGCATACAATTACGCGTGCGCATGGGAAAGGCAAAAGCGCATCAGAGTAAGACGCGGCGACGGAGAGCGGCTGATCTCCGCGCGTCGTACGGGGTCAGGGGTGGCCAGGTGGGAGGCGATTGTGCCAGGGGTCATGCAGGTGCGGAAGAGCACCGCTTCCCTCCGCGCACCAGGCCTTATTTCTAGAACACTGGGCGATTGCCGAGGGCCGAGTGTGTTAAGACTAGGCATAATTAATACAGAATGCGTATGATTGCTGGGCGAAACAAGCACGCATAAGCAAAGGAGACCGCCCGCGCTGTGACAGAGACGCCATCTGGTCGTGGTGCGGGTCGTTGTGCGGCAGATCTGCCGCGAGGCCTACGCGGCGGTTGGAAAATGGCAATCGCTGCCGATTAGTCATGCACAATTCGTCTTGCAGGCTTCTTTCGCGCAATGTGTAAAACAAACCCAGATCTCATCTTCCGCCTTTCTTGCTCCCCTCTTATCCAGCTCCTCTGGCTTTCGGGTTGCACGTCTTCCGGTGCGGGATCTCCGACATTGCTGCTTCTCCTCCTATTCACCCAGACCCCAGTCATCTTGGACGGCGCACGGAAACACCTGGTTCGATTATCATGTGTCCATTCAGTAAGTTGGCACAGTGTATTCCTGTTATATATGCATACTGATGGGCACAGCCTCGCTGCCGGAGGGCGAAGGGCCAGCTCGCTTTTCGCCAGCTTCGGTGAAAGATTGGGCCCCGAGACGCAAGACGGTGCCCAACGCCTGCGAGCGATGTAGAAGACGAAAGGTAATTAATCACTGTTCTTGAACGTAGATTCCAAATTCTAAAGCACCTTAGATTCGGTGTGACGGAGACACTCCATGCGCGACATGCAAACGCTTCTCACTACAATGTTCGTGGCTCTAAGTGCTGACAAGGGGCTGAGCTGATTGCTTTCAGGTGTCAGGACGCAAAAACCACGAGAAGTGGTGGCATCGTTAGTACTTGTCCCTTCCGCGTCAGCCCAACCGCGCGCAATCACGTGACTATACCAACACCTTCAACTCAGTGAACACCAAGCCGCATTAGAGCACCGAATACACCATTTAGAGGCTCAGCTAGCTGCGCATGTAAATGCACCTATGCATGGCATGGAATCGTTAGACGAAAGTCTCATGTCATCCACGGCAACCAGCTTTGATTGGGGACAGAGCCCACCTCATCTCTCATTAGACAAGACCTATACGCCCTCTTTCAGCGCTGAACCCTCTGAGATGGATGTTGGAAGCTTCTTGGCTGGCAGTACAGGGGCTATAGTGCCCTCAATAGCCATCACTGAATGTGAGCTTGCCCCCAGTGCGGCAGTTGTATCTTCACCAGTACCTTCATTCTGGTCAGGCACCACACGGGCATCATCCCCCGATTTCCCACCTACGAGTGCGCCGTCGTTCCCGCCGATGGGCTTCCCCGCGAGTACCAAATCCTACACGCCATCGCCGGGCCTACCGCACGGCACAGAGTGGGATTTTATGTCCCAAAGAATCAAGCTAAGACCCGAGGCGCCTCAAAGTGCTAGCAATTCTCGCGCTACCTCGATATCATCTAGCTCACTGGAGAGTGAAGAGCAAGTTGCCAAAGATGAGGCCGATGTATTGCCCCTCGCACCCGTACCCCTGTTGCCGCGTCCGGGTATCTTCGCAGCACACACAGAAAGTCCATCACCAGGCTCCTTGCGATCAAGCTTTGCCGATAGAAGCAGAGCACTCACCACAACACCATTTCCTAGCCGCTTTGAGGCTGAGACGCTCACCTCCGAGTTCGTGCAGTATCTGGAAACGTCAGGACAGAAGGAGTATTCCGTTAACCCCGCGCTCTTCGGTCGATTCTGCGAGGCTGTTTATCCGGATCCGAAGAAAAGAGGCATGTCAGTTGATATCCCAGTGTCCACGTCTATGGCGCGTTTTCACGTCTTCATGGCCATGTCCATCGGCATGAAGGTACGCATCAAAGACAGCGTGGAAAACACTAATTCTCTCCTCGACACATGCTACGATCTCGCCATGCAGCAAGCCTCGTCTGCGCCTTTCTGGCAAGAGAATGGCGGCCATGAAGCCGCACAGCTCCTATCGATCTTCGCTTCGATACGGAAAGAGCCACAATTTGCGGCAAAGCCGTTGCAGCCCTCCATGTCCTGGTAACACGCAGCCGAGAAAGTCAAAAGTCCTTGGAAAGAGCGCAGCGCTAGTAGCACCATTCTTCGTCTGAAGGCCGAATGCTAGGTATCATTTTGCTGCTTTGTATATTATGTTTGCATTGTTCTCACTGTACATCTTAAGCCATGGCAGCACAATAGAGCTGATGAGAATATACACTACGGCAATCAAGTTTCATGATCTAGGGTCCAATCTGCCGATACTGTACTTTGGCTGTTGAACCTAGGTCTCATAATCTGTAAAAGGTTAAGATGACTATTTTTTTTTCCTTACGCTGTTCTCACCAAGAGGGACGTCAGTTGGCCGTAGTAACATTTGAAGGCGTATACACGCTTAGTCATCAAACACGTGATTTCAGTTGCATGCACCATGTCCGTGCACATGTCAGTAACCACTCCATACTCACATGCTGTAAGTTAAGACGACTATAAACGGAACCTTTTTACATGCTCTTTTTGTTTACTAAGCAGGGGGCTCTGCTCTTTTGTGATATCAATTGACATGAAAGCCCTCGTCGTCCTACCCTAGGTAGATCCCATAACGCCGCATAAACGGATAGGAATGAATGAATGGATGAATATCTTGTTGCAGGCGGCGGGTAGTGAAGGTGTGAGGTCATCGTCTCACCTGCAAGACACCGCTCACGTCGACGCTTTGAAAGATAGAGCAAATAGAGGAAGGGAAACTAGGGTACCATGCTCCTCTGCCATACATCTACTTGGGGGGGGGGGATCGTTATCTGAAAGCTGACTAATGTACAGGCTGTGCAACGGCGCGAGATGACGGACAGGAGCCTGCAGGCCAGGAAGGAACTTTGCAGCCAGCCATATCATCTTAAACTTGTAGCCACCCCAATGCCCACTTTGGCGTTGTTAGTAAATAATTAATTACTAAACTAGTAAATCCTGATAGCTAGCTGATTGTTACAACAAGAGTATAACTATACGCTTACGTTCCTCGATAGTCCTCAAATTGAAAACGGTACCCACATGTAAAGTCTTCCCGACTAATCCAGAGCGCACCGTCCTTCTCCGTCGCCCTAAGGCTTACCAGACAACACCCATCATCATCTGTACAATGCGCCAGCCCAATGCTGCGCAGCCGTGGCAATCTTTCCTTGGAAACGTCAAGCAGTTCATGGAACTTGCAGAGATGCCAGCAGATTAGGTCGACGGTATATGAAGATTCGCGGATCTGGATGTCTTGTATGTGCAGGACGCGCTCTGGAGTCATGAAGGCGATGGTGGGCGGTCGGTTTGTGGCGAAGTTGTAGTTGTGTTCGGTACCGTACACGACGGTAGGTCGCCTGGGTCAGGTCAGATCAAGATTAGCTTGCAAACGAGCAGTAAATGTGTTAGACATGGACAGGCACGCACCTCAGCTTCAAGCGCCGTGTTTGCTCAGGATGTGGCCAGTATATTCTTTCCAGACTCACCCACTGAGAGTGGTATCTGGGATTCAGATCGATGCGCGTAACGGACTGCCCGAAAACGCGGCTGACGATATCGACGACTTGCTCTGCAGAGTCGAACCCAGCTGGATGGTCGTGTGCGTCTCGCGGTCGCCAGGTCTGGACCGCATTGGTTACCATGACTGTTGTTGGCCGTGCAAAGATGGGTTCTTGCAGTGGCTCTGAGAAGTTGTCTTCGTTGTTATCAATAGCATAGAAGACATTCATAGCTTGGATCTCTGCGCGGCAGGTTTCTAGTGCGTGCGAGCGCGCCTCAAAACAGACGGTCGCCATGGGAAGGCTGTTAACTAAGAGCTGAAATTCGTTCACGCCCACACGCAGCTTGCTTTTGTCGCGCGAGCTATACACATGTATGCGAAGAGCATCTTTGTCTCTTCTGTTGTCGTCGTAGCCGACGAGAGACAGGCGCTGGCGCTTAGCGAGCGGGCTGGAGGGCTTTGGCTCGCCGTCAGTGATACTATGGTTCGAGGACGGGATGTTAGCGCAGTGCTGCATGAATATATAATTTGACCTTGCTAGAAGATGAGATTCGACGATGGGATTCCCAACACACAGAGTGGAGGGTTTGGAAACGTCTTCGCTGGAACAGCCTGGCTTCACTTACTGCACGGTTATCAGTAAATTTTCGAACAGTCGTTGCAACGAACAGATTGGATTGGAAACGCACCTTCTGCACTTGAATGGCAGCGGCTTCAGCCCATATCATGCTCTGTATCTCCTGCGGGAGCTGTGCGAATGTAGTAGCCGGCATGCTTCTAGCTGAAACGATCGAAAACGAGATAATGTCGTGAGCTTGTGAGCTGGTATAGTACCAGCGTTGCAACTGAGAGGGCACTGCGGGGTCGCGTCGTTGATCGACGTACGTAGGAAAACGGTATAGAACCGCGGTTTCGGGATTTCGGACGCCGAACCAATTGGGGCGAAGATGGGGGTAAGGCTCGTACCTACGAACTCCGAAAGACATTCACATTTTCTGCCCGTTACCTAGGTAGTCCGCGAACCTTGGAATGTTTGAAACGGCCCCAGGCCCCCAAGCAGTGAAGATGCTTTTAGCTGGGCATGAAGTAAGCAATGCATTTTTGAGTGGCCTGCTTGCTTATCCCTAACGCGACGTAGGACCACTGGGCGTTCGTTCAGTGGTACCAAATATCGAGCATTACAGAGCTGGGCAAAGACAGAGTTACGTGTATAGGAACGATTTTTTCACTCACAATTAATTGGCACAGCAGCATCAGGTGTTGTACCGCAACGCCATACCCATGCCGCAATGCCGTACCCAGTCCGCAACGCATACACACGCCGCAATTCCGTACCCAGTCCGCAACGCATACACACGCCGCAATGCCGTACCCAGTCCGTAACGCATACACACGCCGCAACAACGCATATCTCAGCTTCCCGATTCCAGAGTCCGAAGTGATGATAGAGCCTCATGTTACGAGGCACAATAGTCGCCTCAGAGTACCATAGGTATAAATTAGATGCCCCGTTCCGTTTAACCTACCATACCATCACTCAAGCTTTCCTTTTGTTCTGTCTTACAATCATTCATTTTCCAGTCAGTTCTTCATCTACAGTCTATCGTTTACTCACACACTATTTTTCCATCCTGTTTGAAACAGGCACACATTCTTTTACATTCGAATTCACCACCTACTTTCCTTAGACCACCTTAAATCGCAATGCGTGTCGGTTCACTCCCACTGTTGGGGTGGCACTTGGCCTTTGGGCTACTGGAGCGCTTGGAAATGTCATCTGTGACTCCAAGCCTGATGCCGGCATGAAGTATGCCGCTAAAAGAACCGAGCTTTGCCTTGACAACTTCTGCGAGGCTCCGGGAATCGAAAGCCCGGCTGTGGCGTACTGCGGCGAGGTTGTGTTTTCGGTTTTCACGCTCGGTGCTGAGCTAACTGAGGCTGATTGTCTTGCACGATTCAAATCCATTCTTGGAGATTGTCTGACGACCAAAGGTGTCCAGGGAGGTATTTCCAAGCCCCAGGGGCTTTGTACAAGGTTTATGCGGCCGACAACGAGGATCACGAAGTTTCGGACGAGAGTGAGCCAAAGGACGTGGACGAGGACGAGGACGAGGACGAAGATGAGACAGAAGAGGAGGAGGAAGAAGAGAATGAGGAAGAGGAGGAAAACTTTGCGCCTGCAGGAAATGTGACTTCGTCAACTGAAGAGGAACGCGTGGAGACCCGAGCCATTGATATCGACGAGAACGAATTCGACGACGGAGATTTTTACAGCATCTGGGAACATGAGGGTTCGCCTCGATCTCCCGAGACACGACGTTCTCGAGGTGGACGAACCAGTAGTACCAGACCCAAGCCTTCCAGGACGAAGACTCGCAAGACACCCAAGGCACCCAAGACTCACAAGAAGCCCAAGACTCCGAAGACTCCTAAAATTCCTAAGTGCTCGACCGCTGCGAAGAGAAAGAACGGCGGAGTGTGTCCTCCTACGTGTACCGCTGCAGAGAAGAAGGCCAACGGTGGAAAATGCCCAACATGTACTCCTGCAGAGAAGAAGGCCAACGGTGGAAAATGCCCAACATGTACTCCTGCAGAGAGGAAGAAGAACGGCGGCCAATGCCCCCCAGTGGCTTGTTTCCTCAAGAAACCAGGCACAGCTGGAGCGAGCAGGGACAAGGGCGGCGAGAAAACGGTTCGCGATATTTTTGGAAGTCTTGTCCCCGAAATCGTCGCCAGAGCAATCTTTCCTCGCACGCAAAAACGTCCGGCCTCTCCAACCTCTCCAGAAGGATCGCCCCCTAGATCACCAGGCTCGCCAGCATCTCCAATCTCGCCTGGTGGCCAACAGGTTGAATGTAGGCCTGACATTCGAACATGGTACAAGGCAAAAATTCTCGATTCAAAGAACAAGCATTGGAGCTTCCTGAGGAACACTGGCTGGTCAACGGGTCTCGACGATGGGATAAAACGGTACCCCAATGATGAATCTCTGCCCTTAGTCAAAAAAGTTATGCATACGATGACGGATGACGGTAGAATGGACGTCATCAGGGTGAAGAAGGCAAAGATTGAAGTCAAGGGTAAAGCATCGGGCGGATCTCACCCAGTTGATTGGTTGGAGGAGCCGGGCAGCTACATTCTCAGCAACGGTGGCTTCTTCGTCATGAACGACGACAAACAGTCGCCGATCGGGAGAGCTAGCCATACCGAGAACATAGCTCCAATCCCGCAGGAATATCTTGCTCACTATACGTACGTGGGGAGTAAAGACTCGGGCCACTTCTTCGCTAGCGGGCCGATACTCACGAAGAAGTTGGATTTCTCCGATTCGATATGGCAGTATTGGGAAGATTCACCAATAAAAAAGATGACACATCTTGCAAGGAAGCCTGGTAGCCTTGCGCATGCGAGTCAGCCCAACGAGCGCCTTGTCCTCGTCGAATTTGAGAATTCCGACAAATTCCTCTTTGCGTACACTGCCACATAAAGGGAAAACGGCGTCAATCTCAACCAGATGAGGCGTATTATCTTGACATTTCTGAGGGAAATGCAGGGGTACAATACCCAACCGATCAAGATCACTAACCTGGACAGCGCTGGCAGCGTAGCGTAGTACGGTACGGTTGACCCTCATTGCTCTACGCTACGGTTTGTATGGGCGCTACGTACGTATAGGAGCCGCTGGAAATGCTAGATTACGCCCCATAACCGTAGTACGGCCTAAAAAGCTCTCTATGGGCTGTAGGTGCTAAGATCCTTCCTAATTAGGTAATTAGTGATCGTTTTCTGGTGCTAAGGTTGTTAAAAAGTTGTCTTTTTAGGAGATTAACTTTATAAGGTTAAAAAGGTTACTTTTAATAACTTTTTAATACAGCTAGTTCTTTTATAATTATAAGGTCTTAATAGTATACCTACTAAGAAAATTGCAATTATATATAACTATATGTTTTATAGAGCTAAAACACCTCTTATAGTTGCATAATGTATAGAACACTAAGAGGTAATTTATAACTATCTTATATACAATTAGGTACTATTTTTAATTTATTATAACCTACTAATAGTGTAGATTATCTATAAGCTATTTTAATATATTATTGTTACTATTAAGGTCCTTTTATAAGTTGTCTAAGTACTTATTAAGTTATAATATATATTTATAGCGTTTATATGCCCTACTACTAGTAAGAAGTATAGAATCTATACTTATTATCTGCACTCTTCTTACGTCGCCTTTATACGCCCTAGAAACCTTACGCAATAATAAAGGTAACTCTAAGTAGTTCTTAGCGTTAATTTTAGTATTAATATAGCTTTATTAGGAAAAATTTTCTGCTTAACTATGCAAATCGTGCGCAGGCGTGCGCAGACTTACGTATTTGTGCGTATTTTTGCACAAGCAATTTACTAGCACAAAAATACTTAGAGATGCACAGACATACGCAGACTTGCGCAGATGTACACAAATAGCCTAAATAAGTAATTTTTTAAAGCTTTATAACTTGTTTACTAGTAAAGCTATAATTTTAATTTTTTAATAGATTTATAGAGAAAATACTAGTCTTTAATTATTTAATTTAAAAATACTATTTTTATTATGTAACTAGTTAGTAATTAATAAAAAACTCTTTATTTTACTAGTTATTATATATATTACGTAATATTATTATATAAAAATATAGTACTAATAAATTATTATATAAATTTTAAAAAAGTTATTAAAGTTTAAACTTTTTAAAATAGTGTTTTTGCCAAGCCACTAATTTTCGCTTAATCTAATTCTTTTAAATAATTATAAAACTATAGTTTTTCTATTTTTAAACCTATAAAATCTAGAATTTAGAGTTAGGTAGAAGTTATATATAATACGCTAGTACGGAGGTGCCTTTCAAAAGTTCTGTCTGACGCTAAAAGCGCCACCACAACGCCCAGCTCTTGGCACTAAAATACTTGAGATAGGAGCAATCTGATCTCTCTTCTGATCAACCATAGCCCCCAATACTGACGTGTATACGCTCTTAAATTACTATCTGTACTCTCTTGTTACAAGTCTTAAGCTCATTACTATCTGTTGGCAAGTCAACCTCTCAAGTCTTAGCTGCTGGCTTCGAGCTCTGCCTCTCAAGATCTGGCGCTCCTCGCTCTGGGCGCCTAAGTCAAACCACGCACAATTGATCACAAGACAAAGCCAACGAGGAAGCCTAGGTTGACACAGAAGATAAGGACTGAGAGATTAAAGTAGGCGCTTGAGCACGTTACTTGGACGCTTAAGGATTAGAAGAACGTTATATAGACAGATAAGACTTCTGTCGTTCTTAGTTATCGCCGTGGTGGATACAGAATATGGAGGAGACCTAAGGAGCGCGTAGTCAAGAGCTGTATACGTGAGAGATGGAAGGGATACTCTGAGTTCATGTTCTGGGGCTGCTTTACGTACGACAAGAAGGGTCCTTGCTATGTCTACAAGCCAGAGACTAAGGTAGAGAAGCAGATAGCTGCTTAAAGGATCAGTGAGCTGAACGCTAAGCTCGAGCCTTCAATGCGAGATAAGTGGGAGCTGAACACAGCCATAAGGAGGACAGGACTACGCAACAAGCCAGGCAAGAAACCTCAATGGAAATGGACAGCCAAGAATGGCAAGCTCGTACGCAGCTCTGGTGGAGGCATTGATTGGTGGCGATACCAGACGTGCGTTCTTATCCCTAAGCTTCTGCCCTTCGCGCAGGAGTGTATGAAGGATAGGCCACAGACTGTGGTGATAGAGGATAAGGCACCTGCGCATGCACACCACTATTAGGATACAGTGTACAGTCTGTATAAGGTTACAAAGTTGCTCTAGTGTGGCAACTCACCAGACTGCAATTGCATTAAGCTATGCTAGTTCTATATAAAGAGAGAGACTACAAAGAAGGGAGCTCCTTAATTAAGAGCAGAGGGTATTAAGGCGTGGGAGAGATGCTGGCGAGACCTCCCTTCATTAAAGATACAAGCTTGGATTGAGCGTATTGTTGAACATATCCCTAAGATTATTAAGCTTAAAGGTGGCAATAAGTACCTTGAAGGGAGAGGAGAAAAGCGAGTTAGATAGATCAGCAATATGTGGCGTTTTGGTGGCGTTGTGGCTTTCCTTGGCAGACAGAACTTTTGAAAGGCACCTCCGTAATTAGTACTATTATATTAACTAGTAATTACTATCTAGTAAAAGACTTTAACTTTATACTTTAAAAAATCTTTTTTTATAAGCTTACTAAGCAGCTTACTAAGAAGCTTACTAAGCTTTTTTTAAATTCTAGCCAATTAAAGAGCTTTATTTGCTTATTAATCAGCATTTTATAGGTAGCATAGGCACCTAGGGCACCCTAGCTGCCCTAGCTGCTCTAGGTGCACTGGCGGCATAGGTGCGCATCCTTGCGCAACCTTGCGCATGCGCACACTAAGAAAAAAGTAGTATCGCTGGTGCGCTCTAAGCGCATTTGGTGCGCAGGCGTGCGCAGGCGTGCTCAGAGCCGCTCAGGTGCCCTAGGTGCTTATGCTCGCTCAAAACTTTTCCTAATGTTTAAAATACTTTGCGTAGCAATATCTTAGTCTTTTTATACTATATAGGGTGCTTTTTCTAGTAATTTTTAAACTATGTAGTACGCAGCTATAAGTGTAATATAGTGGCTATATAGTATAGAGATAGCTCTAAATCTATTATAATTTTGTTAAAGTATATTATAAGCTTTTTTAGCGTAAGCGCGATGCCTTATTAGACGTATATAGAGTCTATAAAGCCCTTAATTAGCTATACGCGCTTAGTTAGTAACTTATAAAGTTGCTATAAGTTAATAATTATTTACTAGAGCGACCTAAATTCGCTAACACTAGCTATGCCCTCTAGGGCCTTATAGAGCTTATAGAACTTCTATAGCACCTATATTATTATGTAGACTTTCTTCTAGTTATTATTAGATAGCGCGTTAGTTATTAGGTTGTATATATAATTATTATTATTATTAGAGATTTCTAGAAGGTTAGTAGTATTACGCGCGTGTTATATAAACTTGCAAATTAGATTCTTAAGCTTCTAGTAATATAGTAATATAAGGTAAACGCTGTGCTATCTAATACTACTATTCTATACTAAATTAAGTGTGCTAAAGATCTATATAGAATTCTTATTATCTAATTATTACTAGGTTGTGTAGAAAAGCTTATAGTGTTTATAGAATACGTATATAGCGTTTATAAAGTTATGTAGCTTACTAATAATCTTATGCCTTTAGTATAATTAATATTGCTTTTAGAGAGAGGTATAGGTAAGCTTTATCTTAAATTTGCTTACTTTAGTGCTATATATAAGTGCCTTAATAATTAGGTTAATTATGCCCTACGCAGCGTATATAGTGTTAACTTCTAATATTAAGACTAGTTAATAAGTTAATTTGCTTAATAAACTTTATATTATTATTACTTACGTTATTGCCTATAAAATAATAGAGTTTTTGCTTAAAGTTATACTTATAGATAATCTAGACAATAACTTAAGCTTGTGTAGCTACTATATAGTTGCTAAAAATATTATAGAAGGTAATAAGTAGGTTGCGTTATTAGTATTAAGTATCTAAATTATAAAAAGTTAATATTAAAAATCTACTAAGTCTCTTATTAATAAGGGCAATAGAGCGAAATAACTATCTTATTAATAAAGTGGGCAACAACTCTAAGAAAGCTTATATTATTTAGTAATATTTATAGATTGTAACTTATACTTATTTTACTTAGCAATGCGCGTAAAAGCTTTGCAATCTTCTCTTTTTAATTTGCTAGACTTAATTATACGTATTTTAATAGTATAATGTGGCTAGCTAGTAGGGCGCGTAAAAGGTTAGTTTAATTCTATGTTAGAAGGCCCTATGTGGCTGCTAACGTCGCTATCTAAAAGCTTAAATCCTTAGCGATTACCTAGTTAATAAAGGCACTCTAGAGCTCCTCTTCTTACTATAGTGTATGCGATATTATTAACTACGCGCTAGCAGCTTTATCCTATAGATTTTAAGGCTTTACAGCCTCTATAATAGGTAATAATCTAGTGTCTAGATTAACTTTATAAGCCTTTCTAAGGTGAACTTTAACGTGCGCTGTACTATTAACGCGCTAGTAATTAGCTTATCTCTATATAAGGTAATAGTCCTTATATAGCTAGAAGATTATTTTACTAACTATATTATCTTCTAGGTACTCTAACTTAGCTCTATATTACTATATAGATATAGGCGCGCGCTTACCCTTTAGCTATAATTTATAGTAGACTTTGTACCTAACTCTACTAGCGACTAGATAGTAATTATTATACTAAAGGTAGTGCTAATTAATATTAAAGGCCTCTTCTATATAATAATCTAGCTACTAAACGTGCAACTTTTTTATACTATCTAGAGTACTCTTACGTAATATAAATAACTCTAATAATATATACCTACTATTACTAGTAGTAGTAAAGATAGTGTTAAGCCTTTATAACGTAGTAGTATAGTAAGGGCAATAATTAAGGGTACTTTAAGATAATTATAAGGCCTAGAACTATATATTTTATAGTATATTGTAGGCAAAAGCTAACAAGTTATTACTTAAGAAGAACTAGAAAATTCTGCTATAATAAAGGCCTGCTAGGTCTCTCTATAATTCGAGCTTATACTACACTCAAAAGGGCAAAAAATAGCCAAAAATAGCCTCCTAAAATACTAAAAGGTTGTGTTAAAAGCTTATAAAAAGGCTCCTATAAAGCTGTAACTACGCTGTAGAGCTATATAAACTATAGCTACGCTATGGCCTAGAAGGCAACTATGTATATATAGCATATAGGACGTACTATAAGATGTACTACTATGCGTAGTATGGTATATTGTTAGCGCTAAACCTAGATAGTGGAGGTAGTGACTATTTGGCCTAGAAACCTAAAAACTAGTTCGCCATACTAATTATTAAGGGCTAAATAGGAGATAATCTTTCTAATAATAAGGGCTTTATGGATAGACACATTAGAGAAGTCTAACTAACTTAAGCTTAAGACGAAGTAGATATTAGTATATTGTTACTTTATATAGCTTGTGAGTCATAATTAGTAGAATTAAGAATTAGCTATTTAATAACAGTAACGTTGGGCTTGTGTAATATTAAAGGCATGTGGTTGTCTAGGGTTTGGTGCGTGCAACGTAACGAATTAATAAAGCTATCTAAAAAAAGACTTCGCGCACGTTTAGTATATAGTATAATACTGTTAGGAAAAGCTATAAGGGTGCTAAAAAATCTAGTAAACTAAGGTAAAGCAATAAGACTAGGTTAGCAGCTGTTCGTGAGTACGAGTAAATCAGCCCCTTATAAATGTTAATGACCTCGGGAGATAGTCGATCACATGATACCAAAATTGGCAATAACGTGACGCGGATGCCTGCGCACAAAGCATAAAATGCCCGACCGGAGATCCAGTGTCCTTCTATACTCCAGGGCTCATACCTAGGTACAATTCAATCGCCGCGCAAGAGACCTCGAGGTCACGATCCGGTACAACTCCGATTTATCTAAGATTTTGAATCCTGAACACCATATTTCCATATCTCCATCTTGTCTTCCTTTCCAGGTACACGCATTATTCCAAGGTTAGAGTGTGATCACGTAATCATCACCTATTAGATCCATCTTCTGTATTCGCTTGGCCGGCCCCCCTCAATTTAGTATATCAATTAGGCTCGCCTTTATTATTTGCAAAATTTGCAGCACACGCCTGTCTGCGATATTAATATAAATGCCTTCGCGCAAGAACTGGTTGACAGGACCAGATCATTCTTGGCTTACGACGACCTCAAAAACACTCTTTTAGTATCGCAAGTTCCAGCATGCAGCAGAGCGAGACTCGGGGGGATTCAAATTCTTCTGCTTCAAAGAGCACAGCACTGAAGAGCGTCAGGACTTCTTCGCCAAACTTGGTGGCGACTGTCGTCGATTCCGCTACCTTCGCAATATCCAGGTGCATACCACTTTCCCACCCCTTAAGTCTAGAAAGAGCGCAAACCCGGGACCATATCGGGACTCCCCTGAATACCTGACAGAGAAGGACGAAATGTTCTCGGAACAGGTTCGAAATGTTTGGGATGTGATCAACACTGCTGAACACGCACAAGACGCCGGTATTGGGAAGATACAAGTTCTGATCCTCACACCTACACGTCTTCTCAGCGAAGATTATTGTAATCATCAACGTTATTTGAGCTGGCCCATCCACTTTGATGCCCCCCACGAGTTGCCAAAGCTGGACTCAGGGCTTCCACCGTAGCGTAGTACGCTACGGTTGCCCCCCATCGCCCTACGCTATAGTTTGTATAGGCGTTACGTACGTATAGGAGCCCCCAAAAATAACAAATTACGGTTCGTAACTGTAGTACGGTCTATAGTAACCTATATACTATATATAGACGTTATATAACTATATAGTCACATAACCTAGTCACATAACTATATAGTTACGTGGCCTAGGTATATAACTAGGTCCTCCCACAAGAGCAGCCCTTTAAGGGGGGAGAGCAGCCCTCTAAGGGGGGCTACTATAGAGCTGTACTACGGGCCAAAATACATACAATTACGGCTATGCTACGGCCTAGAGGATAGCTATGTTCTTACGCCTTACGGGCGATACTACGGGCTGTACTACTGCCCGTACTACGATACGCTAGAAGCGCTGGCTGGACTCTGTGCGGGCACTTAGCATTTGCAATACAGACGATGGCGGTGACAGTTATCAAGGCAAAGTTGATCTTCGCGTCATCATAGATCTTGCTAGTCGATTGCCTAATCTCGCGTATCTGGGATGCAGGCTTCAATGTTGGCGCCAATGAGTGGGTGGTCGAATACCCGGTTGATGATTGGCAACCTTGCTTGGAACACTTCAAACACAATTACCCTGGATGCCGCCGTGATACTAGGAACGGTTTCGCTGATGCTGTTCAAACAGTTGGTCTACCAGATGCACTACGACATGTGGAGCTCAATCTCATAAATGACTTAGATGAAGCAGTACAACAAGACCAACGTAGACAAATGCCTAATCTCACGGGATTGGGTAGCCATGATCGATTCAGTTCAAGTCTTCGCGTACTTTCTTTACAACTGCGCCGGATGCAACTGCATTTTATGGCCGACAAGACACTTTTCTGGCCTAACAGTAACGAGTCGCTCCTTCGTGCTTCATATACATCGAACGTTACTCTAACGTCTTCCATCATGCAATATTCTTCCATATCACCAGCGCTTTAATTCCCCTGCTAAGTATCAAGCGGCCCGTTCCGACGATAAGCCTAGCAAGAAGACAACTCCATACATTTTCCGCGCTTACTATCTAATGGGCCAAGATACGTACGGCTGAAACGCTACGCTGCTCGGAAGAGGGAACCCAGAAGCGGCCAATTGCGTCACCCAGCGCGTGTTCTTCTGGCAAAGGAATATCCATGTCTTCCCACGCATCGTAATCGGCTTTGGCGCCACGGTCAAAGACCATACCGTTCACGGCTGAGCTGCCACCAACGACAGCGCCAACGGAGTAGCGGTAAACGAGATCATTTATCTTGGTTTGGGGAACGCTGGAAACTTTGTGAAGGGATCATGATCAGAGGAAACGAGCGAGGAACTCAAGGAAGGACACGTACTGTTGAAGCGATGCTTTGCACAAGCCGGGTCGCGCGATACAGTGTTGAGGGGCATCCATATACACGACTCGTCGGCGATGTAGCCAATCTCTATCACTAGCACGGTTTCTGATGACATTGGATGAGTGGTTTGTTGAGAGATAGTGTCCGTTCAAGGTACAAAAAAAGCTACTGGATGGACCCTCGCTCAAGCGGTTCGCGACTACAAGGCCTGAAGTCCCACCTCGTACGACAATGTAGTCGTACGATTCATGAAGCTCCTCGACCGATTGCTTCACTTGAGCTCGGTTGACCAAGGTGGGCGCTGCATGCGCGATGCTGAAGAGACTCGTTCCCCACAAGAGAGCATGCACAAGGACATTACGAAAAGACGGAGAAGCCATGACGAATGCTAGCCATGATCCATAACGCGGTTTGCACTTGAATATGTAACCTCTCGCTTGGGTGACTCACATCTAGCGCAAATGGCGAAAGCCCACTCGTCATGTCAGCCGTTTCTACTTCACCGTCTAGGCACGAGAGCTGAGGCAGTTCTCGTTGGTCGAGATGATTCCGGATATTTGGACGTAAGCCCCAAGGCGCCTCCCGTTCTCGTGCTGCTGCGATGCATTGCAGATGGTGTTCAGGTCGAAGTGACGGTTCGGTCATGGCCCACTGATCAGTGCTAGACTCGGAGCCACATGTAGCTCCGACCTCCAGGCTCGGATGCGGCAGACATGAGCGAATTGCCAGCTCTCATACGTCTCTCCCCAATCATCCATCCAAGCTTTCGCTGTCGCCGCCATGTCCAAGCTAGGACCGGGCGTGAAAGCTCTCATCAACGCGGCGCATGCCCGACCAGGCCCAATCCCAGCTCCCCGCCACATCGAGTCGGTATACAAGAGGATAGAGCAAGAAGCGACGGCGCACAAGCTGGGGCGGCCCTCATGGCTAGCCCTGTCGACGGCCACGACTATGACGATGAACTCGCCCGAGTCGATGCTCGCGCTGTACAAGTCGGCGAGCGAATCGAAGCCCGAGAGCGAGAGCGTGGCGATCGCGGAGCTGATGCGCGAGGTCGGGCTCAAGTGCATCGGCTTCAATGGCGTACGGGCGCCGCTTCTTCCCACGATACCGCCTTGCTGACAGTCGCCCGCAGGTGCCCCGCACGATAAACATGCTCAATGCCTTTCGCGCCGCGCTCCCCTCAGAGGTTGTCGCCTCACTCAACACCACGCCATCACGCCTGCCCACGCAGTCCAACGTTGACTCGATAAATTCACGGGGCAGGGCGCTGTGGGATTCAATCTACCGCCCGCTGGCCGGAAAGCTGGAGAGCAAGCTCGCAGAAGCACATCCCGACCTGCCCGTCTTCATTATAAGCAGTGAGTACGGCGCGCTCTTCAGCGACCCGCCGCGCTCGTCGGGCGCCGACATTGGCAGGGTGACGACGAGCTTGTGCGCCATTGCGTGCTTGCGGGCGCAGCAGGGCGTGGGACCCCAGGTGCTGAGCCACGTCTTTGGCCTGCGCAAGGCGTGGGACGACGGGTCGTGGAAGATGGAGCCTGCAGCGGGCGACGAGGAGGGCATCAGGTGGCTAGTCAGCGACGAAGGGTGTACCTGGGTGCTGGAGAAGGTGGACGAGGTCGTCGACGCCCTGAGTGGCGGACAAGGCTCTTCGACGTTTGCGCCCTTGAAAGCGAAACTGTAATTTCCAGCCGCCTAGGTACCTGATTTAGACCTGCACGAACCATATCGTGGGTGTCCGATGCGCAGTCATGCCCGCACCATGGTTACCCCAGGATATGCAATGCGCAATCTGAGAGATGCGGGGGCATGATCGCGTCTGAATCCACTGAAGACCTATGTAGGGAACATGTTTTACGTGACATCCCAGGGCATTTCGACACATCTTTGTCTTTACTGTGATCCTGGATCGACCAGTGCAATCTCCACGGTAAGCGCTGCGGTTTGGAGAAGTCGCTTCCTAAACATCGCTTTGCGGTTACCTACTCGAGGTGTTCAAAGAGCATCGGAGATTCTGGCCTGGCGGTACATATCCTCACTGTTTCCGGCAACCACACGGACGGGCGGATACAGCATGTAATACGATCCAACATCACGATTTTCAGACGCAGCCACACTATCAACAAACTTTGCAATTGCACTGAGGAAGTAAGCTACGTGGTGTGCCGGACTCGGTGGCATTCTCGTCATCTATTTACGGTACTAAAGATTGATGGTACCTCATGGCGACTACATGCAGCCGTGGTAAACCTCCAGGGCTATATGCCTGTCACGAAGTCTGATAGGCAGAACACCTGTATTGCGAAGAATGAATAAAGCATGTGTGCACTCTACGCCCGACATTGTTAGTAAGAGACGATAGCAAAAGGGACCTAGCCTGTAGAGAAATTCTCCGTCGCGTACTCGCAGAGCCAAACACAGCAGATGAAAGGAAGAGCTCTGAGGCAGCTCACGAAAACAAGCTTCCATCTCAAACCAAGACTCAATATGCAAAACGCCTGGCCTAAGATTTTCTTGCCGCTTTGGGCACTATCCACCCCTGTCACCACACATCCGACATGCCAAGTCCAACCCTAAAGCCCCCGCCAAGCTTCTCCACCGACCTCCTTCTGCCCCCCATCATGGGTTTCAGGCACGCATGTAACCGTGTGGGCGATCAATCAAGGGAGCCCCAACACCTCGACACGCGAAACGTCTGCAACGGCTAGCCACTGTCTTTTTCCTCGGGCGAATTCCTGTTTACGCGCTGGTCAACGCGGCCAGGCCGTGTGCGCTGAGCCAACAAACTGTTTGCGGAAGCGTGCCGTCTCGTCAGGGGACAAGGCTCGCAAGGATGCGTTTGGACTTTGGACTCGGAGCCAGAAATGGATGGCGCCTTGACAACTGGTGATGTTGTGTTTGCATTGATATATAAAGTCTACGACACGAGGCCACTAACATTCATCCTATCACTCACTCACTCACTGCTCCTCTCCTCCGCCATTCACTCCACCGGCTTGACGCTGCGTCTATTCGTTTCTATTCCCTCTTTACGCATCACGGCCGGGCTGTCTATTCCCACTCCATTCATTTTCCCGTTTCTATAACCTCCCTTTTTCGAACAGCCATCCAATCAAGCACAATGCGTTTCTCCGTCTACACCATCCTCTCCCTCACCGCGCTCAGCGCCGCACTCCCCACCAAGCGCTCCCTCACTACCCGCCAGGCCGGCCGCGCCCTCCTCGCCACCACAACCTTCAATGACATTTCCATCTCGGGCGGCACGGCTGGAAACGCCGAAGCCGAAGCCCTCGCCGTCTTCTCCGCCATCGACGTCAACAACCCCGGGAGCATCTCCAAGCAAGACCAAGACTTCTTGAATGAAGTCAACCAGGTAGCCAACGGTGCGGAGAAGGAGGCGTACAATCCCGCCATCGAGGCTGCGTTGGGCGATGAAGCCACTGCGCTCCAGGTATGTGCATCCCATCCCTGCCCTCGCTTCGCAACAACTACCTATCAGCGCGATACTAACGCTTTGGGAACGCAGAACGGCAAGATCAAGAACAAAGTGCTCAAGCTGACGGCTACGATGCTCAAGCTGAAAGCCCAGCAGGCGCAGGGCGCGAACAATGCGGATCAGATTGCCGAGGAGCAGAAGAAGCTCGACAATAATATTGCGCAGGATACGGCGGCGGCGGGGCAGCCTAGCACGAAGCTTCCGTTTGATGCGGCGATTCAGGGCGCGGGGAATGCGGCGCGTGCTGTTGCTGTGAATGATGGTGCTGGTGCGCAGGCGGATGATGAAGAGGGTGCTGGTGAGGACGATGAGGAAGAGGATGAGGAAGAGGGAGAGGATGAGGGAGAGGGAGAGGGAGAGGGAGAGGATGAGGAAGAGGGAGAGGATGAGGAAGAGGGAGAGGATGAGGAAGAGGGAGAGGATCAAGAAGAGGGAGAGGATGAGGAAGAGGGAGAGGGTGGAGAAGAGGGAGAGGGTGGAGAAGAGGGAGAGGGTGGAGAAGAGGGAGAGGGTGGAGAAGAGGGAGAGGGTGGAGAAGAGGGAGAGGGCGAGGATGAGGAAGAGGAGGATGAGGATTAGATTCTGCACTCGCAGAGTTTTAGGTGTTCGGAGAGAAGAAGAGGGTGTCCAACTTCTAAGTTACAGGAGGAGTGAGTGACCTCTAACCTATTCACACTTGTGTTCTATTCAATACCAATGCATATATTTTACCACACCGCGCTCTTTTTCTTTTTCTTGCTTGGTTTGCTTGATACCATTTGACTGGTTGGAGTAAAGTGGGGCATCTGAAAATATAATTGGAAATATATCTGAAGAGAAAGGAGAATCGTTGTATGTGCCGCAGGTTCATGTTGGCAGTGGCCGTCGGTGGTGCTTTGGTGACTTTCACCGGCCTCCAATCAGCTTGCTGCTAACAGGCCCATTCGAGTTGAAAAACATTCAAACGAGAACAATAACTTCCCTTCGAAAATATCGTCTATTGCATTTCTGCGAGGGCGATACAGTACTTGTCAGATCAGACGCAACCGCATCCAGCCTAGCGCACGGGCAATAACCTCGGCCTCGATGCAGGTCGAGCATCTTCTGGAAAGCGCGGCCCCCTCACTGGATATATTCACCCTTTTTGAATTGCAGTACCCCGGCGCTTTGTCTGCACTTTCTTTTCCCTAGAGCCATCTTCCTCCACAGCCATCTTGTAATACCGCTTTCGCACCGCCTTTCCGACCTCGCATCCATCCAATACGCTCTCTGCGCGCCACCCGCTAGCTGGAGCGGATCCGCGCTGACGTCTTGAGGTCGCGAGACAGACGTGTGCACACTTGGAGTAGACACCACACCGTCCCCTTTCCGTAGGCGCGCGTGAGACTGTAAAAAGCGCATCGTGTAAATATAGCCAACATGGGGAAATCATCGTCGAAAACGAGCGCCAGAGTGCTCCCGCTCGTTCCGCTGGCGCCGCCACTCGCCCTCCTCCCGGGGACAACGCTCAAGATCCCCATCACCAACCGCTCCGACATTGCCGCCATTCTTGCCAAAATTTACAGCATCAGCTCGACGGCGAAGCCGGATGCCGCTATTACCGTCGCCTGCGTGCCGCTGAGCTCGCCGCGCGTGTCGCCACGGGATGGGAAGCTGTTGATTGAGGATGGCGGCAGGGATGGGAGGGATGGTGTCGAGTACGAGACGGACCCGGTGAATGCGACCAAGAAGGATGTGTTTGGGTACGCGTGTGTGGCCAAGGTAAGCGGGGTGCAGGGCCGGCGGCAGGGCGAGCTGAGCTTGGTGGTCGAGGGCTTGGAGAGAGTGAGGGTCGTGGATGTTGTGCAGGACAGGCCGTACTTTGAGGGCGAGCTGGAGGCTGTTGAAGAATTCGGTGCGTGCATATTCTTCTTGGTTTCGGCCGGTGGGAGATGAGACGGTTGCTAACGGTCGTAGTGGACTTGGAAAATGTTGAGCTCCTCGAGCAGTTCAACCTTCTCAAACAGCTGTCACGCGAACTCCTCGCTCTTGTCCGCCTGTCGTCGATATTACCCCGCGCCCCGAGTGTGCAGCTTTCGCCCGTGGTCGCACGGAGATTGGAGCTGTTCATAGCCCGGAAAGACCTTTCCGAAGCTGGCACGCTGGCAGATTTTATGGCGAATGTGGTGGATTGTACACATGAAGAGAAACTGCGGGTTCTGGCCGCAATCGATGTCAAGGGACGGGTGGATAATGTCATCGAGATACTACAGCGGCAGATCAGCAACATACAGGGCAGCACGCGGATAACCGTCACCAGTGCGGCGATGCCTGTGCCAACGGGCAGCTTCGACATAGACCAGTTGCGCAGACTACAACAGGAAGCCCTGCAGAGACGGGGCAAGTCGGGCGGACCGGCTATGCCACCAGGCTTTCCGGGCGGTTTCCCAGGTGGTGGAGCGAACGTGGGAGAGGATGAACCCAACGAAATCGACGAGCTGAAGAAGAGGCTGCAGGACGCCCAGCTTTCGCCCGAAGCAGACAAGGTCGCCCAGCGGGAGCTCCAGAGATTACAGAAGATGAACCCAGCACAGGCCGAATATCAAGTCTGCAGAAATTATCTGGAGAACCTAGCAGAGATCCCGTGGACAAAGTGCACAGTCGATCAACTGGATGCGAAGACGCTGATAAAAGCGAAGAAGCAGCTCGACGATGACCATTATGGGCTGGACAAGATCAAGAAGAGGCTGCTAGAGTATCTGGCTGTGCTGAAGCTGAAGGAGCAGGCGAACAAGAGCCTCGACGAGCAGATACGCGCGCTGGCCGAGGCGGCGCATCCGCGAGCAAAGAATGACAAAGAGGAAGAGGCCTTGGAGAAGCCCACCCGAGAGCCGACAGAAGAGGAGCTGCGGTTGATGGAGAAGAAGCGCATGGTTGACAAGTCGCCGATCCTTTTGCTTGTCGGCCCTCCAGGCACCGGAAAGACATCGCTTGCAAAGTCCATTGCGGCGGCCCTTGGCCGCAAGTTCCACCGCATCTCGCTTGGTGGTGTGCGCGACGAGGCTGAGATCCGCGGTCATCGCAGAACCTACGTTGCAGCGATGCCCGGTCTTGTTGTCAGCGGACTCAAAAAGGTTGCCGTTGCCAATCCTGTCTTCTTGCTGGACGAGATTGATAAGCTGGGCATATCCAACTACAACGGCGATCCTAGCGCAGCTATGCTCGAAGTCTTGGATCCGGAGCAGAACCACACCTTTACGGATCACTACGTGAACATTCCCATCGACCTCTCCAAGGTACTTTTCATCGCGACAGCAAACTCGTTGGACACCATTCCACCACCGCTGCTAGACCGTATGGAGACGATTCAGCTCTCCGGCTACACCACACTGGAGAAACGACACATTGCCGAACGACATCTTATCCCCAAGCAGATCACAACCAACGGCCTTCACGGCGAAGACCTCTCCATCCCCACCGACGTCCTCGACAAGATCATCACATCTTACACGCGCGAATCCGGTGTGCGGAATCTAGAACGCGAAATCGGATCCGTGTGCCGGTCCAAGGCAGTCGAGTACGCCACAGCAAAAGACACAGACACGCTCGCAGCTTACAACCCCACCGTGTCCATCGCCGACCTGGACGGCATCCTCGGCATCGAGCGCTTCACCGAAGAACTCACCGAGCAGCACTCCCGACCGGGCGTCGTCACGGGGCTCGTCGCCTACTCGACCGGCGGCCAGGGCAGCATCCTCTTCATCGAGATCGCCGACATGCCCGGCACAGGGCGCGTCCAGCTCACGGGCAAACTCGGCGACGTGCTCAAAGAGAGCGTCGAAGTCGCCCTCAGCTGGGTCAAAGCGCACGCCTTTGAACTCGGGCTCTGCGCCGCGGACGAAGACGTGATGAAGTCGCGCTCCATCCACGTGCACTGCCCGTCGGGCGCGATCCCCAAGGACGGCCCCTCGGCGGGTCTCGCGCACACGATTGCGCTTACGTCGCTCTTCTCGGGGAAGCCGGTGCCGCCGACGCTGGCTATGACGGGTGAAGTTAGTCTGCGCGGGCGGGTGTTGCCTGTTGGTGGGATCAAGGAGAAGCTTATTGGGGCGTTGAGGGCGGGCGTGGAGCGTGTGGTGTTGCCGGAGGGGAATCGGAAGGATGCGAGGGATTTGCCTGAGGAGGTGTTGAGGGGGTTGAAGATTGAGTTTGTGGGGCATATTTGGGAGGCGCTTGGGTTGGTGTGGCCCGAGAGGTGGGAGAGGAGTGTGGGCGGGTGGGAGAGTCGGTTGTAGGTGAAGGGGGGTTTGTAAGACTGTGGGATGGGGGGAGAGTATGTTTTGGAGATGGAGTTGGTTTGGGGGTATGGTAAGTTTTTGGCGCGGAGGTTTCGGGTTGCGTTGGCGGTGGCGTTGGCGGTGGCATTGGTATGGGCATTGGTTTGCATGTGTGTATGTATGTATTGGTTCGATGGGGTTTCTCGTATATATTGGAATCGCTACTATTTATATACTCTATCCGATCCCATCCGATTTGATGGAACGTTACGTCCGTCCGGTCGTCAGTCACTTTCTGGTGGCGAGTTTTCCCTTTTTCAAATCTGCTTGGGGTTTATTGAGAGGTTAGGTTCTGGGACCTCGACGTTGTATGTAGGGATGGATGTATGTGGTTTTTTTTGGTTTGTTAGTTAGCTTTAGATTTGTTTTTCTATAAGAAGCGAAGAGGGAGAGAGAGGTGTACAAGAGGCAAGGCAAAAGAAGCGAAAGATCAAGAGGCGCAAGCAAGCAAGCATCGTGTTCTCACGTTCGGGAATACAATTCCACACCTTCCTATTACACACAGCATGGCATGTACATATCTATATATCCTCGCTCGCTCGTTTCGTTCACACACCCATGCCCACCCACCCCCAACCCCCTCACCAAATCCCACCCCCAAACCCCACCCCCAAAACAACAATCCCCCTCCCACATAACCCCACCATTTCCCCTACCCAGTCCCCAACCACCCTCCCAACCCCCGGCATCCCCACCCCCAAACAAACCCCAACACTCACCCACGGCACAACACGCATCCACCCGTTCCCCCCGCCATCATCACCATCCCCCTTAGCCTCCTCATACGCGTACTCGATCTCCACGTGTGGATGCTCGCGGACAAATGCCCCTAGCTGGAGTATCCGCTCGACAACCTGCTGCTCGAGACTGTGGTGCGGGGGCTTGTGGATCGTGATGATGATGCGGTTGAGCCAGCGGATGCGGGCGGGGCTGCATTGGAAGAGGAAGGGGGGGAAGGGCGTCGTCGTCGTCGTCGACGACGATGTAGTCGATGACGATGTAAGTGGCGGAGTCATGTATGTGTTGGATGCATTGGGGGAAACAAGTGTAGAAGCGAGGCCGTCCCCATTCTCCACCCCATTCTGCACGCGCGACAGCGCATACACCGTCGACACGGGCATGTCGAAGCGCAGCGTGCGGTTGTGTTTGATTTCCAGGCCGGCGGTTTCGGCGTAGAGGGTGTGGCAGGTGTATTTTAGTTGGTTGATGGAGGCGTCGGAGGGGTGCGGTGTGGTGGTGCGGCGGGAAGAGGCGGCAGGGAGGGAGGCAGAGGCATCGCGGAAGATGGGTTTGGAGGCGTGGGTTGGGTGCGGGGTGTAGACGAGGGTCGAGGTGGGTGTGCGGAGGGCGTGTTGGACGATGAGGTTGCGGAGTTCCGGGGGAAGGTTGAGGAGGGGACTGCTGCTGGTGGTGGTGGTGGTGGTGGTGGTGGGAGGCATGGTGAAGGAATGCTTGCTCGAGGCGATGTGATGCGATGCGATCGACGGGCGGGGAGAGAGAGCTTCCAGTCCAGTTGAATGGAACGAGCGCGTGAAGCTGGATTGAAGTGAGCCCACCGTCTGTCTGAGAAACAACGTCGTAACTAACAAGGCAGGCAGGCTGATGAATGCCTTGCTTTGCTTACCCATCTCTCTCGGCTCACCGCCCCAAATTCCAAACAGCAAGCTATGGCCACCCCCGCATAGATCACCCGCCCACCCGCATGCATCCCACTCGTCACCCCCTCCCAATGACGTCCCCACCACCAATCACCTCCCCCCGTCTATAGTACCTCCCGCTTGCAGCGCAAAACCTCGCCCTCGACCTCGCTCTCTGATTTATCATCAACGCACACAAACGACGCGCGCTTAAGCGCGAGGCCGACATCGCGAATTCCTCGTCATTGCGTGTCTGCGTGAATTCTGTCTCTTGCTTTGAGACGGCATCCATCATGCATGGGGCGGGCCAACACCAAAAGATTACACACTACAATACTCACTTTTTATTGTATCCATTCCCAGTCAGCTACAACATCATTTTTCTGAGCCTCACTACAAAACCAACAAGCGTTAGGTAGGTCCAAGGTAAGCAACCACGCACAAAGCGTCCGCCCCCCCTATCGTAGAGTCGGAGTGTTCCTCCCACGGCTTCTCGACATACTATACGGAGCCTGGCCAACATGAGCTATTGATCACAAACGAACTAAAAAGGGATACGCACCAGTACTTTCTTCGCGTTGCATATGCGCCAGGCTAGATTGCGTACAGTGCCATCTGCCTGCACGACTTCGGTCGCGAATTCAATGCCGAACCTGGACGCAAATTAGCACACTTCTGTACACGAGGCAGTCCCACTTTCACTTACATCTGATGCACCGCAAACACCACTCTACTCGCGTACTTTCCATCTCGTTCGACCACGCTGCCGAACTGCTCATCTACCGTAGACGGCGCAATCTCAGGCTCTCTGTCGAAGCAGTTCTGGATAACAGGTAGAAGAGCTTGTTCAACTGGCTCGCGAATGGTCCCATTGACATCAAGCTCGACGTCTTCCTCGTCGAACCGGCGGATGCGCGTTTCGAAAGCTTGCGAGATGGCCAAGACGTTGTGTTTGCCGTTGTGGTGGTAGCGGAACTCGAAAACGCCCGTAGTCCACCATAGCTTGTCGCCGCGAAATTCAACTTCTCCGCTGAGGCAGTCCGTATCGCCATCCTTGCGTTCTGCTGCTGGAAGGAGCTTGTCGGATACCAAAATGCCTTCCTCTGCTCGGCTTGAGTCGTGAATGCCCTTGTTGGTCGCAATCCAGCGCCCATTGGAGCCAATGCGGGTGACTTGTCGTGATGCATTGTCAGCCACCATATAAAGCCCGATCCAGTCCTTCTTGCTGTGGTTCAGTGGTGCTCGCCACCGCACTTTGATTGGCGCTCCGTATTCGAGCATGAGCGTGGTGAATTCGCTTGTGCGCTCCGCTGGTGTGCGTGCCATCTCTCCTTCCCTGCCACCGCCCTTCTGGAGCTCCATCCAAGGTGACAGGCGCGACCCTTCAATCTCAAGCGTGTACTCGGACGGGTCGACTCCAGCAAGTTCTGGCTCCAAGCGCGTAATTGATATACGCGCTGGGTAAGATTTAAACAAGGCCGTTGTGTCCTTGAAAAACGTATCAACCCCGGCGGCTAGCTTGGGCCTGGCACTTTCAATAACATCCTCGATGAACTCGACAGTCGAGTTGAGATAATCATCGGCCGCGGATTGCCAATTTCTCACAGGGCTAGGCAGTGCCTGCCTGAGTGTCTTACTCACCCCTGATGTTTGCCGCAGGTTTTGCCCGTAGAGTTTCTGCATGTGAGGACGTTCCACAAATTGCAGAAAGGCAAGGTTGAGGAGATGCGCAGTGCCCGCGAGGTAGAACATGGGAAGACTCCATGTGATCAGTGCAAGGCCCCACACGCCTGCAAGGCCCAAGACGCGTTCGGGGTTGTTGAGAAAGCGGTAGATGCCGGAATAGGTGAGGTTCTTTGGGGGTGGATCGAAGAAAAAGTCACCGCAAAACCAACCGAATTCGCCCAGAGATTCGTAGATGCTGGAGGCTGTCCACATGTGCAGCGCGATCAGACCCACTCCCAAGACGTGTCGCAGGAGAGTCCAGCCATACGTCCAGTCTGGCGGAATAGTATACATTTTCCAAGCCGCCGCGGTGAAGCTAATATGGCTCAGGGACATGCTGAGGTGGTAGAGGTATTTCCATTGGCGCCAGGCTTCTTCCTTGCTGTCTCCATATTTGATGAAATGCCGTGTCCAGTTCTTCTTTTTGGACTGTCGATCTAGGATGTATCCTAGCCCGAGCGCGTACCATAGTCGCCATAGGAAGGCGTTGACAAGGAAGAAAGCGCGGACCGACCAAGTGTTCGGAGTCATGGTAGCAAAACAGAACATGTAAAACGCGAACAAGAATACCGCAACGTCGATTGAGCGATGGAGGTCGGTGTTCAAGGGACCTACAATGTTATGAATCTGCGAAGGCTGCCCTTCGGAATCAATGATGGGCGCACCATCGGCGAAGATGATATCCGAGTGCGGAGAGGAGGTGGGATGATGTTCGCGGTTGAAGCTTTGGGACTGTGGGCGCTTTCTGGGTGGTGGCGTGTTGTACGTCTTGTCGATGTGCGGGTTCTCCACAAAGGTCAAGAAGGCAAATTGGGCGGCGTGTGCGATTACTGAAATAAATAAGACGGCGTAGCTTGAGGCCATCATAGATATACCGTAGTAGCCAGCGTATCCCACTGAGTACATTGGATGCGGAGCCATCTCAAAGACGCCGTCGAAGGTCAGTTGCTGATCAATGAGGTAGAAGAAATCTCCCCAGTACCACGCGAAATCCTTTACCACGCGATGAGCATCTAACTTGACCCACAGATTGAACAAGAACAGCAGGATACCCGTAGCCCATCGTAGCATCCACAAGCCCCAGCTCTCAGCTGGACGGTTGAAGCAGGCTATGGCGAAGAGACAATATGAGACGAAATCACACATGAGGATCAGGTCTACCACGCGCCTGAACAACAACCACGTATTGTACTCGAGCGGCGCCTCTTCGAACTTGTAGTCCTTGGGGATCTTGGTTTCCATCTCGCGCTTGAACAGACGGTACAGCGTGCGATGCTTATTCGCGCCCAAGTCGGGGTTCTCGAAGATGTGCGAGTTCTTGGCCCAGAGGACCAGGCGGTTGTGGTTGGACTGCATATGCAGAAGCCAGCCGATGCCCACGTTATAGGCAGCGCGCCAGAAGAGAAAAATGACGGCGAAGACGGGCTTACGGGCGCTTTGGGGCAGTGCGTAGAGCAGGAGGATCAAGCCGGCGAGGACAGCGAGGACAACAAGGTCGGACAGGTTCTTTGGTTGCGAGGGCGAGAGCAGCTGTGAGACCATGTCGTGCGTCTGCGGCACGATAAAGACTGCGACGCGCATGTTAGTACCACTGTGGCAAGAGCTGGTACTCGCTGGTTTCTCCGCTGTCTGCCTCTGTGCAGGCGTCGGTTCTGCGACGATTGCAACGTACCGGTGCCGTCGGGCGTCCTGCCGTAGGTGCGCTTCTGGTCGTCATGTTTCTGCGTTTTCTCCTCCTGTTCGTTCAGCTCGAGCACTTTCTGTCTCGCGTCGTCCGCGTTGTGCAGGGCTAACGGTTTGGTAGAGGGTCGCTCGCGCAACCCGCTGCCGTCGGCGCTCGTGCGGCTGGACACGTCCGCCATGATGCGGAGAAGCGCGTCAAAATGGAGGGGCAGCTGGGGTCACACACGCCCGGTGGGGAGACGGCGGGCTTTAAGGCCAGCGGCGCGATGCAGCCTCTCCGCAAGTCGCGGGATGGTTAACAGTGGTGGAGCGCGGGTAAGTTGATGTAGCGGGGCAGGTGCTGCTCAATGACGTTCTGCGTGGAGAGAATAGAGAGGGGAAGGGAAGGGTGCTGCGGCCATGAAGTGTTGAACTTCACGGAAGATGTTGAATATTGGGGCCTCGAGGCGCGTGGGTGGCCAACTGGCGGGGATTGTCGCAAACGGCGTCGTTCCTGCTCGAGCCTCGAGGAAAGTGGGAAAAGTGGAGCAGCTAGGAGAGACCCCCGCTATGACACGCAATGACACAACGCAGTCTATGGCTCTATGCCATATCGACATCACACAACACCTGCGGCCACGCTCCCACGCGTTACTATACATGTATGTATTCATCTATGTGCTGTGCCTTTTTGTCAGGTTGCCCGCAGCTGCCCCCAACTCCTGCTCTCCACGCGACGTCGGTGCAGTCCAGTTCTGGTAGGTATGCGCCCGTGCGAACGCGGGTCGGGCATTGCTTGAAAGACGGTGAAAGAGAGGGTTGGTGGCTACGTCGGAGACGCGGCGCTGTTGGATCAATTGCATGTGCTTCGAGGCCAACAAGCCCGAGATGCTGAGCTTGTCAAGCTCCTTGGCCAACCGGCTACTGGCGGCATTGTGTTTGACATTCGGCGTAAACTCGTCAGCCTGCGGGCTCAGCGGCGAGTCTAAGGACTGCGTGCACGCAGTGTTTGGCGGTACGGGGAGGAGCGCAGCAGCAGGTGCGAAATGCGAACGAGGAGGCAGTGAGGAGAGGCGTGGTGCCTCGGGTGTCTTCTTGTCGCCCAATACCGTCTCAAGGAGCGCCTCGGGAGGGATTTCGTCCGTCGGGAGCGAACGTTCGCGGTTTCTCAGGAACGGCGGCACGGGCGCGTCGTCAGTCCAGCCATGCCAATCGAACGACGCGGTATCCGAGTCGGCGTACGACTCGTTTGAATAGTATGCTGCCGTTGTCGACGACAAGTCGACCAGATAAATGAACCCCTCCAGCGTGTGGATGTTGCTCATGCAAACTTGCAAGCAATTCAGTATTACCCGCTCCTCATTCTCACACGTCTGGATCGTCTTGCTCGTCCTCCATCGATTCTGTTGTATCTTCTTTCTTTTCGACCGAGGCGTCGGGTTGGTGCTCAGGGCGCGCTCGTTCCGCGTTTGTCTGTCACGCAGTGCGTTCAGCGTTGTAGCAGTCTTGGAAAGTAGTTCCTCCAGATACTGTCTTTGACCGTGCAGGATGTTCAACGTCGGAATCCAAGTGCTAGGATCGTGCATCGTCTGTGCGTTGCTAACGAAACCGTCCAAGTAGCCCGAAAGTCGACGAGGTGTATAAAAATTTCCTGGCAGTATCCCGTACTCCATGTCGAGAAATTGCGAACAAACGGATCCACGTTTTCTCAAGTAGTTTCACAGATGGGAACGGACCTCGGATTGAGCGCACAGCATTCAAAGGAGGGGGGAGCATTGTCGTCCTTCGACGAACCAATTCAAATACCAACAAGGCTGAATGTCCACTTACCTAGAGCGAAGCACTGTTCTTTCAAGTGAGATTGACCACGGCGAGCTGAGCCATCATACCTTAAATATGCCAAGCTCCTTCGGTGACTCCACGTAGCCGGACCAAGACAGGAACAATGAACGGCGGGCAATCTGACGACCTGTCCGAGGGAGAGCCATCTACACATGATGCAGGCCCGGTGATGTGGTTGAATGAGAAGGAGAGGCCAAGCGTTCCTGGAAAATATTCCATCGTTGCGGTGGCTCATTAGTGGCTCAAAGTCCTTGATGGAAAACAAAGAATAGTTGGTTTGAAGGACAAAGACGTCGTGGAAGAGTGACACTACGTAGGTTTAGCTACGTAATATGTAGAGCAGCATAGTGTGTGAGTTGTGCATGGTTTTTGGAGTGCAGTGCATATTCGTGGTTTGCCAGCGCGTTGGCCAGTAGTCGTGTCGGGCAATGCAAACAGCCAGGTTGTGTTGTCTTTGTTATAGGATATATTCCGAAGGGGTTGGTCGAACGGCTGGAGCTATTGAACTTCGGCGTGTTCGCCCTGACTGATGATGCTTGCCTGTGAAATTTCTTGCACAAGAGGGCGCGTTCCCGCACATTTGCTTTGTCCAGGATGCAGTGGACCCGAAGGCCGTTAGCAGAGGAAGGGACCACTGTCCTGGTAATCATGACTAGGACGATGTGACCTGCGCCGAGGAAGCAGCTCGAATCAAGTGGCCGAATAAAAGACGACTTTGCTGACTGTACATCCTGTAGGGCAAGCTGCTCCAGGCATCGTCACTGGTCAGTGAAGAAACTAAATCCCGGCGCGCGTCTTCGTGGAGTAGACCGGTGAAGTAGGGCAAACCTCTCGATTTGAGCCGTTCCATGTACCGTAGGTACCCGTACTGAGTGTCTCCTCGGCGACCTTTGCCTGCCGTACAAGGAAGGACCATACCACCTCATCAAACAAAGCAGGTGCATCGAATCAGTGACGGGCTTTTACATCAAGAGCTCCGCCCAGCACGTCCTACAGTCTTATTAAGCAAAGGTAGTGGGTTGTGGTGTTGTGGTCGTGGTCGGGTAGGCCGGCGGCCCCAGTGTGAAAGGCAAGCTACTCCGTTCTGAGATGCGATTACTAATACACCATATCATCTCTCACCGAGTCTCACGGGTGCATGCCAATAATACCAAATCTCCCTCGGTCGATCAGCGATGAGTATTTCTACATCGCGCAACCTCGCATGCAGCAGAGTGAAAAGCTTTCCACAACGTCGCGAGCTTGATCTGGAGACCCGCCCGTATGCTGACGCGCCAATGTCAACTTGTCTGCAGCAGCCCCGCGTCCTATTCGCGCTGACACAGCAGGCGGCTTGCGCACATCGCATAATCACGCTGTCCCTCCGATGGTTGCTCAATTGCATGTGTCAAGCCGTGGGCTCGCGACGCTATTGTTCCTGCGCGCTTTTGGGGCCGTTGTGGCAGTCGGCAACGTGTCCCAGCGACTAGAGCACGCGCAAGGGACGAGATGATCGGTTCGTCTTCCATTAGCTCTGTCGCTCCCGCGTGTCCCTTCTTGAACCATCTCTTTTACTTTGTTCTCTCCGAAGTTCCAGTTCGCGCTGCTTCCGGCGTTCCGCAGCGTTAGGAACCCCAGAGCTACTCGCAACGTCATCCCGAGGAGACCAACCCACTCTTCCTGGCCACTATGCCTCTCTTGGAATGTGCCATACTGCCGAGTTTTGATGTGGGGTGGTGTCGATTGCCCCTCTCCTACGTTTCCGCCGTAAATCATGCGATGCGGCTTGTGGGCGTCAATCCGGGATGGTGACGAACCGAACAACCCGGGAGTGACGGCGAACAAGCACTTTTGGTCGTACCGTCCTCAGTCGTGAGAAATGGCGCCGCTTGATTTGTCCCGTGCCCTGAGCCTTGTGAGCCCTACTGCATTGGTGGAGCCGTACCTGGTCATCTACTGCAGCTGACAGTAACCATCGCCCCTTTAAACTCTGCCGGATCCATCACCGCAACCTACGCCATCTTTGAAGCGTAATAGCGTCTGTCGTCAATTTGGTGGGTATATATATTTGTCGGCCTAACCGCACGCTACGATGAATAATACGCATCGGGCTCTTTTACGAGCCGCATCCCGTCCATTGCGTCTACTCAAATCGACGCCAAACGAGAAAATGTCTTCCAAGACATCGACCGAGATCATCGACATCAGGACCGGCCCGACCGAGTTTGATATATTGCAAGATATCAAGGATGGCTTGCGTCCCGAAGCCGGTGGAGAGAAGACCCTCCCAACAATGTTATTGTACGATGAGGCAGGGCTCCGATTGTTTGAGAAGATCACCTACGTGAGGGACTACTATCTCACCAATGCCGAAATCGAAGTGTTGGAGACCTATGCCGACCAGATTGCGGAGAGGATTCGGCCCGGATCGGTTGTCGTTGAGCTGGGGAGCGGGTAGGAGCCTGTCCGGATATCAAGAGTCATGCCGCCCGAGGCCGGTACTAATTTGCGTTGCAGCAATTTGCGTAAAGTCAAAATTCTCCTCCAGGCAATCGAGCGCCTAGGCAAAAACATCGAATACTACGCAGTCGATCTTTCTTTGCCAGAGCTGGAGCGGACATTCGCCAAAATTCCGATCAGTAAGTGGGATATAATTCAATGATCCCTGTGAACGAGGTCGGCCTTTTGATGATCATCCTAACTGTGCTAACTGTGCTCGAAAGACCATGAGCACGTCAAATTGTACGGGTTGCACGGGACCTACGACCATGCTTTGGAGTGGTTGAAGTCTCCCAAGATCAGCGCGAAGCCCAAAACCATTCTATGGTTGGGTTCCAGCCTGGGCAACTTTAGTCGCCCTGAAGTCCCTCCTTTTCTGTCTGGCTTCCGCAATGC
This sequence comes from Laburnicola sp. R22_1, assembly GCA_014281115.1. Classification (NCBI taxonomy): domain Eukaryota; kingdom Fungi; phylum Ascomycota; class Dothideomycetes; order Pleosporales; family Didymosphaeriaceae; genus Laburnicola; species Laburnicola sp. R22_1. The sequence continues at coordinate 2,710,149 of JACONQ010000007.1, forward strand.
ACTCCAACCTGGCGATACCATGTTGATCGGCATCGATTCCTGCAAGGATCCCGAAAGGGTGTTCCGTAAGTTGCTCCACGAGAGCCAATGCATATTGAACATACGCTCATTGCAACCCTACGAGTAGGTGCATACAACGACAGCGAAGGAGTGACTCGGCAATTCACCCTGAATGGACTCAAGAACGCCAACCGCATTATGGGCGCTGACGCATTCAAGCCTGGGGAATGGGATGCCGTTGGCGAGTTTGTCGAGGAATCTGGCTACCATCGTGCTTTTGTGTCGCCACTCAAAGACGTGGTCATTGACGGCGTGACAATCCGAAAAGGGGAGCGTATTCGTATCGAAGAAAGCTGGAAATTCAGCGCCGATGAGATCCAGCACCTATGGGATGAAGCTGGTCTAGTCTCAAACACTGTGTTTGGCATCTCCAGAGGCGACTATGGTATGTGAAAACTATGACATGTGTATGAAGAGAGCGAGGTTGATCAGGTGTCCAGGTTGTCACCTCGTTTCCAAGCCCACCTTCTTCTTTCCAACTAAACCGGAACTGTACGCATCCAAACCCGTGCCTTCGTTTGCTGAGTGGCAGGAGCTTTGGGTTGCCTGGGACTCTGTCTCCCAGAAGATGGTTCCACGGGAGGATCTGCTATCGAAGCCTATCAAACTTCGAAACGCAGTCATCTTCTATCTTGGACACATCCCGACGTTCCTGGATATCCATCTGATGCGTGCAACGGATGGAAGTCTCACCGAGCCCGCATATTTCCAAAAGATTTTCGAGCGTGGGATCGACCCTGACGTGGAGAACCCCGGGCAATGTCATGATCATAGCGAGATTCCGGACACGTGGCCTCCGGTAGAAGATGTTCTATCTTTTCAGAACAAGGTCCGGGAGAGGACCAAGGCCTTGTATGATTCGGGAGTAGCACACAGCAACTCTCGCATCTCTCGCGCCTTGTGGTTGGCGTTTGAGCATGAGGCCATGCATCTAGAAACACTGCTGTATATGCTGATTCAGAGCGAAAGAGTTCTACCGCCACCAGGATCTGTAAGGCCTGCATTTGAAGCGCTCGCTCAGCAGTCAGAGGCAGTCGCGGTTGAGAACCAGTGGTTTACCATTCCGGAATCGGACATACGTACTGGTATTGATGATGCAGATGACGAGACAGGCCCGGAAAGATACTTTGGCTGGGACAACGAAAAGCCATCTCGCTCGCTGCATGTCCGATCCTTCAAGGCAAAGGCACGGCCCATCACCAACGGTGAGTATGCGGAGTACCTGGCGCAGACTGGGAAAAGGTCGATTCCAGCGTCCTGGTGCGAAGCTCCCGAGGCGACTATCAAGGCGGAGATGAAGAGCGGCAGCATCGAGAATGGTCGTGTCAACGGCTTCCACAACGACACTCGTAAAGTCACAAAGGGGAAATATGTTCGAACTGTTTACGGGAGTGTTCCCCTTCGGCACGCGCTCAACTGGCCCGTGTTTGCGTCGTATGATGAGCTGGCGAGTTGTGCTCAGTGGATGGGCGGTCGGATCCCTACCATGGAGGAGACACAGAGCATTTACAACTTTGTTGAGCACGGCAGGATGCAGGCGTTCAAACAGGCACACGGAAACAGGATCCCAGCCGTGAACGGGTGCGTGCAGCCATTTCTGTATTGTTGAGCTGCAGCTAACGATCTAGGCACCTGATCAACAATGGTGTAGACGAGTCCCCGCCACGCCAGGGTTTGTCGAACGGCGACTCCAGCACAGCACCTGGTCCGAAGCCGCGTGACCTCTTCATTGATCTAGAGGGCACGAACACGGCGTTTCAGCACTGGCACCCAGTGTCCGTTGCAGAGAAGGGCGGGAAGCTCTGCGGGCAGTCGGATCTGGGCGGCGCGTGGGAATGGGTAAGCTATTCCGGGATAGGCAATGCGTGTGAGACATGGTCTAACGTCGACTCTCAGACCAGCACTGTATTGGAGAAGCACGATGGCTTTTCGGCCATGCCCCTGTATCCAGGCTATACGGCGGACTTCTTTGACGGCAAGCACAACATTGTGCTGGGAGGGTCGTGGGCCACGCATAGCCGTATTGCGGGGCGGAAGACATTGTGAGTCTTCCTGTCGGGCGAGCGAAGTGAATTCCTAACCGATGCAGCGTGAATTGGTACCAGCGCAACTACCCGTATGTCTGGGCCACGGCGCGACTTGTGCAGGACGCGTAGGGCGTAGGGCGTGGCAGAGTGCACGTCGCGGCGCGCCAACCTTGTGTTGTGGAACGCGGACGTGTCGCCGTCTCTTGCTTGATGTGATGGGTCGCTCTTTCTACTTTTTTGATGTGATGGATCGCTCTTTCTGCTTCAACGGTCGCACACGTCTACACGTCATTCGCCCGCCCAGTCGCTTCCAGAGTCTTCGTATCCACGGATCCACTCATTGAATTCTTTCCAGCCTGTCTCAGTCAAGAATAAACAAAAAACCAAAACTATCCTTTCACCTCCCATCTCGCCATGTGAAATCGTGTCTTGCCACGTCCCCCGGGGCGACGCTACCCCAACGCCGCCAAGTAATGAAAGCGGCCTGTCGCTGTTCGTGCCCCCGTGTAAACAAGGCGAGATCGCTTTCACAACTGTCGTGATCCGATTAGCTGCAGCTATCCCATGGTATATGTACGTTTCGCCCACCCAACTTCGGAACTCAGCACGTGGACCGCACCCACACAACCGCCACCTTCAACCTAGTCGAAAAATCCGTCGCTCCCTCTCCAGAGCTCGCACCGTCCTCGTGACAACCATAACCGTCAGCCGCCGTCATGGGCAAAGCCGTCCTGTACCGGTGGGAAGACTCGGAGAGTCTGAGTAAGTGCGACCTCCCCCACGCGAGGCATGTGCTAACCGACATGGACAGAACACCACTGCGGCTTCTGCGACCGCCCCCTCTCCCACCCAGGCGCAAAGTCCTCCTGCTTCGGAACGCACGCCGAACCATGTCACCGCTTCCACCAAGCCATGTTCATGCGCAACCGCGGCCACACATGCGACATGTGCAGGCGCATCGACGAAGCCCATTACAAACGCCACCTCGAAATGGGCGAGCAACTCCGCATCATTTACGAGTGCTGTGGCGAGGACTGGTCCATCATCCCCGAGGACGACGTCGGCAGGGGCCGTACCAGATCAAGAGATGCAGGTACGCCCGAGAGAGCCGGTCGCTCCTCCCCGTCGGGCGACACACCCACAACCAAGAAGGAGAGAAAGGACCAGAAGCGGAAGATCAGAGCGGCGAGCAGAACCAAGGTCATCACACAAGAAGAGATCACGTACATCGACGCGGTGCTACACACTCCAACCACCCAAGCCGACTTGGAGAACCCTCGCAATCCCGAGGAGGTGGAAGAGATTGAACGTCATTTGAAATACAATGCACAGTGTTATAATACGGGCACGAAGGGGCGCGACGTCAAGGACTTTGCTCATATTCCAGATGCGAACATTGACTTTGCTGCTGAGATGAAGCGTATCTTCGATGTGTTTCGCATTGCGGAGTTGCTCAAGCGCAACGAGAGGAATCGCGGTCTACAAAACAAGGAACTCGCCAACTTCAAGTCTTTGGTGGCCGAGTTCAAAGACCGCATCGTAAAGGATCTGGTGCAAGTCAAGAAGGACGAGCTGGAGATCAGAATGCGCAGGGCTGGCTATCTCAGGTACACAAATCGAGCGAGCTTTGACATTGTCGAACAGCGATATGCAGAGAAGGACTGGAAGACGGGCGAGAAGCACCGATATCCTGGTTGGGATGGCGAATCCTCTGACAGCTTGACGGCCGTCGAGGAAGAAGATGAGCAAGGAGGAGAAGTTGATGCTGAGATGCGAAACAACAAGGCTGGCGTCTTTCTATCACTGGCTTCGAAAGATGCACCTGATCTACGGCACATTGAGCACCCGCACATGAAAATTGTTGAAGACGGCAACCTGGAAGAAGTAGTCGTGGTCCGATCGATACCGAAACGGGAGTCTCCACGACAAACACCTATCTCAAAGCAGCCTCCGCCGCTGAGGATTGTCAATCTCAACGTCAACAAGCCGAAGATATCTAGATTCGGCGATCACATAACACCGCGTCACATTACGCCCGTGGATGCTCGACGTGAGCGGGATGCGCAGCCCTTGTTTTATACAGATATTTCAAGCAGGGCCCCTAGCTTAGATTCGGACGATGAGTGGCAGACTGTTGGGAGGGCTACGAGCCCTCTCCATTTCCGCCAACCACCTACTTCAACGCGTACGCCGCGGGCTCCTTGGGCGCCAGCAAAGCCACCAAGCGGCAATGTGTTTTCGTCCTTGGCGAGTGCTAGCAGGATCGCGAAAGATACGCCTACGGGCATTGAGAACCAGCGACCCGTCTCAGAGAGGTCTTATGAGAATCTTCGGAAGGTAAGGTCGCTTTCCACCGTACATTGTCCTAGATAACTTATCAATCGTAGTTCGACGAAGACCCCTCCGGAAAACCTGACAGTCCGATGCCCGCTATGGTTGCTCTGCCCGTAAGTGCTCCACCTGACGAACCCAAGCAAGGTGCCGGTCATCCCCCTATCGAGTCGAACAAGAAGAAGGACAAGAAGAAGCAGCGCGAGGCTCAGCGTAAAGCTAGGAGGGTCGCCGACAAGGAACTTGTACCCACTGAGCTCAATGCATCCTTCGAAGAGGGCAAAGGTGAGGCTGAGAGTCTAGATCGTTCACTTTCTGTTAGCAAGTCGAACCTTGATCAGGATGATGTCGAGCAATCTCTTCCTCATTCTTCAGACCATGCGCCCCGCAAGGGTGCTAACAACACGTTTGGTGGAGAGTTTGATGAAGGCATCCCAGCGTTGGACGTTGATCCTCGCGGCGATAAATCGGCGCCTGAAGCGCAGTCTACGAATATATTGTCTGCAGAAGCGGAGCCGGCGACTAAGCACTTGTCGCGGCGCGTATTCTCAGCCCCCAATAACTCTCCTGCGCGCTCTAAACCCCCTTCTGTAATCTCAGTCGTAAGGTATGGCCGTCACAACGACTGGTTGAAGTACGCCAACTTCACCAAGGTTGACGACCTGACGGGCCCGACATTCATGCCGAGCCGTCACCCTGGGCATGATGGCCCCGGCGTGTGCCCCATTACCTGCCCTTTCAAGAGCTCCGGGACACGTGACTGTCCCTACCACAAGCTCTACTGCGCCTGTCTCGACCCCCTTAACGAACTCAATTACAAATACCTCGCCTACCCAGCGACCCAGTGCTACTGGCTAGGTCCCTACAATCACCTGCGCATCGAGAAAATCTTCCGCTTCTTCGAGTCACGCCCCGAGACCAAGGATAGACTGATGATTGTGGACGAAGACCTGTGCAAGTGGCTCCGCGACGACGGTCGCCACTGGTGGCTGGGTATGCCGACGCGGGACCCGAGCGCATCCAGGTATATGCCGCCGCGCCTCGCGTGGGAAGTCGAGGACTACTTCAAGGGGTACGAGAAGGGCGCGGGGCTCAAGCAGGTGGAGCAGTACCAGTATCTTGCCGATCGGAATGATCGGCTCGGCAGCAGTCATTGCGTGGGCAAGACGCTGGAGAAACTGACGAACGAGTGCGAATGCAAGAAGGATGAGCGCGTCTTTTGCTACTGTGTTGCGCGGTTTGACGAACAGATTATGTCGGATGAGGACAATTTGCCTGGCGACTTGGTCGAGTGCGCGTTCCGCGACTGTCCTATTGGGCTGTTTCATCGGAGCTGCGTCGCGGATTTGGGGTTGCATAGGGTGTCGCGGTGGTATTGTTCGTATTGCGAGGTGGGCATGCGGGTGGCAGGGAAGCAGGCGCTGCGCGAGGTGGAGTGTATTCGGGAGGGGAGGGCGATGCCGGATTATGAGGGGGAGGTGCGGGAGAAGAGGGCGGAGGCGGAGGCGTTGAGGGAGAAAATGAGGGAGATGGATGGGGAGGGGTTGCATGCTTTTATTAGGGGGGCTGTGGGGGGTGGGGAGGAGGAAAAGGTGTGAGATGGAGATGGAGATGAGATGGGGGGCCTATTTGTTGGGCTGGATGGGTGGATGGATGGATGATGTTGTGAATTACGTCGTCTTGGGCTGCGTTTAGCGCTAGCGATGAAGTCTATAGACGGCTAGGGGGTGTTTGTAAATATCATCTCTTCTCTTGTCTTTTTTTCTGTCCTTTTCTCTCCTCTTTTCTCTTTTGCATAGCGTAGTATTGCATATCGAGCGAAGCTTCGTGGAAGCTTACTTTGACACAGAGAAGTCATCAATCACTGTTCAGTATCAAGATAGGATACTGCCATACATACTTGCATCTCACATGCTCCACTCGACAAAGGCTCGAAAACCAACATGCTACGTACCGCGCCCCTCTGCAGCGCGCTTCCCCAACGCCTCCAGCGTTTTCGAGGGTACTCATGTCGAAACCAAAGTTCAGCTTCCACCACGCCTGCGACTCGATGACTACCAGCGATTCTAAGCCTATGTCAGCCGTGCGCATCGCAATATTGACTTCGGTATCGCCGCCAAGGACGAGACTGGATAGCTTCTTCCCAATCTGTACTGCGAGGAGCGCTGCAGTCTTGTCGGCCTTGAGGAGACCTGGATCGTTTACCAGCGTGGCGAGGAGTGCGCGCAGACCATGCGTAGGGTTCAACAATGTTACCTGTTAAGACTTCTTACGTAGCCTTCTCCTTTGCTGCAGCCCAAACCAAACTCTCCAAACCGACTTCCCGACTCTGTCGCCAATACCGCGGGAACGCCAATCTTGACAATCTCGCCGGAGTCCATAACGACGACCCTGTCAAAATCCATGATCTTGTCCAGCCGATGGCTAATCGCTATAACCGTGTAGTTCCTGAATTCCCACGTAATAATCTCTTGGATACGTCGCTCCGTTTCGCGATCCACGCTCGAGCTCACCTCATCCAAGAGCAAGATACCACCATACAAGGCTCTCAGGCGACGCCGAAGTAGCGCGCGACCGACCGACATGAGCTGGTGCTGACCGGCGCTCAAGGTCGATGCGTAGTGTGCCAGCTGAGCACCCAGACCTCTATGGCCGTGTCGGGGGCAAAGCATTTCCAACCATCCCGGCGTTCTGGTATCCGCCCGCTTCGGACTTCAATGACTACGGCCCTTTCAATTACGAAACTTTACTAGACAGACTTGAACACTCGGCAAAAATTCGCTACGCCGTGAGCTCCGCACGTAGCGAAGACCAAGAGATTTCTACCACGACCAGGATGCTATATCAGAAGGCGAGATCCGTCTTGCTCGATGACCTGGATCCAAACGATCGCCTACCCGTACTGTCGCATTTAGATTTTGGACCTGGTAATATCATGGTAAAAGTAGTCCGAGACAAGGAGAGTAAAATTGTCGATATAGCAGAGGTTGTTCTGATTGATTGGGAGTCCATGTGTTGGATGCGTGCCTGGTTTGAGGCTGCGCACCTTCGCGAATATGAGCAGTCGCCGGAAGATTTCCATTCCACAATCGGAGAGACCTGTTTAGAGGTTATAGGTCACGTTAACATAGGTCCCCGTGCTTTTTTTTTTGGCGTATTATGCAGAGAAAGTTGTGTTTCCTTTGGGGTAAACTTTTAAAGGGCAGTCTACACGCTCGATCCTTTCCAAAACAAGTCGCTGCTGATCTTTTATTTATTCGTATCCGCGTCGGGTCAAATAGTTTTTAATAACGGATTTTACTACACGTTGAGTAATACCGATAACGTTACATTGTACCAATGAAGCTATCACTAAGAGCCATCCGCGAAAACATTTAGAGAGTAATTTACTACCTTAGGTATTGTCCAGTTATGAAGGACGACTTCTACAACTTTGCCCTTACTTGCAGGACCTAAAAGACAACTGAAACAACATTTATGCTTAGTACTGCGTCGCTAAACTATCTTACGTATAACCTGGGGAATATAAGAAACGCATATATATATAACAATAGCTAAGCGTACATACGCTTACTATGGCTGGCTGACGTCCCTCTCGGTGAGAATGGCCTAAGGAAAACACACACACACACACATATATATATATATATATATATAACAATAGAGGAGAGCGCTAGTTTTACCATCTCAGATCCTCTAATCAACAATAATGACTAGACGGGGCCTTTTCTAGGCTCGACCTTCTAAGTACGAGATCTGTTAAATGTATAAGCACGTCTTGTCGTGACTTACTATTTATCTATAGGCACGCTCGCATATCCGCACAGCCACCCCCTTACCTCCCTAAATCTCTTAATTTAAACTCTCCTCCTGGTGAACGCTATAGCAAAACTCAGCATCATCCTTCAGATACTCCACCACGCGGCCAATCCAGCCCTTCAGATTTACTTTGAGCTCTTGCTCACTCTAACATTCTACCTTTTTGAACTAAATCCGATCCATTGACCCCACCTTTCGAAAATGCGTCTCTCTTAAGCCGGATCCGTCCACCTCGAACACGATTTTTTTCTCTGGTACTTAAAGATTTTATCGAATTGTGCGCTTTTAGTGCCGAACTTGGCGTGAATAAGAAGCATTAGACAGTCTCCATGTACGTGATGGTTAACGATGTATAATGGTTGCGTGTCTGCTAGGGGAGTATCGGCCATAGTTGAAATTCAAAAGCGGGTTATTGTGTAGAACGGCGACAAGGTCTAGTAGTTAAATTTCTGACGTGTCGGGATAGTGGGTAGAGAATGTTGTGTTTAAGAATAATTGATGGTGTAGTGGATAGACATATAATAGGATCCCAATAGGTGTGGCACCTTTAGCTGTTTAGTAACAAAACGTAAGTGTCTTCTTTCCTAGCGCTCCTAGCTGTGTAATTTTGTCTTACTAGAGATGGAACTTTATTTGTGTGGCGATCGACTATAAGAGATATATAGATAGTAAAGAAAATAGGATGTTAGTAAGGCTGCTTAAATATGCGTTCTAACTCTCTATATCTTAATAGGATGGTACTAAGACATGTTTTACGCGCAAACACTAAACCAAACTGATTAACTAAACTATCACAGGAGACTTCTTCGTGCTGCATCTAACGGATTGAATTACGTAGCCGCATATTTATAACGCACTTTATAGTGATGGTCACTTGGTTGAAATTCTTTACATTGCATGTGCATCTGGCGATAGTCGCCTAACATAGAGTCGTGCCTACTCCTAGCTACCACGTATATGCCTTATGGGATTATCTTCTCCTCTGTGTGTGTTATTTAGTATACAGAGCATGCCTCCTGTCCTGCGCTTTTCCTTTTTTTAACAAATACCGTAGCAGCGCAGCACGAACACCTTCACGAACTTGAAGTCCTGGTTTTTCTTAAAGCCTACGTTGGTGAAACTGCAGGCCTTTATACCTTTGTTCAACCTATTATCCATGCTATTATATATAGTCCAGTACTACAGAGTATGCTATTATACGACGTAATCGGAGTTTGGGTAGATGTGGGCTCGTTAGAAGAAGGCTTAGACTATAGGCCGTTAGTAGAAGTCTAACCTAGATAAATAGCCTAGAGTAAAATATTAGGAGTAGTTGTATTATATGCTTAGGAGATTGTAGTAGGCTTAGTCACTTAACCGAATACAATGCACGTAAAACCAGGCATCAAAAAAAAGTAGGTATATTTGCCGTGCGGCGACGCAAGTACATAGGCACCAAGCAAAACCGCACGGTGCATAAAAAAGCTGCACAATATTAAGAAGTCTCACAAAATCTACACCCCAACGACCCGACAACGCGTTGTTCAAGCTTAGACGACGCGTTCCGACGTGGTGGTGGCGTGCTTCTCGTCGACGCCCATCTCGCCGCCCCCGTGGATTTGCTTCTCCAAAGCAGCAGCCTGTTGCTCGGCGAGTTGCCGAGGTTCGAAGACTGTTTGCAGGCGGGTTAGTTTGCGCTCGTACCATAGAGGGTGGAGGATAGGGCGGGCATGACTTACGGAAAGCAAGCTCCTCGAGCGTGCGGTTGTACGTCTCGGGATAGAGGAACCAGATGGTTGCGAATTCGAAGAAGATCCAACCACAGTAGATGGCCAGGAACTTCCAGCCGATGGAGTTGAGCGCGAGCGGGTTCACGTTCGTGGAGAAGAAGCCAGCGATCTTGCCAAAGACTTGCTCGACACCGATACCCATGGTACGCTGGGCGAAGGGGAAGATCTCGACGAGGTAGGCTGTGACAATGTTAGAGCGAGGCGAGTATGCGGATGGGCGCAAGACTTACTGTATGTGAGTGAGTTGTTACCAATGTTGTAGCAGGGCGAGTAGGCAAAGTAAAAGAACAGTGCTGCAATGGCGGCTGACTTGTTGGTTGTGTCGTTGTCCTTTGCGAAGCGGAGGCGCTCGAACGAGACCGTCATACCGATGAAGACGAGCATCATGCTAAGAGCGGAAAGCATAAACATCCAGCGACGACGGAAGCGCGTCACGACGAGTGCAATTGTGATGCCGTTGACCAAGCTCCAGCACTGGTTGGCAATGTTGATGCGCGTCTTAGCAAAGTCGGTCGTGTATCCCATCATCTCGAAGAGAAGTCCCGAGTAGTAAGACAGCAACGTGTTGCCGCTCATCTGCGTGAAAAGTCCCATCATGACGGCGATGAGCACACGGCGACGCATACCAGCGGTACGGATCATGTCCATCCAGGATTGTTTCGAGTGTTCAAGCTCGATCTTGATGGTGGAGCGAATCTGGGCCATTTCGGCTTGCACGAGAACGGACGAGGCGTCACCTTCGGCATGGTACTTCGTCAGAATCGCGAAGGCTTCGTCGTCCCGGTCTTTGCTGACAAGCCAACGGGGGCTCTCGGGAAGCAAGCTACCATTTTGTTAATACCAGTTTGACAAAATTGGGAAGTGAGAGGCTTACAAAACTGTACCCATCTGGAGGAAGGACGGGCACATCTGCAGCAATGAGGGCAGGCGCCAGCTCCAGTCGCCTTTGATCTCAACGGTCTTGATCGCGATGGCGGCGGCAACGATAGCTCCGATAAAGTACGACGCATTGAACAGGGAGGTAAGGAATGGACGTTCCTTAGGGTGACCAAGTTCACCAATCAACGAGGATCCGGAGATGATGCAGAATACGATGCCAACACCGAGCATCATACGGGCAATGATGTACATGGCGACTGTGAGGAATTGTTAGAGCATGTCGCGGCAATGAGCACGAACACAACGCACCATGCTGGGAGAACCCCTGAATGATAGCTCCGGCACACATGACCAGAGACCCGCACATGATGGACCATCGTCGTCCGTACTTTTGGTTGAACCAGGGAGCAATTGGGACACCGAGGATGGAGCCGAGTTGGTAGCAGGACGAAATGAAGCCGAGGAGGCCATCCTCGATGGCATATTTGTCCAACGAGTTCTTGTATCCCTTGCCAAAGTCTGTGTCGTTAGCCTTCGCCACACGAAGAATATTCCAAGGTACTTACATAGATTGAAAGGTTGCGAGAACTGCAGCGTGTTGATGAGTTGAGAATCGAACCCGGAGGTCATCTCAACACCCATGCAGCACAGAAACAGCCAGACGTACATATACCGAAGGTTCGGCTTCTTGTACCATGGTACCTTGTCGGCCTCAACGAGGCGCGTGACAGTGGGGTCACCGGCCTGTCCAAGCTTCGTGATGGCCATATTGTCGAAGGTATCGGTGTCCTGTCAAAAGTGACCCGCTTGAGTGCAGGCACAAGAGACGAGTAAACCATGCTCTTATACATACCTACGCGCAACCCACTACCCCGGCTCTCTTCCCCAGACGACCAAATCGTAAGGACCTAAGCCGGAGAGCAGCCCGGTTGTACCGTAGGGTAGGATCTCATATAGGCGTAGCGGCTCGGCGGATCGCACAGGCCTGCTTACCGGCTAAATTTGTGGCATTTATCCTCCAATGCCATGACCCGCTCTGAACGAATTGCGGCCCGCGTAGAATGGAAGATTGCATCGAAGCGACATCGAGGTTGCCTTGTTGTTGGTGAATTCGGCAAAACACAGTGGACCCTTCTCCCCAGTCGAGCTGTGGGTCTACAGGTGGGGTTGCGGTTGCCAAACGCTCGGAACACCGCAATTGTGCGCTGACGCCTCTCGTTGCGATCGGGTGTCTCGGTTGTAGGGCAAATATCCAAACGCTGCAAGGCGTGAAAGGGTCGGTATTGGGGAAGAGGGTCTGCATGCACGCTGAACATGCCTTATTCTTAGCCGCTGGATCATGTAGATGAAGGACCCGCCAACCACATGTACGGAGCTTTGTAGATTGAAACGACTGAGCGCTGGGCTGGTTCGTGACATTGTGAGTTCCAGCGACCGGGGAAAGAAGTGGGTGCAGCTTCAACTTCGCATCTGCCCTTCACAAGAACTTCCAGAAGGTCTCGCCGAATGCAAAAAGTTGCGGCGGAAGATCGGCGTGGTCTGGGTTGCACCATTTTGCAATAATGTCAATTTACCGGCTTGGTACGGTCAGAGTAGGACGAGGCTCCAGACGAGGGCGGGTGCGCAAGTGGGAGGCACAGCTCACGGCTGCTGATTCCTTCATTCATTTAGATGCTCGTGTGCCTCGGCGGCGTCCACATCCAGGGCCTAACGGACCGAAGGCAACGCACGAGAATGCACGAGAATGCGCTCGTGGTTGGAGGCGGCAACAGGGGTCATCTGAAAATTCCATGGATGCTGATGGATCACGTGGATCGCAGCACACCTGGGCACCCATTAATCCTCGTGCTGATCGCACGCTTTCGCATTTTGCCGCCGCTTAAGGCGATTAATAGGTGGGGTTTGAACCGAGTCCGCCTGACCCTAGGGGGACCTCCGAGGTAGTGGAGGATTTAGAAGCCGAGAAAAAGGTTCTAGTCCGCTGGAAGACGACCCGCAGGAACAGAACTTAAGCAGGCCGAATCTCAGCTTTGGCCTGCGAAGCGCATCATCTTATACCTTTGGAGAGTAGGCGTAGACACCGTGTGTCTAATTTCCAAGACTATCCAAGACCACGCCCAAGACTGATTAATTGCCCTGCTAGACGAATACGCTAAGACCTCATTCCGGTTTCCTGGGCACCTCCACCTCTCGCAACTACAAGAGAATTCTCTTCAAAGTAAAAGATTCTAGAAGGATGAAAGAAAATGGGTGTATGCGTTGGGGCCGCTGGGAAGTTGACACCATGCTCCAAGCTCGTCGGCTAGGCGGCGCGACACAATACTCGGCGGTCAAAAAGCCGGACAGCTCTGCGCCCTACAGTCGCATGTACTGCGTCGTGGATGACGGGTTGTTCCCAGCGAACGTTCGGGGCGATGGAAACTCGCGATTACGACACCCAGGAGCAACGACGTCTCGAATAAAAGGCAATGCGGTGCCGTCAAGCTTCCGCTACTCATCCGTTCCGTCTGAGTCGTCATCGCCGGGGCTGGGGCGGGGAAGGGCAAACGCGTCGCACCATGGTGGCTTGCTCGGAGGCCGCGGAGCCCTTCACCACGATTGAATACGGTCGTCAACGCGTCGCTGATGCTGAACCTTCTCGAGCGGCAGGTCAAGATGGACGCAAGATGGACAAGAGATGGTGAATGCCAAAAGGCGATCCGAGGAAAGGTTGGCGGTCTTTTCTTGCCACTGCCAGCGATGCCGAGCGCCACAGCGGGGTCACATGCGTCACATGCTGCGTCATCATTGGCCGGTGAGGTCACCGCCACAACCCATGACGTAACAAAGCGTGGCATCATCACCACGTGCTCATTGACGTTCCATGGCACCACCAAGAAGTATATAGAAGCCTGCCGGTGCGGGGAAAACAGAGCCTTCCCCTTCCTCCCTGCGCCAACAAAGCCTTCCACAGACCCATATAGCGGCTCAAACAAAGACTTCACATTCCCAGGCAGTGATTTCCCATCCTGTCCGACAGCTCAACACCAAAATGCCATTCCTCGACGTCGCAGTGCTCCCGCTTCGGGCCATCCAGGCTCTCTTTTCCATCATTGTGCTCGGCTTGACGGCCTACAGTACGTTTTATCCACTTCCAATGCTCACATTATACACCTGCTCACTGTAATCCAGTTGTCGATGTATATCGTGGTGCCTGGGGCGCTGGCTGGACCCCCGACAGCGTCGACTTCATGCTCTTCTGCTCCATCTGGACCCTCCTAGCCGTCGCCTATCTTGTCCTCGCACCCTCGCGCTTCCCCGCCGCAGCCCACAAATTTGCCATCGCAGGCGTCGAAGCAGTCACCATGATTTTCTGGTTCGCTGCTTGGATCGCTGTTGCTGCCCTGTGGGGACGTTCATTCCACCACTCGGGAAACCACGGCAGTGTCTACGGAAGCGGCGTCGCTGCCATCGTGTTCAGCGTCTTCATCTGGTGAGTTTGGGTGCATGCATGGATGCAGTATAATCAATGTGCTAACGTCTTAAGGCTTGCTTTCGTAGCTACAACCATCGTCTCTGCACTGCATGTGCGCAAGTCTTCAACGAACGACACCGCACCGCCCCCTCAGATGCAGAGCGCGTAATTGCAAATGATGCAACACGCCGACCAGGAGATGGATTCATAACGATTAGGTCGCATGACGCTCCAAAATTCATATTTCCATGTCCATTCTACCTTGTACTGTCGCAGATGGCTGTGTTTCTTGGGCGGAGTTCTGTTCAGCTATACCCCTTTCCTAAGTTGACGATCCAGTTATATTCATGATAATGAACTTTCTACTCAATGCTTACGGACCATATGTCCACTCTTGAATCCTATTGCGAGACTTTACGAGCCTAAGTTGCCCACGATGATACTATGCATGACATATTGCAACGTTTTACTTGTGGTAGGACAACAAAATGTTTGCATGGTCTGACAAAAGGAGCAGATCCCCATGCACAATAAACAAAAAGATGGGAAGTATTCTATTTCAGAACAAAGGTTTATATGCCTGCCACTTGATCTTCTACTACTTACTTAGATAAGTGATCTAACGTCCCTCACTGCGTAGCGAGAAACACTGTGTGCCGAGAAAAATAAGGGGTACTTTGACTTTCAGCAACCAGAAAACCCATGCGCACGACAGATATTGCTATAATTCTACGAAAATAATCTGCTGTAACTAATTCTAAATGTTCATGTTCCACCCTCGCCCAAATACTACATTAGCATCGTTGCTTCCGCGCCTGATTTGTACAGCGCTGTGTGTTATGGCACAATAGGTTTCCCTCCCTATAGCGTCAGCCTCAAGCCTTTTTCGCTCCAAGTTTTCGTGGAATAGCCTAATCCTACGCTTACGACCCCCCTCTAATACTAGGAGGTTATTATCAGCCCTATGCGCGCTGCGAGGCGCGATTTCATGCAGGGCCGCCCCGTCGATTAGTACTTCCATCAGAAGCAAACTACCGATCCTGGCTAATGCGAGATGACCCCGCACGTCTTACCTTATGCACTGGTATGGTATTTTATTGTACGATATGTGGCTGTGCGCGTTGCATAAGCGTTCGGATTATCTCTTAATCCGACACAGGATTGGGAGCAGATATTAGACTTAAGGGCACGGCACTTGTATAGTCAGCCGACGCGTCTCAGCGTCGCAACCACTCGACACGGCCATCGTACAACTTCAAGATACGGCTCAACGACAGCGATACCTACCATCGCGCCGCCCCCGAGTGCCGAGATCCGCCGTTTTCCCTTCCGCTGATCGATGGAATGACCTGATTGAGCCCACCACGCCCTCATGCTTCTCGAGTCCACCGGCGCGCCAATACCTAGACCAAGCCGCAGCGAGCTCTAGTCTCGGCTCATTGAAGGGGAATACGATGTGATAGGAAGGATACAAGCTAAGATAGAACGCGGCGGGCCTGGAAATTAAAGCCCGCGCTTCGGCATGTGGGTTCAACCGAGCGTTACTGGCAAAACGCCGTCGTTGCAAGCGCATACGAAGGTGGAAAGGCTCTGCATGCTTTGGTGATACAGCTGTCGTACGGTCAATCGACCAGCGGCTCCTTACATGAGCACTGCAATCTTTAGGGCCGTAGAGATGTGCTCCAGTACGACCTCCAACAGTCATAAGGAGTTAGATCGTTCATATTCGTGAGGGATGAGTACTAGCAGAGCTGTAGTGGTGGCCATGCTTAGCAAGATTCTACACTATCTAGAGCTGCATACAGCACTCTTCTCTTCAGCCCTATCTACACACCATCGCCTCCGGCGCAAGACCTGTGTCGGAGCGGGTCGGCCACCCTCCCGGTCTGTGGTGGCGATACCTAGTGGCAATTTGCTCCTATTGCTGTAAAGTATCAATCTTAAGCATGCTTACACAGCTGGACTTGTTCTGCATGTATACTAGCTTCATATTCTACAAAATAAAAGCAGCGTTAGATTCAAATCTCTAAATTCTCCATTCGCCACTCGTTTAGAGCTTCGAGCGACCCCTCTGTGTCGGGATGGTGAGAGCCAAGAATCCGCTTCTGTAACTCCAAGCACTTTTCCATCAATGAGATAGCTTCGTCATTCCGTCTTTGGGACTTCCATGTATGTGCTAGATTGGCCATGCTGGTCAGCGTGTCTGGATGCTCCTCCCCAAGCACCCTCTTTCTCGTCTCCATCACTTGCACGTTCAGCTCTTCGGCCTCCTTCCACCGGCCTTGATCCCTGTACGTTGACGCTAGGTTGGCCATGCTGGTCAGCGTGTCTAGATGCTCCTCCCCAAGCACCCTCTTGAACGTCTCCATTACTTGCACACATAGCTCTTCTGACTCGTTGTACCGCCCTTGATTGATGGACGTCGACGCCAGGTTGGCCATGCTGGTCAGCGTGTCTGGATGCTCCTCCCCAAGCACCCTCTTTCTCGTCTCCATTACTTGCACACATAGCTCTTCTGACTCGTTGTACCGCCCTTGATTGATGGACGTCGACGCCAGGTTGGCCATGCTGATTAGCGTGTCTAGATGCTCCTCCCCAAGCACCCTCTTGAACGTCTCCATTACTTGCACACATAGCTCTTCGGCCTCCTTCCACCGCCCCTGATTCCTGTACGTCAACACCAGGTTGCCCATGCTGGTCAGCGTGTCTGGATGCTCCTCCCCAAGCACCCTCTTTCTCGTCTCCATCATTTGCACGTTCAGCTCTTCGGCCTCCTTCCACAGCCCCTGATTCATGTACGTCGACGCCAGGTTGGCCATGCTGATTAGCGTGTCTAGATGCTCCTCCCCAAGCACCCTCTTGAACATCTCCATTACTTGCACGTTCAGCTCTTCGGCCTCCTTCCACCGGCCTTGATCACTGTACGTTGACGCCAGGTTGCCCATGCTGGTCAGCGTGTCTGGATGCTCCTCCCCAAGCACCCTCTTTCTCGTCTCCATTACTTGCACACATAGCTCTTCTGACTCGTTGTACCGTCCGTCACTAAGTAGTACCATAGCGCATTTCCATACCAGGGTCATCCTATCCGCGCCCTCTTGTTCAGGGAGGCTATGTGACAGAACGTACTTGGCATGTGGAAGTAGTCGTCTCCATTTGCTTCGACTACCGTGATTATCATCGGGGAACACCCTTAGGAGCCGTGCAATAGCATGTTGGGTCCATTGGTCTAGCCTCTCCTGCTTTTGGAGCCACTGCCATAGAGCACGATGTACTAGCTGGTGGAGATCGATTGCGGATTCGGCAGGTCGCCTAGTAACAAGCGCGTAGCTGTTGAGAACTTTTACCGCATCGTCCCTTTTACGAGGTGAGGATGTTTCCAGGAGATCAAGCGGGATGTCTTTTCGGTCCACGCAGGCCGCAAGGAATAGATAATCTGCTGCTAGCGGATCACTACCGCGGATCTGGTCTATGGAGATGAGAAGTGTGGTGGTCACAGGATCTTTTAGACCGAATTCTTGTAGTTTGTCCCCGGTAATTCGCTACTACGCTCAAAAGCCTCTTCCTTTTGCTGGAGCAATTGTGACCGGTAGTTTTGCAGCGTGATGTTTCGGGTATTAATGTAGGCTGCTGCTTGGACAATTGCTAGGGGAAGATATGATAGCTCTTGTAGCAAAAGCTTCGCCTCCTGCTGCTCACCTCTTGAAACCGGAGTGTGCAAATAGTTTTCCAACATTCTTTCAGCCTTATCTGGTGCCATTTTCTCTAGCTCTACAATATTCTGCGATGCCAGCCTCTCAGCCATGTCACTGTTGGTGGTTGTGAAGACGATAGAACATCGTTCGGACTGTGGTAGGTAATCGAGCAAGTCGGTAGCCCCTGCTGTGGACAGCCCGCTGGACCCTAGGTTTATGTCATCCGTGTTGTCGAAAATGAGCAGCCACTGCCTTGCGCCCTTCCTACTTAGATGTAGTCTCACCAGCTGCTTAATATCTGCCTTCTCATCGTCCCAACCGGGCACGTGAAGCTTTTGGCCAATACTCGCATACGACTGATAGAGACTGTCTATGTCGCTTGCATCAATCCAGAAGACTAAGCAGTTCTTGTTCTTTTGTCTTGTTTGGTACGCAAGCTCGAGCGCTAGCTGGGATTTGCCTTTTCCTCCTGGTCCTGTTATAGCCATCATGGTAGTTTGCTTGCCTCCGAAGAGCTTTGCTTCCAGTTCAGCAAGCTGTGACTCCCAGCCCACGAAATGATCGTTCCGGGAAAACGGAATAATGGACGGGGCGCTATTGGCTGCTTCCACTTCAAGTTGGAGTCTTCTCCACGCTTTCTCCTTTCCCTCGCTATAGGAGGCAGGCATGAAGATATCAAGAAGTCCAAGAAGGCAGTATACCTTATCTTCTTCTTCAGTTGTCTTGCGATTTTCGGCCCATGCCATTCTCTCGGATATGGTAAATCCGTCTAATGGACAGTTCTGCAACGCCTCCACTGGAATGCTAGTAATCTCATGGACCAGCTGCTCGAGGGATCGTTTATCGCCTATTCGCCGTCCTTCCGAAGAAAAGAACTCGACTGATACCGGAGCAATGAGTTCCTGGAGTGTCCAACCTCGGGTGAACCATTCGCTGGCTCGAAAGGATGCCTCCCAGCTACTTCGTTGGGCTATCTCTGTGGCGGTGGATACTGAAACATCCGGTAGGAATACGTAGCATTTTGTCGCATTCTTATACCAACGATACATCGAGTTGATCGATTTCGAAAGCTCAGATAGGTTCCATTTATCAATGCAGCATGTATCAATCCAGAAGTACGGTAGCTGATCCTGGGCCGCCTGTTCGGCGCAGAACTCGATCTTTCGATAGCCCTCCTTCCCTTTGTAGGTGCCGCTTCTGATATCCTTAAAGAGAACCTCCGAATCCCCCCATCTGTGTGAAAGGATAGCATATGGCGGAATGGACTTCCCGCTGAAGTCTGTCAAGACGAGCCTCTCGGAATGATCAAAGTGAAGAAGTCGCATCGCTACAACATCGTTTCCAGGACGAGAGGGCAGAGAAGGCAAACGATTCGGGGCAAGGCGCTGCTTGGAACAGAAGCGGTTGATAGATTATAATGGTCGCGGGTGGGCCGTGAAGGCAGTGCACGCCAAGGCGGTAACCGGGCGAAGCCCTCCGGCCCAGGTAGCTGTGCGGGCTAGCCATACTGGCTCTAACGTTACTTTGCTTCTAGCAACTTTATTAGAGCGATGCAGCTGCGCTTCACTGGAAGAATTGGCTGCCACGTTAACAACGCATGCAAAGATACGCTGCTCCCAAAAGTGCGGGAAATGGTTAGTAGTAACAAGGTAGAAAAACACTTTTCGCTTGGATCATCTATGGAAGCATGCTCTCGGCTGCGCAAACGAATCCTTGGCGGCCATCCGGACACAGTGTCATCACTTGAAAACATTAAATAAGTGGCAGATGGAGAATATGGAGATTGGGCATTGATGCTGCTTTAAATGTAGAATATAAGCTAGTGCGAAAATGGAAGGGCGTGAGGTGCGTAAGCATGATTAGGAGTAATATCTAACGGTAATCCGAGCGATTTGGCGGTGGCGATTGCCACGGTGTGCAGGGAGGGCGGCCGACCCGCACTGGCCACAGGGTTGCGCCGGAGGCGATGGTTTGTAGATATGGCTGAAGAGAAGAGTGCTGTATGCAGCTGTAGATAGTGTAGGGTCTTGCTAAGCATGGCCACCATGAACAACCCAAAACTCCTCACCACCCTCCTAGGTCGAACTGAAGCACACCTCTATGGCCCTAGAGATTGCAGTGCTTCATGTATGCAGCCGCTGGTTGTTTGACCGTACGATAGCTGTATCGCCTGAGCATGCGGGGCCTTCCCACCTTCGACTGTGTTTGCAACGATGGCGTGCGGCCTGTGGCACTAAACCCACTCGCCGAGGCGCAGGCTTCGATTTCCAGTGCCTCCCCCACTCTATCTGACCATATAACTGTATTCCCCTTCAACGAGCCGAGACTAGATCTCGGCTGCTGCTTGGTCTAGGAATTGGCGCTGGTTGGCTCGAGAAGCAGGACGTGGTGGCTTGAGCAGGTCTTTCGTTCGGTCAGCGGAAGGGATACCAGCGGGTTTCGCGGCTTGAGGACGACGTGAATGGTATGTCTCTATGTTATAAAGTCCATATCGCTGTGCGTTGGACCGTATCTTGAAGTTGTACGATGGCCGTGTCGAGTAGTTGCGACGCTGAGACGCGTCGGCTGACTATACAAGTGCCGTGCCCTTGAGTCTAATATCTGCTCCCAATCCTGTGTCGGATTAAGAGATAATCCGAACGCTTATGCAACGCGCACAGCCACATATCGTACAATTAAATACCATACCAGTGCATAAGGTAAGACGTGCGGGGTCATCTCGCATTAGCCAGGATTGGTAGTTCGCTTCTGATGGAAGTACTAATCGACAGGGCGGCCCTGCATAAAATCGCGCCTCGCAGCGCGCATAGGGCTAATGATAACCTCCTAGTATTAGAGGGGGGTCGTAAGCGTAGGATTAGGCTATTCTACGAAAACTTGGAGCGAAAAAGGCTTAAGGCTAACGCTATAGGGAGGGAAACCTGTTGTGCCATAACACACGGCGCTGTACAAATCAGGCGCGGAAGCAACGATGCCAACGTAGTATTTGGGCGAGGGTGGAACATGAACATTTAGAATTAGTTACAGCAGATTATTTTCGTAGAATTATAGCAATATCTGTCGTGCGCATGGGTTTTCTGGTTGCTGAAAGTCAAAGTACCCCTTATTTTTCTCGGCACACAGTGTTTCTCGCTACGCAGTGAGGGACGTTAAACAGGCTTGACACCAGCCCACTTGCGGATTGACTAGAAGCTGTTCGACTCGCCATAATCTATACATCATCCAAGTCTTTTTACCTCGTACAATACCCCAATACTCGGTCATCAGCGAATCTGACAGCTACAGGGAAATGCCACGGTTAAAGTGTTCAGTATTACTAACCATGAAATTGTCAGCGGGGGAGCGGATACATGTCTCGAAGGTTTTTGATAGTCATCGATGGAGCATCTGCAGAAAGGAAGCGCGCAATGACTACGAGAAATATCAAGATTCCTAGGTTCCTCACATTGGCCAATGGGTGAGACAACAAGGTTGACTTGGACATGAGTGAATTAGTAAATAGGAAACATCTATCGGACATCGTGGCCATGCTGCAGCTTTTCATGGATATTTAATAAGGCTACAGCATTTTACTGTGTACTGAAAGATTTGGGATGCTTTTGATCTTGATTTAATAAGGCTGTGGATGAGGTGTTTTGCAGTTCCAAGGCTCACTGATGAACGATGGCGCAAGCGACAGCGGAGGAGCGATAGATGAACCACCCGACTGAAAATGAACTGACTCGCCGTGAAAAAGCGGTAAGTAACAGGCTATTCGTGAAATCCTTCCGAAAAGATATTGTGGCAATATTGGTTCCACGAGCAACGCGATAAAAAACAGGATAATGGTGTCAAGTCCACTAGTTAAATCAAACTCTGAATAATACCAACGACGTACGTGGCAAAGATCACATATTTTTGGACTTAAAATCCATACGGGGAAAAGAATCGAGAAAGTAAAAGTGAATCCGCTTCCAACATTTTATAGATGAAGGGGAACAGATGGTCAAAACAGCAGACGTTGAGCAGGCGGGGAATATAAAGACGACATGCCGTAGCTTCTTGTCAAAAGTGACCCTGCGCAAAAGAGTCAAAGTTACGGAACCAGAAAATCATGCTAAAGATCTAGGCTACTCAAGAGAGGGGCCTATCGTCGTATGGATCTAGGACTCATTTTGCGTTACCCACGTCGCGAACGGATGAATGCTACCGCGCTGCATGATTCCTTTCGTTGTTGGTGTGAAATGGGTGCCGTTGCGCACGTCACACAGCCGGCAGTGAGCTAGATGAGACCGAGACCAATTAGCATCCTCTGTCCGATCCTACTCAATTCCATCTCATAATCACGGATCTATTAAATTGACAGGCTGTTGTCTCTTGCAAATGTTGCGTTGCGACGAATTCACATTTCCATCGCACTAGCGCTCGAGATCATAGCGATTTTGACCAGGGTGGCGACGTCGATGCTACCAGTGAGGCCCAGTCCTTGCTGGATTAAGTATATATCCCGATGCACAAAATATTTCTTGGTCAGAGACGAAGAAGAACTTCGGGGGTCCCGTGATGGCTCCCGTGACACAACTTTGGATACCGAGTTACTACTGGGCCCAGGCACTTCACAGATGTGCTCTTGCCCGTGTTCATACGACTCCGGATCCAAGAACCCATGCACGTGTCCAACAGAGTACTGTGCGCTGCTACGCGGAACGGCACGAAGCCGCCCTCGTATGTGCCACCCGCTTTCGTGATGTGTTGTGCGTTTATGGACGCGATTGAGCACCGCCTGTGTATATAGAGTGCACAATGTGGTTTCCCACACCCCCATGCCGGAATTACCTCTGCAGTGTCGCGGTCCATGGCAATGCGCTTAATCCTTGCAGCCACCATCAACCATTGCGGTAGAATTAAGCGCATTGGGGAAAGTATGTCTATAGATAGCATTGTGCAACTTGGAACTCGGTACCAATGCAAATGTGTAACTCAACCCAAGAACGGGCGGCTGGTGGAAACTTTTTGGCACATGGTTGTTGATCAGGAAACTATCCTTGCCATATCCACATTAGCTATCCCACTATGGCACGACGGCTAAACCTGACGCAATTTGGACTTCCCAGCCTCTGTCTGGGTTGGCCAACGAGCTGCCAGAGGGTGCTTTGGTCTTCCAAATTTGCAGCTGACTGCGTTAAAGATGGGATGTATGGAAAGGGAATAATGTCGTATGGTGACTTGATTGCCCCCTACAAGCAAGTCAATGTCACCGGCACAAAGGGACAACGACGCTCCTCAGATTAGGTGTCATTTGAGAGTTTACTAATCGCTTCTGTGTCCAATTCCACAGCATTAGAAGGCAAAGCAAGGCGAAGTCTTGCGGCTAGGATTTGTTGCACCGGGTACCTGCAACACAGTCGTTCAAGCCATCCGTGGAACCTTGTTCGATACGAAAACGTGGACATAGCTCGGCTAAGTTCCCAGAGTGCGACTACGCTCCCTTGACAGTTGTTGGGTTGTCAATGTGCTGCAACTGTGGAGTACTGAGGACATTGCTGAAGAGTAACATGCCAGTGTGGAGACATCTTTATCCTAGCCACCGGGTGTTTATCCCGAACTCAACGATTTTATCTATGTAGCTTGTTAGGACATCCCTGCAGAAAGGGGTCGACGGATACTGTGCGGAAGAGATCTTGGTCCGGAACGCCGAGGATACTTACTTTGCGTGGATATCATAAGACAATCTCTTCTCGGTTATGCTTATGCAATCCAATTCGAGAGTCTCATTGGTAAGAAGCTGGATTAAGTTGGAATCCGTAGCTGATATATAATTGGGAGACACAAGGGGTCTCGATCCACCTCATGTTGCGCGAGGATAGCCGATGACATGGCCAGTGGCGACGACGCTGAACACTTATAAAGGGACATGATTGATGGAACGTTCCTTTATAACACTCATGAGAATGCTTGCATTCGAATGCCGATGGTTGACCACAACGTTGTTTTGAGCAACGTTGTTCGACGTAGGTTCTCCCACTTGCCCCATCAAGAGGTTCATGCAGCGTGTTTCCGGTTCAAAGGTGTACATTTCAGTCAATGTCGACGTGTTCGACCGGTCTCTGCTTCAGATTGGCCTCGGTATAAGAAGCCGTTTTGCGAAACCTCACACCCCGCGCGAGGTCAGCGAGTAACGACCAGAACTAGCAGCCACTTCCAGCGACTGGTACCGTTGGAGTAGATGAGTGGTTGGCCTGCGGCCTATGATCTGCCTTCTATGGTCTAGAAGGACTTTGAGCTATTGGGGCCAACATAGGTATTGTATATGATAATGTCGGGAGGTCGAACATGAGTTACCGTGTTGCAGCGTGCTACCTAGGCGCAATTATGGTAGCGCCTATACAAGATAAAGTGGGGGAGATAACAAGATTTAGCAGTGTTAAGTTAACCTGCGGCTGCTTAGCCAGTCAAATGGTATATAAGGTGGTTGTTAAGTAGCACGTAGCGGAGAAGTATCACCGATCCGAATAATCCCGCCCAGGTGTTATCCTGTTAAACCTCCTTGGATCGGCGGTGCAGTCCGCCTTCATCCGATAGGCTAGTTTGTTGAGCCAATTAGTAGACCTCAAGGAAAGGTGACCAAATGTTTGGATATGATGGAGGAGGGATATGTGAGCAGAGTGTACCTATACACATTAGCGGCGCGCCGTCGGCGATGGACGTGCGCTCTCTTGTTCGACTAAGCTCACATAGGAAGTAAATAGCTACTAACCTGGGTTTCTTTAGCTGATACTTTGATCATATCACAATAGCAGTGCAGAATGATATGTGGAAGTCTCGGACATGGGGAAGGGATGATGTGGCTGGGCTGTGGCGTGCTTATGTAACCGTCCCCCACATGCCGAGGTTACTGTCACAACCTTTTCCCACCCAACAATCTACCTAGGTATTTACCTGAGTCGTTTCTATCACTCATACAAACATTCGCCATGTCCGACAGTGCAGCTCCGCAACAGAAGGAGAGGTTTGCGCCCAAGCAACCCGTGGACCTAGCGCCACCAAAAGACGATGTCATTACGCGCGATTACCTCTCCAAGTGTGACGGTACATTCTACATGATACACCACACTAACTATCAGTGAGCTGACAGATTGGTCTGCAGGCACGAATGAGGGTTTCCCCACCTTAGTTGCCATCAAGGTGGGTCGTCATCTCGCGACTAGCGGTCAAGTACTCACAAACAACCAGGGCGATGTCTTTGATGTGAGTGGCAAAGATACATATGCACCGGGCAAGAACTATCACGGTATATACACTCCAGCCCTAACTGCATTATGACATGCATATCGCTCTGTAACACTAACTTGTTTCTTTTAAGTTTTCGCGGGGAAAGAACCGAATCGTGCCTTGGGATTGTCTTCGCTCAAGCCGGAAGACTGCATATCGGACTACTCTGGACTGTCCGAAAAAGAGACACAGGTCTTGAATGACTGGCACACTTTCTTCTCCAAGCGATACAATATTGTCGGGCGACTCCAGTCGGAGCAAAGCGCAAGCTTATGAGCATGAACTGGGCGGATACGATCACAACACAAGAAGAGTGTTGGCACAGTAGTTAAGCCTCCTCATGACGTGGTGAGTCCTGAGTGGTGAGGTTTGCTGTCCGTAGATTCAGTGGTGTCAGTGGACACATTTCACAAGTAAATAACGAGCCAAACAAATGCTTAATCTCGCACTAGCGACGTAACATTGTCGGCGCCGCCGACTACCAAGATCATCCGACAAGTGTACATGATATCTCAAACAAATATCAGAATGTCAATGAAGTGACGAGGTTGAAGCTGCACTGCAGTAGCTTTTTGTCTCGGGGGACACTATTGAACGGATATAAGCTTTTCCGAACCTCATTGTGTTTCTCGTCCATCTAAGGAAGGATTTCGACCTTTTGCCGATTATATGTATGTATCACAGCTTTCCCTCACAGCGTTTTACCCTGTACCAAAAGGTTTGCGATGATTTTCTCTTGATATGTATGTATCACTCGGTCGACATCTGCGAATGAAGACCGCTCATTACGTGTAACTGACCCGATACACCGCCGTGGCGAATCCATACTATATACATGATAAGAAGCTGAATGAGATAGAAGCAAAAGCCCGGAAATGGTCCTTGGGCTCGCGCACACGAAATACCAGATGCACATGCGTTACAGGCCGTTATACACACCCCGTCCGCCTGTCAACCACCAAGACCATTCCTGAGATGGTTTAGTCAGGAAACCCGAATCCACCCTGTCGTGCGGGGTTTTTACAGTAGCGAGCTATGAGTCTCGGATCGAAATAGCCCTTGGGCCGATTGCTTATCTGCCACTAGCAATCCCATGCTGCGGCTTGCGGTTGTTGAAGGCGTCTGTAGCTTGTCTCGACTTGACACAACTGTTACACTCTGTCTCGTGCTGCTCCCATTCTCGCTTGATATTCCAAGCGCCAAAGCACTGATGGAGGGGGTCGTTTCGGGCGAAATGACAGTATTGGATGCGGCGAGTGTCGTCGTGTCCGCAAGGGACAAAGTGGATTTTCTCGTAATAGCACATGTCGATTGAGGATCTGGTATAACAGTAAGCTCTCGTCTCATTAACTACCTTCAGTCATGAGACCTACCTGGTGAGATTCGTGTCGATGTGGTTTTGCTCCAGAGGCCTTTTGGCGAGTCGCTTGTTACCACACACGGCCGTCGTGTTTGTGAAAGCGGTGTAGTGTGGTGTTAGGAGATCTGGGGAATCTGGGGATTGCACTCCCATGAACCTTCACCATTTCTTTATACCTCCACCACCTTTGCTGTGCGACAATAAACCACGTCGACGAGAGTGTATGCATGTGAGTAGAGTGATTATTTGTGTATCACCCTGGATGTATTCCCGGTTCCCCGATCGCTGCCTGCCCTTGTCGACGACTGATATCTGTCTTACCAATGCCTTGCCATAAAGCGCCTTCAACAAATCAGCACGAATCTACGGCCCATGTCCCCGGATTTCGGCTACAATGAAACTCGGTGTCGAATGTAAGCTCGGCATGCCTACCGGCTCTTTCTGCCGTTGGTCCATGCTGCAGCCGACTTAATTGCAAGTTACTGCACGTACCATTCCGCGCATGTACCTTTCGTCAACATATGAGATATCATATTCTTGGTTGCCATTGGTGGAACCAAATTGCTTACAAGAAGCACATATTTTAGCTCCAAGTTCAACGTTCGCAGGAAGTTCCGGTATTTCTCTTTCCCTGCTTTTTTCATAGCTGTGTTACCTAAGGTAAACTTGGGTCAAGATCACACGCACTAAGACGGAAACGGGCCCCACAGTCTTTCTTCCATGCAAGCAATTCTTAAAGTACTGTCCTGGTACATGCTGTACTCCGTAACATCTGACCCCCCCCGCGTCCTACCTTTGTCCCCTTCAAATGTCCCCGCTTCCGCGCACTTTATGTACACAAACATCCCACGCATGTCTTGGGGATGTGGTTTTTATTTGTTTTTCGAGTGACGAGCGCGAGAGTGTTCCCGTATGCGGTGACTGAGGCTCAGCAACAGAGCCTTTATACTGTTGGAGCACGGCACAAGAAGCCACGACGCACATATGCCCTATAGGCAATGATTAAAGTCTACCCTCCTGCTCAGACGCAGGGGCGCAAGGGTAGCCCTAAGACCCCACGCTCCCTTATCAACCATGTCCAGAGAGTTCCATTCTCCACCAACCACAGTGTTCATCACATCAGCCTACTGATTGTCGGAGAGCAGCTCATATCGTCTTGGAAAAGAATTAATGTTACATGTCACAGCAGCTTGAACTCATTGGATCGACTCAAGCAGAACGATGCAGGTTCCGAACTCATTGCAGCGGTCACAGCATTTTCGGTCTGGATTAGGCCATTCGGTGCGTACAACATTGGATCATCGTAATCAGTATTGAAATTGAGCGCTCAGAATATATAGCACTGACTGGGGTTTGAGAATCTCATGGAATGAGAAAGAAGGATAAGTGCGGCTGCTAACCTTGACGATTTACACCTCCAGATGTCGTGTGCAATAGCTCAACGGGATAATCATAACCGAAGACAGCCAGCTCGTGATCTTTCAATAACCGGGTCGAGGCAACACCCTGGAGATAGTCGACTCATCATCTATCTATACCCAGCGTTGCCAACGTACCGTACTACGCGTAGTACTACGTCCCATAGCGTAGTTATAGCTCTATAGGAGCCTTTTTATAAAATTTTAGCGTAACCTTTTAGTAGTATTTTAGGAGGCTATTTTTAGCTATTTTAAAAGTTACCTTTTTAATTTTATAAAGTTAATCTCCTAAAAAGATAACTTTTTAACAACCTTAATACTAAACAACAATTACTAATTACCTAATTAGAAAGGAGCTTAGCACGTATAGCCTATAGAGAGATTTTTAGGCTGTATTATAGTTATAGGGTGTAATCTAGTATTTCTAGCGGCTCCTATACGTACGTAAAGCCTATACAAGCTATAGCGTAGAGCAATAAGGGTCAACCGTACTGTACTACGCTACGTTGGCAACGCTGTCTACACCGACTATGCTCGTCAAATGGCATACAATTGTACTAACCTGCACGCTACCACACTGCAGCAGCGTGGTAACGTACCACAACTTGGATGCTCGAGCTTTAAACGTGGCGGCTCCCAAATGTTCACGGCTCAGCCTAACCCAAGAGACAACCTGCTGAACGCGCGTGACAACACCCCACGCTTTACGTTGATTTATTCATTCATCGCGTGGTTTACCTAGGCACTCCTTGTCTTTTAAATGGAATGTTCCGAATGCCCACATTCAGCCAGTAAGTACAGATATCTAGCGCCCCTTTGCTTGGGGTCTCTTCTTTACCAGAGACTACGATCTCTTTACCACCAATGCGGCGCAGAGACCCGTACTTCTTGCACAGTTCACAGCACGTGCACCTCTAAGGTCACTCGATAAAGGGGAAGCGGGCCGCCGACAAGGGTATATCATGCGGGTGCTGAGCAAAGGTGTTACGACAGGAGCACGCGCATTGTGCTGGGCAAGTTTGCAGGGTTATAACAGGTTTCGCCGAGGTCGCAGCTCCAGTCATACTGGAGTTTAGCGATGACTTCTCATCGTTCAACCTCTTGTCTCCCGTGCGCACAGAATGACAACAGGTTATCATCAGCTACATGCAGCGCCGATCATACACGACATGTAGCTATATCAAATTTCTATCATGACTTCCCCTGCTTCCGTACCCTTCTAGCTTGTCGTTTCTTCTGAATAATCTGGGAACGTTGCTTAGCCTTGGCATCCAGTCTCACTTGGGCACCGGCATCTTCGTTCTCTTCCGCGCCCGATCCCTGAACCTGCTTGCCAGCTGTCACAGCTCCCGATTCACGCTTACGTTTCTTGCCCTTCAGATCACGACCCGATTCCCCAGTACGACCGACTATCTCATCCGTGTTCGTCTTCGGGTCCTTAGCCTTGATTTCCCTGTCAGACCGCCTAGCAACCACATTCGCGTTCTCAATCGCAAACTCGACGATAAGTCTTTTCTTCTTGTCTTGCAAATCCTCTACTGCAGCCTTTTTGCTCTTCGGCTGGTCACCCTTGACCTTGTAGTCAACGGCATGTCCATTCAGCCAGCGGAGACCCATGAGTGCACTACGATGCGTGTGATATTCAATGAAGCCGTAGCCGCGACTTCGCCCCGCGCCGGACTCTTCGGTGATTTTACTACCAGCGGGCGTTTCGAAGACGACCTTGGCCTGTTTGACGATGCCCTTACCCATGCGTTTTCGTGCCTTTTCTGCAGCAAGCATGGCGTCGCCCCCACGAGCGAGTTCTTCGTTCGAGAGGCGTTGGCGCTTGCCTGATTTGACGTCGGCGGCAAACCCCACCACTGCTTGGCGGGCGAGTGCCTTGAGGTCTTTGCTCGTGATGCTTCGCGGGATGTTGCGGACGGCGAGACGAGTCAGACTAAGGTGGAGCGCGGGGTTCTTCTCAATGTGCTTCTTTCGCTGGGTAGCGCTTTCCTGGCGCATGGTGATTTCAGACGGCGACAACTTCTGATAGAGTGGAGACTTTGTGTCAATCGTGCCTTCAGAGAGTAGGTATAGACGGCGCTTGTCTTTGTCGCGGTTGAAACGCGAGACGGTGCCTTCAGCTGTAAGACGTGTGGCTTCGTTCTTATCGACGGCGCGCGTGATTTGCAGGACGCGACCATCGAGTATGTATTTGCCCGTGGGGTCGGCCTCTTCATTCTCGAGCACAGAGTGTGATATCGTGATTTGGGTGCCGTCCTTGCGGTCTGCAGTGATCCTTTGCAGTTTTGTAGGCGGGACACCCTTCAGACAGTCGATCATGTCTTCTTCTTTGTAAAAACGCACGAAGCCTGTACCTTTTGGTCGACCCGTCTCGTGGTCGAGGACAACGCGGGCGTAGCTGATCGGGCCGAATTGCTTAAAGTGCTCGAAGAGGCTATCGTCGTCTGCTGTGAAGGGCAAGTTGCGGATGAATACGGTGTAATCCGGCGCTCTGGGCTTTTCGTCCTCGATAGATACACCGCCTTCCTCGCCGCTGTCAGAAACGTCTTCGTAGTCGGTGTTGCTGTCATCCTCGTCGCTCTCAAAATCTTCTTCCTCCGAGTCGGATGCGGCAACAGACGACGCATCGTGTTCATCCACGTCACCATCCCCAGCTTCATCCTTCTCATCTTCCTCCTCCTTCTGCAGATCCTGCCATGCTTCCTTGTCCACGGCCCAATCGACCGCAATCTGCCTACCATCTACTTCCCTCCCATTGAGCTCCTCCATGGCCTTCTCCGCATTTTTCTTTCCCCGCAACGCCACGAAGCCGAACCCCCGTAGCTCGCCAGACGGCTTCTTGGGTAACTTGGTGAAATGCACCTTTCCGTAGCTCAAGAAGAGCTTCTGCAGCTGCTCCGGTGTCTTGATACTCCACGGCAGATTCCTTACAATGAGCTTGGGCGCCTGGTTCTCCTTCATGGCCTGCTCGCGCTCCGCCTTTGCGCGCGCGCCTGCAGAAACCGTGGGTGCAGCAGTCCCCGTATCACGGTGACGCACCTCTGCACCCTCAACCTTTATCTTCTTCCCTTTGAGAGAGGAACCGTCAAGTTCTTCTTTCGCTCTCTGCGCATCCTCCGCGTCAGCAAAAGTGACGAAGCCATAACCCTTCGACGCTTTCGTTTCCTTGTCGAGAACAACGAGGGCGTATTTGATAGGGTAGTTTTCGGAGAAGAACTCGGTAAGGTCTTCGGTAGTTACATTGGGCGCGAGGGAGCGGACGAAGAGCTGTTTGCGCGACTGTTGCGGTTTGGAGGGGCTGTCGGCGGCACGAGAAGGCTCTTCGGCGTCAGCCACGGCAGTAATGGCTGATGCGCCATCTTCCGAGAGGCGCTGGCGTTTTCTGCGGGGTGCCATGTTGCTGAACTGGCCAAAAAGAAGTAGTCTTGTGGAGTACCTATCTTGTTGAACTTTTGCACTCCATCCGAAAATTTCCAGACCTCGGCGAATCGTTCCGCCGTTGGAGCTTGGCAAATTATCATGCTAACTACATCTGGACACCACAACCATCATCCGTGGATGATCAGGACTTTGGACGTTTGTATCATCGCGTTGACCGATCTAGGCGAAATTTTGCTGTCGCATGTGGTGAAAATATTACAATGGGTTCATGCACTACCTGATCAGAATGTGATTCATTTTTCGAGCACAGGTGGCTCTTGTGTCCGCGGGTGGCGGCTACATGTAATCCTCCACCTCTACCTTAGGGTAGTAGCTTTGCAAGTATTGCACAGTGACGACCTAAATAGGTATACGTATCCCTTCGGACCAGTCTCAATAGCCAGCGTCCAACCAGTCTATACCATATGAGATCAGCGTTCTTGAACAATTCACTTTCGCACACAAAGGGCATGGCGGTAAATGCGTTCTATCTCCTGCATCAACTTCGCCAAGGGCGTATAATATCAACTCCAAGCTGTAACGGTCAAGCTAATCGGATATATTTATTTTGTAAGAACCATCCCTCTTCAAAAATATTTTTGATGCGTTGACCTCTCGCCCTGCCACGACTGCGGTCGATGTTCCAAATCAACGCACCGCCTGCAGTCCGCGAATGCAGAATCATATCCTACAGAAAAAAGGCAGCGTTTTAGCTGTATTAGAGTAGCGGAAAGTTTCGAGCATCGAGCATGACCGAAGGAGGCGCGGAAATCCCACGAAAACAGTGTCCTCATCCCATATTTATCATTGACATACAATGACATTATGGGTCCTTGCTACACTCCCGGGATCTCATAACATGTACTCTTCAGCTCTGCCGCATCGCATGACGATGAGTAACGCCCTCGGGCAGTGACGTCGATAGTAGAGGTACAGTAAGCTAGAATGCATCGCCCCTCTCTGCATATGGATAGATCGAGCGTCCCAAGACCGGGACGAAATGCAGCGTCAAAATACATGTCTGGGAACGTAGCTTACCGAAGCAATGATTCGTGCAATGGAGTCTAAAAAAGAGCGGAAACACTCCACTGAGACATTTGAATCAAGACTACTCCTCTTGTTCGAGGTAAGTAATGTCGCTATCGCATGCCTCTCATCAGGGGTTGCGTTACTTAATCCTGATTCCTATGGTAGCTTCACATGGTGCCGGCAGACGTAAATGAAGATTAGCAACCCAGCCAGATCTGATACTGATGCAGGCTGCAAAGAAAATTAGTGAAAGATTGGAAGGAAGACTACGTTGCGAGGGATGGTGTTCATGAGGTGATGAAGTGCTGCAGAAGGCCTGGAGGTATTAGCGCACCCGAAAAAGCTTAGTCGGCTCTCGGCTATGGTTTTTCCGGGCCTGCTCGCCCACAGATGCCGAACTTCATTTTCAGAAGCGACCAGCGACAACATCACCCACTCACGCCGCCGCCCTCAAGATGAAGTACATGTACGCCTTCCCGGTCGTGTTTTACGCTCTCTCCCTCTCCAACTGCACCACTCTACCTACGAGCCTCGGCCGATGGACTTTTCAGACGCTGGCTTGAATCGCACCTTTCGCAAAGTTTGAGATCGCACAGGACTGGGCTAACAATTGGACAACAGCCACTCTGAGGAACTGCTCGAGGTCCCCGAGGGGGTCAAGGTCTCTATCAAGACCAGGAACGTCGTCGTTGAGGGTAAGTAGCTATTGGATATAGAAATTACGTTGACTGACGTTCCGCTGCGCAGGTCCCCGAGTAAGCACGAATTCATCATTCCTTTACATGGATATTAAAAACATCAGGGGAAACTGAGCAAATCGCTGGATCACTTGGCTGTCAGCTTCACGCACGTACGTCAAGGCCAAGATTAAAAGATTGGACTACATACTAAACGTTGCGCAGCCGGGCAAGAATGTCATCAAGATCGAGCTCCACCACGGTTCGCGCAAGAGCGTCGCCACCCTCCGCACTGTCCGCACAATCATCGTACGTCGCTACCACTCTTTAGTCGCTATTGTAGAGCGCTGGAATGTAGCTGACCTGGGAAGAACAACTTGATCATCGGTGTTACCAAAGGCTTCAAGTACAAGTAAGTGCAATCGTGGTCGCGATCACCGGAATCATGCTAATGCTGAAGCAGGATGCGATACGTCTATGCCCAGTATGTATACCCTCCATGCTCGAACGAACCACACGCGATGCGCAGTTGGGAGCGAGCCCTTCCTGGGAGCGTCCGCTCTTCCTCTCCTATCCAACAACCATGCCACGATCTACTCGCCGCTCGATGAATGAGGCTAATGCGACGCCAGTTTCCCCATCAACGTCAACGTCGAAAAGAACAAGGATACCGACTGCTTCGAGGTTGAGATCCGAAACTTCATTGGCGAGAAGATCGTGCGAAGGGTCAACATGAGGCCCGGTGTCCACGTCGAGGCCTCCAAGAACGTGAAGGATGAGCTTCAGCTCACCGGAAACGTGAGTGGTTCTCTTATTAGTAATTGATACCTCTGCTAATTCGATCCACAGAGCCTCGAGGATGTCTCCCAGAGCGCTGCCGACATCCAGCAGATCTGCCGTGTCCGCAACAAGGATATCCGAAAGTTCTTGGACGGTCTGTACGTTTCGGAGCGGGGCAACATTGTCGAGGATGCATAAACGGTTCCGAGGGTGCGGATTTCTTTACGGGCATATGAGTATTCCTGCATTCGGGTGTGCAAACAGGCGCCATTGGGGATATAGCTCAAAAATTATGTTCAATGAACCATGACTTGATACCATCTGCAATGATGCGATCACAATTGCTGCTCCGCGCCTAGTCGGTAAGGTCAATGCAGTCAAGGTTCAGGAACCGAGCACTAAACATGCAATATTGGGTTGAATCCTAGAATGAAAGGACACCCTACTCTATACAGTGATACAGTGATGGTTACGCTCGTAATGCGTGTTGTAGCAAACCCCGGGTACTCCGACTTCGACAACCCCATATCACCGCAAAAGCCGCCAGACGAGGCGAATTCTTCCGTCTCGCTTCGTAATCAGGCGCCTAAATACAGATATGTAAAGCCATTGGCGATCGTACGAGGATGTTATACTGTCCACTGCACTTTCCTGTCGTCACAGAAATACCCCGCCATCGAGCGAGATACCCCACCACCACCATTGCCAGCATCGAACAAGCACCGCAGCCATGACGGACGTTCAACAGCTCCTCAAGGAATCGAAGGCGGAGTACCGACGGCTGGGGAAGAGCGGTTTGAAGGTGTCTGTTCCAATATTCGGGGCTATGAGCATTGGGACGAAGCAATGGTAAGGTGTCTTCTGCTAGCGCCTTGGAGTATATGCTGACTTCTCTGCAATTCAAAGGCAACCCTGGGTCATTGACGAGGAAGAGTCACTCCCACTCCTCAAGGCAGCCTATGACAAGGGCATCACGACTTGGGACACTGGTACGTGAGCTTCTTCGCTCCACTATCCTCGACTCACGCGCTGACTATCACGGCAGCGAACGTATACTCCAACGGTGTTTCAGAAGAAATCATTGGCAAAGCGATCAAGAAGTACAGCCTGCCCCGCGAGAAACTCGCTATCCTCACAAAATGCTTTGGCTACGTCGGGGAAACGCCAGAGCTTCGCGCCATCCAGTACCCTAAAGAGCTACCTCAGATGAAGGACTACACGAACCAGGGTGGATTATCTCGCGCAGCCATCTTCAACGCGGTCAACAAGTCCCTCCAGCGATTGGACACGGATTATATCGACCTGCTCCAGATACATCGCTTTGACGCAAACACGCCCCTCGAAGAGACAATGGAGGCGCTGCATGACCTGGTCAAGAGTGGCAAGGTGAGATACATCGGGGCGAGCTCCATGTGGGCGGTGCAGTTCGCGCAGATGCAGTTCGTCGCGGAGAAGAACGGATGGACCAAGTTTGTGAGCATGCAGAATCACTACAATTTGCTGTACCGAGAAGAAGAGAGGGAGATGAACAGGTTTTGCGATGCTACCGGTGTGGGATTGATTCCGGCAAGTCTTGCGTGTTCACTTGGTGCTACGTGTTAGCTAACAAACAGTACACAGTGGGCACCCCTCTGCCGCGGCCACCTCGCACGCCCAGTTGCCGCGTTTGGCGAGACGGTGCGCTCCGAAGGCGAGAAGAAAGCCGGCAACTCGTTCTTTCCCCAAAGCGAATCGGACAAGAAGACGGTTGAGCGCGTGGAAGAGCTGGCGAAGAAGCACGGCTGGAGCATGAGCACCGTGGCCCTGGCGTGGATCAACAAGCGGGTAGCGTCGCCCATCATCGGCTTCAGCTCGGAGAAGAGGATGGACGAGGCGCTTGAGGCGAGGGGCAAGACATTGACGGATGAGGAGGAGAAGTATCTGGAGGAGCTGTACACGCCGCGGCCGATCGTCGGACACAGTTAGATGACAGCCACGATAGACACACGTTGATATAGCAGCAATTGGGACCGGCTTTGCAACGCTGACTGCCACCATCTACCATCTTGAATGTTTCCGATCAGCAGTTGGACGTTTCCGAGCAGTAGTTGGAGGCAATTGATACCTTTTGATACTTTATGGGTCCACCCGAATCCTTTTCTTTGTCAGTAGGAAAGCTCCGTTGAATGGCGCCTGGAGACGCTCGCTAGGCCTGAGCCCTGGAGGCTGACAGAACACGGGATAGATATATGTAAGCAGTAATCATGTAGAGGCCATGAGTATGGCGGCCGCGTGGGACAGCTCGCAAACAATGCGTGGTTTTAGTGATGGTGGTAGTCGGCCCTGGATGACGTAGCTCCGATCGCGTGACTGTCATTCCACGCCCAACACGCCACATGTAGCAAGCCTCAACGGCAGCACTGAAGGCCATCGTTCCAGTTCATGGATGAAGCTCAAATGGTGGCTGTTTGCCTCTGCATTGTACTGAGGCAGCTGGCTGGGCGTCCACGCGTCGCCGGCCGTCTCAAGGGGACAAGGTTGATGGTTCCCTCAGGCGGAGCTACCCCGCATTCTTATCCCAGAAAAGTGGGTCTTATGCACGGTGCAGCTCACGGCGCGTGGGCCGTGATCAACTGACTTGTCTCCTGTTAACCCCTCGTCGCCTGCATCCGGGCCTCCTTCTCTTCTTCTTCACACTCTCAGCTGTGCCTGACCACCAGCCTCATCCAGCCCACTACTCAGCCCAAGTCTTCAGCTCATCTGAGCTCTATCCTTCACCCAGCGCTTCCTGGTCCAAACCCCCTCGTTTGTGACACACCAGCACAATGGCAGCTGACACCCAAAACAACATCTCCAAAGTCGACTCTCTGGTCGAAGAGCCAAAGGAAAAGCCCGCCAAGCGGAGAGCAAGCTCATTGCGCGCCGATGTCTTCAACATGGCCGACCTAGGTGAGTCGCTACTATCCGCCTTGTTTCGATGACAGGGGAGGGGGTCCAAGTGAGGGGTTGTGGGGCTGACATGCGGACAGAGAAGGAGGGGAAGGAGATCAAGATTGCGCCAGAGACGCAGAAGCTGAACTGGTAAGTCGAAACGGCTCCCGCCTCATCTATCATGCTGCATTCCTCTTTGTTGCCCGCGGGTCATTAAGCAGCGCCCTGTCGCTCGGCTCCCTTCAGCCCGCTCCCGTTGCCATGCGACCAGGCTGACATGCATGCGTAGGAAGCTGAACAAATCCCCTGCCACGCTGGACGACCAAGATGTTCTCAAGAAGCCTCTCACCACACCACTGGTCCGCAAGATCGACCTGCACTTCCCGCTAGGGCTTGAGGTTACCGCACGGAATCTGAAGGGAGTAACCATCAAGGATGCATTAGACGCCATCTACAAGCAGTTCAAGAAGAAGGTGCGTGTTTCTCATCTCCCTGCACTAGCCCATCTCCCCACACCTGGTAGATGCCCATATTTACCGCCCCTCGCTGCCGTATCCCCGCCGCTCTTTGAAAGCAGCTTGACTGACATGCCATTGCAGGCCGATGATGAGCTCGACCTGCCCGTCCTCGCCGGCTTCGAGTGGGACCCAGAAGAATGCTACACGCGCTTCATCGTACACCAGAAGAAGGAGGGCGGCCCCGCACCCTCCAAGAAGTCGAAGAAGAAGGACAAGACCGAGGAGTAGTGAATCACTCGTCCCCCTTCTTCCCTCCACTCGACTTTTTACACAGCCTCGAACGCATATTATACGCCAGCATCGATAGATGGTCGGATATGGATGTGCACTCGGGCGCAGGTGGATTCCGAAAGGGAAGAGCGAGACTCGCTCGACTGTCGACAACAAGCATGTTGCGTGCCGCGAGCCTGGAATGGTAAGCGGTTTACTGCGGTGTTTGCGGGCTGGCAGGTGAGGGGGTCTCGTGGGATGTCTGTATGTGGGCTGCGCCCTTTTGTGTACTCTATTGAGCATTCTTTCCGGTAGCTGGATAGCGTCCGGTACAATAGAGAAGATGTTTATCTATTGCTCGGAGCTTTTGGTGATGTTGCTGTGATGTTCGTGGGGCGGCATGGTTGAGCTGACAGGGATAAATAACCCCGCTTTAGACTGGTATGGTGCGTACGTTCAGAGTTTACCTCCACGATTTGTTTCATAACACAACCGTCGCCGACTATGCATCAATGTTTCGCAGAGCTCCCTTCTTGAATTACATGGTACGCACTTGGTGTTGATGCATATTAAAGAGAATCAGGAGTCGCCACCACAAGCGTGCACTCTGGCTGCTAAGTCGCGTTACCCGCCAACCGCTTCGCAAACAATACATAACTCAACATCAAAAGTAAGAAAAGCATGCTGATTATAAATACATTGAGTTTACAAAAACCGCCGCGTGGAAGTCTTAGACATACGGGGTTGCCTCAGAAGAATTATAGCTTGGCCAGCGGCCTGACTCCCTATCTACGTTACCGTAAGGAGAGCGAGAATAGGTAGTTTTGTGTGAAAGGGCTTGCTTGTTGGGTAGTAGTTTTTTGTGTTTGTCTGCAGGGGAATATTCAGTTTCATGGAAGGAGGGCGGATAAGGAGAGTGTGCTTTTGAGCGTTTGTTGTCTTTGGGGGGCTCTTGGGATTGGATTGGGCTGGGCTAGGGTTTAAACGGGCGGTCTAAATATCTAGATGCTGTACTATCTCATCAGAGTGTTTGCAAAAAAAAGGTACTTACTCTGCTGTGTTGTATCGTGCTGTCCTTCGCTGGCAACCGACAGAGCACTTTCTAACGTGTTCTGCCCTTCTACAAACAGCACTCTTCTTCATCCCCCCCGCATCTCCCGATCAGAAATCCGCTATATCTCCTGCTCCTCTTTAAACCTCCACATCCCGCCTTAATCACATACCACTTGACCAACCAAGCCTCAACCAAAATGACCACCCTCACAACCCTCCTCCTCGCCCTCCTCCACACCACCACAGCGGGCCTCCTCGCCGCGTTCATTTTCACAGCCATCAACAGAAAACCTAATCTCGTCGTTAACACCTTGTTGATAAGCAGTATACTATGGGGAGTTATGGCGGCTTTCGTGCATGTGTGCATTTTGATTCGTAGGGAGGGGAGACGGGAGCGTAGGGAGGCTAAACGACGTGCGAATATTGGGGTGATTGAGATGGATGAGTTGGAGAGTAGGGGGCGGTGTGGTGGGGGGGATTATGCGGGGATGGAGATGGGGGTTGTGAGGGGGGATGAGTATGAGGTTTGTGGGACGTGTGGGAGGGAGGTGAGTGGGGAGGTGGAAGGTGGTGGGGGGATGAAGGCTGAGGGAGGGATGGAGGCTGGTGGGGGTGAGCTTTGTATGGCGTGTGGGTATGCGCCGTGTTTAGAGGAGAGGGGGAAGTAAGTGAGGGGCGAGGAAGTAAGTGAGGGGCGAGGAAGTAAGTGAGGGGCGAGGAAGTAAGTGAGGAGTTTGAGGTGAGGGTTTGATGTAGCAATGGAGAAGTGGGGATAGATAGGCTTGTTGGCAGGAGCCCTTGGGGCACCTGGCAGGTGCTGGTCGTCTCATTGTTTACACACTATTATGTAATAGTGCTATATAGCAGATCTTCCGATCAGCTCAATCCAAAAACATTACATTCCACTTTCTTCAGGTTATGAGCCCGGCAATTTCGCTGCACCGTTATTGTGGCAACTTAATCGTCTTTTAATTGCCTCTTAACCGCCCTGCATACCGCTGCATGCTCAACTACCGCTGCATCTACCGCTGCAGCCCCACTAGTTGTCCCACTGCTTCGCAGAATTCGCCACTGCCAATAGCTGCCACCCAGCATCACCTCACCAGCAGCATCGTCAACCTACACACTCAGCGTCAGTGAGATCGTCACATTATGGCCTCAACGTTCCAATTCAAGCTCGATCCTTCATCTCTACCCAAGCTGTCTGCCCAGGGTGACAACTTTCCCAAATACCGCTCCGCATAGCAAAT
This sequence comes from Laburnicola sp. R22_1, assembly GCA_014281115.1. Lineage (NCBI taxonomy): Eukaryota > Fungi > Ascomycota > Dothideomycetes > Pleosporales > Didymosphaeriaceae > Laburnicola > Laburnicola sp. R22_1. The sequence goes on from JACONQ010000007.1 coordinate 2,750,062, forward strand.
TGCGTTCAGGTACGCGGGCCTCTGGCCCGTCATTTCGAAAAAGAAGACTCGCCCTGCAGTAGTTTCTCCGGCAACTAAGGAAAACACCGCTGCCATCGATGCCTGGAACGCCGATGACAATAAGGCAATAGTAATGATCCTCTCCTCAGTTCACAATAACCTCACTATGGCCGTTGCCAACTGCGAAACATCTCCCGCTACCTAGGAATACCTCTCAAATCAATTTGATCGCGACACTGGTAATTCCTCCATCCTGCTGTTCCGCAGCCTCACAAATCTGCGCTACAAGGACGGGGATGACCTTCGCGTTCATCTAGATGAATTCCACCAACGGTGGACCCGAATTGCGAAACGCGCAGCCTCCTCCACACAGTCTGTCGCTGTCGCTATAAGGACAATATTCCAGTCGGATGAAGTCAAGGGCTCCTTCTTCCTTGCTACCTTGCCGGACACAATAGACAACGTGATCGATAATTTGTCAACCAGAAACCTCACTAGATTCCAAGACATTGAACCCAAAATCCTGGACATCTCGGAGAAGTTCTCGCTGGACAGCGATGCCTCGTCGCTAGCATACTCTGCCCGCCAGACTGCTGCACGCTCTGCTCAACGCGGAGGGTCGCAGGCGGAATGCACCTGGTGCCGCAAGCACAATCTAACTTTCGTTGGTTATGTCTACACTAACTGCAACGAGCTTCAGAAACACAAGCAGGCTCAGCAGAAGAAGTTGGCACAGCAGCTGAAGAAAGCTGCACTAAAGAAGGCGAAGAAGCAGAAGGCCAACAACGCTGCTGCTGTGGAATCTGAATCCAAGGATAACAACAGCGGCACTAACATCGTGGCTTTTCCTGCCACGCACATTGATCTGACCTCGTCGCCATCAACGCTCCTCGATGCGAACGGCAAACAACCCCATTCCAACAACGTAAGTGCTCATGCAGTTTCAATTCAGCGACCCTCCACCTCTAATTCTGCTGTTTGGCTATTTGACACTAGTGCCTTATAGCATATGTTAGGCTGTATCAATGACTTCACCAACCTCAAACCAGGGAAGGGTACTATCACGATTGCAGGCGGCATTCAGCTACCCATTCACAGAATTGGAGACATCCACCTTCGCTGTTGTCTACCTAACGGGTCAACACGCATCGCAAAGCTAACCAACGCTCTCTACAGTAGTGAACTGTACTGCACACGCCTATTTTCGTGGGCCTACGTGCGAAACAGATTCCAAATGTACGCTATCAAGAACGATCTGTTCTTGTCTCACCACAACCGCACCGTGCTGTGGGCGAGACATGCGAATGGGGTAATCAGAATCCAGACTGAAAATGTCTCTGACATTGCCTCACGATCTGCCGCACCGGCGGCGTACGCGACATCGCGCGACATCGACCCTGTCATCGAAGACACTGCGTACGATCCACCCTCGATCGAATCTATACATACAGGCCCTCTGAGCTCCCAGGAGCAAGAGGATAGGCTGGGGGAGGATGGCACACCGTCAGAAAGCGCATTCTTCAGTTCTTTTAAGGAGTTCCACTGCGCATTTGGACATTGTTTAATTTCTAACCCTAAGCGAATCTATCGCGACAGGTACCTTGTCCTGGACATGCCTATAGGATTTAACTGCAGCATCTGCAAATTATCCAAATCTACACATTCTAAACCCGTCGCAGGACCAAACAACCTCCGGAAGACTAAACCCCTCGAGGTCATACACTCAGACCTCTCTAGGAAATTTGCACGCAAGAGCCTTAGTGGCAATTGGTATTATATGTCATTCATCAATAACTGCACCTGATTTCCATGGGTGCGCTTCCTCAAGAAAAAGTCTGACGCGCCTTAAGCCATTAAGGATTTTGTAAACTACATTAAAAAGCAATTTGGACCCCAGAAGCTCAAACACATTAACCTCACCCGCATATTCCTTCGCTTTAAGAGCGACAACAGCGGTGAATACATTAACAAGAATCTTGCGCAATTCATGGCAGAGGAAGGCTGCATCCACGATACCGCTCCGCCCTATGCCCACGCATTAAATAGTGTCCTGGAACGGTTCAATCGCATCCTCATGCAGACAGCGCGTTCCATGCTTAATAATGATACCTTGCTGTTCCTATGGGCTGAGGCCATAGCGACAGCGTGCTTTCTAGCATCCATCGCCCCTCATTCGGCTGACTGGCTAAAGCGCACACCCTACAAGCTGCTTAGGAAAAAGAAACTATCTATAAAGCATCTTAAACTATTCGGCATCAAGGCCTATGTGCACATCCCTATCAAGGCTTGAGCCGCGTCCAGCAAGCTTCTACACCGCGCTAAGGTTGGAATATTTGTGGGTTATGGAAACAACACTAAAACATCGCGCATCTACATACCTGCGCGCAACGTGATCGTTGAGTCTCGCGACGTTAAGTTTGAGGCCTATACTTCCTTCAAGGCACCTCTATACTTTTCACAGGTGTCTGACGAGGATGGCATTGTTCCGGCATCAACTAGTATTCCTTCCAAACGTACTCTTCCCACAGTAACGTCCAAACTCAACTCTAGAGAGACGGAGGCCCCCAATTTGAATGAAATACCCACTACAATGTCACCTAGGACAAATGCAATCGATGCAGGGCCTCCGCGCTTCACAGCCCCTACATCTGCATCGCGAGGACAGCGAACGCAATTCCCACGACCAGGAACAGTGTCACCTACGCGTTCTCCAAACACGCGACGCGTACCTCACGCGTCCACACCGCGCGTCTTACGCGCGCTCCCTACACGCACTGACAGGTCTGGACCACCGCGTTCTACACGCGGAATTTCAGAAACGTCACCTACGAACCCTGCAAACTACACCACTCGCACCGGCAGACCAACAAGAGCGCCTGCAAGATATGGCGAAGAGACCAACATCGCACTCACTCAGTGCGATGCTTGGGCAAATGTCGCTGTGGATAATGGCGTTTATCTCATGGAATACGGCGCCACCGCGTTCATCAATAAGGACACGCCATCTACATACTCGGACGCAGTTACTCGCGGACCGCTATGGCAAAATGCAGTCGATCAAGAACTGCAGGCACACATTGACAACCACACTTAGGAGGTGGTTGACAGGAGTGAAATACCGGCTGACGCGAAACTGGTGGGCACGAGATGGGTTTTCGACACCAAGCGAAACGAGGAAGGCAAAGTCATCAGGCGCAAAGCAAGAATTGTCGCACAAGGATTCTTACAGCGCCCCGGAATTGACTACCTTGATACTTACTCACCTGTAGCTCGCTATGAATCGCTCCGCCTGATCTTCTGGGTGGCATTGTGTTGCCGCTGGCAGCTGCGATTAATTGATTTCGACGCTGCATACCTCAATGGACTACTACAACATCTTATCTACGCGCGCTGCCCTTCTGGAGTTGGCAAACCGAATGGCACATCGGTGCTGCAGTTGCTGAAATCTCTCTATGGCCTCAAGCAATCTGCTCGAGAATGGTATGAGGTGCTGTCCAACTTCCTCAAACAATATGGATTTCACCAGGCAGCGTTCGATCCTTGCGTGTTTATTGGTGAAGGACTCATACTTGGCATCTACGTTGACGACGTCCTAATGGCGGGAGCTGATACATCTATTAACTCCTTTCTATTCGCTGCTGCTGAACGCTTTTTATTCAAGGATTTGGGACCTACAATGCTGTTAGGATTGGAAATTGAATATCTCAATCCTATCGGCGTTCGTCTGCATCAGACCACGTACGCACGCGCAGTGCTCCGGCGATACGGCATAGAGGACTGCAACCTCCGCAAAACTCCACTGGACCCCAACGCATTTCCGCCCCGGACATCGTCAGACATCCCCATTGACATCGAGCGACAAAAGCTCTATCAGTCGGTGATCGGATCCCTCAACTTCCTGGCCATTGTCTCTCGACCTGACCTGTCCTATCCGGTCAGCATGCTGGGCTCATACAATGCGAATCCGTCTGAACAACATCTTAAGATTGCTTTTCAAGTGCTGCGCTACATCCAAGGTTCAGAAGGCTTCTTGGACATTATCCCCACGCTCGATGGCGGGGACATTGATGTAGTAATGTACTTAGACGCCTCATTCAGATCTGACCCAGACAACGCCAAATCCTTCTCAGGCTTCATACTCAAATTGGATAGTTCCACCCTTGCATGGTCATACAAGCGACAAGCTTCGGTCGCTCGCAGCACAGCTAAGGCAGAATATATGGCCGCATCTGCCGCCACCGCACATCTGCTCTAGACACGACAGGCCCTCAAAGAGATAATCCCGCAGAAGGCTCGCTATCGCCTTTTAGTTGACAATGAAGCTGCATTGTCACTTATTCGCGATCATAAAATCTCAACACGCACTAAGCATATTGCTATTCACTACCACTTTATTCGGGAACGCTACCTAGGCCGCGAATTCGAAATTCAACATGTTCCATCGAAGGATAACCTGGCTGATCTGTGTACGAAAGCATTGCCGTTGCCCACACTTTCTACATTAATAGGATGTATCCGGTCTGGCACGCATCCTACCCCGGACATAGCATTTTCTGGTGGATGCTAATCGCTGCTGGTAGCTGGTTTGGGAGGACACTGATCGTTATTAATACTGGTAAACCATGCTCATGGTATTCTTGTACTATGGAACATTCACACCTATTTCCAGCACCTCCAGCTGGGAGGACTGTTGGCAGGAGCCCTTGGGGCACCTGGCAGGTGCTGGTCGTCTCATTGTTTACACACTATTATGTAATAGTGCTATATAGCAGATCTTCCGATCAGCTCAATCCAAAAACATTACATTCCACTTTCTTCAAGGCTTTGGTGACCAACGATGGATGTCGTGCCCTGCATCTAGTTATCTCGCATGCATGTACCTGCACTTTTCTCCGTCGTCTTGAAGTAGTCTAAATCTCCAGTCCAGAGTAGTGCAGAGAGAGTACAGCGACGAACAAGAGTCGCTGGGGGCTGTGAGGCGTGAATTGACCCAACCAAAGATTTGTACTTTGGCGACATTGGAATTGATTCCAGGCTTCCCGTCCTTTTTTTTTGTAACGGATTGTGTGAGACGTCTAAAAAGGTGCGTGGGTGTCACAGGAACGTGTATGGAGGTAGGTATGAATATGTGTATAAGCTAAGGAGCTATCTAGCATGTGAGGATGCCCAATCGTGACTGCCGATTTCGGGACCACGACTTCCACGAAGGCTGCCTGACGTCACCCATCACCCATAGACCAACATTCTATCGATCTTTGAAACTCACATTGTTGTTAAACCTATTCCCGAAATATTGCAGCGGCACTTTGACAATTTCTTTTGAGAGAGTTTTTGTGATTGGGTCCGAGTGCAGAGTATCAGGCAAAGGAGTGGAATAATTAGTGGGACAATCAGTGCGAGATGTTGGAATAGAGTAGGACTCTCTCGTCGTTAAGTTGATCTTACCCTGTCGAGGGAGTGATAATTTGCCAAGTTGAGTTTCACCCGCGCCAGGTTTTTAGCAATAGTGCAACCTTAAGAGTGTAACAGACTGACCAAGCACTACAGAGTACAGCCGTAGAAGATTATATGACAATAGTTTGCCGACTCTAGATATACAAACAATGGAACAGGCGCAACCCACGCTTTTCTATCAACCCTCAACTTTTAACTTAACTTCAGACACGCAGTCACGATGACGAGTACTTCGCTATTATCCACAGCGTTAACGATAACTCTACCCACTAATAATGAACTCCGAGTGTATATGCAGGCCATCTATAACAAGCTTCCTCGAGAGATCCGAGACCGAGTATATTCACACTTACTGGCCGATGGATTATTTCGTTCCTGGAAGCTCAACGCATACCGCGGCGAGCTTAAGGATGAGGTCCGAGGCTACCTATACAGTCTTAAGCTAGGTTTTCGGCATAGTACACAGCTGCTATGTCTCATCAACCCGAATTACGTAGGCAGAGATATCGCCAAGGAGATGGCAAAGTATCTTTTCGAGAACGCCGACTTGGGTCTAGGGAGTGCGTTAACTTTGCTCTGGAAAGTTAGAGAGGAGCAATATTACAAGACTAGCTTGGATGTGCGGGACATTTCGCAATTCTTGTGTGCCGACATCTTTAATGCCGGCATCACGCCGTCCGACTGCTCACTCCAAAAGCTCAGCGTTACCGTCCACGTAAACACCGGCGAATTGGAGCCCGAGGCCTTTCTTTCCAACCTCGAGAAATTGTTTGCGCCTTTGCTTGGCCATATGTTTAAGAAAAACGCTCGGTTGAGGATCTACATCGTTATGTGGGATACAGAGGCCAGTTCCGACTATGGGCGTCTTCTTGCGCCTCTTCTTGTTATCGTTCCGCAGCTTAAGGCAGTAGTGGACAGCTTTAAGGCTCGACACGTTAATGTCAACATCGCGCTGTCCGAGTATCTGAAGATACCCCGCTACTATCTATGGTTAATGCGCGTGTTTACCATGACTATACCGTACGACTGGCTCTATTATACTTCGTCCGAACAATGGAAAGACGCACTGGGATATAATCTCCCGTACTAAGTGTTAATCCTCCGAGTATGAGTACCAGATTCCACTATTCTTAAAACTGACACGCAAGAGCATTAAGTCCAAACACTAGCTTAATCTTGCATTTGCCGTTGCCACACTTTATCCTTATATCCGAGAAGCGGGCTTATCTAAACTCGAGACACTCTCGACATCCTTAAACTGATCCTATATTGAGGTCCTTATGCGTTATATGCAACCCGGCATGGGTTTGAAAGCGTATGTACTTGCCGGCCAACCGTTATTTAATTTTTTATGAGGAACTCCAAAATTACTAAACGTAGCCGTTCCCAAATTCTCCATCGTATTTCCAGAAGATGGGTGTGCCAATTTGTACCAAGAGGCGACAAGGCGATCTCCAACCACTCATCGAGAATCCAGCATATGCAAAAATAAGACGACAGGATACCAACTGGGTCCAATACTTGTTGCTATCCAAGATTGTGGGGGTCTGTCCACTAAAGGGATGTGAGCCAGTAGGTCTTTTATTCGTGGCAGTTTGTTCTTAGCCATCCTGTCGCTTCTGACTGCCTATCCAGATTATATATTCGTCGTCTGCGTGTATATTCGTTTTCGGAGTCACTAGGTGTATTGCTGATGTTGGTCAAGTCAATGAACACCGGGCCTTCGTTGTCGGATGGAGGTTCTTGTTTGGTCACGACGTTGTTGTCGTCGTGATTGGTGTCTCCGTCGTTATCGGAATCTTTGCCGTTGTTGGTGTGATCGTCGTGTTCGGAATCATTACTGTTGTTGGTGTCTTCTTCGCTGTCTTTATTGCCGTTTACATTGCCGTCTATATTGCCGTCTATATTGCCGTCTATATTGCCGTCTATATTGCTGTCTACATTGCCGTCTACATTGCTGTCTATATTGCCGTCTACATTGCTGTCTACATTGCCGTCTTTATTACTGTCTTTATCACTGCCTTTTTTACTGTCTGTTTCGCCGTCTTTATCGCTATCTTTATCGCCATCTTTATCGTCGTCTTCATTGCCGTTTTTATTGTCGTTTTCATTGCTGTTTTTATCGTCGTCTTGGTTGTCTCTGTCGCCGGGATCTTCCTCACTGCTTGATTCCCAGTCGTGGTATCCTCATAAATTCCATTTGCAATGCCGATCCCGAAGGCAACTCCCTATATAGTACGCGCGCGCCTCTGTGTCCAGATCGACTTTGGAGTAAGGATCTCCTTCCTTCCAGACAGCATACATCAGTTTGAAAACCTCCGGTGCGGCTGTGACCATGTTGTACGCTCCAACCAGTGGCATGATCTTCGTATTCAACAGATCGTACAGCCACACAAACTCAGATGGACCTATCTGAGGATCCAACTCCACTTCGTGTCTGGCACTGATCTGCGCACCCTTCGTCTTCTCGAGATGCGAGATGATGGGCTGGAGACCTTTCAGTGCGAAGAATATGTCGACGAGAGTTAGCTCTGCGAAACGCCGATGGTTGCTCAAGGGGCGGTCCCTATGCCAGCGCCTGAAGTGCAGCTTCAACGTAAAGCCCTCGCGCAGATCCAGCTCCTGAAGAATATGAAGCTGCGCCGCCACTTGATATTCCATCTTCTTCGCAGCAGATCGGTGTTGACTACCAATTTTCACGATCAGCTGCAACTGACGTATCTTGCTGCTAGCTGGTGTGAGTCCAACTTGGAATGCATCCGTGAAAAGGAAGTCGTGGACATCCTCTATGCCCTTCACTGAGAACTTTGTGTAGTTGCTGTATAGCCAGCTCACGGCCTCCCGAGCGATGTCTTCTCCGATTATGCCCGGTCGAGCAAAAGAGGGCACCCCATAGATCAAACTGCAAGCGCAAGGTAGTCGGCAGTTTCTAGAATGGGAGCTCAGGGCGGCATAGTTGAGTTCATCCGTTTCGTGTTCCCAGAGATAAGAGAACACATAGTTGCGCACCTTGCATTAGTCAGTATGGTAACACAGAAGAATTTAGGAACACGTACCTCCGGGGGAAGTTTGTTGCGAAAGAGATAACCTAGGCTATCGATTTCGCTCTCCTTGTACTTCGACCCGGACATGTCAACAACTTGCAACTCCGTAGTGCTGTTTGATAGTTGGTGTGTTCGCGAAGAAGGGAGAGGAAGAGGGAGACGTGGGACTTTTCACGGTGTTTGTAAGGAGCGCGGTTGTGTGATGGTGCTATCCCGGAATAGGCTAGTCAGTACGACAGAGTGAGACGCACCGTGAAAGCAAACAAAAACCCCGTCTACCTCTGTGCGCCCCCCCAAATTTCAAGATCAATTCTCTCCAGCCCACTAACCGTCCATATGGAACCATCCAAAGCTAAGAACGAAGCGTAAGCTACAGCCCTGAAACTCTGGAAATGGAGATGAATTCCTTACCGCAAGCAGTCTACGCAGCTTCACCAAGGCGTTCCACGACCGTCTACCTACCGAGCTCCGCTTCCACACCTACGACTTTGTGCTCGACGAGGAAACTACAAATGCGATAGCACACTTTCGCTGCGAACCGAGGCTGTTGGACCGAGCACTCGACAATGGCGCCTGCACGGTGGACTTCAATTCTATGGATCCAGGAGTCGCACGAGAGATCGCAGCGCACTTCTACACGCTGTTCGATGGTTACACAGTCAAGGACCCTGCGGAACTCGATCATTTTCTCAAAGAGGACTACTTCAGCTTGGGTCTATCCCCTTGTGACGTAGCGATTTGCAAGATACAACTCAAATTCGACATGGACACAACGAAGCCGGAGCATGTACCCCAGCTACTTAATCCCATCATCAAGCCTGAACAGAGCTGGACGAAAGATTTTCACTTACGTGTCACTCTGCACATGACAATGATAGAATCTGGTGAATGTGCTGCCGACCAGATGATCGACTTTCTCCGAACGATGAGGAAGTTCGAAAAACAACTCCAGAAGAAGAGCACAGGGGCAGTTGTTCAAGTGGACCTTACTTTTGGATCATGGCAGAGTAAGATATGGAGCAATATAAACAAGGACTACAACGAGGCGGTGGAGGAGGAATTCAGAGTTGTGTTGATCAGACTCTTATCAAGTGTACTGGACGCGTATTGGCGGCAACAACTTTATATCGCGCTCCACCGCACCCGCACCATACTACAAAGAAAACTAAGCAGAATGGGGACGGAAAATAGCACAAGTAATCCACCATGCCAGAACCGGACGCTAAATCGAGGCATTTGACGGCATACACTTGGGCCTTGGAGACGGTAACTATAAGGTTGCAAATCAAAAACCTAGGACCATCTCTCCATAAGAACCGGTGACACGATAAGGATTGTGTCTCGGGCGGAGGTCACCAACTCTTGGTAGAACTCGGGGTACAGCAGGATACTTTCCCGGTCAGGTATGTGGAGCTAAATTACTAGACGTTACTGCTGAGAGTTCGAGGTATATTAACGAAGGGTTGCGTGGACAACCAATTATCGAGTTCTCTTTGCTTGCGTGGGTTTCAAAGTCTTAGGCCTGGTTCTGGGGAAGAGTGGGATTTGGGATGCCACGAAAACGGGTAACCTGGCGAGTCTGGAGGACCCTTGTATCAATTTACCACGGCTGTATAGGTATCCATCTCCCCTTTCCACACCTCCTCTCCCAACCAATGACTCCTATATTGCCCACAACCTACCTCTGCAAAGCATCATACCGCGCCCTCACCCCTTCAACAATCCTCTTCACCTCCTTAGCATCCAACTTCTCCTCCCTATCCTTAGTATACAACCCATTAACCTCCTGCTCAATATCCGTAAGCTGCGTATACACAAACCCACACACAAGCCCCCTCCACAATCCCCCTCATCATCCTCTCAATCCGCCCCAGCAAATCCGCACTATCCCTCGCCGTAGTATACCCCCAGTCCCGCCCCCCGCCCGTCCCCCTTGCAATACTAATCCCCCCAAACTCTGTGCACAGAATCGGCGCCCCAGCCTCATGAGCAGACCCCTCATCGCCCCCCTCCCCCGGAAGCGCAGCCAAAAACACCGGCCTCCCAGACTTGGGCGAGAGTATCCCCTCAAGCGACCCACACGTCTCCGTCAACGCCTCCCCATCCGCATAGTCGTGAAAAGTCGTCAAATCAGTTCGCACATGCTCCCACCCGCAATTATCATTCACCGGGCGACTCGCATCCAGCGCCTTGGTCGCATAATACAAGCTCCTGATATGGTTCCTCTGGCCCACATCGGCGGCCAGATCCGTGTACGCCCAGCTCTCGTTGACAGGCGTCCACGCCACGACGCAGGGATGGTTGATGTCGCGCAGGACGGCTTCGCGCCACTCGGTGTCGAAGCGCGCGATGTACTGCGCGGAGAAGCGGTAGGCGTTTGCGGTTTCGGCCCAGACGAGGAAGCCGAGGTGGTCGGCGTGGTAGAGAAAGAGGGGGTCTTCGACTTTTTGGTGCTTGCGGCAGCCGTTAAAGCCCATTTGCTTGGCGAGGTGGATGTCGGTAGCGAGGGCGGACGGCGAGGGCGGCGTCATGAAGGTGGTGGGCCAGTAGCCTTGGTCGAGGAAGAGGGCTTGGAAGTAGGGCTTGTTGTTGAGGTGGAAGGCGGAGGAGTGCCAGGATAGTTTGCGCATGCCCGTTGTGGTGGTTATGGTGTCGATGCGCGTGTTGGTGCGGTCGTAGAGGTGGAGGGTGAGGGTGTAGAGGGTTGGGTGTTCCGGAGACCAGAGGGCGACGTTGTTGAGCCAGGCTTTTTCTTCGTTGAGGGGTGCTTTTTGTAAGATTTCAGGCCCTAGGTTTGGGAGTTGTGAGTCGGGAAGACGCATGTCTGCCTCGAAAGAGACGAGGTTCGTTTCGCGTGGGAGATTGATCTTGCCAGTTGAGCTAACATGGGTATCGCCCAGCTTGACTTCGATCTCGACACTGTACTGCCACCCAGCTGGCCTATCCAAGACTCTGACGCTAGTTTTCAATTTCCCATCTTCGATGGCGTCGCTTCGGAGTACTGTCCCATCACTCGAGTCCGCAATACGCACCGTGGGCACGACCTCCAACCAAACGCTCTGCCAGATACCCCCGCTAGGCGTGTAGAATATACTCTCAGGCTGCGCGCCCCAATACTGCTTGCCTCTCGGCTGCGTCAAGTCGTACGCCGAGTCGAAGACTCGCAGCGTGAGACGGTGATTCCCATCTGGAGATAGCGAGTCCGTAACATCAATCGAGAAGGGCACATGGCCACCTCTATGACCGCCAACAAAGTGTCCATCGATCCAAACAGTGGCTTCATAATCCACAGCGCCGAATCTCAGCATCACCTTATCATCTCTTTTTTTCTGTTCCTCGTTCCTCAAATCCTTGATCGCCCTTTCATACCAAAAGACCTCATGCACACCCTTTTCTTCGATCCCACTCGCGGCGCACTGCCACACATATGGGACTTCAATATCCCTCTTCTTGTGGGTGACCCTACCCTCTGATTTGAACACATTGCCTTTGATTAATTCTTGCGTCTCTCCAGCAATCCTGGCCGTGATGCTGTCGCTCTCATTATTCGAATTGGTCGAATTGGTCGAATTGGTGGAGATGGAGGGGTCGACAGATACTTCGTCGGGTAAGCCCTTCTGATGCCATTTCTGCGCCAGGCCGACGTCGTTGTCGTCGAAAAGGAAGGACCAGGGGCCGTTGAGGGAGTCCCACGTGAGGTTTGAGCGCTGGAAGTCGGGGCGGGGGTATTGTGCCATGATCGTTGTGCTTTTCAGTATTTATGTTTATTCTTCCCGACGTAAGTTCGTTTTGATTAAGTGATGGAGACTGTAAATGGGTTGAAAGAAACATGGCATAAATGGCTTGTTGGTGCTGTACGTTGAGTCTGCAGATAATGTGGAGACAATCGTTCCGAGGTCGCTGTGACGTTGCGTTCGTTGCGTTCGGCTTACTACCTTGAGATAGTCCACTGTTCGCCCCGCATTGCATTCACCATCGCCATATTCTACGCACGCCGCTATACTGACAACCAAGCGTCATCGAACACACGAACAGGACGACATGTTGACATTTCAGTGAAATATAGCATGACGATAGACCGGATCCATACTTGATATGGAAAGCAACGCTATGCGATGTACAATGGGATATATAACGAAGAATAGTCGCAAATGCGGCTTGGGCCCATGGTTCCCAGACCAGACTCCAAGCTCCCCTAATGTACAGACCAGTGCCACTCGAAACTCAACCTGACTTCGCTTGAACGCTTCGTGGCTGCATTACAACATTCCCCTTTCCTCTACCCAGATCGACTTGCTCCACAGAGCAAGAAGGATTAAGCGGCCTGTTGTTCATCGCACCTCCTGCAAGTCTGCAAGCTGCGGTGGTCTTATCTCCCGCGGTGGAGCGGGCGGTCCCGTTCCACTCCTGCGCCTCCGCTCTCGCTCAACCAAGCCAATCGGCTGCCCTGACGATGCGTTCTTCCTGAACTTGCCCCCAACACCTTGCATCCATGTGTCATCCTCCTCAGCGCCGAGCCAGTATTGTGGCGCGCCGCTCAACATGATCCTGCCGACCTTGCCTCGTAGTCCATGGCCTTCCTCTTTGTTCTCTTCAAACGGGTTCTCGGCGAGGTTTTGCGGCGTTTGCGAATCTTCGTTGTACCAAGCAGTGGAGGAAGCATTGGCAGCGATGTGCTGACGGAGGCACTGGCGCGCGAAAGCCAGCATAACAAAGAGCAAGTAGACGCGGAGCGCCCAGAACCCCGAAATAAGCGAGATGCTCATGATGCTGCCAGTTTGGAAGACGGCGCCGCCTAGTCCCGCAGACCCGCTCGGCGTGCCCTGGCCCATAGCCACAGCATTCTCTCCAGCCCTCAGACCACTAGCGGGCTCGGCGACAACGTTGACCTCGCTGACGTTGTTGTACTTTGGGCTCGTGAAGCCGGCGTTCTCTCCCATGCCCGGCGCGATCGAGCTGCCATCATCGGGGTGGTTCGCGAGCGTGTAAAACCACAGAACGCCGAAGAAGGCCGTGTAAAGCGCGTTGACCACCGAGTCGAGGGCATAGAGATGTGCGAGCAGCAAGCTCTCGAAGGGGCTTTGTAACCGAATGTGCTTGTAGAGGTAGACGGTCGCCAGGAGTAGGACGGTCGAGTAGAGGTACATTGACAGCTGCCAGCCATCGATGGTGGCGCCTGTCAGGAGCGCTAGTAGCCCGTAGAGGCCGGAGACTTTATTAATGACCTGGAGAAAGGTGATGATCTCGGCACCCGTCCGCAGCGACATCTTTTGAAAGAATTTCTGACATATATTAGCACAATTCTCGCGTAACAATCGTGTGACAGCGTCGGGCCGTACCTTTGGCCGGGGCAGCTCAAAGAGCTGTGCAGGCGCCATCGCGGTGGAGGGGGGTTCTAGAGCGCGGGATCCGCCGGGTGAGTCGTCGCGACCAGCGAGGAGGTAGGTATGTTCTGGTAAGACTGGAACTCCTTGCGAAGCGTGGTGGTGGTGAGATCGCGAGGAGGACGAGCTCGGGGGTGGTGACGGCAGGCGCAGAAGCGCCGGCTCTTGGGATTTGCTCGCGCTCATTTTACTAAGCCCCGATTCGGGCCAGCCTCACGTGCCGCGGACATTTCACCCCTAAATTGCCTTGAGGTGAACAGAAACTCTTACACTTCTCCTGCGACGACGTCCATGTTGATTCCGCAGCGAATGGTCAATGTTGTTGCCTGGGAGGGCGAATATGCGTGAGGGCAGATATTCCGCCACTATGACGCACTTGCAGCTGCGAACCCGGGGGTCACCACTCGGCTGACAATATACATTACACTACATATAGACCGACTGGAGTGTAGAAATCCTGCAAATCTACGTAAATATCTCAGTGACATATCCTCGACCTCCTCGCAATGGCAGACTAGCACCGAAGCTCCAAGAACAGGCCCTAAAAACCAAAGTTGCTATTGTCACGTAAGCATTTCAAGCAGCACATCTCATTATTCCTTCCATGTTACTACAGTGCCAGATTCAAGCCTGAGTGCTGTGCGTTGTCCGAAGAGATATAATTTAGGGCCAGAAGGACTACTGTAAAGGGAAAAGACGATGTGGTCAGTCTATGCAAGGCTGAAGCTAGACATCAACCGTGCTAAGCATGAAAAAATTCACTCACGAGTGATAACAACACAACATTTCTTTCCAATCATGCCGGCTATCCATACTGCATATTGTACAAAATCTATTACACGTATGCTACTACAAGTCTACCCCAAAGCTCTAGACCTGGTATTTACAACGCCAAAATGCCCCAATGCCCATCCCAGATACGCAATATAATACAACAATAGTACCAAGTGGTCGATCCAGCTCTGCCTGCGAGACATCGCTTGACTCAACAGCATGAAGAATACATCTCCGAATCACGTCACCGGCATCCGGTGATAGCTTGTTCGTACACTCCCCGTCTATCCAGCCTGTCGCGCATCGAGCTTCTCCGTCATCGAGCCATCCAAAGCCTCGACATGCATCGGAGCTTGAGAATTATTAAACGACCGCTCGTCATTCAACACATTGCGCATCTCTTCGGTAGGCAGAAACTGTGCCTTCGTGTTGTTCGACCCAGGCTCAAGTTCCCTCTTCATCTCAAGCATAGCCTCCTGCCTCTTCGCCTTCAGCTTCTTCCTCGCCTGAGGGGTCCATGAGAACTCGGTAAGAGTGCGCTCAATAGCATCCTCGGTCAATTTCTTGACGTAGACAGCAAGAGACCGCGTGATGAAGACATGAGGAAAACGGTAACTGAGCCAGAGGTAGGCGACAATCATCTTGTGCAGCTGCTCCAGGCTGCGCAGATAGCTTCGGTCAGCGGTGGGCTTTTCGTCGAGTACTTCAAGTGGTAGGTTGGGTAGCTCGAGTAGTTTGCCTACTTTGTTGTCCGCGATGTGCTCGGCTAGGGTGCGTAAGAACTTTCGCTCACCCTCGTCCCTCATGTTGGTTGGAGCTGCGCAGATGGTAATGCGATCCGCAATGCTTAGGTTCCGCACCGTGTGGATCTCGTCCGCTATGGCGAGCTGATCCTTGAGAGCGCACAGATGGAAACGCTCGTGGACAAACGAAATCTCATGGAGACGTAGCATGATGTAACTAAAAGGCGTGCTAGGTGGGAAGTAGCTTGCAAACCGCTCCACGATCAATGCGGGCGGGAAGAGGCCTGCCGAAGCGATGGGCTCTGGCTCACTATCCATGCCCCTTTTCAAGTACTCGTAATCTAGATCCTCGAGAGTGGTGACGAGTCCCGGAGGTGCTGGAGGAGCGTTCGGTGGCTTGCTGGCATCGGCTTTCGCGTCGTCCAGATCAATGGTCGGGTCGACTGCGTTGTCCGTCCCAGTTTTTGTGTCCTCGGTGACAGCTTGGTGTGCACTCCGATAGCGACCTGCACGCCCTCCTATCTGTTTGAATTCGGATATCTTGAGCGGTACCAACTTTGAGCCGTTGTTCTTCATCGTCGTTTCGAAAATAACGCGTTTAATGCTCAAATTCAGGCCCATTCCAATGGCGTCGCTAGCGACAAGGAAGTCGTACTCGTTGTCGGGATCGTTGAACAGGCGCGCTTGTTGGGCTCTTGTCTCTGGCGGCAGACTCCCGTAGACGATGGCACACTTCCTTCTCGTTTTGTTTTCGATCTGTCGCCGGAGCTCATGAATTTCAAGAACGGAGAAAGCGACAATACAGTCTCCCTTTTCCAGCTTGTTCAAATTTCCTTTCAGGCTTGACTCTGCAACCGCCAGAGGGGAGAGGCGTGCGTATTCATGGACCTCCACCTTGTCACCAACAAGAGCACACAGCTCCTTTATGAGAGGAACGGTTCGTGCTTCTCCGCAGAGATGGATTTCCTGAGCCTGGAGGCCCAGAAACGCCGAAGTCCAAGCCCAGCCGCGTTCAGGGTGGTTGATCATTTGGATTTCGTCGATGACGGCAACGTCGAGCATCGTATTGAGGGGCGCCATTTCCACGGTACAGCTCCACATGTTGACTTCACCTTCGGGCAAGCGCTGTTCCTCCCCGGTGACCAATGCGCATGACTTGCCCTTCGCATTCAGACGCGTATAGACTTCGTGCGCGAGCAAGCGAAGCGGTCCCAGATAGATGCCCTTGTCCACCTCTTCCAGTCGCTTCAGAGCGCGATACGTCTTCCCGGAATTGGTTGGGCCGACATGGAGATGCACTGTCCGCGGTATCTGCCTGGTTGCCGGATACCACTCGGAAGGGTAGCGCAGGTCGGCCACCTCTTTCTGGTTGTCCAGCTCGGCCTTGGTGAAGCGTCCACCGAATACCTGTGCATAGAACATGTACCGCAGGCGAGTCTCCAGATTCCTATTCCTGCGAAACGGGTGGTATTCACGCGCGAGACTGACCAAGTCGGGCGGCGCTTGCTTGATCCACAAGCTGATGGAGCGCTCGAAGGTGAGCCAGGCTTCGTCGAAGGACTCGGTGTCTAGCTGCAGGGTCGCGAGAAACGAGGGCTCGGTGAGGTCCGCTTTCAGCTTCTCGGCGTAGTGCCGTATCGACTGGAAGAAGTTTGCTTGGGGAGGGCGGCGTTTCGCGGACGGCTTGAATCGCACCGTCCTCTCGCGGTCCGGTCTGGCCGGGTCACCGGGTCGGTCGCCGTCCAGTCGGAGACGGTCATTTCGGTCGTTTTGTCGACGACCCCCCTGTGTAGTTCGGTGGGCGACTTGGGTGGAGGGCAGGAGGAGGCGCTGGCGCGGCGGGCGCGCTCGAGCGGCGGCGGCGGCGCAGAAGAGACACAGCGAAGTGCGTCGCGGCAGCAGCGCAGGCATCCCAGCTGTGCGCAAAAGACCAGAAAGGCACCTAGCAGCCGCGGTGTGCGACGCGCATGAGAGGCCCGAATTGCGTCTGGAGGGGCAAAGGCTCGCTCAATGGTGAAGCGTGAGGCCAGCAAAATATCAGAGGTAGCCCCGGCCACTAGCGTCCACTCGCCGCACCGGCTGGCCTGCTCCACCATGCGTGCATACCTTCTCGTGCTGCGACACACCAAGCCCACCGCCGTCTGCCCTTCCCGCGCGCTCCCAATCTTTCTCTCCCTCCGCATCCCCCTTCTCGAATCCCCGTATCACGTGCTGTGCGCAGCGCCCGCTACAGCTCCTGCGCCCGCCAGCCGCGCCGTCGTTGGGCAGCACCACCATGGGTGTCTCCATGATAGAAATCCAGCGGGACAGTACGTACTCCCGCATGCTCCTGGCCGTGCGCTGCGCCCGCTGACTGCATTGTAGTCATCCTAAGCACCATCCGCAACACCACGCGCGGCGACGTAGGCGCCCCGCTCCCGTCGCGCGCCCAATGCTAATCCCCTGCAGTGGAAGGTCCTGGTCGTCGACGAGGACAGCCACAAGCTCATCGACAATGTGGTCAAGGAGGATGACATTCTCGACGCCAACATTACCAGTACGCCGCCACCTCCCTCCGCGAGCGGCCCCTAACCGTCCCCAGACATCGAGCGCATCGAGGACAGGCGCCAAGCGCAGCCAGACACCGATGCTGTCTACTTCCTCTCTCCGAAATCGCATATAATCGACTGCATCATGGCAGACTTTGAGCGCCGGAGATACAAGGGCGCATTCCTGATATGGACCACACGTAAGCTGGCCTAGGGCTACTTCTTGGGAGCCGTATACTGACTGCGGACAGTGCCTGCCGGACCGCTGAGAGAGCGCATGGAACGCTCGCAGATGGCCCAGGCCCAGATACGCTCGTTCAAGGTCATGCATCTCGACTTCCACCCGCGCGAATCGCATCTCGTCACGTTCAAAGACCCCTGGAGCTTCCCAATCCTGTTCCACCCGGATTGCAACAACCTCGTCCGGCACCACATGGAGGATATTGCAGAGAAGGTATTGCATATTGTCGTGCATTGGTGTAATCAGCTCACACATCAGTAGCTTGTCGGTGTCTGCGTTGCTCTGGGCGAGTACCCAACAATTCGCTACTACCGACCGCGTAGCCCGACCCACGAAGCCAGCGTCCTTTGCTCACATCTTGCCCGGTTTGTCCAAGATAAGCTCGATATGTATGCCCAGTTCAACCCAGACTTCCCACCGCAATCGAACCGCCCTCGCGGGGCTCTCTACATCACCGACCGCTCCATGGACCTTTTCGCACCCCTGTTACACGAGTTCACGTACCAAGCAATGGTCCACGATTTGTTGCGTCTACAAGAGGGAGACAAAATTATGTATAGGACGGTAATAAATGATGATGGAGGGGGGGAAGAAGAGAAGGACATGGAGATCAGTGACAAAGACAAGATCTGGGTCGAGTACCGTCACCGTCATATGAAGGACACCATTGATAAATTGATTGGCGACTTCCAAAAGTTTATCGCGGACAATCCTCACTTTACGAATCAAGACGCTGCGAATGCCTCGGGTATGAATGGCTTGAACGCGATCAAAGACATGATGGCTGGGCTTCCTCAATTCCAGCAGACCAAGGAAGCATACTCCCTTAATATCAGCATGGCACAAGAATGCATGAGCATTTTCCAACGTCAGAAGCTTCCAGATCTGGCATCAGTAGAACAGGTCAGTCTACTGAAATACGCATGTCCAAGGTCCTAACCTTCAACAGTGTCTGGCCACTGGCCTCGACGAGGAGTTCAAAAAGGCCAAGAATATGGCGGATCAAGTCATTCGCACCCTAGACGAAGATGCTGTGACACCTGGCGATCGGCTGCGACTAATCGCCCTATATGTGCTCTATAGAGACGGCATTCTGCCTGTCGATCTCACCAGACTACTTCTCCACGCCCAGCTGCCTCCTCAGGATGGCGATATCGTTAAGAATATGGATTTACTGGGTGCGCACGTTGCTCGACCGCTCAAAGATAAAAGGGAGGCCCCATCTCCACTATTTCCACGAAAGAACGTCCCCCCACCGGGTGCTGAGGAATATTCGCTCTCCAGATACGAACCGGTTCTAAAGGATGTTTTGGAGGAGCATGTCTTGGGGAGGGTGCCACAGGATATTTTCCCTCATACAAAGATGACCCCAGACGACGCAAGCATGCAAGACAACACGCCGGCGGCTTCCCTGCGGTCGGCCAAACCAACGTGGGCCAGATCAAAACTGTCAAGTGTGGAACCGCGACAGCGGATAATTGTATTCATGGCCGGTGGCGCGACATACTCGGAATCTCGTGCCTGCTATGAGATATCAGAAAAGACATCCAGAGATGTTTTCCTTGTCACATCGCATATGATCAACTCTGGTCTCTACCTGCGGCAGGTTGGTGACCTAAGCCAGAGTCGCCAAAAGTTACGATTGCCTGTCGATCAGCCTCCGCCGAAAGCGCCCGCACATCTGTTTGAGAAGCCCGAGCCGCCGAGGCCCGCACCGCCTCCTGCCAACGTCAAGCCTGGTGT
The DNA here is from genome assembly GCA_014281115.1 of Laburnicola sp. R22_1. Lineage (NCBI taxonomy): Eukaryota > Fungi > Ascomycota > Dothideomycetes > Pleosporales > Didymosphaeriaceae > Laburnicola > Laburnicola sp. R22_1. The sequence goes on from JACONQ010000007.1 coordinate 2,769,973, forward strand.
AAATCCCATGCCAAACATACCAGGAGGACTACCATCGCGACCTGGAGGCCATGCCCCACCGACAGCGGCCATGGGCAACATGACACTCAGCTCTGGCCGGCCACAAGGACAGCCCACGCCACCTCCCCCAGCGCCGGCGCCGGGTAAGTACGGCAAGGAAGAAAAGGAGAAGAAAAAGAAGAAACACCATTTCTTTGGTTCGTCGAAGTCATGATGGTACTGTGCTTGGGCAGTTTTTTCTAGGCGCTATATCAGCCAAAATGCATCATATGGATTATTACGAGTGGGGTTTCTTGCGGCTTTGGCCTGCTTTCCGCATTTTGCATTTTGCATGGCGAGTCGTCCTTCTTCTGTTTGTGATGAGCATTTGACAGGCAAGAACTGGGTTTGGGGTGTCTGGCGTTGGGATTGGTAGTGTGCGACTAAGGTCTGTCTATGATACCACTGGATGGGACTAGACGTCTAGGGAGTCGGGTAGGATATATGAGTTCGCTCTGATATGGTCGGAGGGGAGCTGGAAAAATAGATTCAGGAGATCTATTAGATGGATCACTGGCCTTTTGAGAAGAAGGCCAGGCTCTATATATACACCAAGGAGCACGGAGAAAGGTATCTCCGTGATCCCATCCTAGGCCGGCGGGCTCCTGCGACAGATATGCATTGTGCTCTTTTGCTGTTTGTGATGTTTGATTATAAAGCTGGATTAGGGGGCTGATTGTGAGTCCAGCCGTGCCTATCCTCCAACCTAGTCGGGGACTAGGTCTACATGAGCATAGGAACTGGAGACATGTCGCTCGAATCTTCCCGTCCGTGTTGCCAATGCATGGCTGCCTCGATGGCGCTTTCAATCCCTCCCTCCTATCGGATGGTGCTCGATCCCAAACTCAAACCATCGCCGACGACCCGAGGGTAGTCTTCAAATGTCCAAGTGTATCCGACGAACGCCACTACTTTAGTAATGCCACTTGGTAGAGTAGTCCTTGGGCGAGACAACCAGCCCCTTCCCCTTACTCGCCCCCCGATACACCGCCTCAATAATATCAATCAACTCCTCCTTACTCGAGACCTCGAAGTTAATCTTGTTATTATTGCCAGTCCCGAAGTCGACCTGGATATGTTTGTTCCTGCTCCACTTGGTCAGCCAAAACCCACCCTCTCTCTTTCCGCCCCCACAGTCTCCTTCCAGTCCCCCCATTGCATTGCATTACATTACTCACCTCCAAAAAAACATGACAGTACAGACGTCGTAGATCTCGTACATGGAGTTGAAATCGGGCACCTCCTTGTTGTCGACGACGTAGATGGAGGCAAAGTTTTTGACGCGGTCGGCAATCTTGTAGAGGTGTTCGTCCATGGTCATGACGGCGGGGTCGGAGGCGCGGCCGAAGCGGAGGACGACGACGCAGCGGGGTTCCGAGAGGATGGCTTGGTCGACATGCCAGCCGGAGTGGAGGTGGGTGAGGACGACGGAGCCCATTTTGTGAGGAGAGGGGGTGGTGGGTGATGGTTGGGGGAGGGGGTGGAGTTGGATGAGTGTGGGGAGAGGAAGAGGTTGTGCGTGGAGGGGGGCTTGAGGTTTCGTGGGTTGGTTGGTTGTTTGTTTGTTCGTTGGTGCCGTGCGTGCAAACGCTGCTGTTGCTCGATTAGGGAGCGACGAGGTCACACGTGGTGGCGAAGTGCGCTAGGCCTGTTTTGGGTTAGGGTGCTGTGGTCCGGTGAACGTTGGGATGTCTCAGCCTCAGAGGACCTCGTGGGAAACTAACGTGATGCGCGACGCTGCGTGAGTTCATCATCTGGAAAGCTTCTCGTGTTGAAGAAGGCGCTGTGAAGGAAGACTTTATAACCATCTGGTCGCGCTGTTGGGTTCTGTCGCTTTTATCGCTCCTGGGTCGGTCGTTCGAGGTCGCGGAGAGTTTGTCCCACTCCGGTATCCGCATTGCTCTTGTACTCTGGGTAGCTATTTCATACCTGCCGTATTATTCGACCCCGTCATTCGAAAGAGCGAGGATTCATTGGACAGCAAGAATGGGTCTGGGGCGCTTGAAATCCGCACGTCGGCCCCGCTCCATGCTTACAGGGTCAACCTCGAAGCCGACGACGACAGAGTCAACGCAAAACCTCATCGCCAACAAAATGCCACCAGCAACGACCGTTCCGCAGTCCCAAGATGCACCGCTGCTTACCCTCCCCATCGAACTCGTCCAGCAAGTAACTTCCTACCTCGACCATGCCACCGCCGCCTCTTTCTGCCTCTCCTCACGCTACATATGCTATGCTGTTGGTACCGAGCATTTGAGCCAGCACCTTGCGCTCGCAAGTACCAAGTTTGAACGCAGAAGGAAGATTGAGATTTTAGAGCGGGCGTTTCCTTCGCATTGGTATTGCGCGTGGTGAGTCTACCCACAAGAGTGATCCAACGAGCGCTCAACCAGATACACCTGTATGAACCATAAACTCATGCCACCCAGGTGCGACCAATTCCACCCGCACGACCTCGCCGGCAGCCCCCAATCCTTCCCCCAAGAAACCCAACGCGACTGCGCCGAATTCAACAGCTACCTCCACGACAGCTACGCCTACGTCCTCTGCTACCACCACATCCGGCTCGCGATAAACCGCTCCCTCTGGGGCGCCCCCTACGGCCTCCCCCTCTCCGCATTCACCCACTCCGACCATTCCAAGCGCAAACTCGGAAAACTAACAGCCCGTACGCACCTCCAGTGCGAAGCGCGCATCCTATCCGGCCACTTTTTTCTCCATGCGACATACACACTGCACTTCCCGCCTACCTTCACCGTGCCCTACCGCGAAAAAGACATCGTCGGGAAAATCATGCCTGCGCTGCCACACGTCGTCGTCGGCCACCGCGACTCGCACAGCCCGCACACAGGCATGCAGACGCTTCTTGCGGACGCCGTGCTCCACCCAGCTACCGATGCGTCCGTCCATCTCTGCCAGGCGTGCGCGACAGACTACACCATCACATCGTTGGTGCCGCCCAGCGCTGCAGCGCGCTCCGACTGGGCGCTGGTCATTAAGCCTACGCCGAAGGCGGGCGATGTCGCGAGGGTGCATGAGGAGTGGGTGCTGAGGATTGAGGTGTGGCGGGATTTGGGCACGGGGAGGAATCCGTTTGATACGTTGTGGCGGGCGCATGGGGAGTTGGGGGGTGGGGTGGAGGGGTTCACGGGGAGGTGCCGCGGTTGAAGAATATGGTGGCTGGGTCGATTAGGGGGTTTTTTGAGCGGGGGCGGGGAGGGGGTGGTGGAGGGGAGGATAGGGGTGGGGGAGTCGAGTGTGGAGAGTATGATGAGGAGGAATTGGACGAGGGAGATTGCGGCGGCGAGGGGGTAGTGGGGCGTGTGGTTTAGAGAGGATTTAGGGTGCGAGTGGAGAGATTTAGGGTTGATGTCAGAGGGGGCGGTTTTGGGTCCTCTTATCTTGGTTGATTGGGGAATAGTTGGATTTGCACGGCCTTTGTTTCACTGCTTATACCTTCCGGCTATCACGACGTTCTTACCATCATTTCATTTTACTTGTCTACATCAAGTTATTAGTATGATTCTAGCCCGGTAAAATGCTACACTCAGACTGCAATCTTGCACGACTATGGGGCTAGCCTAACACTTATTTAGATAAAACTCTTCTTCTACTTGACTTATTACTATTCTCTCTTGATATGTATTATCAGACGTGGTTGCACCATCATTGTTATATTTTCCAAAGAAAGACCAATACACAGGCGCAGAAACGACACACCACAACAAATACCCGCCCCTAACCACCCCCCAACCACCTCATTCAACCAGTCCCCTCACCCCAAAACCGGAGCTCTCAATACCCCTAGCCTCCCCCCCTCCCCCCTCCTCAAAAAAAAAAAAGAAAGAAAAGAAAAGACCAACACCCCCTCCCACCCACAACCTCATCACCTTCCCCACCCCTCCCCACCCCCACCCCCCGGCGCATAAAACTCCCCCACCCTCCTCTCAGGCGCATAGAACCCCCTCTCCGGCGCCCTCCACCCCCCAACCCCGCTAACGCCCCTCATCTCCCTAACAAACAAATCATACTTCGTCCCACTCGGCGCCCGCTCACTCGTCTCTTGATCCACACTTTTTTGCTCCCTCGTTGCTGCTGCTGCTGCTGCTGCCGATGTGTTACCGGCGGCACTGGGCGTGGCACTTGTTTGATTCCTTTCTCCCTGTCGCGGTGGAGAGGCGGGTTGAGATGCATATGCAGATGTAGACGTCGCTGTCGCTCTCAACTTCCCCGTCACGGGATCCCGACCTCCCACGCGTCTCGCCTCAGCTAAAAGATCATGCGTTTCGCGGGGACGTCCTTGGGGAGGAGAAGGAGGGTGCGAGCGAAACGCTTGAGCTGCGGTTTTCGATGGGGGAGTGGGTGGTGCGAGGGCGGGGTGGTGGGGGTTTGCGTAGGGGTTGTTGGATTTGGTGGAGAGGGAGGGGTGGAGGAGGTTGTGGAGGAGGGAGGGCATGGTTGGGGTGTGGAAGAGGAGAGGATAGGTGGGTGGTTGGGGTTCTGCGGTGCGTAGCGTAGGTCCGTCCCTTCGTTCCAATTGCTCGAATGCTTCGCCTACACTCAAGTGCCGTGTGCAAAGTCGTACGTCTCCGGGCTGAATTCCTCAAGCAGCTTTCTCTCTCCGCAAACCACGTCTCTGCATATGGATATATCCAGATCACGCGATCCCTTCGACCCAGCGTGCTTCGCCCTCGGCGTTGGGTTCAGTATCCGCTACCAGGCTGAAAACTGCTGTCACACCGTATAGCAGTCCGATTTCTATCTCTTTCTCAATCTTACTTCAGATCCCCCGCCTTCGCAAGTATTTGCAGCGTCAAAGTGGACGGCAGGTCATTATAACGTCGCGCCACACGCAGGGGTATCACGCGAGAAGGATCATGTTTAGCCCGATATCGTTAAGCCTCCAGGCAGCAGCAGCAGCAGCCGTCTGTACAATTGCCATACTTGTGGGAAGGGCTCAGGCAAACCTTGGAATGATAGTCGGCACATGATAGTAATGAACATTCACGAGATACACAAAGTCGGAGGTTTGAAAGGTATTATTTGCAGTACAGAAAGTTCTATCCGAAGCATTTGCATTGCGACTCTTGATCAAGAGCGCACTGTAATCGCAGGCTCTATTCCTGCCCCAAATTCCTGGCCACGTGCCGCATCGCATACAGAGGCAAGCAGACATAAAAGGTAGCACCCGCATGCTTCAGCTTGACACGGCCACCACGCCCCGCTGACAGGACGCCGAAAAAGTGGCTCCCAAGTAAAAGAGCCGAAGAAGTGCAACACGCAAGATCCTGGCCAGGAAAGGTCGACTGACTGCACCGCAGGAAAAGTAATGGTACAGAGTCGAAAATGTGTGCAGTCGGCAGGTGCAAGAAAGAAGAAGCACATGATGCCAGAAATACAAGAGCGTACCCAAACTAGCACGTCTGATCCGTTCAGACAACTATGTCTCGAAGCGGAACAGATGCGCGGTACCAGGACGAACGCCTTTGATCCAGATAAGCGAATGTTGTCTAATTCACACGCCAATGCAAATAGAGATCGTTCGTAGTCGTGCTACGAGGGAGTGCGACGTAAAGCACCGGCCATACTCCTCTCCTCATTAGAAGTTCTTAATGAACCGGCGCCGCGGGGGTTGGTCGCCTGCTCTGCCAAGGGGTGCTGCTGGGAGCTGGCGTAGACCGGTTGTTCGACCATGCACTTCCCGTTGAGCTACGAGGTGAGTGGTTCGAGTTTGAACCCTGGCCTTGATAATTCGATAGCTTGCGTGATCGCGGGTTCTGTCCATTCGAAGGCGCACTATTCGTTCCGTTGGTGGGATTCCGCCTCGGCTTTGGCTGGCCGTGGCCTCTGCCTGCCTTGCGTTTTATCGGCATCGACCTCGTGATCGTTTCTTGGATCTTTCCGATACGGATAGTGACATCAATACTGTCCTGGTGCCTATTTGATTCGGCTTCGGACATGAACGACGGTTTGCTTTGAACATAGAACCTCGGTGCCAATTTGGAGTAGGGCCGAGAAGTGGGTGGGAAACCAACAGGTCGCTCGTTGGCTGCAAGATGAGGAGTTTTAGTCAGTTTTATGGTCGGCAACGAGCCGAACTCTCTATCCTCAAGCAGGTCTTCAGCGCCGATACGGGTCGTGACATCGAGGTCGTCATCATCGAGAAAGCCCTTTCGGTTGGCTGTTGAAGGGAGCGAAACTGTGGCAGTTGTCAAGTTCTCGCGGACCTCAAGAGGTGCTTTCGATGAAGCTGCTATCGCGAGGGAGCCGGGTCTAGTCGGTAATCCCGCCTGCGCAGGGGGAGAGGGCCTCGTAGTCGATGTAGAAGCAGAAGCAGAAGCAGACGCAGAAGCAGAAGCAGAAGCAGACGCAGACGCAGAAGTAGAAGCAGAACCCGGGGCGGAAGGCTTCTCCAGAAGGCTATTAAACCTCGCCTGCCATTCTGGGTCCAGGGCAAGAGGTCGCGCTCCAGCTCCAACACCGGAGTAGCGTGGTCTCGGAGGCATGCTCACAGCAGCTTCAACCTGCGCCGTAGGTTCCACCTGCGCCGTAGGTTCCACCGCAGCAGGTGGTAGTCGTACTCTCGGCGAAGGCTTTGGCATTTTCACAATAGGGTGTGACATATCGCCACTGAAAGCGGGATGGGCCTGGGTCTCTGGAGGAGGTGGAGACTCCTGCTTCGCAGCTGGCTGAGGCTTGGGAAAGAAGCGCGACGAGCGGGGGCCTTGGGCAGTCGATTGAAACGGTGCACCCTGACTAACTGGAGAAGGTCCCTCGTGGGGTTTAGTGACCTCATTCTTTGGCTTGAGATCGGCCGTTGTAGAAGAGTGCGGGGCCTTCGATTCTACGCCGCCGACCTTGTGATGCAACGTTGTTTGCGTCTTACCATGTAGATCCGTATAGGTTTCGCGAAGTTCTGGGCGGAAAGATTCACCGATGCGCTCGCGATCCCGTTCAGCCTTGGCACGCATGTCGCGGTCATCTTGCTGAATGTGCGCATGGAAATTACCCCAGCCTTTAGCAACGGGAGGAGCGATAGGGCCCGGTTTAGGCACCGCGCTAGCCTGAACCAAAGTAGGTCCTGCTTGTGGATACATGGTTTGCTGGGCAAATGGTTGATTTGGAGCGACTTGCGGTTGTGGAGGTGCAGGCTTCCCTGGAGGATTAGGCCCAATGGGTGCCGGAGTCGACTGCGGCTGCGTGGGCACCTGCTGGCCGAAAGTACCGTTTCCAAGAGCTCTGTCCTTAGCCTGAGGAGGGCCCCAAACACTCGCACCCCAGCCGCGTGGTTGTTGAGGAAGTGTGGTCGACCAAGGGCCTTGCGGAGGTTGGGGTGCTTTGGTATCGGTTACGCTAGTCGCCTTGGGCTGCTGGGGCTGCGTTTGTAATGACTCAGCAGGGAGCCTAGCCTTTTCACTCTCGCGAGTGAGGTTCTTGGCAGGCGAGGTAGACTGCGCGAGTGAAGGCAGAGGCTGTGGCTGTGGCTGAGGCTGAGGCTGAACCTCTGCCTGCGCCTTTACCGGAGAAGGGCTACGCTTGGGGATAACGAGCTTCGACGCCGGCTCTGGTTTCTTGACAGGGTGAGGCTGGTGGACTTTCATCATGCCGTACTGAGCTACCTCACCCTCTGACGTGGGCACAGGCGGTTTGGGCGGCGACTGCACCGGTGGTGGTACTGCCTTCTCTTTCTGCGGTGACTTTTGAGGAACCCGCGATGGTGATTGCTCCTTCGTCTTCTGCTTCGGTTCGTCATTGAAACCCATAGCCTCCAGCCTCTTGCGGAGTCGTTCCTTGCGTTCTGCTTCTTCCTTGGCCTCCTGCTCCTTCTCTTTCTGCTTTCGTAGTTTGATAGCATCAATGTTAGCATGTAACAGTCGCTCCTGCACCTCTACCAGACTCTGCATCTGTGAGGGAGCACTAGGAGCTGCAATGGCGTCTTGTGAGCCTGCCGATCCGAAGGGCGAGACAGGTTGTGCATGTGCAACGCTTGGTGATGCAGTTTGCGCCAAGCTCGCAGGTTGACTTGGTGGCTGCTGGTCCACAGCCACGGGCTTAGGAGGTAACGCATGTCGCGGCATTCCGGGAGCGCCAGCATCGACGCCGTTGACGGACTGAGACTCTCGTTGTTGTGTCATCGGAACAGGAGGGAGATCGGGACCACGTCTATCAATTGACATTCGACGACCACTCCCCCCACTGACGTTCGAGGAATTCCTCCTCCGGCCCCAGTTTGGTGCGTCTGCGCTATTTCTTGAAGTTTGGAAGGCTGCGGACGGCTCCGCCGGTCCATCGTGTGACGGTCGCTGGAGGACAGCAGGTTGTTGTCGATAGCCATTATCTCGTACTGAGCCGCGCCTCATTTCACCAACCGGTTCATAGCGGCCACTGTGTGAGTTGAAAAGCTCCCGATTCCCACGATCATCGCGCCACGCGCGGTTGAAATCGTCAGGTGCAATCTCCTTTGCAGGAGCATGTGGTGGTGGCATATCGTCGTGGCCGTACGAGTCCCTAGAGTATCGGGGCGGAGGCTGTTGCACTGGCGGGTTGATATGAATGGGAGATACCTTTTCCACCGGGGGTAGTGGGGCCCATGGAGACTTGGCAGGAGCAGTAGTCGATGGTTTGGAAACCAACGTAGGCTTCTCTGGCTGGCCTTTGGTCTTGGTGGCACTTGCTTGTGTATGTGCTCCGGGCTTCAGTATCGTCTTGGTACCGCTGGTCAATGCTGCTTTCTGCGCGCTCGGGGATGGCATAGGCCCAGGCTTCGCGGCTACGACAGGCGCTTCTTTCTTCAGCACGGATTTGGGTTCTTCGGGAGGAGGCGGTTGGTCTTCCGTCGCAGCAACGGTCGATTTCGTGCCGTCCATCCACTGCACTGTTTCCGGCGCCCAGTCGTCCTCGTCATCGTCTATGTCAGCCCACTTTGCCTCCTTTCCAGCCTCGTCCGCTTGCAAACGGGTCGCTAGATGTATCCCGTACTGCTGCTTAAGCTCCTCGTCCGTGAACTGCTTCGGTGGCGCGGGTGGGACTGGCTGATTCTTATTCCATACTTTGCTGGCGTCCGGCCCTGAAGCCGCTCCATTCAGCTTCCCTTGCGTTCGCGGTACATTGCTGCCGCCAGACTTGGCGACGAGGCGGGGCCTTGCAACCTGCAAAGTCGAGGTGGTCGTGGAGCCTGAGGTGGGGATCTTGTCTCCGGAACGCGCGGCAGGTGTAGTAACGACGGACTTTGCGAGGAAGTTCTTCGTCACCGAGACAGACTTGAACGCTGCAGGCTTCTTGGCCGCCGAGTTTGTGCGCAAATGCCCGCCTGGCTGTTTTGCTGGATCTACGCTGCTAGGACGGCTGATGTCCGTGTCCGATCCAACGCTGCCTTCTCCCACTGCGGCTTGCGATTCTGCCGCCGAGTGCTCGCCAGCGTCGCCGTTTACTAGCTGCTCCTTCGTCTCGTCCGACGGCGTATCAGATCGTGTTTGGCTATTCGTAGTTGCAGCGGATGGCTGCGATTGTCAGAGTGCACATGCAGTCACTTTGCTTTTCCCACTTACGTCTACCGTGCCTCGGCCGGCCCTGTCCGAAGGTTGTGCTGCATCATCCGCACCATCTGCGATGGTCGCGCTTGTCGTAGCAGGGTCATCTGAAAGTTTGGAGTCGCGTGTGTTTGGGCCCGAGGGCGCCTCGCCGTCGCCGGCGGGATTGTTGGTAGTTGACGCAGTGTCGTCGATGGGCGAGGGGCCACCCATCGACTGTGCTTCCTTTACCACATCGTGGGTGATCTGCTCTGCCATAACAATCTGTGGGGCTGTTGTGGCAGCAGAAGGCTCTCTGTCAGAACGATGTTCCTTGCTAGAAGAGGACATGGGCCCGGACGAACGCGGATGCGTGCGACCGGCTACCCGTGGAGAGGAGAAGGGGCGAAAGTCGAAATGTATTCACCTAGCGTCAGATGTGAAGCGTCGCCACGAGGAGGAGTTGGCGATTCCGCAGAAACGTCGACTGCTTTGCTCCGGGAGCTGCGCGGCGGTGCGGAGGGTCGGCGGCGGTTGAGGGGGCGGCGAGGGGCAAGCTCCGACTGCGGCTGCGAGGTGGACGTGTCAAGTCGCTGGTATCTCGTACCAGGAGGAATAGAGTAGAGGGCCTGGGGCTTTGGCCGGGTCGCGTGGGGGATGGTTGTTTGGGGTTGACTTGTGAACAGCGCACGAGTCGCCGATAGCACGATCAGTGCCTTGGCGGCGGCCAAACTTCTTTGAAGCTGAGGCTGGCCGGGCCGCACGCACATCGGCCAGCTTTCACTGCTGCTGCCGTGTGACGCAGCCATGCGCAGATCGGGTAGCAAATCACAGACATTCATCATCACTTTGGACCGCGACGCGTGGACTGAAGTCGGAGCTTCTGGAAAGCCTCGACCGCATCGGGTAATGGAAGTTGCACTGCTACGCTGCCTCACTCATGTTACGCTTCGCCCACACATGCTTGCCAGTACTAAGATTGGAATCTGCTACACTCTATATTTACACATGCTGCCTGTCCCGCCGAATTTCGACCTGTGAGAGTGTTGGGGCCCGCCTAGTGGTGCACGTTGTTCTTGTGGTGGCCTGCAACCTGTGAGTCAGAGTACACTGTCTGCGAGCATGGGCAACCCACGCAGATGGAAGTAGTAGTTTTGTGCGTATCCGATAGCGATCAGAGCGCCAATTACGTGGACGAGCGCTGGAGCTAGAATCAGCAACATGTCTCGCAGACACACGCGATCCAGCGTCTGCATGGGGACACATACGCATTGCAGAAGCATTCTTGCCAAAGTACGCCTTCTGGTAGCGGCCCAAAAGGCCCTTGGCTTGAGGCTCGGGGGCAGCTCCTCGGGGCAGCTTCTCGTAGAAGCTCACCACCTTCTGCATGCGCACAGCATTCGGTGATGATCCGATGGCCTAGGTTTCGTATCAGCATATGCCTTCCAAGCATGCTGCCGCCATATTCATTCGCTGCACGGGATTTCTATCGACGGCGAAATGTTTTGCGCGGGTCCGCAGGGCTGCGAAGTGTGGCATTGGGCTCGCCGGGTGCGGCTGGACAAGTAGGAGGGATTCTTACACTAGGAGAGGCCACCTGGAGCAGGCTGTCAGCATCATAGCCGGTTGTGCGATGCCTATGTGCAGCGTACCTTGGGGGGAATGAGCGTGGACAGCGCGCGCTTCGTGATGTAGCTCATCTTGTCGGCTGGCCGTGGATTAGCATCAATTGGCTTGTGTCGGCGGCGGCAGAGGGTTCGGGCGACGCACCTGGGCTGGCAAGATGGGGGAGTCGGGATGGAGGTCGTGCAGAGTCGATGGGGTTGTCGGGCAGAGACGTCGACTTGCGAAGCTGCAACTCAAGCTAGCCGCTTGGCAATTTCCACGCCGGGGCGCACGTCGACATCACGCCCAGAGGCCACCCCCCAAGCTCGACACCCCGCGCAACATGTCTGCCCTGCCCCGGTCAATCGGCTCGCGGCTGCTGCCCGCAGCTCTTCGCCCCTCTGCCACCAGGGCCATGGCCCCCAAGTATCGGACATACGCCTCCGAGCCGGCCTCCACCGAACCCGCGCCCAAGACGAGCTCCAGCGAAGCGCCCAATGCGCCCCTCACCGAGTCGGCCCAGGACAGCGACGAGAGTGCGGCCCAAGCCATGAGACACAAGCCGGACTACACTGTCGCCATCGACTACCGGACCTCGTACGTGCGCTGCCAACACGGAACGAGACGGCATACCTGACCTGCCTCTAGGAACTTCTCTCCCATTCCCAAGCGCGTCATGGACGGAAGTGAGCCTGGCGAGAGCGTTGCGGCAGCCGTTCTCTCCGGCGCGCCCATCGATCTGCAGGCCAGGACGGTGCGGTACATGAAACCCCCCAGCTCCCACCCAGGAAGCTCGACACTAACGCATCACACAGCATCTACCGCCCCGCAAAAACCGCCACCCAGTCTGGAGACTGGCACTCACACCATTGGCTAATGGACTGGGATGTGCTGCCCAAGGGACACCGGTGGGAGAACCCGCTCATGGGATGGCAATCGTCTGCCGACTTTATGAACGGCCACCGAATTCAGTTCAAGACAAAGGAGGATGCTATCAACTTTGCGAACAAGCAAGGATACGAGTACTTTGTGCAGGAGCCCAATGTGCGGAAGTTTGTCCCCAAGGCGTACGCGAACAACTTCACCCACAGCCCGAAGAAGTTGAAGATCATCCGATCAAAATAGAAGCACAAGAAATCTTTGGCGTAGATGCCAGTGTATATACAGACCGGAGTGGAATTTCTTTGTCTTTTCATACATTTTCCGTTTGTGAGGTCCATTTCATCACTTGTCGTGCAGTGCTTTCTCAGTTCAGGTGGACGTTTACAACCTGACTCTTTCTCGATCGCTTAACCATTTACACATTCAGCGATGTCTCTCATACTACGTGAATTTGGTCTAAGCATCCCAATCACAGTGTAGGGACGCAACTGCTAAAATCGTGCCTAGGCAGGAAATATAATACTATTCGCTCCTCTCCCTCCCGAACCATGGCTTCCTCTGCATTGGCATTTAACTCATGATCTGATATGATCAGTTTGACATTGCCAGCCTCGATTTAGAAGCTATCGACACTTTTTAGACAGGCTACTCAGTTCACAAGGAACATGCTCTTAGTCCTCGAAGGTGGGTCTACGGGCGAGATTTTATCAATATTGAATGCACTCCCATTGCCTAGTTATTACGTTCCTGTACTGACACTTAGATATATTCAGCTCATTCAGACGGAAATAGCAATGGGTAGCAAAACAGAAAAGCACCTACTCTCCGTACGCAATTTCAAGTACCCGTATGCAGCGTCTTTACCAGCCGATAATAGAGCACAGTCTCTGAATGTCGGTCGTTTATCATATCCAACCGAGCGCCGAGCGCCGCCTACATTGATGAATTCACTGCCGTCCCTTTCCACGTCCACTCCACCCATACTACCTTTCACTCTCAACCCGGCAATCTGGCGCCGCAACCACCGACCGCACCAACCATGCCACTGAGAATTTTCTCAAGCAGCGACACCTTAACACTGCTCTCCACTTCTCACACACCCATCACACATCCACCTCCCTTGCCTCACCCCCGACCGCGCCTCACAGCCAACCAAATACTAACTGCTAGCAGCAGCACTAGCACCTAAACCAGCAACATGGGTCGTGGAGGCTACGACCTCACCGCCTCCCCAGCCGCTCTCCTCGCAGCATACGAGGCCAAGAAAGCGGCAGACGAGGTACGATTGTCCACGCACCCAACGCAAAGCAAGCATGGGCACCATCTAACATCACTCGCTACACAGGAGACGAGCAAGAAAAAGGCCGAGAAAGACGCGTATGATAACGCGGTCAAGAACCACAAGACAAGGCCAAAGGTATGTGTGCACCCTCATGGTTTCGTGGGCACATGTATGTCCGAATCGTCATTAATATCATGCTCATTATGTACATAGACCACACAGCCACCGAGCACCGAGAAGACCGTCTCCCCGCAGCGTCGAGAGCAGCCTCTCGAGACCAAGGCCAAACCTGGAGCGCACGGCGGTAGTGGTACCGCGTAGGCCTTCTCGCAACCAGCTCTACAAAGTTTTGTGTGTGGGTATACCTCGTGGTCTTTCCAAGTCTTTCTAGCGTTTTGCTAACATTCCCAAGGAAAATGTGTTCATGGAGTCGCTCAGTTGGGTGAGCGGTTCTTGCCAAGCGGGCAGTCAGTCCAGGGTTCACAGCGCTGGAGCTCCTAGAGACGTGATGAGCGGTGTGTCAAGAGAATGAGAACATGAACGGACATAGAACAGGAAGATAGGAAACCCCAAACAATGCGAAAATGAAAAGCAAAAAAAAAAAAAAAACATGCACCACCAAACTCCAACGCAACGCAACGCAAAACGCATCCCCACCTCTCTAACTCACCGCAACCCTCCCCCTCACCGCCTCAAAAAACCTCTGCGCCATAAGCACATCCCCCCTCTCATTCGGATGTAACCCATCCGTCGTCATCGTCTTATAATCAAACCCCGTGAACATATCCACGACCACGATCTCACTCCCGCTCCTCGAATTCTCCCTCGCCCACCCCCCCATCGCCGCATTATACGCCACCACGCGATCCGCGACCGCCTGCCCAAACAGATTCGGATCAATAGGGATCAACTTGCTCAGTATAAGCACCGTGTTGGGGTTCGAGGCGCGCATCTGCGAGAGTAGCTTAGAGTACGCGGACATCACTTCGGACACGGATTTGCCGGCCGTGGCGTCGTTGGTGCCGACGTGCATGAGGATCATGTCGGGTTTGGCGGCGGCGAGCCAGGCGGGGAGTTTGTTTTGCGAGGCGTAGTCGGTTACGCGGGCGCCCGAGTGGCCTTCGTTGGAGGCTGGGTAGGTGATGGGTTGGCCGGAGAGTTTGCAACCGGCTGAGGGGGTGCTGTGGGAGCCGACGAAGTTTATGTTTTTGATGTTGGCGGATTGGAGGTTTTTCCAGAGATAGGCGCGCCAGCAGGTCTGGGGTGGGTTAGTGGGGGTTTTTGGATTTGTTTCGTTTTGGGGGTGGTGAGGAGGGACTTGGGATGAGGGTAGTGCCCGGGCGGGTGGGTCTATGGGTTGATGGATGAGAGAGCGACGGGTAAGGACGATAGATAGTGACAGGCAAATCGTAACAAGCCAGCAACGTATTCAAAGATCCACACTCTCCTCAGCCCACAAGCTCATACATTTGAAACAACTTTCCCCGTCTCCCCGCCTCTTTCTTTAAATTACCAAGACAAACAAACAAAAACGACATCACAAGAAGAAAAGAAAAATGAATAAACCCCCAAAACTCAAAAAAAAAAACTCACAATCTCAACAATCGATGCCCCAAACGGCATAATCCTAACCGTCTGCGCTCTACTCTCCACAGCCCGCGTCCCACTCCCCAACGGAGCCGCAGCGCCCAACGACGCCAGCAGCACCAAGAGGCAGAGCCCAAGAGCAGAAGACTTTTGGAATGGAGAGCGCATGGTGTCCCGCTAGCCTATTCAACAGCTTTGAACACGTTCGCAGTGAAGAGGTTGAAAGCTGGTTCAAGTTGCTTGACTTTTGGAGAGGAAGAAATAATATGGATGGGGGAGGTTCGAGGACTCGAGTGAGGTTATAAAGAAGTCGGGGAAAGTGAGTCGAGTCGAGGATGTGAAATTGAGATATAGGATGAAGTGACATTTTGAAAGCTTCATCTATGGAGTTTATATAGACATAGACCTACCGACCCGTGCTCAACCAAGGCCGCAAAAGAGTCGAACAGAACAAACGGGACAGGGATTACTTTGCTCGACAAACAAGCCAGCAGGTCAGCAGGATACATGTACAGTACAAGAGAGAGGCTGACGGAGTCAGGCAGGGATGCCGCAATGTCGATAGTGGCAATGTGATGGCATGGGGGGTTTCAAAGAGTGAGGTAGAGTGAGCTTTTGGACCCCGGTTCGTCGGTCCAATGTTGAACCTTATGGGAAGACAACTGACACGTACATGCACTATAGATTAGCCCCGTTCGCCCAGTGACCAAGCCTCGCGGTTAGACACAGGGTATGCAGGGACGAGGTCGGACAGCAGGTGAGCGGAGAGGAGAGGAGCTAACGACATTGTACATTGAGCGCCGCGGAGCTTCACACTTCTCAAGTTGGAAAGCTGGCTGGTGTTGTTTCTGCTGTTGCGACGTTTACGGCGAGCAAGAGGAGCAGAGCGGTGTACCTTGGGTAGCGCATAGATGGTAGCACTAAGGTACGTCGAACTTAGCCGCGAGGGGAACGTGGGCTCTGTGCGTGCTGTCTTATTAGCATCTATTGACTGGTCACACCGAGGATCTAAACTATTCGCTCGCATCTGGTTCCTGGCGCTGTAAAAATTTCATGTTTTGAACGGGGCCCTGCTGCAAACGGTATAGCGGAAGGAACCCTGTCAGCACTACACCGTGCCCCCCGGCTCGGGTGCGTAGCGTAGTATCAGTGCTTTAGTGGTGTCAGGGGGCTGGTAAGGATTTTCTCATACAAATTTTGACTGTGCGCACGTGGCCGCACGAAAGCACTGATACAACGCTACGCACCCGACCGGCTCCGAACCAGTGGGGGGACTGTATTGGCAGAGGCCAATCTGAGCAGATCCCTGTCCAGTAGCTATGCCAGCCACTCCACATGACGACGCCTGACGCAGTACCTCACCTGCACACAAACATACGTTGCGTGCCCTCCTCCATCTCCGGGAGAAGAGCACCCGAAAAGTACCTGCGCGCATGAATGGTCAGCCCTCAAGCACTGAGATCTAGATTGCGGTCATGTAGGTTAATAAACAACCTTTGGAAATTGATTGATTCCCGCCGACACCCATGTCTGCCCTTCGTTTAGCGAGAAACATACAATGCGGGGAGAGAGAAAACGAGGCATACCTCCCATGGATTTGCCAGCCTCCATTGGCAACGTCAAAACTGTAATGTGCGCAAGGCAGACTCATCCTGTGGAGATAATTAGCGCAGGCTACTTTCTGGACATATGATGCATGAACCGCCGAAGGGGAAGGGGAAGGTGGTAGAGTCGCTGGGGCGCATGCGCATTGCACACGCACAGCCCTCTGCCCTGGAGGTGCTTCCATGTCAGGCGCCGATGATGATGCCATGTCTGTCGGAGGAGAGGTATCCGAGGCTGTGGAGAAGAGATTCTAGTTAGCTACGTGACGGTGGACCCTCACATAGACATGATTGATCGGCACCATGAAGCCATGGTGTTTTAGTGCCACCATAGCCACTGAATCTCCACCTCCATTATCGACATCATCAGCATCGTCATCTGCCTTCCTTGCAAGCTGTTCCCTGGCGATGCGATTGATGGACAAATATCTCCACCACAAAGCCCTCAAATAAAAAAATTATATCTCCGGCCGGATCAAAATCGCTTGGACCACGCGCCGGTGCCGCAGGGTACGTGAGGTCAGACCAAGCTTTGCCGCGGTTCCTTCGGATGTTGATCGTGGCTGTTTCAAGCGCTAGCTAATATGTGGAGCTTGGTGCAACTGCGCTCTTCCCAGGGACCACTTTTCACGCTTCGGGCTGTGTCGATAGACTGCTTTTTTATTGAAGATCGTCGTCGTGTGGAGATTCTAACCAAGTTCGAGTCCGCCCCATACACAGAGAGGATAAAAGAGGAGGCACTAAAACCCAGTACCTAGCACACTGTGGTAGTAACAATATACACAAAATAACGATGATTTCGTCGTTGACGTTCTGCACGGCATCATCGTGTCTGCTTTTCTATATTGAGGTGTTAGAAGAGAGAAGGCGCGGAGGTGCGCAGTGGCAGGCGGCCACTGTCGTCAAGATTCATCCTCACGCTTCCCTCGCCGTGATGGAGTACTTCACGCGATGCTTCCGGTTTCTACACATGGAGCAAGTGGTCATTGAAACATGTGTAACGTTTGTGCTGTGGTACATACGAAAGATAAGACCTTCAATATCCGGGTCCCCACACCACGTTTATTCCACCGGAGAACCGACATGCTTCCATAGCGCAGCGAGAACAGCTCGTGACCATTGCAACCCTCATATAGATTAACAATCCAGCAAGCGGACCGTCAATCTTCGAGACAAAGCCTTGAGTTTGCCCTGCTGGTGGCACCATTTTCATCCTTCAACTAATTCGATATCCATTAAAACGCCGTGAAATTGTGTGTCGATACGCCGGGAAATGATGCTGAAGTGGACCGTGTAATAGGCGTATTCAGAAAGTATGAGATGTCGGAGGACGAACCGTTGGCCGCCTGTTACATTCCGGAAGAATGGGCCATGATCGTTCAACATCCCATCCGTCTCTGTTCATAATTTTCCACCTTTTCACCGATCTGCAATGCATGCATCTTGCGTCCTCATTCAACTCCTCCATCCCAGAAATGACCGAAGGTCTCCATAAAATGCGCAGACCAGTCATCGAAACAAGCAAACGCCATGAAACGAAAAAAGTGCTAGGGGAAAGGTGTAGGGAAAAAAGACGCATAGTTTACTCACACTTTTGAGGATAGATGGCAGAGCCAAATATTCGAAGTAGGCTTTGGGCGGTAGAGTTAATACGTGCCTGAACAATATGTTAGCAAGCAGATTTGCTTTCTTTGGGAGTACGAATACCTAGCCAGGAGACTGTTCGCTGACAATCTCTGCATTCTCGTCATTACAAATCTCGCATTCTGAAGGTAGACTGGTGTCCCGGGCGGGTGAATACTCGGGGTGACCGCATTCCCCTCATTGATCCGACATTGGAGTGTGGTGAGGGTGTTGGACTACCAAGGACAGAGTCGCGCTCATCATTGGGGGCTTGCGTAGGCGTGGTAAGGTTGGTGAGGACGCGAAGATTGGCAGTACCGCGAAGATTGGGAGTACCATGAAGATTGGTAGTGCCGTGAAGATTGGGAGCACCAATATCGTCGCTGGCTCCGTCGAACATTGATGGGTGCAAGTAATCGTTCATCTCGGCATCAGTGGCGGGGCGGATGGTGATGCTGTCAAGCGGGTCTCTAGCAGCAACCGGCTCCTCTTCGATGTTCTCCTTGTTATCTTCCTCGTACTCGATAGGCTCAGGTGCTACAGCTCTCGCCATATGCTCTTCAACAGAGTCCTCGTAGATGTTAAACGGAGTCACCTCCAAGCGATGTTCGACCCGGAAACGATGGTTGTAGCCTCCAGGGCTAGTCAGGTCGGACAGTGGAGTACGACGGCCTGCGTTATCGAACGTGATTGATGAGAGAGGAGTAGAGTGAAGTGGCGAAGAAGCACTCAGGTCGGAAGCTTCGTCTAGAGCAGCTTTAGTACATACCATTCCCTGCGCTTGCACAAAGCTCGAGCTTCGGCTACAGGGGCAACTCTTTGGCAAAGGCTGGAACAGGTTGACTTACCATCGGTCTCAGGAATCTCACGCTCTTCAATGTCTCCGGCATGAACGCTGCTCTCACGTGCTCCGTCTCCGTCGGCAGAAATACTGCTCTCGGCAGATCCTGGTCCTTCATCATCGCTGACTTCCTCGGGGCCGTTGTCAATGCTCATCTGTGCAAGCTGTTCATCTGCAGGGTAGACATTGGTGTTGTAGAGCACGTCTCGGTTCACCTGGCGGGAGGAGCGTCGGGTACCTTGACGGGCAGCGAGACTATCAAGCTTCTTGTGCTTCTTGAACTGTGGCTGCTCGCCGATGTCACTGTCGGACTCATCGTGATCATCATCTTTGAAGTCTGTACAGTCGTCGTCATCCTCAAGACCATGTTCGGCACGGCACTTGGCAGCCTGCGAGGGTCGTAGGTACTCGTCCATTGGATGGTATCTCTGGTCATACGCAAGCTCGTTGGGCCGCGTCCCGTTAGTTGAACCACGGGTTGGATATGACAATGCCGGTGCAGAAGATGACACGGCGGTGCCTTCAGCGGTCGAATGGATCATGTCGTCTGACATTATGATATTGCCTGGGTCAAGTCCACTGAGGAGGCTGCTGTGCTTGCGTTTTCTCAAGGCAGTGTCCTGGCAGGTTAGTATGGTGCTTAGATTTCGAACGTTGGACTGACCGTGGAAGCCGTCTTCCGCTCCAACCTTTGCAAAGGCGACTTGGACACCGGTAGCTTCCTCTGGTATCGTTTAGAGAGACTGATTTCCGATCACGGCTGACATACCTTGGCTTGTGATGCTGCGATCTGGTGCGTGTCTGAGTCGGAAGAAGAGTTGTAGTCGCTTAAAGCTGGTGGCATAGCAAAAGATTCTTGCGGGGCGCTATTTGCCAAGGCGAGTGAGCGTGCGGTGAAGTGCGATGAAGAGCGATAAAGTGGCGAAACTGTGGTGAAGTGGTCTGGTTGAGACGTGGTGAAGTGAAAAAGAGTGGCGCGCATCACGTCACGGATCGCGCGTCAACAGATAAACAGATAGCGGGGGGAAGGTACGCGTTTCTTCTGACGCGAAGAAGGAAGGAACGACTGCTTTGTCGGACACTCGAATACCGCTGCTGCACCGTGGAGGTCGAGCTAAAATACCCCCGCGCGACAATCATGTCTAGTTGGAAGTAGACATGAGTGCTATGCTTTCCTGTGCTCATGTGGTGCATGTACTGCTCTGAGATATGAGCGTACAAAAGACAACTGAAGTGTTTGCGACTCGTAGCACTGTCTCGTCGATAAGTTCGAGTCTCGAGGCCCGACATCCACCCGAAGAGAGAAGAAGCTCCCTGCAACATGATGATAGCATAATGCTCAATGAGTCGAGTCAGTTTGGTGACAAGAGGCAATGAAGGAGGATAGATGAGAGTTAGTTGACGCTAGGTGAGTGGTCTAGGTAGTCGAGATGCATCACGTATTCAAGTAAAGGAACAAGACGGATAGTAAAAGAGCGAGGTAAATGAAATATATTGAACGAACAGAAGTAATTACAATCTTTTAGATGATGCGCAGGAAAAGACAGCGAATAACGACAGCAAAGGTTCAACCTCGACCCTGATCCAGTATTTGATCCAGTGAGTCCGCTAAAGGGGATGTGAGTAATTTTATGGCATGCTAATAATGCAAGAGAGATGCTGTGCTGAATGTGACCGAGAATGCAAAACTGAGTCGTGTCGTGCGTAAAGTTCGTTGGCTTCTTTTCCCATGATCCATACAAAACGCCGGCCGTCCTTTGACGTGAATCGCTTGAACGCAAATAATGATTGTAATGAAATGACCAGATATAAAGCGAGATGCTATGCGCGAGACGTCAATCGTATCGGCGGCATGACGAAATTCATCTCGTCTGTGTCGTCGTCATCGTCGATTTCAATATCAACCACCTGGGAGGTTGAATGCACGCCCATGGCAGGTTGAATAATGGTAGGTATCAGCTTCTTTTCCAAGTCTGGTACTGATATCTCTATCCGCTTTTCCATTTTGGCTTCCTGTTTTGCACCCTCTTGCTCTTCCTTCTCTTTCCGTGCAGCGCATCTTGCTATTTCGCTTTTGACGACCTCCAGCGCCTCTGCAAAATGTTCACGAATACCATCAAGCTCCTTCCGACAGTCACCCTCGCGTAATGATTGATGGGCTGCCCTTTCGCATAGAGCTTGTGCTTGTTCTAAAGCTTTGTCGGAGGTGTCGAAGCGTTCCAGGGGTGTGGTAGCATTGTCATTTGCTGCGTGCAACGAGGCCCCGCGTGCGCGCATCGAGGAAAGGCCAGCACGGTGCCGGTAGCCGATTTTCTTCATGATATCCTCGTCATCATCCTCATCGTCGGACGAGTTGGAGAGAGCAGCCATTGCGTTCAACTTGGCAGCCATCTTTCCTTTCCGGAGCATGTTCCGTCCCGTCCCGATTGCACGGACAAGCTGCTCAAATGCATTTTGGATCTGGCCATCGTATTGCACAACAATCATGGTCCGGGATCGCATTTTAGTAGGACCCGACTGTTGTCCGGATAGCAGGGACGGATTTTTCCGCTTTCGTGTCGTCGGTTCGCTCCGATGCGCTCCTCCGGGCGTGTCTGCCCCCTCATCTGCCCCCTCATCTGCTTCTTTTTCTTCCCGGATAGCGACGAGTTTTCGTAGCGACTCGACAGAGCCGGACTTGCGCTTCATGGGAAGCGAGCGCGACACGGGGACTTTTGCGAGCTCGCTCTGCATGGAGACGATTTTGGCTTCAATCTGGGAGGCATTCTCGAGCCATTGCGGGATGTTGTCATGCAGAAAGGCAAAAGCCTTTTCGATATCTGCCATGGCGGAGGAGTCGGCGGCGGCGGCGGCGGGATGGGAGGAAGCGCAGGTGGGTGGAGCCAGTCGCAAGGGTTGATGCAGCGCCCTTGAGGGCGAATGGCGTGTGGCAGGCAAGGCGGAGGGTGTGTCGAAGGTAGGGCAGGCAGTGTGCGAGGAGGAGCGAAATAGCAGTCGTGCAAGTGTGCGGTGGGCGCAGTGGAGCAGGGGGGCCGGGGATGGGCTCGCTCTTATTAAGAGAGCGGTTGGCGGGCAGGGGTGCGGACGAGGGTACAACGAGATGACGCTCTGCGGCCCGTGGCGTCTTACGCAGCGCCCAGCGCCCGTTTCTCGCAGGAGAGGCGCGGCCGCCGGCGAGCGCTGGCTACAAGCGGACGGCTCCGTGTGGGATGCGCTGGGCGCGGTGAAACGCTGAACAGGCGGCCGTCGCTTTCTGCATCTCAGCTATCGGCTTCCCGTACCAGCGACAACGGGGCGGCATGTTCCGCTGCCTGCGCGAACGCAGCGGATCCGCCGGCCTTCGCGTCGCCCGCCATCCATCATCAATCGAGGCCTTCGTCCGGCGCGCGGCAGACGAAGAGGCGGCTGCTCGACCTATCATCCGTCGGCCTGCTCCCCATCAACTGCCCTGTAGGCCCCCCGAGCGATCCTCCACGTGCCTTCCCTGCCGTTTGTACATATGTAGACGAGCTAGCCATGTTGCGGTGAACGGTGCCGTGCTTCCCCCCGCCGCTGCCAAGTGCCTGAGTGATTAGTGATCGTGTACGCTCGCAAATCAGCGCTCGCAGCTGCTCCCTCCGAAGGAACAAGCAGGTGATAGGTAGCAGCATGGATGCAGATCATCACGGAGAACGAGTCGTCTCACGTCGGCTTTCGAGAAGACTCGGCAGTTCTCGTACACATGTAACCATCGAGCAAGCTGGAGGTGGCATCAACGCAGTCTCTGGCGAAACGGGCTTGCAACGTTTGACCCCACTGTCACACCGCAAAATCTCCGTCTCCGGAAGAGGCATTAATGGCATGCCACTTATTATATGTATGTATACGCTTGTTTGAGAGGTACGTGCTCCGGAGAAGTGCCCGCCAGACCTCAGGACCTCGGCTTGATCACGCGGTGAGGGACCAACCTTGGAAGAGAGCATAGGTACATACAGTACATAAAACACAGTTAACATGCACATCATATCAGACTGTTCTATTGCTCCTGGCGGATAATCAACGAGCGTGGCTCCTGTCAGATCAACGCTAGCTCGGTCCAGTTGACGTGTTGTCGGCGCCAAGACGAAATCGCAGCTGCGTGACACGATGCCGCCCGTCGGACCCTCACGAAGGCGCAACTCCCAAGGTCCCATCTAGAGTACGTGCTGGAGCGTTCGTAGAGCAGCTCGTAACCTCCTCTACCATAGATGCAGAGGTCCTTTTCCTCCGCTGCAATCCGAACCCTTACTGCGCAGTAGGCGATCGGGCAGCTCGATGACGACACGATTAGCTTGCGAGCACCTTCAAGCTCCACCACCACAATACTTTCCGCTAACAAACAAACTCACCACCAGCTTCTGCAGGCTTTTCGAACAGACACCATAGCTTCCATCGTCGCTCCCCGTCGCCTTGCGCGCCTGCTCCGCACCATGTCGTCGACCACCCCAGACGCTTCGGTGCTTCCAAAAGCACCATGGAAGTCCCTCTTCAACCAGCACATCTCCAAGATGCCATCGCCCGAGTTTGTACTGGGCACAGTTGCAGCTGCTCCCCAGGGTTCGCCCGTGCCGTATGTTCCCCGTGTTCGCTACTGCATTTTCCGCGGATTCTGGACCGAGCTTCCAGAGAACAAACACAACGATGCCAAGCGCAACCCGAAAGTCTATGAGAGCGATTGCCCTACCTTCACCACCGACGTGAGGATGGAGAAGGTGGGCCAGCTGTTTGGCACGGGCGCAGGACACGCCGAGAGCGATGGACAGACTCAAGGAAGTGGCGGAGGTGGTCCCGTGGAAGCTGTCTTCTGGGTCAAAGAGGCAGGAACACAATGGCGTATCAAGGGACACGCATACGTGGTCGGCAACGACATTGAGGAGAATGAGAACAGTAGCGGGGTCAGGACCGTGAAGAGCGAAGTGGGAAAAAGGATGAGGGTCGTGGACCAAGGCAAGGAACAGGACTGGAGCTGGACAAGGGAGCTGGCAGCTAGCTTTGGCAACCAGTCTCCCGATATCAAAGGTACACGATTCGGACGTTGAAGCGTCATCTGCAGCTCTAACACCCATAGGCTCCTTCCGAGCGCCTCCCCCAGGCCGCCCAACAGACGAGCCCCACGATGAGAAGAACCTCGAGCTAGGCGCCAAAGTGGACGACCTCCACGACGAAGTTGCACGCAAAAACTTCCGTCTCGTCATCATAGTCCCAGAGTCAGTAGAGCAGACTGACCTCAGCGACCCCGCCAAGAGCCGTCGCTACCTCTACACATTCGACGAGAGCATTCGGGCAAATGCCGGCTGGAGGACGCAGGAACTGTGGCCGTAAATTTCCGAAGCACGCACTGTGTACGACAGTACGACGTACGTATAGCGGGATGTTGGCCCGCAGATACATAGACGAGCGCGCATCACGATCGGTGGCACAGCTCATAGCTTAGCTGCTAGTGGATAAAGTTCAAGCCTCGCAATCAATTCCATGGAGTCCTTTTTTCCTTCACGAGATCTACAGTGCTTTGCTGTGCCGCAGTGCAACCACAGTCGCTGCGTGGGAAATTACTACGTAATATGCGCATATCCGCCGGATTGTTCGGCAGATAGTATTGATGACAGAATCTTTTCCAGGCGCGCAAGGCTACACAAGAACAAACACGATCTTCAAATTCACGGCTAACAAGCAACGATAAAGCCCGTTGGCGTCGGCAAGCTGTACGCCTCCCGCAGGTACATGTGTATGGCATGTACGCCCCGATTCCGCCCCTTCCCCAAACAGCCAAGCACGATGACCAAATTAAAGAAGGCTAATGTATATTTGGCCTTGCTGCTGCTTTTGCTGTCGTGCTACACACCCAAATTGCAATATTCATGTTGTCACCTTGCGGCGCGACGTGCAGCCCAGCCGGCTCAAATCAATATCCCGGAAGAGGGAGAGAGGGCCCGGGGGGGTGGCTCAGGTCGGCGACTGTTTTTCTTTTTAACAGGGGCAGACGGGCAGGTGGGTATTATTGGAATGAATGCAGGAGGGCGATGATGGGAGGTTTGTCTGGGTCGGGTTGTGGGGGTGGGATGTGGATGCGCATTCAAATTAAAAGGTTGAGTTGACTATAAACGGGATATGAATGAATGCATGAGGCGTGCAGGTAGAGGAAGGCGCGAGTAGGCGCACGTGGAGGTCACGAGATGCGTCTGGCGCTCTGGCGTGCACTAACACGCTTTCTGCTCCTGTACCGAGCTTCTACATGACACTGAGCTGAGTGGAGATGGCCCAAGGCGGACCGAGCCCGTTTTGTTCCCCCTTCCGCGTCCGATTAACCCTCGCTCGCGATTTGCTGCATATACATTGCGTCATTTGCGCGCGGGATGGCCTGTCTGTCTCACCAACGGTGAAAAGCTAGCCCTTGCAGCGCGTGGATGGGGACTTCTATTCTTGGATACGAGTGAGCTGAAAGCGTATGATGCGAAAATCATACATTGATAGTTGTGTGTTCGTAAACGACTAGATTTCTAATGCAATTGCTAGCCTCCAGCGGTGAATAAAAGTCAGCTTAATACCTAGGTAGGGTACCTACCCCCTATACAAACTAATTCTGCGGACTCCAAAGCCATGCTCTATCTTCACAACTGCAAACTCTAATCTCCGTCAAGACAATTTATCAACCTCAACCTCCCCTTCACAGGGCTAATTCTATGCCTCACATAGAAGGTAGGATCAGCAGGAGATGTAAGCACTCGAGACAAGCCTCAAGCGATCCACTCAGCCAAGGCCCACTTCCCTCACGAGTCACGATACTTCAAACAAGCTTACAGTAAATGACGCTTTATCGGGCCTATTTCGCTCTCCAACAAACGCTTGCTCGATCAAGCCCAATCCGACGTACAGAATTCCATAGCGTGGTCTAGTAGGTAGTACAAAAAGCAGGTGATTAAGTACTCTACTAAATTAGGACATATATAAAGTACTTATTAGCAGCAAACAACACACAGGAGACAAGAAGGATCGCGGCAAATACCCTTTCCGTCGGTGTTGCGACAAAACAACCAGACTCCCCCGCTCGCTAGAGAATGCGAATGTCGCAATACATAGGCTCGGCCATGGACCCGACCGGGAAGGATTCGCATCCTGCACGCAAGGGTATCAAAGCGTCGGTGTGTTATTCGCTCACTCGCGAGTCGCACGTGGCGACCTTGTCATCACTAAACATAGCTTTTCAGACGTGACGTTTTGCGCTGGGCGTCAGAGGGGCGGGCGACTAGGTTTTCCAATCCCCTCTGCTTTTCTTTCCTCGCTGCCCAGCCCAATCCCCCCAAAAGATCCTTCTTTCAACGCATGAACAACAGACCTGGAGCCCAATGGCACACGTGCAGGACCGTAGTATAATGATCGACATGTATGTAAAAGTATACGGAGTCACGCACGCGAGGGCATGGACACTCCCAGATGAACAACTCACAGACCCATGCCCATATCAAAACCACATATACACATGCCCTCCCTCCATCGGCCCCGCACACCCATCCCGCCCCTCCAACATCCATCCAATCACCCCCAAGCCTGCTCCCTATCAACCCCGCGGCTAAGCGGCAACTTCCGTCTCTCCTCCCCGGCCCCCGGCCCGCGCACGTCGTCGCGCAGCCAAGTCCAGCCGATGCGGACGCGGACACAAACGCCGCAACCGTCAAGATCTGTGCGTGGTACGCGAAAAGCGGAGCGCACGCGGAAAACGGTGCGCATGGAGGTAGTCTACGCTCGTAATCGTAGCACCCGTCGGCGAGTTGAGCGACGTTGCGTTTGCGTTTGGGGTACTGGACGAACTCTTCCGGTTGCTGCTTTGGGGGGTAGGTGATACTGTGTATGAGGAGGGGCGGTAGCGAGGCGGTACAAGGGAGGCGGGGTTGGATTGTATGATGAGGGCAGAGGGTGAGTGAGGTTGTGCGGCAGGCAGAGGCGTCAGAGATGATTGATGGTGGCGTGAGGGTTGGCGGTATCTACGCAGGGGGTGGGAGCTAACGGTGAGTGCTGCGTGAGGCTCAAGTGTACTGTATGCTTCTGATGACGCAAACGAGAGGCCTCGTGATGGTTTGCCTATGCCGCTTTGAGGGGTTGCGATAATCCTCAGCTCCCATAGGGTCGGGTTTGGCTATGTGTACGGCTATGAGTGGCTGGCTTCTCCGATGCAGCGTACAGCGCGCGCTAAGAGTGCAGGTATACTAGGAATTGTATTGGCGCTAAGGCTATAAAGTTGACCACTAGTAGCAAATACGTTGGTGAGCCTGGAAAGGATAGAAGCCGATTGAAAAGCAACGGCCGCGAAGCCAGGCATGCGTAACCAGTATCGACAACCCTCATGCTTTCTTGAAAAAGCTGGCGATACTGCCCTGAGCTTTGCCGCCGGCCTTCTTGCCTTTTGCAGTGTTCGTGATCTTAGGTGCAGGCTTGGGTTTCTTAGGCTCTGGTTCGTCTTCTGAGAACGACTCCCACACCGCTTCCTCTTTCGTGACTACGACTGGTCAGATAAATCCCAATATTGCACAATATCAGCTCACCGAGATACCCATCCTCGTCCTTGATCTTCTTCTTCTTCATTACCCGTCGCCTCCCGCGCCTTCGTTCACCTTGAACCGTGACCGTGGCTTCGCCCTCAGTTGGCTTGTCGGGTGAAGCCTTGTCTAATGGCGCATCCTGGGAGTCTTTCTCTTCTTCTGCTGGTGCATCCGGCATCTCGACTGCGCACAGTTAGTCATGCGCAGTGGTGACTGTAAATCCGGGCTGGCTTACCATCCGCTTCCATCATTTCCTGCAGCTTCTTTTCGCGCTCTTCACGTGCCTTCCGTGCCGCTGCTGCCTTTTCCTCGTCATACTTGACAATGGGCTCGTCATCAGCGTCCCCCTCGTCCTCGGACATGCCTTGCATTACGTCTGTGATCGTTAGCAACCACACCATACGCTCAGACAAGAGTCGTACCATCCTCGGCCGGCGCCGGCGTTGACTCCTTTGCCTTTGGTTTCGCTTTTGCGAAAGACTTGAAGATGTCTCCAACGGATTTGTTCTTCTTCGCGTTGGACTTTGAGTCTGACTTCTTCACGGAAGCAGCTGCACCAGGCTGAGGCGTTGATCGGCCAGACTTGGTTTCTTCAGAGGTGCTTTCGCGACGAATTGGAGCCTTAGCTTCCGCCTTCCCTGCTGCCACAGCTGCAGATGTTGGTTTGACAGCGGTTTTGAGCGCAGTTTTGGGTCCAGCGGGGGTCCGTCGCTACATGTCCCTCAGTTTGTGATCGTTGTGTAATTCGTATGGAGATTACCTTGATATATGGGTTGTGGATAGACCCATAGACTCTCCAGCGCTCCAGAGGATCTTCGCTTGCATAATTGCTAGCTACGTCTTGATTGCAAACGGACAATACATTCAAGTTCTGCCAATGTTAGCTTCCTGGTTTCCGATGGTCCTTCACTATCTTCATACCTCCAAGGGGCCTGGCTCGAGGCTGTAGATGTGAATGGACGTGATATCCTCAAACTCGCCCTTGGTTTCTAGCCGGCATGTCAGCCTGATGTGCTGGTGTGGATTGCTGGAGCAATACGCACTCTCCAGCTCCTCTTCCCTCACCAGCAGAATCGATGTTTTTGGCACCGGCTTCTCTGCAGGCTCTTCCGGCTCGAGCAGCGAGCTCATGAAGGGTGAGCTGCGGATAGCCATGTCATCTCGGCCCTGCCCATTGGTGCCATTGGTATGCTCGGACGATTGCTTCTTGCCGGTGAGGAGGTAGGTTGCGTGGACGGACTGCGGTTTCTTCGCGTTCTGCTTGGTGTGGAACTCGTAAAGCATCCTGCATCGCATCAGTGACGTGCCATCGAGCGGTGTGAGACATAATTACTGCTTCGCCATGTTGACATTGACCTTGAGCGCCCGGCTGAGCAAGCGGTAGGTGGTCTAGGAAATGTTAGCTGGAGGGAATCAATGTGTGCGCAAGAGGCTCTACCGGCTGGCTCTCGGTGAACACGCGGTTCGCAAGGTACTCTTTGTAGCTCTCCTCCGCCATTGTGGGTAGTGCGACGTCCACGAGTGTCGAGTGTCCGGCTGTGGTGTCGCGGTGTTGCGGAGGAAAGAGCGCTGGGAAAGTCGCGTCGCGCGGTCATGTGCAAGCGTCAGATTGGGAAGGCAATGACTCGCGTCGCCAAGCCATACATCCACCCACCAACATAGGCACCACCTTCACCCAACATGCCTCAAGATGAATACAACTGGAGACGATGACCTGAACTTTCTGCGGGCATCCGCCTCGAGCCTGGGAGATCTTGAAAAGCTCATTCCACGGCTCCTGAGGAAACGCAAAACTGGCTCCAACGAAGTCCATTCGCGGGTGCGAAACGCTGATCTGAACAGGATACTTCTTTTGGTACGATATCCTTGAGCAAAAAAGGCCTCTGCATAGCTAATCAAATGCAGATTGAGCCATTCCAGGAAGATCCCCAGCTGCTAGACACTCATCTCAAATCTCTCATCCCACCGTTGGTTGCTGCCTATTTGGACTCCCTTCACATAGCAAGCAGGCCGAATCCCAAGAAGGGCTTCGTAACTTTGGCTCACGCGGTATTCCAAATACTGAACCTATTCTGCAAAGTTCGAGGCGAGAAGGTCATCAAAGGCTTCTTGAACAACGAGCCGCGCTATCTTGAGCCAATCCTTAGTGAATTCGAAGCTGGAATTGTTCATGCACAGGACGACGATGAGCCGTTATCTCAGTCCAATGTACATTGGACAGAGCGTTATGTTCTCTTGCTATGGCTTTCTCACCTAATGCTGGCTCCTTTCCCCTTGGCATCTATGTCTGCCATGCAGTCATCGCAGGAAGTCGCAAATACACTTGGAATTGAACTTCCCGCAGAGGCCCCCGGTATCACCCTTCGAGTTTTGTCGATTTGCGTCAAGGGACTTCAGTCGGCCTCCAAGGAACGCAATGCGGCGGCACATCTTCTCGTCAAACTCTGCGTCCGGCCGGATATGCAGAAGCTGGGTCTGTTGGATACGCTCGTACAATGGTCTCTATCTTTCTTCAACAACATATCAGAAGACAACGCGGATATTCACCAGTGTCTCGGTATGCTCTCATTTCTCTCTGGTCTCGTCACCTCTGCTACAAATGAGGAGATCGGTCCCTTCCTTCCAGCTATATACAGGTCATGCCAGAACATCATCAGCCAAGCAAATCTTGCCTTTGTAAAATCGTCAGCCGTCGCTAGAAAGCTCGTCGTGAAGACTTTGCGCAACATTGTTGTCCATTGCCTGCAGACGGGAGCGTCGTCGAACCAGCTCGACACAACCACTGTGCTGGAGGAGGTAATCGAGTTTCTCCTAGAATCATTGGGCGATGGAGACTCTCCAGTTAGGTACGCAGCCAGCAAAGCCCTCAGCATTGTCACGATGAAACTCGACCCTGAAATGGCTGGAGATGTGGTAGAGGCCATCCTCGGGTCTTTCAATGAAAATGTCTATTGGCAAGGGTCCAAGAGGAATCTCAGTGGAGTAGATTCTCTACGATGGCACGGCCTAGCACTTACTCTTTCACAACTCTTGTACCGACGAGCGTTATCTCCCGCACAGCTTCCAGACATCTTGAACGCCCTTCTACTGGCTCTGGCTTTCGAACAACGATCGACAACAGGTGGCTCAATAGGTACCAATGTCCGTGATGCTGCCTGCTTCGGCATCTGGGCGTTGTCTCGGCGATATACGACAAAGGAGCTTTCTGCCGTGGAGACAACCTCGGTTCGAGCTTCTGAACATCAAAAGGGCATGTCTATCTTGCAAGTACTGGCGATCGAGTTGCTCGTTGTAGCGTGCCTCGATCCAGCTGGGAATATCCGACGAGGATCATCCGCCGCTTTGCAAGAACTCATCGGCCGTCATCCCAACACCATACACGAAGCCATTCCACTAGTCCAAGTTGTTGACTTCCACGCGGTTGGTCTTCGTGAGCGCGCCATGTGCAAGGTTTCCATCGAAGCCGGGAAGCTTTATCGAAGTTACTGGGAGGCTTTGTTCCATAACTTGCTTGGATGGAGAGGTATTGGATCTCTAGACTCCGCCTCCCGTCTCTACGCGGCACGGGCGGTAGGATTGCTGTCTGTGGACCAAGATCCTGGTGTGGTCCGTTCAATGGCTGATGGCATATGCGATGAGCTCGGCGCATTGAAATCGCGACAGGTCGAGGAGCGTCAGGGCTTGGTCTCTGCCTTGGCCGCTCTCGTTGACCAGAACAACATACTGGAAGGTCATGGGGGTGCCGCCAATGGCAAGAAAACGGACCTGACTCACCTATGGGGCTTGCTAGAGCGAGACCTAAAGCTTGAGGACAATGTCTTCATGTCGCCTGCTATGAGGCCCGATATCACAGCCTCGGCGGTCTGCACTTTCTTGGGAGCACTAGCAACGATGACCCATTCACGCTCCAGTGAAGTATCTACAATACGGATACCGACTACAGAGCTGGTTCGTCTCCTAAACCTTTGTCTCGGCCGCTACGCAGATTCGGTCCTGGAGGCCGTTCCACGGACAACGACCAGTGTCCTGAGACTGCTACAGTCCCTTTCTCCAGACGATGCAGACGCTCTAGTCGCCGGTTGGTTGTCCAAGCTCGAGAATGAAGCATCATATAATGGCTTGCGCTGGTCCGGCTTTGCCATTGCCCTAGGAGCAGCTTATCCTCTCCTCAGTGAGGCCAACGAACCAACCGCTACGCAGAACCAAATCGCTGAGATTCTGCCTTTCCGATGTACCTCCGCCGTTGCAATCGAAGCGCGAACCGTGGCCCTCTTGGCAATCGGTATTCTGCTTAAAAACTGTGGTCATCCCGGCTCCGCGACTGCCTTGCACCCAAGCATTAGCGACCGAATCGTGAGCGCCTTGCATGTAGCGCTCAACGATTACACCGTCACGGAACGTGGAGACGTAGGCTCTCTTGTTCGTCTCGAGGCTCTCAATACAACTGGGACGGCATGGGAGACGGGCTTGCTGCATGGTTCCCCCCGCGAGGATGAACTACACGCCGATGTCCTCCGAATGTCACTCGAGAAGCTCGACAAAGTGCGTCTCCGAGCCGCGCACGTCCTAGAAAAAGGCGCATACGAGCACTTTGAAAGAGTGGCGGCGGACGTGGCGGACGGCGTCTCTTCTTACGCGTACTTTGCCAATGCCTTGACGATTCTGACGCCCTCGACACCTGTTGCTATCACGAATGCAGTCGTCTCCGGGTACATGACATCAGCAGGTATGGGATCCGAATCCGTAGTCCAAAATGCGCGCGCCGCCCTCCTAGACGCTGTCAATTCTTGGCCTACCGTCGCTACAGATGCAAACGACGCGCACTTCAACTTACTCGACGCGATGAGCTGTCTCCTGGGCCAACTGAAAAGGAACTTAGACACGGAACGGGTTCTCATCCCGCTGTTGGAGATCTTAGCCTTTTTGTTCGATATGCATGTCATGCACCGCCTGCTCGATACCTCCTTCAAGTACGTCCCGCCCCTGCGGGTAAGATTGGTACGGATACTGATTGTGATTGCACTAGTTTCCGCGCCGTGTTGTCCTACACGCAAAAAGCGCACTTCAAATCCACGCATATGCAGAAACTGCTTCTTGCGCTTGACGTCTATCGTGGTTTGGGTACCATCCCGGCAACGCGGGCGGATACCATTACAAAAGTTACGAGCATGCTATTACATCCGTTCCCAAATGTAAGCCGCATCGCATCAAGCAATATTTCAAAGGTTCGGTAGCGAACGGTGCTAACGCGTGTTCTTGTGCAGATTCGCATCGCGGCGGCGGAAACGTTGTGGTTGTTGACGAGGGAAGAGAGTCTCAAGAGGCAGGATTGGAGTCTGCCGTCTAAGAGCTTGAAGCCGGTTGTTGAGGGGGTGAAGGTTGCTTTTGG
Source organism: Laburnicola sp. R22_1 (assembly GCA_014281115.1). NCBI lineage: Eukaryota > Fungi > Ascomycota > Dothideomycetes > Pleosporales > Didymosphaeriaceae > Laburnicola > Laburnicola sp. R22_1. The sequence goes on from JACONQ010000007.1 coordinate 2,802,886, forward strand.
GGCGGTGGGGTAGGATATGTCGATACCTGGGTGGTCCTAACATATACACTTCGACGACGTACTTGCTGGTACATGGATGAATGTAGATATCCACGGGACAGACATGTTCATATTCTCATATTAGGCATTTACCGTCTAGGCTAGTCCGATGACTACGTCGTAGTCTAGCACCACAACCATCCAAAGGGCGAAGGGAAGGGCTACCGACGCCCTTCGACTCGACTCTCCATCGGGGAAGGCTATCCTGTCTACCCAAGTTTCTCACATACTGGCGCCCTTTGCGCCTTACTGAATATACCCGAATAAGCGATCTTGTTGGACTGTGGATTACTGACGCCCTTTGAGCCTCGCTGGGCATACCTCGCGAGTAGAAATTCTGCTAGTCTAATCGGTGGATCACGACCATGGACGCCCTTTTTCTCACACTCAACATGCCTCATCTGGAAACTTTGCAGAAGCGTGGATTACGGACGCCCTTTGTCGCCCTTCCGCAGTCGTGGGAAGACTGCATAGGGCGAAACGACTGGCTACGCCATCCACAACACAATTCACGCCACCCACACATCCATACCCCTCCTCCCTTCTTCCACTCTCCCCCACAAACGCTCAAACACCGCCCACCCTCCCCATAACCAACGCCTCAACGCTCTCCCCCTTCCCCACCGCCCCCTCCCCAGCCGGCATGCACAACAACGCATTCGCCCCCTTAAAACTCCCAATCCTCGAACTCCTCTGGCCCCCCGTACTACTCGCGTACAGCCCCCGCTCCCCCCTGGCCACCACAACCGCACGATGAAACTCCGGCCTCCCCCGATCAAGCCGTACATCCTCGTCCAGGACGACGCTCACCCTCGGCAACCCCGCGGGCGAAATCCCGCTCTGCAAATGGAGACTCGGCAGGACGAAGACGTGGAAGGTTACCACCGCCGACGCGGGGTTTCCCGGCAGCGAGAAGATTGTTTTTGCGACGCGCGGGCCGACGGAGGAGGGTTTGACGGGCACGGTGGCGAACGTGGTGGGCTTGCCGGGCTTCATGTTTACGCGGCCGAAGTGGATGGTGCCGCCTAGGGAACGCTCAATGGTGGGCTTGAGGAGGTCGAGTTCGCCCATGGAGACGCCGCCTGTGGTGATGAGGACGTCGACGCGGCGGAGGGCGGCGCGGAGCGTTTCTTCGAGGGCGCCGGGTCTGCCTGGACGATTAGCGGATGGTAACATATATGAAGGGGGCTACGCACTTGTCGGAGACGATGCCTAGGTCTATGGCGTCGAAGTGCTGGCTTCGGATTGCGCTGAGGAGCGTGGGGCGGTTCGTGTCTCTGACTTCGCCGAGCTTGAGGGGGCCCGGTTTTTCGTGCGGGATGATTTCGTCGCCGGTGCTTAGGACGCCGATGGTGGGTTTCTTGTAGATGGAGACTTGGGGCGTGCCTACGGAAGCGAGGAGGCCGAACTCGCCGCCTACTACTGTGATGCCTTCGCCTTTCTTCATGATGATATCGCCCTCCTTAACATCGCTGCCGACTTCGCGGACGTTCTCTCCTGCTTTTATTTCGTCGGTGAGAATCTCGACTTCTTTTTCTTCGGTGCCGTCGTCGGTTTGGGAGGTTAGTACTGTGTCTTCGACCATGACGACGGCATCGGCGCCTGGTGGTAGTGGAGCACCCGTTGTGATTCGTGCGATTTCTCCCTCCTTTAGTTCTTGAACGTCGCCAGCCTGTGCGTGTGAAACTAGCGCTACGGGGTATACGCCCTTGCTGAACTTGCCTGAAGAAGGGATCTTGACGGCGTACCCATCGACGATGCTAGCACGGAAAGCAGGCACAGATTCTGCTGCTTTGACGTCTTCTGCAAGTACCGAGCCTCCGAGCGCCATATCAACTGGTGCTTTTACGACTATCGGTGCTGGAGTATGCTGTTCTATGAGCTTGAGCGCGTCATCTACGGCAAGCATAGGATAGGGTGAGGATCGATATCTCCGCGTAGGTCCTGCGCTGGGGTCATTCGATTGCGGTCGCTCTTCAGGTTTAGTATGCGCTCTCGGGACGGCATGGCCTCCGTGTCCGTGTGAATGGCCGTGTCCATGATGGTGGTGGTGGTGGTGCCCGCCTCCTGCCCCTGATGCTAAAGTTAGCACCGACAGATCTATCGTCCACTTTCGACTATAGTCATACCTCCCGCGGAACCAGCAGATGATATACCTGCTTCCTTCTCGAGCTTCTTCACCCCTCCTGCGTGTAGTGGCCTCGATGCCGCGCCAGCTGCTTGAATGCAGGCGTGCGGCAAGAGTTTGAGCACCGCTTCGAGGTTCTCCTTTGCTCCTTTTGGAGACCCAGGCAAAGTCAGGATGAGCGTCTGCTTCCTCACACCCGCAACGGGGCGTGCCATCAACGCGACTAGTAATCGTTAACATCCCCTACCTACAGAAGTGAAGAAATGACATACAAGGCGTGACGGCAAGCGAAGAAGCAAGCATGCCGTGGCTGTACTAGTTCAATGACTATCTTCAGTGATCAAATATAGGAGCTCTTACATTAGACCAGGAGCATGCCTATCTATAAGCGGTGTTACAGCCTGGCATTGTATTAGCGCATTCACTGAAGCTGCTCTTTTCGGGAACATACCTCAGGCGTCAGATCCTTTGTAGAGAACCCCGTGCCTCCGCTAGTTACAATGAGGTTCATAGGGCTTCCGCCATCTGTCCAACCGAGTATGCGTTTCTGGACGTCGAGCACGCTATCGGTAACGATCTCGGTGGTTGCGACTTCCCATTGGTCGTTTCCGAAATTGGAGAACACATCTTTGAGAACGGGTATGCACTTGTCTGTTGACGGGTCTTGGGAAGCGGACTCGGAGACAACGAGTATAGCCGCCTTCAATTTGCTGTCTGCCATATTTGGAGAAGTGGAGTGTACCTAGCGATGGCGTGGAGCTGTCCCGCATTATGTTATTAGAGGCTGACGCTCGGGCCACCTCGGAATGAGTTCCACCCAACATCATATCGGAGAGAACTGACCATGTTTCCTAATTATAATTGATGAAATCGCTCATGATACATGCATTATACAAGTCCCTGCCAGGCCCTATGTACACGTACACAGTACGATTCTAAAATCTGGGGGCACGGAGCCCTCCGATGCCTGCGCTTCGTCATCCACTTCCTGATAGAGCCCACTTGGACCTTCAACCGCTGTTCATTCTCGTACTTGGAGAAGCTTAATCCCGGCCTCTGCTTTGACTCCTTGTTCATTCAAATTCCGGTGCGTTGCTCTGTACGAGGAGGCCAATGATCAGACCAAAGAGGCCGAGAATAGAGCTGAAGATTTCAATAACCAAGATCTTGACGAATCTGCGGCATGTCAGTACGAAATCATTGTAGCGGTGAGAACAATCATACAGAGAAGGGTCCGCAGCATCTGCAAGTGCAGCACTGCTTCCGTTGATGCCGACCGAGACACCGCATATCAGATTGCACATGCCCACTGTTAACCCAGCCCAAAACAGTGCATATCCCGTGTAGTAGTTCCGAGGGCTGTGCAGGGCTTCGTAGTCGCTAACGTGGGCAAGCTTCGAGGAGAAGATGATAGCCATGATGACGCCGTAGATGGCCACGACTTCGCAGAAGATGATGGAGATCAAATTCTTGGTCCGTATCCGCGGGGCCTTGACGCCTCCTCCGACGATGGACACTCCGGTCGTGAAGATACCCCTTGCTGAGCATTAGACCTTGCACAATACCACGATCCTCCGAGGGGACGTACCACGCCGACCCTACCACCGACAGGCCTATGCAGAGACCGATCCCCAGACTCGCCCATGTGTACGGATCTACGCTTTCGAGGAACTGGCCGACCTGGAAGGAGCACGTTTAGCTTGGATCACGCGTCGGATACGGTGGCGCGTACGTTGAAGGCTTCCCCCTCGCCGTTGAAGAGCATGTCTGGCTGGCGTTAGTGAATGCATGCCTGCGCCGGCATGGCGGAGCACGTACACAGGCCGACCACGCCCAGGGCGGCGGTGGCGCCGCCTGCGCCATATGTGAGAGACATTCGGAGAGAAGCGTCGAGATGGAAATGCGGGCGGACTGGCGCTGCTGCTAGCGATGATGGGACCTAGGAAGGGCAACTGATGATGATGGCTGGAGCTAGCCGCGAGCCGCTAGTTGAGCCGCTTAGTCACCCCCGCCCGCCGCCTCAAAGCCGGCCGCCGATGCGCTGCCTGCACTGCGACGCGCACCCCTCAACACCCCTCACCCCCGCCAGTCAATCCCCAATCCCCACACGCATACGCCCGTCGCCATGGCCACCGAAGCCGCCAAGTACTACGAGCTCTACCGCCGAAGCAGGTGCGTGCCTCCGAAGGACCCCGCCGTGGGAGCGTCATGGCTGACCACCGCAGCGTCGGGGGCGCCCTCACAGACACGCTGGACACGCTCATCACCGAGCGCCGCATCGAGCCGCAGCTCGCCATGAGGATCCTTACCAACTTCGACAAGGCCGTCGCCGACGTGCTCGCCGACAAGGTCAAGGCGCGCTTGACCTTCAAGGTGGGTTGGGACCAGCACCCGGGTCGGCGGTGGAAGCTGACCGCACTCGTAGGGACATCTCGACACCTACCGCTTCTGCGACGACGTCTGGACCTTCATCATCAAGGACATCAACTTCAAGCTCGACAACAACGCCCAGGTCCACGCGGACCGGGTCAAGATCGTGAGCTGCAACACAAAGCGCCCCGGCGAAGCATAGAGACGGGGATCCGTCTACTTTTTTTGCCGTGGCACAGTGCTGAAAGTTAATCTCCAGGTCTCTCCCTACAATCCGAAGGCACCTAAGAACCCGGAGAAGGCGGACAAACGAAGGTGGTAAAGGCATGAAGACCCCGAGGAACGTCACGAACAAACCACCGGAAGCCACATTGTCGTAGCTAGAGGAGGTTTACATCCGTCCTGGCTGCCTATGTCCCATACGGAGGACTTGTGTTTGGGGCTCACACGTGTCTTCTAATTCGGCACACGGATCCGCATGCATGGATTGCTTTATATGCCACTGCTTCACTATTTCCTGGATTGTGGAAATCGACCAAAGTCGTCAGGAGGGGCCATCGGACGACGCATGTCTGTGGCTGCTACGATGCATGACCCTCTGGCATTGAGGAACATCACCAGGACAAACCCCATGAGAAATAGTTCCCTTTAATGTACAAAGCAAGTAGAATACAAATAATCATCAAACATAGAGTGCCACGTAGCTCGGTGCCTCAATACCGTGCCTCGCTGCCCTATCCTTCAACCTTACCCCCACAAGATACTCCCCAGTCTACCACACTAATACAACCACTCCTTGTCACTCCCCCCCGGACACCCCGGCGTCCCATAAAACCCCCCGACAATCCACAGCGCCACATCCACCGCCGCCCAGATGGTAAACCCGCCGAACGTCAGGAGCCTTTGATTCAGAATAGTCAGCATACATGCATACCCGTCATCAGCGCTCGGCTCCGCGAATGCGCTGAGATAAAAAAGTCACCAAGTAAGAGCAAGACACGGTACGTACTTGAAAATAGCCAACACCCAGTGGCGCGCGTACCAGTGGTCTGCGCCGAAGACGCTGAGGTAGAGCGCGAAGAGCGTGGCGACGCGCTCTTGTTTGTAGCATTGCTCTGTTTCGGGGCGTGTGGGGAAGCCGCGCCATGTGCGGGGGGTGAGGTGTGTGGAGGAGGGGGTGGGGGGTTGGGCTGGGTTGGGTTGGTTAGTGAGTTAGTGAGGTAGGGACGGGGTGGGGACTTACTCGGTGCTGTGAGGAGGGTTAGACAGAGCATCGTGGCGAGGATGGCGGCTTGAAAGAGGAGGATGGTGCGGTAGCGGGGGCGGGTGCGCCATGCGTGGGCGAGGGCTTGGGTGGCGTGGGCTGTTGCTGTTGTTGGTGTTGGCATTGTTCTTTCCTTCTTTCTTCCTTAGTCTTTGGTGTGGGAGGTTGGTGGTTGGGTTCTGGGTGGGTGGTTAGGTTTGTGGATGGAGAAGAAGTAAGGAAAGTTGTGGAAGTAATAGGCTGCGTGGGTTTGTCCCTTGTATGTGTTTGTTGGATGGATGTATTTGGTGATGTGATAGGGAGGCAGTGGGTGGTGGTGTGAAGAGGTTGTGTGATCATGAGGCGGGTTGTTGGTGCTGCGAATTCTGGGTATGAATAGTAAGGGAGTAGAGGAGGTCAGCTGTTGCGGTTACATGGCTGGCTAGCAGGTTTATTAGCTTTTTGTTTGTATACTTGACGTCTTCGTATACGGCCCGAGAATTGCGTACCCAGAAGGGTAAAATCACGGTGCATATCTGTAATCTATAGACGTTATGTGATAGTGATCGTCTCCTTTAAAACCCCTTCCTCGATCTGCGTCACTATCTCTCCTCTCATACAGCCGCGAATGTAACAATCCCCAACGAGGCGATTCCTCTGTTCTGCATCACGCGTTAACACAAACGGCATGCTCACCCCTAGAATAACGCAGCACACATCGCCTATCCGCGTTGTCGCACCGGGAACGAGAGCGAGTCGTCCTTGTTCCGTGATAGCCACCCGGCTACGTCTGGACACTTGGAGTTCAAACTCGCAGTCGCGCACCTTAGACATCTTCGATGCGTTACGTATCTCTTGACCGTCTGGCGCCGATATCATCGCGCGAAGGTGTTGCTGATACAAAGCAATCTTCTCCCGGTGCATATCCATGGCGACGATGCCAGCTTTGGCCGCTGGATATTCAGCCATCATTGTCAGCGTGAAGTCATCTTCGTCAACGGCCCTGAAAGCGGAAACACTCTCCCATAGGCGATCAATAAGAGGTTGACCTGTTGCGCGCAGCTCGCTGGTCCAGAAATGCGGATTGAGTTTGAGATTGTGGCCATAAATTGTCTCAGAAAGCCATGCGATTTTGTCGAATATACAACCAGCTACTTGCAGCGTTTTGGACGCGTGGTCTACTTTGGCCGTGTGTACTTGATGGGTTCCCCCAGCTCTGAACCAGCAACCTGGGTCCGCGAGCTGAGACTGGTTGACGTATGTGTTCCACACAGGAACCCACGAAGGTGTAGCGGGATTCATTAGACTTTCTAAACTGGCGTGTACGACGTGCCCCAACAGCCAGGGCGCTTCACGGTCGTTTTGAAGGAGCGCGCATGCAGTCTCGAAGTACACATCCTCGACGGAAAGGCTGTAGTTTGGTTCTACGAGTGCCATTCCGTTTTGTGTCTTTGCCATCGGGCTCCCGAGAAAAGCATAAATGTGGTCGCGCGGATTGGTAGCCTTCGTGAGTCGCCCAGCATCCAGCACGCCTAGAAACAGATCCGTCAGCTGCACCGAGCTGTGATACTTGACGAGCGGCAGCGCATAGCGCCAGGACTTCTTCGTGTCGTACCGAGAATGTATATTCAGAAATAATCTTAACAGAGTTCTTACACCCATCTGCAAATTCAGGAGAGTTAATATGGATTTGAAATCCAGCTGAGTATGGTACCACAACACAAATTCAAAAATGTGTGCAAGGCTGATATGTTCCATGCCCCACCACAATTCACACTCTTTTGCCAAGGCTACCTCCTGCGCGACCCATGCGCGTGTGAAATAAGGGAGGTTGAGAAGCGTCTTAACGTGGAGCCAGCGTCTTCTCTCAAGGCAGTGGGGAAGCGGCTCAGGAAGGGGTGGAAGCGCCCTGGGATTTCCGTTTTTGTTGTAGCGCAGATAGTAGTCATCCAGGTATTCATTCGTGTCCGTAAGAAGACTGAAGCACTCCCTGGCGATGCCGTCGGAGTCGGGACCTAGCCAAGAAAGTACGCCTTTTGCCTTCTCGTATACTTGATCCATCATCTTGACTTGCGAGCTCCGCTCGTCCACATCCTGCTGGTTAATGCAGATGGCATCAGCCCAGACGACTCTACTTGCTTCGGGAAGCCGGAAGGATCTTAGGGCGTTGGCCAGGTTGGTTGTGACGGCAACTTGGACGTCGTTGCAGATGATATCCTCGGTGATGTTCGGGTCGCCCCAGACGTAGGATATGGCTTCGTAGGTGTCTATTGCAAGATCTATCGGAGTAGGTTTGGTGAGGATGAGGAAGGAGACGGGTTCCATAAGTAGTTGCAAGAGCCTGAAGGAACCGTCCGCTGGAAGCGGGTTGTATATACTTTGAGGGGCTATGGAATTGGCGTTGTTCTTTTGACGCGTTACCAGCGTACGCGCTTCGTCAAGTGTGGATTGGGGGAACGGTGGATCAGAGGGGGTCTGCGGGGTAGCAGGGTGGCGTTCGGTTCCTAGCTGTTGTTCGTCCATGTCGATTGGTGAGGATTGGGAAGGAGACGGGTTCGAAGAGCTATCCATTTCAGTGGCGATGGCTCCATAAGTAGTTATCATGTTTCAGCGCTGGCGCCTAGGCCTGAAGGCTTTGCCCGGGGGCGGTGCAGGATTCGCTCGGCGCTGTTCAGCCTTGCGCCTCCATATGAATACGATGATTGCCATGTTTTCCAGGCGCAATACTTTGTGTAGGCACTTCCGTTTTTTGATATGATGGGTATCATAGTTGCTGTGGGCCTGATCACTGTAGATTTGATGGGCGATGTGGTGTGGTTGTTATACAGCTGATCGTTGTAGAGTTCCTGGACGGTGTGAGATGTGTGGTGTGGTTGCACGCGCGGTTGACTAGTTGACTAAGCCGAAGCCTTGCAACTACATGTCAACCTCCGGCATTCGCATTCTCAATTGCTAGTTAGATTTGCGCGACCACGACAAGATGTCGAGCCCCAGGTCAAAGCCATCCTTATGGCTTATGCTAGCCATCACAAGTGGGGCTTGCGCAGCCTTCAATGGCGTCTTCGCAAAGCTGTAAGCAACGCCGTTTCCCTCCACCATGCAACCCATCCAGCTAATGCGTTCAGCACCACGACAGAGCTCACGGCCTCCTGGTCGAGCTCGATAGCGCAAGCGCTGAGTCTCAGTGCATCCAATAAAGTTGTAGAGTACGGCATTCGTGGGGTACGCTTCCCTCGCGCCAACCTCCGGCTTGCCTGGCTAACACATGTAGTAGTTCTTCTTCGGCCTCAACCTCCTCTTCAACGCCATCATGTGGGGTCTCTTCACGCGTGCCCTCACGCTCGCCTCCTCTACCGTGCGTGTCAGCGTCATAAACACGTCCGCCAACTTCATCATCACCGCCATCCTCGGCTGGCTCATATTCTCCGAATCGCTGCCCGGGCTGTGGTGGCTGGGTGCCGCATTGTTGGTTGCTGGGAGTGTGATAATTGGCATGAGAGAAGAAGGAGGTTCGAAGACTGGGGAGGAAGCGGTGGGCGCGGAGCCGCTGTTGAGCGAGGGTGGGTCGTTTAGGGACGAGGACGGAGAGGACGGGGACGATATGGAGCTAAATAGCGTCAAAGACGGGGACAAGAGCAGCGACGATGAGGATGGGGACGAAGATGGAGTCCTGAAGTAGAGTGTCTGGGCCCGTGCTATACTTGACAAAGATGAGGGGAATCTTACATGTATTCACTCGGACTGGGTTTCCAGGAACGCAAAAGGCCGAATACAATATATGTCCAACAGCCCTCGAATAGCCGGTTCCGGATGGCCAATTCAGAACATCTATATTACGTCTGGTTCTGCTGCCACAGGAAAGCCGCATGAAAGTCGAGCACTTCACCGCCAGCAAGACATAGCTCCTTGTCTCGTCAGATCAGGTCAAATATCCTTATCCGTCCGCCGACCAACAATTGCATCCTATGCATACAGGCAACAGTATTAACAACACTTGTTGAGCAAACCTTCAGCGGCAAATGCCCAAGGTCAACGTCACCGACTTCGACCTTTCACTGCGGCGCTCTCGCCTTCTTCTAGCGCGGCGAGCAGCCCTTATGTTTCCTACTTCACCGACTCGACCTCAGCCTCTACTCAACGTCACTTCACCCCGACGCGTTGCCCCGACTCCCCGCCACCGCACGCAAACCGTCCCCACCGCGCCAAGAGTCGACCGCCGCTACAAAACTTCTTGCACAACAAAACCTTGCCAACCCTTGCCCTACACTCCCCAGCACGCGCTTTCAACTCCGCACTCAACTCCTCGACACCTCCTCGACAACTCCCCCGACAACTCCACCCACAACCACAAGGATGCAGTCTTCCAGCGTGAGTACCCCCTTGAGTCCCTTTCCCCCGTTCGACCCGACGGTGCAACCCTACACACCGTCCAACATCTCCCCTCTTTCGGGCATGGCCGGCCCCAGCACCGCCCAATTCAACTTCAAGTTCAACCCGCGCGCACCCCCCTTCCTCCGCGGCGCCGTCTCGCACCCCCCGGTGCCGATATCTTCCCGTCCGAGTTCAGCTCCAGGCATGAACTACGCCTACAAGCAGCAAGGCTTCGGCGCGGCTGGACATGTCCTCCCACCCCTGCCTCTCTACCAGCAAGAAGCTTTCGCCGCGTACGCGGCCCACTATCTCCCCGGCGGCAACCTCCCGTACCCCGGCACCTACCCGCACGCTCACACCCACCATGGTGGCGCCAACTGGGGCGGATACGGTACGTACAACCCCCATTCTCCATCCCTACCTGTGCTCTTTCCCAGCCTCTTCAACCGACCACTCGAGAGGGAGGCCGGTATCTCTCTCGATGACTGACCTCGTTCCTTGCGTAATAGGTGGCGGCCACGGCTACGGCGGCGGCTTCGGCGTCCACAACTTCAACGGCGGCGGCGGCACCGCCTACGCTCCCCGCTTCGCCAACCCCAATTATCACAATCCGAACCCCAATTACTTGGGCAATGCGTACGATCCACAGCACAAGGGCAAGAATTGGAGGAAGAATCAGCGGAGTAGGAAGAAGGGGAAGGGGAAGGTGGTGGGTGGGGAGGGGTGGTGAGTGGGGGCGGTTTTGGGTGGTGGTAAGGTGGGGGTTTTGTGGAGTTTGCATGGAATGGGAGGATAGATTAATTGAATGAAAAGTTTTTGCATGCCTGTGTCTGTTCTTGAAGGCTTCATGTGCTGTCTAGTGTCATGTTTGATGTGCGGTTTGGTGCTTGTGTTGGGGAGCCTGGGGTAACACGGCTTGGATATCCAGGCTGTGGGTGAGGAGGAGTGATTAAGTAAATTATTGAATGAAAAGTTTTTGCATGGTTGTTTTTGAGTCTTTCATGTAAGGTTTGGTGACATGTTTGATGTGCGGTTTGGTGGTTGTGTTGGGGAGCCTGGCGTAACACACTCCTAATATCTAGGTTGTGGGTGAGGAGGAGTGATTGAGTGATTGATTGAATGAACGTTTTTGTATAGCTGTTTTTAAGGCTTGATGTAAGGTTTGGTGGCATGTTTGATGTGCGGTTTGGTGGTTGTGTTGGGGAGCCTAGGGTAACACGGCCTGGGTAGCTGGGCTGTTGTGGGGGTGGTAGGTAAGCGCTGTGGGATGCGAGGCGTGTAGGGAGGTGGTGGTTGTATTGCGTATCCTGGGGTAACACGCCCTTAGTATCTAGATTGTGGGCGATGAGGTAGATGAGCGCTGTAGGGTACGATGCGTGTAGGGAGGTGGTGGCTGTATTACATATCCTGGGGCAACACACCCTTAGTATCTAATTTTTAGGTAAGCAAGTAGATAGCCGCTGTAGGCTATAATGCATACAGAGAGGAAGTAATTGCATTACCTATCCCGGGGTAACACACCCTCAATATCCCCACCACCCCTCCAACGACCAACCAAGCACACAGCCAACCCAACAGACATCTTCATCAAAAAAATCGCTACCTGTATCACTCATCCCGAGGTAACACACCCACCCACGCCACCCCCTCCCTCCTCGCCCTCTCCTTCTCCTCCCCCCACCACCGCGCCGCCTCCCCATCCAAACCCCCAACAACCCTCTCCACAAGCACAACCACGTCTTTCAACACGCTCCTCACCGCGGTGAAGTCGGTGTCGTACTCCTCGCAATTGACCCACGCTGTGGCAACGGATAGATACGTGTCTTGCGCGCGTTGTTGATCTATGATTCATACACGGTAAGCTTATGTCCTAAATGCGTTTTCATGCGGTGTGGGTGTGGAGGGAGGTGGAGGGGGACTTACTTATCCGCGGCCAACCCTTCGCAATAGCTGTTCTAAGACACATAGCTGCAGCGAGGGGGAGCGGCGCATGTGCGGGGCTGAGCTTGTCGCGGAGGATGTCGTGGAGGAGCGGGAGGACCTCGTTGGCGTGCTTGACACACTCGATGTCAAGAGCGAGGATTAGACGGGAGAGATTGTGTAGGACGAGGGTGGCGAGTTCGGGGTAGGTGGTTGGGCGCGGGGCGTGCCGGAGGACGGTGATGACGCCTTGACGGACGATCTTGTCGAGGAATTTAATGTCTTTTTCTGTAAGCACCGGCATCTTTGTAGATGGGGATGTATTCCCGGTTTCCTGCCACGCAGGCCGTTCTTCCGCAGTGGGACAAAAGGACATCAATGCGGGGTACACCTGCTCAAGGAGCTGTACAGATTCATGTGGAGGGGTCAACGTGGGCAGGTAATTGAAGAAGCTGAACAGATCCCCAGAGAATAGATTCCGACACTCTTCTTTCAAGTTGGCTGGCGCCTTTTTCACTAACGAGGCAATAACCTGGCAGGCTTTTGCGTTCCACTCGATATCGCTATCCTCCAGCATCCGGAAAATGGGCGGCCGCAGCAGCTTGAAGTACTCCCGCATATCTTTCTCCTCCGTTGCACGTATAACCCAGTGAAGTAGATCCAGGAAGGATCGGTTCTCCCGGCTTTTCCATGGCACCTGTGCGCTTTCGTCGTCTGTTTTAGTCTGCGAGAAGAGAGGGCGAATCGTAAGTGTCAAGAAATGGTAGATGAGTCGAGAGGGTAGCTCACTTTTGCTCGTCTTCTTGACCTCTTCTATTGCTTCGGCTGGGTCGGTGATATGGGGGTTCCGCAGCTGCCAAGCTAATACGACATCGAGAGCGTCCTTCATCCAGGGGCCGGGTTTCACGTCCAAAGCCTTGGCGAGCTGGGTACCGTTGACCAGGGGCTTGAGGTTGACAGCGTCGAGGAGATCCAATTTAGTCAGAAGATCGAGAAAGTCGGCATATTGACGGAGTACTCCTGGAGATAATCAGCTGATGTTTCCAGCGTGGGATATGTAGCCTGGAGTAATGACCGAGCAGATTACGCTGGTTCTGGTGTTAGAGACACGTTTGCTTACCTTCGGTTGACTGGGAACTATACACAATCTCATGTAGAAGCGAAAAGAAAACTTGTGTCCTCCAAGTACGACCCCAGCTCCGCAGAGCCATGCCCAACTTCTCCCTCTGAGCAGACTCTTCTTGCGAGTGCTTCGTCCTTCGATCGCACTCCCCAACTAACTTCGAGATCGCTTCATAGTTGTTCAAAGAGGCCGCAATGACGTCGCTCACTCGGTTGGGTGTTTTCAGACCTTCTTGGGCTACAAGGTAAGCCGCGTGGAGGGGTGATCTATTCTTCTTCGGAGGAGGAATCTGCGGTGCGTCGGCCCAGGGCATCACCGCGGCGCAGAGCCATGCGAGATATGGCTCATCAGACTCCTCATTAGGTGAGCTCAGCAGTGTTTTGGGAATAATCGGATATTCCGACTGGTCCCAAGATACCATGAACTTGTATGCCTGACGGAAACGTTCGGCGTCGGGCTGGAACTCTAGCTTTCTAGTCGGATCGGTGAAGATGGTCTCATAAAGACCTGCTTCGTCGATAAGTCGAAGAGCCATGCCAGGGTCAGGTCCTTTGAGCATCTTCTCCATTTCAATTCCAATTCTCTCGCGTTTGATCTTGATCTTCAAGGCTTCTTGGATATCCTTATCCGCCATGGCCTTGGCGGTCTTCGGCTCGACGGTGTAGTTGAGGCGGCTTGCGAAGCGAATGAGCCTCAGCACCCGAAGTGGGTCATCTTTGAACGTCTGATAAGGTTCTAACGGTGTTCGTATGATCTTTGCGGCCATGTCTTCGAAACCACGTTTTGTAAAGTCCTCGATCTGCTGAGTGTTCAGGTTGTAGAACATGGCGTTCACGGTAGCGTCACGCCGCATTGCATCCTCCTCGGCTGTGCCAAACTCCATTTGCGGGTTGCGACTGACCTCGTCGTAGGTCTCCTTTCTGAGATTGACGAGATCAAGATCAATACCCATGACCTTGATAGTGGCCGTTTCCAGGTTCTTGGACGCCTCGGGGTTCGCTTTGATAGTGTGCAAGCCGGACATGATCTTGCTGCTCTCCGTCGAGCTGAAGTCGTGCTTTTCGAGATTGCCGGGGACCTTCAGGTACTCCAGCATCTTCAGACCGAAGTTCTCGCCTGTCATTTTGTTGATGGCGACGTCGACATCGTGGCTCCCGACTCCGAGCAGCTTATCACGAACCCAGCCGCCCGTCCACCGCAACACGACCTTTTCCTGGGCAACCTCCTCTGGTACAGCGACGCCGGTGACGATTTCTTCGGCTGATGAAGCATCGTCAATGTAGACTGCCACAGCGAGGAGTAGGTCGCGAAGCTTGGTCTCCTCCGGGGTCAGTTCAAAGGTTGTCGGGTTCGCAACTGGCTGGGAAGCCATGCCGCTATAGGGCAGTTCTGGGCGAGGCGGAGAAGGTTCAGTCCTTCGCCGTTTGGCAGCTGGCTCTTCTTGGGGGTTGGGTGACGGCAGCCGTTCAGCAGGCATGCGGTATGAACGAAGGCTCGGCAATGATGGAACAGAGTCAATTCCAAGCGACGGGCGCAGCAGTTTGTGTTGTCGAAATTGTGATGGGTAGTGGGGCGTGATAGGGAAGGATATGGGTCGCCGTGGACAAACGCGGAAGGCACGACTCATCAATGGCATTCATGCGCGTGGAACGGACACCCCAGGGCAAAATAGCGGGATCTTCCCCTCGAACAGCAGCACGAAGAGGTAACAGAGTCGTCCCGGATGGAAAGAGCAGCCAAAGGACCGTGGTGGAGGGCTTTGTAGCTGCGATGGAGGTGTGCTTGTCTGGTCCAGTCAGAGGGCGAGGCGGCCGCATCGGTCGGTCGTCGTCACCTTTCTCCATGGCATCGCAGCCCGAGCCTCAACCGCCAAACCGCGCCCTGTAGCCCGCTGTCGCCCGCCGGACACACACACGCCGCTGTAGAATACATGCCGGCGTCGCCAGAACCTGCGCGCACATCGTCACGCCCGTGGGCGCCCCGCCCGAGCCCCCCATGACGCCCGTGCAAGATGCCACGCCCACGCCGAAGCCCCCCAAGTATCCCGCCGACGCGGAGGCCTCCCTGGTCCTCCCCCGGCAGCGAGCGTCGCCCGCCTCTTCGCTGGCTTCCCTACCCTACCGCAGATCGAACCCGTCGCTGCACAAGCTGTTCGAATCCACCGCCTCGATATCGACATCGCGCCCCAGCTCCGGCAGCGCAACGCCGACGGCGTCAGTACTACCGGGCTCCGTCTTCTCTGCTGGGTCACGGCACAATGGCACAGGCACACCAGGAAGCCTGCCACCGGGCATGTCGGACGAGCACAGGACCATGATCCAGCAGGCATTTGCGCCGCACGTAGTCGTCTTGCCCGATGCAGAGACGGAGGAAATTATACGGGGCAAGGGGCTGGAGGGCGGATTGCTGCAACTGCTGCGGCCGTTTGGAGAGCTGGTGCCTGGCAAGGTCACCATACGAGATAGTGTCGGCGCAAGCAAGAGCTACGACGACTTTGGCATACGCTTCGTTGGAATAAACGAAGGCTTGGCCCTTTCGCAGCAGGAGACGGGGAATGGAATCAGAGAACGGCGGGAAGCCTCCTCGAGTTCGGTACCACCGCGGCGTGTGGGCGGCGAGATTGCGCACATCGAGGAGCTGGTGGACCGCCACCTGCAGTATACCGAGTTCAACACCCAAGGCATCGTCTCCGACTACCTGAGCCAAGGCGAACCCGTCCCACAGGAGAGTGCGACCTCGCCCTTCTACACATTATACTTGCGGCGAATGCTGTCGTCCCTGCCGCTAGTCCCCCACGAGACATTTTCCCATCCCGTTGGAATCGTCATTGCCGTCAGCTCGCGGAGTCCAGACCCCATAGAAGAGCTGCGAAGACTGTATGTCCGACAGCATGACGGCGATCTTCGCTTCCCTCATTGGGTGGACAACGAGTTCTTGCGATACTACGTTCTGATTCACGAGGAGGAGACGGGGGATATCGCGAAATCAAACGCTACATTTGAGCAAATGAAGCGGCATTTTGGGCTTCATTGTCACTTATTACGGATAAAGGGCCAGCAATGCATATCCTCCGACGATGACAGCGTGCGGTTACCGACTTGCGAATGGATGTCTGCTGCAGAAGAGCTAGCAGAGATCCACAAACGAGGTACATATCGTCTGCTCTTTCTAGCCACCTTATATTGACCATGTGCCGTAGAAACCGCAGACGACATAACAGACCCTACCCCCTACATACCCGACTCCGACACCACGGCCATACGAACCTTCGTCCGCGAACTCGTCGCCCAATCCATTGTCCCCAACATGGAGCGTTCCGTCCACCAATGGAACGAGCAAGTGCTCGCCCGCCGCCGCGGTCTCTCCGGCCGCTTCATGTCCCTCTCCAAGCGGTGGACAACCTTCGGCTCCTCGCGCACCAGCTCCGCCTCCTCGATCGCCTCCTCGAACTCAAACTACGACGCCGCGCAAGGCTTCTACCGCACCGACGCGCCCGAAGCCCAGATGCGCAGACTAGCAGACTACTGCTTCATGCTGCGCGACACCAAACTAGCCCTCAGCACGTACGAGATCCTCTGCACGGATTTCTCCAACGACAAGGCATGGCGGCACTACGGCGGCGCCGCCGAAATGGCCGCCCTCGCCGCGCTCCTCTCCCCCGCTCCGTTGGGCACTAAAACCCGCGCGGAGAAAATAGACGACTGGGTTAAGGCGGCCGCCTATAGCTACACGGACCGCCAGCGCAACGCGATCCCCTTTTACGCGCTGCGTGCGCTTGCCCTCGCGCTGGAACTGCTGCGGCTCCGCGGCGCCGCGGCTACCGACGACGCGGCCCGCTGGGGCTCCCGCATCCTCGAGGCGAACCTCGTGGGTCCTGTGGGGGCGGCCCTCGTCACGGAACGTGTGTCCACGTGCTTCGCTGTCCGGCCGGGGATCGGCTTCTTCAAGCTTGGGTCCCGGAGGAGGAAAGCGGCGTTTTGGGCTGTGCTGGCGGCGGAGAATTGGTGGCGGTTGAGTAAGGCACTGCAGGCGGAGAAGTGTCTTGATGTTGCGGTAAGCATGTATGGGGCGAGGGGGGAGGAGGAGAGTGCTGAGGCCGAGGGCGGGCCGGTTGAGTTGCCGTATGAGGATATGCGGGTTTTTATGGAGGGGTTGAGGCAGAGGATTTTGGGGCTGAGGTTGACGAATCGCGGGTTTGGGGGGATGGAGGGGCATGGAGATGGAGACAGAGATGGGGATAGAGACGTGGACTTGGGTCGGAGTCTGCTGGTGGAAGAGGCGACGGAGTCGTTGGATACGAGTCCGCGCGCGCATAGGAAGTCGCTTGTTGGTGGTGGGGGGGCGCCTGGGGCGGTGGCCTTATCGGCTGGTGAGGCTGGGCCGCTGAGTCCGAGGTTGAAGAGGGAGAGGGAGAGGGATGATTTGTTTGAGGGGGTGTAGGATGGATGAATTGTTGAAGTAATGGGTCGGGTAATGAATTGTAATACATACATGCATACTTGAGTTTGGGTTGCGTTGCGTTGGGTTTGACTGCGTTTGAGGCGATCGACTGGTTTGCATGCCACTTTGGGTGAGTGTTTGCTTGTTTACATTTATGCCTTTTGTGCATGATACCAAGAGCATTTTTTGCCTACGCGAGGGAATCTGCAGAGAACGTTACCACCGATATGAGACTGAGGCAGGTCAAGGAGGTAGCATGTCGGCAAGGCAAAGCACGTTGGCAACACAACGTCGAGCACGTACATCATCACACAAGGCAAGCTCAACAACCAGCAAAAAAAATCCCAACGCGGATAGACGAGTATATTCCATCTACCACACCACCACACCACACCTCCACCCCAAACATCATGTAGAGAAAAAAAAAGAAACCGAAATCAAAAAGCCACAACGCCAAAGCCAGACCGGGAACACAAGGGCCCAAGCACTTTGGTGCCCTGCTCATCATCCCGAATCGGCCCATGCAAAGTTTGACATGCCAACCATGCCCAAAGCCAAATACCGTTTATGCCCGGCTCGTAGTCATGCTATGTATGCAACGGGAAGAAGACACCCTGACAAAGAGGGAAAACAAAAGTGCGCCTAGGCTATGCATCGTATGGGGATAGGGTATCGTCGTCTCGGATATGTATGTGCGTATTGTACGCGTCTGTCTTCGTCTCAGGTGGCCGTCGCGGTCGTCGTAGTGCTCGATGTAGATGGTGGAGGTAGAACTGGTGCGGAGGGTGAGGATGCCGCAGCCAAGGGGGTGGGCGTTGCCAAAGGAGGTGGCGTGGGTGAAGTTGCCGTGGCCGTGGCCGTGGGTGTGATGGTTGGTGGCGGGACGGCAGTGAGAGGCTCAGCGGCATCGTTGGTCCGCAGGCCTCGGAGCTTGATGGTAAGCTTCTGGGGCTTTGTGGCCTGCTCCGAGTCGGGAATGTCCAGGTGGGTTTGGGACAAGAGCGGGCCGTTGGACTCGTCTGATGAGCTCTCGGTGCACTCGGGCGTCGAGTCGGAGTCAAAGAGCGGCAGGGGTGATCGACGCTTCCGAGCCCGCGGGATGTCATCTTCGTCGTCGCCGGAAATGCTAGGGCTCGGTCGCTTTCTCAGCGAACTCTGCTGCGGGTTCACAGTGACGTCGGGGACGCCGGTATGGGGGCCGGCGTTGTTGCGGACCGACGAGTAGTGTTCCCAACTCTGCACATGGTTAGCTTAGTACGCGAGAGTCAGAGCCAGCGTGCACGTACGTGATAGGCAATGTGGAGCACCTTTCTGTCGTCGGCAGCGTCTGGGTCTTCGGGGTTGTACAAGACGCGCGGTGAGATGAGGTAGGTAAAGTCAGCCTGCCAGAGGCGGACGTGGACGTTGAGGGCCGATGCAAAAGCCGACACCTCCATGTTGTCGGCCCACTCGCCCGACTGGCCCATCTTCTCGACGTGCTCGTCGAACTGCTGCTGCAGCTCCTCTTCGGTAAAGGATGCACTGTCGAGCCTCGCGGAGAGTGCAGCCTTGGTCTTGCGTTTGGGGTTCCGACGGACATTGTTGACGGCCATGTACTGGCGGTAGAAGACCGAGTCGGCCTTCATGTGCTCAATGGTCGTGAGTCGGAGCATTTCGTGCATCTCCTGGTGGCCGTAGAGCTGGTCGGACAGGGCGTTGAAGAGGCAGTTGCCTGGGGCTGTCAGCTACCATGCACGTCAAAAGTCACCGCGTGCACTCACCGTCGCCTCTGATTTCGCCAGCATACAAGGCATTGGCTTCGAGAATGGGAAACTCGGGCGAGTTGGCTCGCGGTCTGCGGGGCGCCATGATGGCGGCTGGTTTAGGCAAGGTCGCGAGACAGGAGAGGTCGGTCAACAAGGAGGAAGGCACCAGCGCAGAAGTTTGCGGGTCATGGAGGTGAGGGGAGGCGAAGGTGAGGGTGCAGCAAGGGAGGCGGGGGCCAAGCAGTTCGAGGAGCCGCCTCGGGCGAGGAGATGAATGTTGCTTGAGTGAACAGAATAATCGTACTTTTGAGTGACGCGAGCTGGAGGGAGCTCCGGTCGACCAGGGGTCCGAATGCGGGATGGTGCGTCGCCAAGCTGCACACTCGAGACTTAGTCAGAGGCGAAAAGACAGCTGGCGGCTTCAGCAGGAAAAATACACAAGCAAAAGACACGGGTTTTGCGGTAGGCAACTTGCAGGACCCATAAAGAGCGTCAAGATGCCATCAGGGAAAATTTGCTGGGCGAGCGTACCTCGGGCGTGATGTCACAGACCACCACGACTCGTCTGTGCCGCAAAACCGCCGGCCGGAGCAGCGAAAGAACAAGCGCGTCAAAATTCGACAGACGCACAGCGGAGCGGGTGTGTGCAGCAGCAGCAGCAGCGCAGGCTGCGAGAGATGTAGGTTGTGTGCGAGGCGTTGTGTCGGAAGAGCTGGGGCGCTGGGGCAGCTGGGCATGTCAGTCAGGCTGCGGTGTAAACAAACGCGCGCTGTCTTGTGCCCGATGAGACAGAAACACTACCACGGTTCCGCTGGCCTCGGGTCCAATCACAGCCGAGCCGTCGCCGCCAACAGCATTTTCCCCATCTTGAGAGGTTATAAGCTTATGGGCATCTTTGCACTTGTTTCTGCATTCCCGGGTCGGGGTACGCTTCGGGTATTTTTCAAGAAAAGTGGTGAGCACAACCTTGGAAGACCCGAGCAAACCAAAAGTGGCAGACATCAACAACCAAGGCAAAACAATTCTAGATTAAATCCCGACTGGTTAGCACAGTCTCCCCTTGAACCAGACACGCGTTCAACCTGCTTTTCCTCCTCACATGCTCACAACTTCATCTTCGCCAGATTAGTGAGCATCTCCCGCCCCGTAACCACAACCGTCCTCCATAACGTCACAAAGTCCAACGTGCTCGAAAACGCTACTCAAAGTCAGCTCTCCCCTCCCAAAAAACGCCTCCATCTACACTTACTATCCGCAAACCCAAAGAACAACATGGGCGGAATCCACCCCCTCGCGTACTCCAACGCAAACGTCGTATCCCGCATACTATACTGCTTCGCCTCCCCCCTGTTCATATGGTGCATCTCCCCCTGGGCAAACACCTCGGGCTCAAACGTCCCCGCGCGGAACGTGTACTGCGCACCTCTCAAGATGATAAAGTAGTCATCGGCCGTGTGTCTGCCCGTATGCCCCTCGGTCCCAATCGCCGTCCCGAACACGATCAGGTACTCGGTGATGGAGGCATGGATCAAGTACATGGCGCCCATGCAGCCGCCGGCGTTGTTGAAGATCCATTCTTCTTCTACGTTCACGTGATCTGGGTGCGTGGTTTGGAGGTGCGAGACGATGTAGTCGACTACGGCGCGGGTGTCGTTGCCGTGGGCGGTGATGGCTTCCTGGGAGAGCTGGTGCAGTTCCGATGGGTTGAAGATGTAGAACTTTTCGAGGTGGGAGTCGAGGAAGTACATCAGGGAAGAGATTATGGCGACGACCGCGCCGAGGGTAGTGAGGACGCGCATGGTTACCTAAAGTCCTGGCTCACGGCGAGAGAAGCAAAAAGGGAAGGGGGAGATGAAAGAGTGACTGGTTAAAGGAAATACAGAAGAAAGGGATTGAGGTGTTGGGATGTGAGTTGGGATGTAAGATGGTCGTCCGTAAGAGGAAATGGTTTAGGGGTCCGGCGTTGTAATTGGTCGGAAATCTGCGTTTCCGACGTGCAACAATCAGCTCACGGCACCCCACGTGGGCTGCGATTGATTGATGATTACGTGTGTTCGGAACCAGCGGCTTTCTCTCTTCCGGCCATATCGGATCTTGCGCACCACAACTGAAGCCATTTGATTGTATCTATATCAACCAGCAGCAGAGGAGTCAGCCAGATGTGGTGAAGTCCCCCGAGCTATAAAGACACGGAAAGCTGTTACATTTCGCACTCGAAACGACGACTTGGCAGCTCCAAAGTATCGGTACAAACGCTCGCTTAGCTATCCGTCGAGTATCACCCCATATGAACACAGGATAGCGTCCGCGGTGGTTTGACCCCTGTGCATGTATGATCGACGTCTCTGACAGCCTCAACTGTCTCGCAACCCAACACAAAACATGCGAAAGCGCTGTCACCACCGCCCCGCACAAAGAACGGCATCTCTAATATTGATAGCGAGACGTTCAGATGCAGCGATTTTCTCTGGAAAATCCGAAGATGAACGAGCGGTTCTTCCTTTGGATGTACATGGTAAGCCAAGTGATGTTAAGATAAAGTTGAAGAGCTTCGACGTGGGATCCTCGACACTTGACTCGGCGAGGGACCTCTGTACCAGCCAAGGCTACAAGGCATATCGTTGCGACACTCCTCAGGCCCATTAGCGCGCATTGGAAACCCTCCCTTCGGTGGCATCGTGGGAAATGGTTCGCGTGTCCGTCAGCAGGCACCCACAATGTGCCTATAAGATGGGATCTCTGTTCCCTGCAGCCAACGCATAAACTATCAATCGTTTCTTCTGTTCTATCACACCCCGCTCACTTGGTAGCCTTATTCCCTTCTCTTCTACATATATTTTCTGTGCCGGTCACTACGCTGTTTATATTTGTTGCCCCTCTTTTAAATATCGATAATGTACACTTCTATGAGCCTCGTCGCGATTGTTGCTGCTCTAGCCATTGGGGCCACCGCAGGTACGTCTCCGACGTTCCAACTCTAGATAGACCATGTTGCTGACCGTTCGCAATAGCGCCTACTTCCCTGAACCGTCGCCAGAATGCCTGCTTCATCGTCGGAAACACCGAGCTTCCCCAGGAAACAGCCGACATCGCCGACGAAATCGCTAGCTCCATCACTTGCGGAGGCGCCACCACCATCGGAAACGTCCCAGATGTGACTTCCAACGGCGTCTCCTTCTCCGACATCGACTTCTCCCAGTCCTCGTCTACCCCTCTGCAATTCGCCCTCGACACCTTCGCCACCGCCGATCCGCTGGCGTCCACCGACCTGGACGCTTTCACCACCAACCTCAATCTCTACCAGGCGACCGAGGCCGGCATTCGCAGCGAGGGTGGCAACCTGGCGATCAAGGAGCCCAAGTTCTTCCTAGCATTCCAGGTTGCGAGGATCAAGACTGCACAGGGCGTGGCGATTACGGATCCGGGACAGACGGTCGAGCATTTGCTTGGGAAGGTGCAGAAGAACGCTGGCGGTGCGGACCAAGGGCTGCTGGGCCAGGTCGAAGCTTTGGCGACGCAGTTGGCGTAGGGTATATCCTAGCTAAGATGCATTCAGAGAACGAATGTAGTTGCAATCAAGAGTTCGAGCGGGGAGCAGTCGAGGTAATACTCTGGTGTTGTTAGCAACACAGGAAGCTGGCTTGAGGCGTATACGCAGTCGTAGTTCAATGCTATCTGAAAGAAGACTTCGCGCACTCCCGGTACACGGTATAACGCTGTTATGGAAAGCTGTGGGGGTGCTAGGAAAACGCTTTGAAACAAGGCAAAGCAATGAGTTGTTCAATGCAGTATACCCAATAATCAGCTTTGTCTTACGGCCATCATGCCAATGTGAAGTGACCCTTCCCCAGAGTAAATTTGGTGAAATGACTGGAGAGTAGGCTAAATAGCTGTGGACTGGACGGATTTCCGGTTCCTCTCGACGAAAAAACGAGCCCCTCCCTCATTGTGCGAGCAGCTAGTTCCCCGCAACAACCCTGGGTAGGATGCCATGTGTTGTTTCACGTCCATGACGTACACAGTCGATGAGGATTTGTCCAGTTGGACTGGCATGCTTCGCCCGTGGTAGCAGGATGTCCGAAGCATGGTCGGGCGCCCATGCTTAGTACCATGAACGCCGGTACGCATCGTTGGATGAAAGTCCGGGGCGTAGAATCGCCGTAGATAGCAGATGCCTACAGTATGTAGAGGGCCGAGGCGGAGCAGGCTAATTTTAAGACACGGTTCTGGCCGTCGCGTCGGATGATTGCGCAGTCATCCGCCACGCAAGCCGGCGACAACCCCGGACCGTGGGCCGCTGGGGTCTGGTGTCTGGACCATACGTGAGATGGCGATGCGGGCGCCAGGCGAGTCCAGGCTGTCGAGGAGCTAATAGTACGCTGTTGAGGGGGGTGTCCGAGGCGTGTAGTGCGTTATCTATACATCGCGGCTGGATGCATGTGGTGTTTGCAACGAGTCCAGCCAGTCGAGGCCACTGTGAGCACCCGCACCGACGCACTGCGCTAGCGCATCGCACCTGCCGCTTCGGGGAGACCAGCCGCATCAGGTTTGCGAGGCTCGAGAAAAAAGAAGGCGCGGCCGCGGGCAGCAGAAGGCGCGATGGACGCAGAGGTGTTTGTATACTGCCCGCCTCGCCTCTGTAGCTCCAGCAGACTCTGCAGTATCCAGACGCTGCGAGCGCGTCCCAGCACGGCAGCCGGCCGGCAAGGCGCCATCATCGCGATTCCCACGGCCCTCCCTGCTGATCTCCGCGTGAAAGCTGCGCGGCTGTTCACCAGAGTTGCTGCGCTCGGGGCGCACAGCCATCTTGTTAATCGCCAACCCAACCCAACCTCGTTCGGGCATAAGCGTTGCGGCCCCTTGCGCGTCCGCGTCGTCAATATCGTGCCTTCCAACTTGTTCCAAGTGCCTCGTCCGTCCGACGTTCCCACTTCTTCGTCGCGCCTCTCCCCCCTCTCGCGCTGAAACAGTCTGCCCTCGACGTCGCCGCCGATTCGTGCGGCCTCTCCAACACGGCGCGCCGACAGCGGTACAACGCTCGTCGAGCTAGCGGAGCCCAGATCCTGCCGGGTGATGACCATTCTATGGCCGGGCCTCACGTTGCCATCGCGAGACGAAGAACAATCACCTCTGCCGACGACCGCGGCCCCCCGGCCTCGCTGCTAAACGCCCTCCCCTTCGTGCCCTCCAGCCCGACAGGCCCGCCCTTGATTTCGGTGCCAGAACACCACCAAGGGTACACGTCTGCCCGGGCGCCGCCCTTTGCCCGCTTCAGCGCGCGCCTGTCAATGCCTTTCGAGCTCTCCGCCTGGCATGCGCAATGGCTCAGTCGACTGCGTTCAGCCCTCCGCCTGCTCGTCATTGTCCTCAGCGGCGCCGTCATCGTCTTCCTCGTCCACACCCTCGAGATCTACCGCGGCAACCGCTATCTCGACCTCCGCAAAGGCGAGCTGCCCATGACATGGCCTGCCCGCACCAACCTTGCGCCCACCCTGATACTCTTCGCCGTCGCCGTCGCCAGCTTCCTCGCCTCGCTCACCGCCGTCGGCCTGACGCTCAAGCACTCGTTCCGCAGGCCAATCCGCCCTCGCGGTGTCTACCGCGTCCTGAGCGGTAGCTTCGGTGTGTTGCTCTGGGCCGCGGCCATTGCGGCCTTCACGCTGCTCGACAAAGCTAGCAAAGCCAGCCTGGGCAGGTATTCCTGCAGCAACAAGAATGTCCTGAGCAACGGCCGATACCAGTATCGCGCTGTCTGCGAAGAGCAGGTAAGCCAGCCTCGCCACAGCATGCCTGCCGATACCCCACTAACAGCTTCCAGGGCGTCGCCTTTTACCTGGCCATCGGCGCCGCAGCCGCAGAGCTCACCACCCTCCTCACCCTCACCCTCTCGTCCCCCTCCTCACCCGAGCAACGCCCACCGGGCCCAAAGGACGATCACGAAAAGAAGCGATCGATGAGCATCAGCAGCGGCACCAAACGCTACCCATGATGCCCTCCCTTTCCTCGGATACGAATCATCCTCCTCCTGCTTCTCTGTACAGATCTTGTTTCCACGTCATTGCAATGATACCCTGGGGTTTGCACATTTTGGTCGTTAAGGGCGGCAAAAACATATCGGCGTTTCTCTAGCATGACCATTTTTGGGCTGTCTCCGCATGCATTTGCATTTCTCGGAGTTGCATAGTCGCTTTTTGTTACGGTTTGACGATACTTTAGACGGAATATTAGGGCTACTGCAGCGAAAGATTTCGAGGAACGCCCATGGCCACATGTTCACGGCGGCCATCGCAATGCGGCTAATCGATAACTCAATGTTGCCTCTACACCTTGTAATTCACCCACTAAATACGCTTCGAATTCAAAACAGTACATATCTCTTTTATGTCAACGAGATACTTACGTCTAACAGCCTCATCGCGATTATGCTTGGGCGTCTTCGGATGAATGTAGACGATTGCATCCATCATTTCTTGAAGTTCATGGACGAAGCCAACCAGGGGATCAAGGCCTTGGGCCTCGATCATGAAGCAGTCACTCAACGACTAGAGAATGTTTTAAAAGATTTTGTCGAAGAATCATTTCTACGAGATCCAAATGCCCTGCTAATTGACGTTGACCACGAAACCCCCAAATGCAAAACGTCAGTATGCAAACTCCATTGAACAATATGGAAGACTTACATGTGATAGATTCGTTCGTGTTGTAACAGAGAGTGGTCAGGACTTATTCTTAAACAGCTTTATTGGAGCTGACTCATATCATTCGCGAATTCCGATATGGCAAGCGGCCATAGCTACTTTAGCCACTCTTCCGTTCTTTGAAGGCGTCACTCCCAGCAACAATGAGAGATTTGGAAAAGGTGGACCAAGAACTAGCAATCCTTTACAGGGTCTTCAATCTGAAGTATTCAGACAGTTCCATGTTCACCCCCAACGCGTGAACTGTACCGTATCGGTGGGTACTGGTAAACTCAACGACAGGTACACTCCAAGCGAATTGAGGCCATACAGAAATCGCGTCAGCGCTATAAAATACAGGATTTCTTGTGCGATATCTGCTGAGATCAACTCGGAAGAGGCGGCCAAATCCCTCGGCCGTGAACGATACGCCCGATTCAATCTACCAGGAGATCTTGAAGACTGGGATCTAGAGAACTCAGGTCAAGTGAGAGAAGTCGCTGATGCAACCCAGGATTATGTCGAAGCTCCTGAAGTCGCTCAAAAACTAGCTGAAGTTGCTACGCTGCTCGAGAAAAGTCGCAAATTGCCCGACCCAAAAGGTACAATATTTGCCCCTAGCCAAGTTATACTCTCTCTCACTGATGTCGCTAACCTTTGACAGCGTTCCGTGCAGACTTTGGGACTCAGCACGCGGCTGCAGGGGAGAAGGCGGCGAGCACCTTTGATAATCAAGCAGAATCTGCAGGCGACAAGGGGAAGATGAGGGCGGATGCTGATGTAGTATAAGCGCCAAGATGGGCATCGACCGCGAAAAGGGCGCTCTGGTTCGCACCAGCGGTGAACGGAGGTTGAGCTTGGTCGATGTTACTTCTCGGTGCAGCCTCCGATTACAGCGATGATTTCTTCGACATGGGCTTCTGGTGCAAGTCAAAGGGGGTTCCTCCGCCAACGGCGTGGCACCTGTTATTTCCGTATTCAAGGCCTACTGTCTACAGCCGCAGGACAGAAGTTTAAGTACAGCCGGCCTTGGTATTGCTCGTCCTGGGGCAACACACTCCTAGCACTGTAGTTGTTGCGTTGCAGGGCA
The DNA here is from genome assembly GCA_014281115.1 of Laburnicola sp. R22_1. NCBI lineage: Eukaryota > Fungi > Ascomycota > Dothideomycetes > Pleosporales > Didymosphaeriaceae > Laburnicola > Laburnicola sp. R22_1. The sequence goes on from JACONQ010000007.1 coordinate 2,830,032, forward strand.
GGGAGAACTACGCGTATACCCGTTGCGCCCCAACCAAAAAAAGATATGACATTTCACAGGCATCGCAAGGCTGCCCCTTCTGGTCTGCTATCTGCTTGAACGTACAAATCGTTTCCCTGCTTCCTGAAATGAGATCGAGTTGGATAGTCTCCCGCATAAAAGCTACACTGAAGCGTTCATCGTACCTATGATGGAGCTCATTCCAGCGTAGATAGTTTGGCATCTGACACTCGACTGATGCCCAATGCGCCTATGCCTTGGACCGCCACTAGGTCGCACATGCACACTTTTGATTATGTCTGCTCCCGTTCTGTTGCAGAGCCTTGTGCACGACCGCTCTCCCTATACAATCAGAGATTAGGAGATTAAGAATCGCTGGGCTTCATATTGCCTATCCTGGGTTAACACATGGGATGTAGAGTTTTGTCTTGGTAGTGTGTTATGTATATTAGTAGCTGTCAAGGATCGCGTACTGGTCTGATGGTGTTCGAGTGTGGACTAGAGGTATGATGGGCTTGGGAGGAGAGTTAGTGTACGAGGTTCAGAGGTGGCAGGATGAGGAAAGGAGTTATGGTGCAGTAATTGTGCTGCATAAAACAATGCCTGCGTCATCTTGCCAATGACCGCCTCAATGTATTGCCATAGATTTGGAAACTGCTGCGTCATCTTGAAGCTTGGCTCTTACGCCTCTAATCGTTGATTGATGAGGCGTTCTTATGCGCCTGTATCAACGTTCCGCCAGCCTCTCCTCTACCATCAAACGGTCCATATCAATCCCACCAACCGAGTCTCAGCCCAGACGACGTCCCCTTATTCCAACTTTCTCTCCGTACCTTTCAACCCAGACTCCCCTTCAAACCCTCCAACTCCACCAGCGCAGACAAAAACGACCCGACCCGACCATCATCACCGGCAGCGAGATCTTCCACCCCCTCTACCGCGCAAAATCGTAGCCCGTCCCTCCTCCCCCCTTCTACAAGCCTCCCGGACGCAATCAAGAAAATCCCCATCTCTAACCACCCCCACCACCCCCTGCCTCAGCAACACCCACTTCACAAACGCCCCCAACACCCTCTCATTCCCCATATCCCTCGCCTTCCCCACCTCCGTCCCATCCACGACCATAATATCCGCAAAAACATCCTCATACCGCCGATACCCGGGCAGCGGCGCCTCGAACAAATACGCATCCCCCTCGTTAAGCCTGTCCGGGTCGTCGTCGCGGAAATAAACAACTTCGCCGCCGACGACGAAACACCAGAGTTCGCCTATGGTTTGCGACCCGTAGGTCCCGACGCGGACGCCGGTTGTGGGCTTGATTCCGCCGGTGCGCAGCTGGAGGAGGCGCGTGGCCAGTGTGTAGCCGTCGGTGTTGAGCGGGAGGTAGGAGTCTTCGTAGGAGTGGGTTAGGACGTGGGTTTCTCCGTCGGCGAGGGTGTAGGGTGGGGGTTTGGGGGGTGCGGCCATGGCGGGTTGGGGCTGGGGTTGAAGGGTTGGGTGGTTTGGACGTTGCGGGGGAGTACGTGCATGTATGCAGTTGGAGGAAGTCAGAGGACTGGTGCAAACGGGTTGTGAAGCGCACGTGTTTTCCTCGCGTGGGAATTGCGTTTGCGAGCAGCGCTAAAGGGTACAACGTTCGCGAGTGGGTGAAGGACTCCTCGAGTGCGCAACGCGCGCCACACCAGTACGGACCCTCGCGGCGTCGGCGCAGAGCAAGCTGAAGATGGGAAACGTTCATTTTCTATGCGCCTCCTACCTCTCCCGCCCCTTCTTCTGCTTTTCGCATACGACCTCCGTGGTGAGCGGTACCTTGCCCACAACATGGTCTATCACCAACTGATCGCTGTAGTCCGTCTTCTGCAGCTGTGTCAACCTCTTCTGACTATCGTTACTTTTCACAGAGTCCGTTCGCGACATTTCGTAGTCCATATTGTTGTTGCTGGGTCGGCGGTGGTGATGCGTTACTCGCACTTCCTGCGTAACGAAGATTTGTGGTAGCGCGGCGACGATGACGGGCCAGAAGATGGGGATCGAGGCGCAGATGATGGCGAAGTCAATCTCCAAGGAAGAGAGCGTCATGGTGAGGGCGTACCACCATGTGAAATCTATACTGACTACGTCGGAGGCGTTGTGGCGTAGAGCCGTCCACAGGCGTAAGACGGACAGGAGAACGACACTGCAGGCCTTGTCAGCAGGTCGCCTGCATCGTGGTGGGGTTTGCTTACATGGAGCCAAGCGAGAAGAGCGCGATAAGTGCGAAGACTTGTTTCGAGGCTAGTCCTGGTCTAAAATACAGCGCGATGGGTATGCAGAATATCATCGTATCCAAGGCCATGTTGCTCGCGGCGAAGGCAAGGAAGGCATGCCGCGCGCCGTGTATGTCGCCGAATCCGGTGCCCCAGCATCGGGGCGGTGGTACCTGGGTGCGGTGCCAGAAGCCGTCTACAGGAAAGCAAGGGAACCAGCCTTGGAAGAACCAGAAGCTTGCCCAAAGGCTCGTCAACACCAACATGACGATGCATACTTTTCGGACGAGTCCCTCTCTGAATAGGCGAAGGTATTGGCAAAGCAGGGACAGCTTGACGAGGCCAGCGCACGTATAATAGGCCGCGCATCGGAAGTAGAGGAATTGGAATAACGAGACCAAGTTTTCTGGCTTGATGTACACGAAGTGCGTTCCGAGGCCGACTTTTAAGGCTGCACGTTGATTAGCGACTGCTAGCCTTTGGGAATCAATGGGGTGCTTCGTACCGCCGTAAAAGCCAACTAGTGACACCAGGTTGAACACCGCACCGAGCATGATCAAGTAGTCGTCCCAGCCAGGCTCCCGCACCAATCTGAATCGCGTATACAACCGGAAGAAGACAGCTGCCCAAGTCAAAATCTAGTCGGCGTTAGAGGTTGTTGCTACCTATCGCGCACAGGGCTTCTTTACGTGAAAAGGTAGCGTTATTCCATACACCAACGCAGGTCTATTGTACAGCGGTGGGACTTCGTTCGGGTCCGGAGGCGGCACCGCATAGATTTGTGCAAAAGATGCCATGGCGATCAACGCAGCATACAGGCCTCTGCTGAAAAGTCGAACTACGAGCGACGCAATCGAGACGTCGCTCAAGTAGAGAGGCCCACTACCGCGGGAGAGAACACTTTGTAAGGCTCTGGTCCCGGATCCATGAACCGCAAATAAAGTTTCTGGGTTCCTGCACGGCGTGTACATGGGCCAGGTTCGGCATCGGCATGTGGTCGAAACGCTGGGAGCCAGCAAATAGACGAGTCAGGGTGCGAAGAGGGACCGTCAGCAGGTCGCTCTTGTCCGCTTCTAGAAGGTGGTTCAGCAGACGATCGTGCCATCGCGGGGATTTGTGGTTCCAAAGCTGTGGCTAGGTCTACTTTGGAGCTCTTGCGCTAGCTAGTTTTTTTACGCAGGGCCATGGCCGGGATGCCCAAGGCATGTGCGATGAGATTTGTAAAATCTCTGCGGATTGCTGGTAATTTCGTCTGAACGTGACAAGGAGCTGTTTGGGCGACCCCGCAGGTTGCCAGCGCCGAGGATCGTCAAATATTCGTCGCCATCTTCGTCTTGTGGAGCTGCGGTGGTGGGTGACCGTTGGACCGGCATTGGTGACGCGCACCCACACCCACGTGTGCATCCTTGAAGCTAATGAGGAACGAATTACATAATTCGTCTCGCTTTCGCATTCAGGAAACTATACATCACGCACGTGGTCGTGTTGCGCTAGAATGCTGTTTGCTTCTCATTCGTTCCCAAATACCTTGCCGGTGCCGTAGCGGGTTCTTTGGATATCTGACTGGGAATGTCATTCATCAACATTGACGTGTGGTATATGGACAATACAGTGCTGATCGCTCCACGATACACCTGTTCTCCCGCGTAACTTCCGCGACAAAAAGTGCCTCGGTCTTGTTCGATTTATTCTGCGAATAACTATAATATAAGGTTGAGCGAGCCCTTCCATCCCCCCTAGGTACCCATCAACACCATCAATAACCCGAAGCTGGCGTGCAAGAGTCGACATATCCCTGCCATAAAGAGCATGCAATCATCCTTGGAGTCTGGCCTCCATCCCAACCGCTATATATCAACCGAATATCCACACCCCTGAGAAGACACCACAGATGCCTATAATGATGAGGATAAGCTCAGGACCCGCCTTTATTCCCACGGGCAGACCCTCTGTGGTAAACTGCGCGACGATGCCCTTCGTGTAGTTGTTTGCGGCTTCGGTGAGTGCGAGCTCGGTCAAGTTCCCACACTGCTCGTTGAGGGCTTTGTCCGCTGTGAGCGCCGGAAGTTTGACTTGGGCGGCATTGAGCATTCGCGCCGTGATGATCGTGCCGACAGGGGCTTTTTGCATAAAGGCGGTGCGATAGGTGCTGTTGGCGCTGATGGTCGACATGTTGGCCGTGATGGAGTAGTCCAGGCAGGCATCGCCGCCAGTCGTGGCGAGAGGGCTCTCCTGGCGGGCGACCAGCTCGGCGGCCGGGAACTTTTCTGGCGACGCATAGGCGACGCGGAAAACGGAGAGGACAACGAGGAGGTTCGCGAGGAGCTGCATCGTGACAGGCGGTGGCAACACTAAGCCTCGAGCTTGTTAAGAAATAAAGGTAGTATTAAAAGTAACGAGTGAACCAGCACCAAGAGAAGAGAATGCTTTAGTGGAAAGGGAAAAACGCCCAAGGATTGAGGACGCAGCGAACGGATGGGCAACAGATAATCAGGCACGCGCCAGGAACACGGACATATATCACTTTGCCTTACTTTCGCATGGCTGACGCTTCTGACAGGCCTGAGACACTGCGCGACGGATGCCTCAGTCCCGGACGTGCAACGTCTCATGGCTCGTCAGGGGGCAAATAGGCGCCCGCGCCTCTTTCGTAGCTTCCTAGACTCGGCGCCATCAGTAAAGCCACACACGTAGAATCGGGAAGGGCGTTGAGCTCAACAGAGAGCACGAGGTGCGGAAAACGCGTTTGGCTTGGGCGAAATGATGGAGGTGGCAATATCGTCAACGCGGGGCGACAGAGTTGAGCCCCTGAGGTTTCAGCTTTCCATAAGCGAGACAGGCCCGGGCGCGAGCATCCTCACGTGATGTTCTTATTACATCAAGGAACTCGTCGGCTACGTTCATGCTTCGTGTTGTGTGCTGATGATCACACGATGCGCTTATAAGGTTGGAACTTGGCCAATTCTCTTTGCGTTGGGTGATGGTTGTGCCTGCCCATATACTTTTTCCACCCTATTGTCCTCCCACTTTCGTACCGACAGTACTACTGGCCCTTTCGACGCCGCACCCATGTAGTGCCCCCGCGAGATTTCATCGGAGACCCACTCATCCACCCGGGGCCTCACCTGCGCCTGGGCAATACATGCATCACGTGTTTGGCCAGGACCCGCACGTGCGTGGACCTGTGGACCCTTGAACCAGTAGACGGCGTGCAAGTTGCGGAGTATTGAACAACGCTTGGAGAGATCCCTAGAATAGAGGACCCGAGGAGCCATGAGCCAAATAGATGAGCTCTTGTCGAGTTCTGTTGGCCTGCCAGTGCGATGGTTCATGATGAACGATCTTCCTGAGGCATGGTTGAAAGAAACACGCTTATCATTCGTCTTCTGCATTAAGAGGTATCGGACAATGATGAGATGGCTCCGTTCCGTGATAATCTCAAATTGTTCGTGAGTCCCGAGGTCCTCTCTGACTACCCTTCTTTAAATTCCCTTGGACACTACAATCAAAACCCTCCAGAATTTCGAGCTTATACCCTTCGATTTGGGCACTGCCCGAAAGTAAAGTTAACTCCATATGAAAAATGCGATCGCCCGTGCAAAGTGCATGATTTTTATCACTCAACTGACGTCTGATTTAGCCTATTCCAAATGTCTAGGTCCATACTCTACTCGAAATACTAGGAACGGACACACCGAGGGCTCAGGGATTACCTTACTGAGCTGGTCTCCCTTCGCACCGTCATTACCCAAGGTAGTCCATATGGATTCGATGCCATAGGCAGCATGTCAGTGCCGACAGACTGCTTTATCTACAGTGGCAGTCCGAAAGTTTGCGCATCTCCGGCCTTCGCATTGCCTATCCTGGGGTAACACGACTCTCCTACTAGTACCAAGATATCTTAGGTACCTAGGTACCATGGGTATCTGGATATGTTCGACTGGACTCAATCCCGCTCTGACTATCCACAGTTCTAAGCCCATGCAATAGGCGTATTGGTATGAGAAGTCTCTCGGTTGTCCTTCAGCACATGGCGAAGAAGCCCAGGTGAACCGAATGACGACCTTCGCGTGGCTTCGCGTGCTATTGGCTCACGGTACGGCGGTATAAAGAAACACTGCATGGCTATTGAGATAGTGCAGTCACCAAAGATAGTGTCGGAGAGGGAGTTATCCTCAGCTGATCGTTCATTCACTTCAGTCTCACCCCAACGTTCACCAACTCTTCCTCAACGTCACGTGATGGCGCTAAACTAGCGGCTTGGCACACCCACACGCAATAGAACACCCGCGCACCTTGCAACTCTTCTCTTCTTCGTAGTTTCGCAGATCTTGTAAGTAGCCCCCAACGTCGACGCCCATGGGCCGCTGTAGCTAGCGTGATAGAGAAAATGGATAACTCAGACTATCAAAATCTCCTCCGGCAGCTTATGTCGCAACAACAACAACAGCAACAACAGCAGCTGCAGCAGCTCCAACAGTTGCAGCGGCTCCAGCAGCAGCTGCAGCCGCAACAGCAACAGCAAATGCAAATGCAGCAACCGCTCTTAAATGCGCAACAGTAGTAAGGGCTCGAAATGCAAATACTGCGCACGTGCTAATTCCCGCGATCTAGCCCACCGTCGCTCCCTATGCAGCAGAACCAGTCCAATCAGAGAGATGCTCTCGGGAGCACAATGGCGCAAATGGGCCTCCTTGCAGCGCAAATGCAAGCCACAGAGATCACCAAAGGCACGAGCAAGGGCCCTCTCCATGGTAAGTCTTCTTACTTCTAAATTCTTGATCTTCCCTAACCTAGAAGTAGATTGGCCAGATCAAGAGTGTCTCGATTATTTGGTCGCCTTCGATAAATACGTCAAGGCATTTCAGAAGAATCCATGTGCTCGGACAGTGCCGCCGGTCAATGATTTCCCATCGGATCTCCGGATAGAGCTACTGTATTACCGCTCCGAGTACATGGCACAAGAGACGCGCAGGCTATTTCACCTGTACGACCAGTTGATGTCGGCCTACGACATCAATCACGCGAGGACAACGCTGCCGCCTGCCCCGGCGGAACACAGCGGACAGACTCAGCGAAAGCCATACCAGCAACAGCAACAGCAGGGCTTGCCACTGCAGAGCCTCCAACAGCAGGGGTTCCAGCAGCTGGATCCGCTGGATCCTACAAACCCGCTGGCTGGTTCGAGGTGGAACCCTAATCGACAAAACCAGCCAGCTCAGCGCAACACTCCAGCAGGCACGCAGGGCCACCCATCCTACCAGCTGGATCCTACAAACCCGCTGGCTGGTTCGAGGTGGAACCCTAATCGACAAAACCAGCCAGCTCAGCACAACACTCCAGCAGGCACGCAGGGCCACCCATCCTACCAGCTGGATCCTATAAACCCGCTGGCTGGTTCGAGGTGGAACCCTAATCGACAAAACCAGCCAGCTCAGCACAACACTGCAGCAGGCGCGCAGGGCCGCGGTGGGCAGCAGCAACAAGATGGCCAGCAGCAACGACAAGGCCAGCAGCAACGACAAGGCCAGCAACGACAAGGCCAGAAGCAACGACAAGGCCAGCAAGGCAAAACTGCACCCACTGGTTCGACTATGTCGGACGCAGAGTTTTACCGTCGCTTAAAGAATCAAGAGTTCATCCCAGAGGAGGATTACGCTGCGCATACCAGTCGCGGGCAACGCGCACCCAGGGCTTCCAACGTAGCGTAGTACGGCGTACAACTACGGCCCGTAGCGATCACGTGAGCCGTACGTAATACGCTCTGCCCTGGGCCGTAGCGTAGCGTAGTTTGTATACGTTTTACGCCGTAGTACGGCTGTACGGTAGCATCTTTTAGAGATTTTGACGCGTGATTTGGGTGTTTTTAAGTCGCAATTTTAGTGTTTTGGAGAGCTATTTTGGGCTGTTTTTACGCCCTTTTTGGTGTAGTACGCGCTCGGATCACAAGGACGTCTAACAGGCGTTTATTATAGCAAATTTTGCAGTGCTCCTTTATGCTCCTTTTGCAATAACCTGTTGACTTTTGCCCACAATATGCCGCGTAATACACAGTCCCAGGCCTCGCAATCATCTTAAAGTACTCTTAATTATCGCCCACACCATGCCGCTGTGTCAAAAAGGCTCACTGCCGCCGCCGCCGCCGTTGACGCGCTGCCTTTGTCAGGTGAGTCGTCTCAGTCCCAGTCGCGTAAGGGCACTCCAGGTACTCCAACGCCCGTACAAAGGAGCTACGTGTGGCATCCAGAGCTCTGTTCTAGGAAGCTCTTTAACGTCAATTAGCGCTATATTTGGCACGGCAGCTGTCGCCTCGAGCCTGGCCGTGTTGGGTACCAGGTCCGCCACAAAGGCCAGCTCAAAGGCAAGCGCGATCTGGCTATAATTTGGCGGTATGGAGCTAAGCTAGAGTACCTAGAGGATGATATGGTTAGTAAGAACTCGTACTGGCTTTGCAGGGACTGTCACCTTAATAGAAAGTCCCCTAATTGTTGGAAGGTTAACGGTACAACTCATGTCAAACAACACCTTAAAAAGGTGCACCTAATCAATCCCAACACTAGGTTGCTGCCCGCTGTGGCGACTATACAGCCTAAGAGTCCTTTTGCAGCTGCCGCTGGGGCAAGATCTGCTGTATCCTATTTACTGTGGCAAGAAGAGGAGTTACAGAGCGCCTTTGTTGACTGGGTTATTGTGGGGGATCTCAGCTTTAAAATAGCGACTTCAGCGGCCACCCAGGGCCTTATGACGTGGAATCGAACCGACCTTTTGCGCGCACTGCCAAGCAGCCCCACAACGCTGGCAAAATACATACAAAGCAGTATAGCGAAGCGAAGGAGAAGGTTATAGAGCTTTTGCGCTTTTCGCAGAGTAAAATTAGCGTAAGTTGCGATATATAGACGTCTCCAAACAATATGAGCTTTCTTAGAGTTGTCGCTTACTTTGTTAGTAAGATTGTTTTTCTGCTCCAGATCCCTATTAATAAGCGTATTTTTCACAGTAACTCACAGTGATTTAAATGCAAAACACCAACAACTCAACCTACTTATTAGCTTTTGCAACCTTTTTAGGGACCATACAGCAGCTGCGCAAGCCTAGCTTATACTCTAGGTAATTAGGGAGTACAAATTTGAGTCAAAACTCCACTATTTTGTGGGTGACAATGCCAGTAATAACAGCACCAGATTCATCGAGTACCTGCGCGACAAAACTGGCCTCAACGTTGGAAATCAACACTGTATACGCTGCGCGGGTTATATAATTAACCTGATTGTTAAAGCTCTTATTTACGGCGACAGAGTAAGCAATTTCAAAGCTGAGCTTGCCTGCGCGTCGCCCCAGGAGCAATATTAATTATACTGGAGGCATGGGGTTGTTAGGAAACTCCACAATTTTGTAAACGTAGTACTGTATGCGTCTCACATAAACGTTGTGAGCTTTTCCGTACAATACAACAATCGCTCAACAACAATAACGCGTTATAGACCTTTAGCACCCTTAATTTAATTCAGGACAGCAGGATTAGGTGGCACAGCGTTTATCTTATGCTATTACGCTGCTATGAGCTTAAGGATCCAATTCAAAAGTTCATACAACGCGCCCGCGATATTAACGGCCTCCCAGAGGTCCCCAGCGGCAACAACAACAACATTAACGGGCCCCGCAAGTACAACCCTATACATGACTAATTAACAGACAACAATTAGGAGGAGGTCTACACAATTATACAGGTCTTACAAGAGTTTTATAAGATGTGCAAGACTCTAGAGGGTGCCACCAGCGTCAGCAAATTTGGGTCCCTCTGGCAGACAATTATTAACTTACAACAACTTTACAAGTCGCTCACTAAGCGCGTACATAAAATTAACAGCTATATACAGTCATCTTATCTCGTCAAAGGTGTTGCGCTTGCGCAGCAGAAGCTTAATACATACTTTGTCAAAATTATCATAAATCCAGACCCGTCTCTTTACTATGTGGCCACCGCGTTACACCCACAGCTCCGTATCGCCTAGTTTAAGGACCACTAGAAAAGGCACCCTGAGTGGCATCAAAAAGCCAATCGCTCACTGCGCCATATATTTAAGGCGTACATTAACGCCAAAAAGAACAACGTTAAGCTACCTAGGTCCCCCCCAACATCGCATAAGGTACCTGGGGCTTATAAGGGCAACACGCGGAGGGCTCAAACAATAAGCGTAGATCCCATACTCCTCACTAGTAACAAGTCTTATAAACGTTATAAGCGTATAATACAGCTTAATAAGTACTTAGACGATCTACAAAGAGACCTCAGCAGCAACAACAAAAAGTTAATACAACTTATAGACGACCCACACCATTAGTGGGTTAAAGTAGGCCAAAAACGTTACCCAATCCTCTATAAAATGGCTATGGATCACCTCTCCGTGCCCTGCACGTCCTGCGATTGTAAGAGGTGTTTTAGCTCCGCCAAACGTACAATTACGTGCGATCGCAATAGTCTTATAGGCTGTACAATTGAGGCCTTACAGTTACAGAGAATTGGCTGGGTAGAGGGGTTGTTAAAAGCGATCTCACAAGCCTTACAAAGGTGATCTCCAAAAGGGAAGCCTTATTGACGACCTCAACACCAAAAAACGACGACGGATTACCCAATTAGGAAATCCCGCCCTACTACGGGGCGTAGGGGGATTTTACGGAGCGTACTACGGTTACGGACCGTATTTTGACATCTCTGGGGGCTCCCGTACGTACTGGGCTCTCATACGGGCCGTAGCGTAGAGCGATGGGGGTCCACCGTACCGTACTACGCTACGTTGGAAGCCCTGCGCGCACCGCGGGACACGTAATCCCCTTCCCTTTCTTGGGCAGGATCTCCATTCAAGCCGCGCCACGGCTTAGAATGGTATAAAGAGAACAATGTGCCAATGAATTATCCATTGACCAAAGAGGGACGCACCAACACAGGAAAACTCAACGACAGCGCTCTGCACCTCAACCCCGATGAGTCTTTGGGTCTTTGTTGTTGGACATACTACCTACCCAAGTCCAGGCCTTGTCCGTACCAGAAGGTTGCAGGTGCTTGTATGAGGAACCATAACCTCAAGCAGACCCAACTCGATGAGCTGTACACCGAAGGCCGAATCACTGGCCAGATCGCCAAGCACATAGTTGAGAAGTGGCAACGCCACCGCCCAGACGACTCCGTGGAAAACCTGGTGATCCGAGATGTTTGGAGCCAGAAACTGCAGGCCAAGCAACCCACAAAGATCCTGGCGGCCGAGTTCAAAGCTAGACCCAATCCTACAGGCGCTGCCGGTGGCGCCTGGGATGTAAATCATCTAGAGCACATCAAAGCCGATACAGCCGCCAAGAATCGACAAGCCGAAGAAGCAAACGAGAAGGTGGAGGCGGTGCCTCCTATCCGACAGACATGCGTCGATAGGGAAGGCAACATAGAAGAAGAGACGTTTCCGGCGCTTTCGATGAAGAAGCCTCAAGAGCCTCCACCATCTGAGTCGATCAAGGCTGAAGCTGCTCAGCCGAATGCCTCTCAGCCAACTACGGTACCTGAACCGCCTGACGGTATCGGCATCAGTAAATTACAATTCCTTGGATAGTTCCCTATCGTATGAGAAGCCATTTGGCTTCCACATGAATAAAAAACAAGACCCTTTGGTACTTGTTGCGGTCGTGCCATTTGGTGCTCGAAAGTGCCCGTTGGCCTTTCCTTTTCTTAGTTACTAGTAGATAGAATTTAAGCATCACTGGTATCATTCCTCTTTGTGTGACGTGACAGTTTTATTCATCTGCGTGAGTTGTTGCTGATTGCATCCTGACATAATCTAATTCTACTGGGTGATAGGTCAGCATGCCTGAACTATGTCGCAATATTGCAAAAGACCTACTTTACTGCAAACGTGTACATAGATGACCAACAAGAATGAAAAGGGAGTTTGCACCCTCTGGATCACGATTACTGTCTTTTTTTGTGAGTTGACCAAGTTTCCCCCAGCATCATAAGTCTCCGCTGCTGGCACGCGCTGGCACCTAGAGCCGTCTTATCGAGTGACTCAAGCATAGTGGACAAATCCGCAATGGTGCCAGTATTATCTATTCGTTCATAGTCGACCTTTTCCAACACCCCCACAGCTTTCCATAACAGCGTTATACCGTGTACCGAGCGTGCGCGAAGTCTTGTTCATGATAGTCGACCTTTTACAGAATATGAGGCGGTTGAAGGTTGGGCAGATGGGCTTCCATTGTCCCCGGTTGTCGACACTGTGGTCTGTTTACCTCTACTAAGCGCTCAGCGCGGTTGAAGGGCGGACGGGCTTCCATTGTCCCCGGTTGCCGACACTGTAGTCTATTTACCTCTATTGAGGCGTTTCGGATGTTGTGGGCTATTGTTAGTAAAAGGGAATCAGAGTGTGGGTCAACCGCCTCATATTCTGCAGACTGAAAGACTCTTTCTGTGTGGTTCTCTCGCTTTTTGCATCCCAATTTTCTGATATGAGGACTGCGGGCGGCTTGATAAGACCTGCTAAACTGGGTGTGCGCTGGGATGGAAATGAGAGTGGGAGATCAAAAGGTGAAACTGAGATTTCTGGGATCTGTGTGCGCCATGTACAGTACTTGGATAAAAGTCTAAGTACCGTGTGTTACATCAGGACAAGCATTACCAAAATCAAGTTTTTTTCTAGTGGCTGCATACCTTGGGTAGAAAATTTCACCAGCTGGAAACATAAAGATCACCCCGATCCAGAGTAATAAGCCCAGACTCTAGATCCTCAACTCTTGTCGGATCACTAGCGTGAATGGAGTACACACTGATTTCACACCGACGCGTTGGCCTGGCAATCAACCCGGCAATCTGCGAAAACAATTTCATGAGTGAATGCACCATGTCACAACAACCACGACCGCTTATCTGCTCCCCACATCGATTTCCAACTCTACACTCCATCAACCTCAACTTCCGACGCCGCAATAGCATCTGGTCAATTCACGGTAAGCTATCCCCTCTGTTTAGTATTGTGCCAAAGTATTAACGCGTCAAGGCTTCTGGAACCTTCAATATGGCCGCACGCCGCAAAGCGTCCGCGAAATCAAAAGCTGCAAAGCGTAAGCAGAATTTGCGCAAAGATACGCATACATACCAGGTTCAACATTCGTCCACCGGCCCGTTGGCTTCGCCCGCCGAGAATGTTCGCAGCAAATCACGAGCTGGACTTGGGAATGAAGTGCCACTCAACCGCCGCGACCTCCTCAGCCAGACCGAGAGCATGAGCAGCGACACCGAGTACTACGACTTCGGGCACATACCCATGCCTTCCGCACCCCTGGACAATACACGCCCTCGTCCAAAGTTCCCGGCCAATGAGAGAATTATCGAGAAACTACTCGCCATAGTACAAAACAAGCTCTGGTTCCTGCGGAACTACTATCTACGAAAAGCCACCGATCTCATCATACAAGGATTGGACAGAAAGGTGACCGAGAGGGAGAAAGCGATGATTCACCAGGCTGCGGACCCCGACCAACCACTACCGATCACGCTCCGCGCGCAGGATTGTCTTCGACACATCTTATATTATGTCGTCATCTTAGAAAGGGAAGAGCTTCAGCTGGAAAGCGATCCTGGAAATGCACGTCTGCGGCAGGAATATGAGACAAACAAACTCAACCGAGATGGCTGCTGGGATAATATGAAGATGGAGCTAGCAGAACAGTTACCGGGTGACAAGAAGATGCGCGTGGCGCGCGCCGAAGAGGTTATGCAGAAGGTTTTGGGAATGAAGGATGAAAACAGTGAAGAGGCTCTCGATGCGGTTGAAACGGTGGACCAGGACACACAGAGCGATCCTACCGCCGATGGCAGCGACGATGAGTCTACGACAAGTTCTGAGGACTATTAACTTCAGCGCGAGCTTTCGGTTTCGCAAGATGACAACACAATAAGAAATACTTGTTTAGTAATGACGAATATGAGGAGTTTTTCCATTGGTGAAATTGGAGTATTTGCGCATTTGACAAATAGATTTACACTTCACGAAAAAGCTTCTCAGGTAGAACCATATTTAGTACACCAGGTGACTGGTACAATGTCCAGGTTTTCGCAAGTTTGGAGGCGCAGTACGTGAGATTTACTTGTCAGATATTGCAATACTTCTACATAGAACTCATGCAGGTCACTGTTGTGCTATTAGAATCAGGAGAATTATCTGGGTAGCGATAAATAAATACTCCTCTCTTCGTCTTCAGCTAGTCGCCTGCCATTGCCATTGAGAAAGACAATGGAGGTGGTACTGGCAAGAGCAGACACGCTACCATAGGTACGGTGCCTAGGAGGAGGAACTGTTAGCATGTCATTTTCAGGACGTTCGGAGTCGTGGATAGGACTTCCATCTCGCGGAATGGAAATAAAAGAAGCGCTAGTAAGCGGTCTATCAAATTTCGTGCAGTCGCTCTTGTCACCGTCGTCACGTTTGCGGTTCGGTGAATATCCCGGTCACGTGAGAAAGGTCTCAGTCGTCCTGGAAGCGAGGAATGTAGAATATTCTTCCCACTCCAACCACCTTTTTTCTCCAAAACATAACACGTATGAAACCAGCAACGTCTCCAGACACCTCATTATGTCCTCTGCATATCCTCCTCAGGCATCCTCCGAGAGATTACTCCACCCGCGTAGCGCAAACACGTCACGCGACAAAATCTCAGGTGCAACCAGTTCCCGCAAAAAGCTCCTGAGTGCAGGCAGCTTCACAGACATACCGCTGCAAACCTACAGCGTCAGCTATCCGCCGAAAAAGCTTCCCTATACAAACCCGCCTCCTGCTTCAGGACTCTCCCTCGCAAGTTGGCCAGGACAGCCCAGACAACCGCGAAAGCGGTCGCGCCACGTTGACGAGGATGCGCTTGCGCTCTCCGTGACGATAACACTCGCGATTCTCCTTCTCATCGGCATCCCGCTTGGCGCCATTCTGCCCCAGAAGTACGTGGTTCAGCTACCCGTCAACGTCCTGATACCATTTTTGTGGCTCCAGATTCTGGGTCGTGGGATAGGCTGTATAGCGCGTGAGTGAAACCAAACGCGATGCGAACTCAAGCGAATGCTAAATATGTCCCACAGCGTGATCAAACACCCATACACAAACTTCACCGTAGTTCTGTCTATCGACCACGGCCCCACCACCAGTGCTTGGCCCTCTGGAGTCTACATCAGGCCCATCAAAAGACTCCAGACGCTTCCCAATGTTCAAACCATCGGCTACATCGACACGATCCGCGGTTCGCGCGACGACGAGACGGTGCGCAAGGAGATTGCGACTTACGCGGGCTGGAACAATTCCGGCATTGCGATCCACGGCATATATTTCGATCAAACGCCCATCGAGGACGTCGGTGACGCGCGCTCATACCTGAAGAACATCAGCGCGACGGTGAGGCACTCGGAGGGTTTCCTCGAGCCGAGGTTGGTAGTGCATAATCCGGGGAGCGTTCCTAATATGAACTTGACAAGCTATCATGCCGATGTCACGGTAATGTTTGAGGGCGAGTTCAAGAACATGCCGAAGAGGGAAGAGGCGAAGGCAAACCTGAAACTGGTACAGGGCAGGCGGGAGCACTATGCGTACCTCGTCTATTCGGTGCCAAATACTACAACTCGAGGCGGTATTAGAAAGATAATCAATGGGGTGAGGAGGGATGTGGGGTGGCTGTTCGTTACGGACCGGTTTGGTGATAAGAAGTACGAATGGTTCAGCGATAGATGGGAGGAATTTCTGGATCTGACGTGGTAGACTGCAGGAAGTGAAGTAATGAAGTAAAATCTGTCTGAATTGAGCCATACACTGCAGTTTTGGGTAGTGATGGTAGTTCGTGGGTGCAAGGAAACGTGGCTATTCATCCATTGGTCAGCTTTAACAGGGATCCTGGCAGAAGTATAAAGCCACCTATGATCCCATCTACATGTGCAAAACCGGTTCGACATGTCTCTTTCAACCCTGTCATCGAAAGTTCTCTTGCCGTTATATATTTATCCAGCGCCCGGTGCTTGGGCTCCGCTATTTGAAGCGTAGTACTCCCATCTTATTGTCGTCGGATATCGCTCACTATGTTAGAATTGTATCCAACCCCGGGCTCGACTTCGTTGTAATTGTGAACCCAAACAACGGACCTGGATCTGAACCATGGTGGCCGAACTCAGACTACGTTCGCGATATTGTTAGGCTTAACATTCATCCCAACGTACGAACAGTAGGCTACGTGCATACATCGTACTGCAAGCGGCCCATTGAGCAGGTATTCGCGGACATTGAACAATATGGGACTTGGTCAAAAGATGACAAGTTTCCGAACCTAGGCTTGAGCGGTATCTTCTTCGATGAAACGCCCAACGTGTTTTCGAAAGAGGTGCAGGAGTACTTGGACGCTATTACGACGAAAGTGAAGGAAGTGAATGGCATCTTGGGCGAGAAGACGGTACGCGCCCTCGCTCTGAGAAAGAATCGTCGTACTGAGTACGACTCCAGGTCATACATAATCCGGGGACCTCGATCGACGAGCGCCTCGCTAGCCCAGGCTTGAACATCGCCACCGTAGCCGAAGTGTCATATGCGGAATTCAAGACTACGGAGTATCAAAAGTGGCTTGCGGCCTCGGCTTTCGAACGCCATCAAACGAGCTACATGATCCATGGAGTACCGGGAGAATTGGTGGATGACTTTATTGAGCGCAGTTTGCGAGACAAGGCAGGCTACATTTTCGTCACCGAACTTCAGACCGACATTTACCATACTTTCGGCTCAAGATGGGAGACATTCATAGCAACAATGGCACGATCATGAAAGCATACAGAGTCGCCCATGTACGAATCCTAGTAAATACGCACGCAAAGTCAGGAGATTGCAGTTACATGATTTGATTGTGACTATATACGTACAGAATGGCCACCACACGTGCCAAAAGGCATCTTGAAGCATCGAAAATCCATAAGGATCAGCGATGGTGGAAATAGCTCGTTAGAGAGTCAACAACCCGAAAGGATCATAATAGCGACAGCCCAAAGGGGTTATTGCACGACCTGAAAGGAAAAGCAGCAGCCCAGAAGGGTTTTTGGAAGAAATCAGCCTAAGAAAAATCAGCAACCCAAAAGGGTGTTTGCAGGAAACCGGTCTAAAGAGATGCAGCAGCCCAGAAGGGTGTTTGCAGGAGAAGAAGCCTAAGAAGATGCAGCAACCCAGAAGGGTTTTTGCATGATTAAGGAAATTGAAGCGCCTGAGGAATCAACGATCCAAAAGGACTGTTGGGAGGCTAGCAGTCCAAAGGGACTTTTAGAGTTTATAGTGCAAAGGGATCGTTATAGGACTATCTGAAATTAATGTCATAAGCATCCTCTATAAAGTCTTCGTTTGTCTTGTTTGATTTTCGGGAATTGCCCTTCGACTGTTGATCATCGAGAACAAAGTCCATAGCCTCTGCCTCTTGGTCACGTAATACGTCGAGAAAGCTCTCATCTGTATGCACGCTTGGCGCTTTGTGGACGCGGCGGGATGAGGTCTTAGTGCCTAGATTGTCGAGAAAGCTCTCATCTGTATAACGGCTTGACGCTTTGTAGCCGCTGCTGGATGAGGTCTTGTTGGTTTAAAAATCGAGAAATCTCTCATCCGTACGGTTTGAAGCTTTGTGACCGCGGTGGGCTGGGGTCTTGTTGGCTTGAAAATCGAGAAAGCTCTCATCCGTACGGTTTGAGGCTTTGTGACCGCGGCGGGCTGAGATCTTGCTGGCTTTTGGGCCATAATTGATGAAGCTGTTGTCCGAGTCTTCAATGCAATCGATGGAAGTGCTGTACTGTTTGTCTTCTAGTAGTAGTGGCGGTGGTAAATTCTGTGAGACAACTTCTAGCGGAGCATCGGGAGTATCTGATAGTATATAGAAGTCCGTATCCACATAGCTGTGCTCACCCTTGCGCGTCTCATTCTTTTGGGGCGGTAGTGCGTTAACGGGAGTCTCGGGGGTACCTTCATCCTCGCTATCTAGGAGTTCTTCGATGCGCTCTTCGTCTGGTATGTCGGCTTGAGAGTGCGTATGCTGTGGCGTAAAGCCGTACCATTGTGACTGGGGAGGGTATTGCGACTGGAAGCCCGGATGCCATTGCGACTCTTGGTACGCTGGCGGATAGTACGGGGCGTATCCTTGCGAAGGATACCCAGGATGCTGGGGATGGCCGAAATCTTGCGACTGAGGTGGATACTGGGGATGGCTGAACTCTTGCGACTCGGCACAGGCGAAGTCTTGAGGCTGGGGAGCATGGTGAGACGGGGTTTGATGCTGATCCGACCCGGAACCGTATATTTGCTGTAGAATCCGAGCGGCATATATCCTTCCACGCTCGGCTGTTGGAATCGTGGTTGGGAGATCAGCCTCTAAGGTAAACCATGGGGTACTGTAGGTGTTGCCCGCTGATCTGGTTAGCATCAATACCACATATGTCAACAATCAAGTATACTTGGAAATCTCGTTTTTTCGGCAACCAAATCTGCAAATCAATCAGTTCAAGTCCGCCTGGATAATCTTGGCTGTAAATCAAACCTTAGAGATGGATTTGATTTGTAGATTTGGAAGATTTAATGTTATTATATAGCTGTAGCTGTAGGCCTTGTAGATGTGCAAGGGTCGTGATTTTCCTAGTGTTGTAATTGGCTTAACTAACTAGTACGGGGCTGTCAACGCGTCCCTAGCCGTCAATCGGCGCGTACTCAGCCATCCCATCGCGCTGCTTCTGTTGCCGATTGCTATCGTCGCTATTAAAACGGTATACTTTTGTTGTTGTAGCGGCTATTGTTAGTAGCTCAGCGCTTACTTTTTGCTGCCTCTGCTTACCTCCAGGCCCAACAATAGCTCCCAAACGCGCTGTCGATAACAATCAACCCGCTGCTGTATCTGCCAACGTCAAAAATAGCCGCCCTAAACGTCGCCGAGTCCTCACACAGAAGGCCTTAGAGGGAGATGAGCTGCCTTACGGCACTACCAGCCAGCCAATCAAGTTACCCGAAACGCAGCCAGCTGCGCCGCCGTCGCCGCTATTCCCAAGTATACCCGCCAAAGTCACTGTCGAGGTAGCCGTTGAGGTGGCTGTTGACCCGCTTGTTGGGCAGGTTATAGGAGCGCCCGAGCGGCTATGGGAGTTGTAGTTGCTGGAGTCTCAGCCCGCGATCGCTGCAGCGGCTGCGGCATCAAAGGCAGCTATGGTGACTACTGTGGAGGAGGGTAGTAGGGAGGAGCTAGGCGGTTTCGACGCGCGCTTTATTAATAACTTCGAAGGCATTAATTAGAGCAAGCTGCGGCGTTTTAAGAAGCCATCGCGCACTCTTATAGGCAAGAAGAGCTGGGTCTTTAAGCACGGCTACCGCATCGCCTTGCGAAGGACTGCTGCAGAAGTAAGCGCAGGTCAGCCAGAACGTACCTATTTTGTGTGCCGTTGGTGTCACAACAACACCGTTACTGGCGGCATCGTTAAGGTATCAACAGCTACAAGCTCGGCCGCAAAGCACCTGGGTATAAACAAGCGCGGCCATCGCATAACCCTGCGCGGGCAGCAGCTGCCGAAGCTACCTGGAGGTCAACAGACTATAACTGACGCGCTAAAGAAGGGTGTGGAGGTTAGCCAAGAGGTTGTCAATAAGCTAGGTAACTTTAACGTACAGGCTTTTCGGCTTGCTGCTGTGACCTGGCTTGTTGAAAACAACCACCTATTGCGCGAGTTTGAGACCGAGAGCTTTAGGCGCATGCTTCGTTTCGCCAACCCAGCTGCTAAAGAAGCGCTGTGGGCGAGCCACAACAGTGTTGCAAGGTTCGTAATGAGACTGTACGATCATTTGAAGCCGATTGTTAAAGCTGAGCTGTCAACTGCAGTTAGCAAAGTCCACATAAGCTTTAACGGCTGGACTACCAAAGGCGGCAAACGCAGCTTCTTTGGTGTTGTTGCTCACTACGTCAACACCAAGGGGAAGATTATGGACTTGCCTATAGCGCTGCCGCAGCTCACAGGCGTCCACAGCGGCGAGGCAATTGGGGAGTGCGTTGACAAGACGCTATCGTCGTTCGGTATAACGCCGCAGAAGCTGGGTTACTTTGTGTTAGATAACGCTGCAAGCAACAATGTGGCTATCGAGTACCTAGCTCAAAGGCATAGGTTTTTATCGTCTTGGCAGCGGCTCCGTTGCGGTCCCTATACTGTGGGCGGGCAGGCATATGAGGACAATAAGCTATATTACTATTTGCAGAAAAGAGTGTGGAGTGAGGAGTCTACCGAGGAAGAAAGGAGAGGGCGAGAGCTTTATCTTGAGGGTAGTGGTCTGTGCACCTGGATAGAACCTTCTACACACACCACCTCTGACGTAAGTCACGTGGCTACACACCCCCCCAGCTGCGGTGTACCCACACTAAAGCTAATGCTCTGTACTATACTAGAATAGGTAGTAAACAATAGAATCTGAAGTAGAGTCCTCCTTAAGCTTCTTCTATAGATATCCTTTAACGTCTTGCATGCCAAGTTGCCTTATAAAGTCGGTGTGCTTTTGACGTACAAGGCTCTTAGTAAGTCCGTTAGCTGGCATCTGATTAGTAGGCTTCCACTGGACTAATACGCGTCCTTCTGCCTGCTCTTGTCTCAGCCAGTGCTGGTGAGTGTCGACGTGGCGTAGTTTTGTGAACAGCTTGTCCTTGTCCTTAGTAATAATACCTACTGTCTGTAGGTTATCGCAGTAAATAGTTGGCGTAATATCTAGGTCGAATTTAATGTGTTTGAATAGTCGATTCCACGCTTAAAGCTCGCTAGCAGCTGTTGACAGAGCTAGAAGCTCTGCCTTAGTGGTTAACTTGGTGACCGAGCGCTGTTGTGTCGCTTTCCAGTTAATAGGCATGCCAAAGAGCATAAAAAGGTATCCCTATGAGCTTCGCCTAGTCTCTAGGTCGTCTGCGAAAGCTGCGTCTGATGCTCTATAGAATAGTAGCTCACTGTTAGCTGGTTCTGCACCCCCTAAGCTCGAACTTAGATAGATAGTTTAACTGTTAGTATTGGATTCGTCCTTGCTATAGTCTCCTTAAGCTCCTATAGCGAGTGTCTTCGTGCCAATCAAGTACCTCTATACGTGGTATACTGCGCTGATATGTTTCTGGCCTGGGTTCTGTAGGTAGCGAGATAGCTCTGAGTGAGCTTGTGCGACGTCTGGCCGTGTGTACATCGCTATGTAGGCTAGCGATCCAACAAGCTCTTGGTAGAGTTTTGTGCGCTGATCGTCTTGCTCCTCTGTGCTCAGACCTAGATGTCCGTCTGCCAGCGGTACTGCTGGATATTTCGTGCTTGCAATATTGTACTTCTTTGCTACCTTGTCGATGAAGCTATCTTGGAGTAGCCAGATTCGCTTCTGCTCACGGTTTCGGATAACGCGTATGCCTAGGAACCACTTCAGTTCTCCCAAGTATCGCACGTCGTAGGTCGCTCTCAGCTGTGTGTCGAATCGACGGTAGGCGTCCTAATTGCTGCGGGATACAGCCACCACTATATTATTAACAAAGAAGAAGACAATAAGCTGGTTACTGCTATATAGACAAGGCACTCCAGGCACCTGTCTCAGTCCTATCTTCTCAAGTGTTGTAGTAAGATGCTTGTACCATAGTCGCGGCGCGTCACGGAGTCCGTATAGAGCTCGCTTAAGCTCTAGCAGTTTTCTAAGTTCTTTCTCATATCCTTCTGGACAGTGTACGTAGATAAGTCGATCAAGCTCCGCGTTAAGAAAGGCGTTGAGTACATCGTACTGGTATAGATCCAGGCCGAATGCTGCTGCCAGGGCAATAAGGCATCGGAAGATTTTCGCAGCCAGCGTAGCTGCGTACGTGTCGCACCAGTCTTGCTGCAGATCTCCTCGGACAACCAGTCGAGCTTTGAACTTGTATAGATATCCATCCTCGTCGAATTTGTACGAGAATACCCACATAAGTGGTAGCACCTCAGCATCTGCTTGCTCGGCGAGCTCTATGGCTCTTCCAAAGCATCTATGGTTGATAACACTGTCGATCTTGACTCTGCTTGCCTTCTTGAACTTAGCACCAAATGGATGACGATCCAGATCCTTCCACCTCTTTGGCTCTGGCGGCAGCTGGTCGCGGTGTAGTCGAATTTTTGGCGCTTCGCCAAGTAGCTTTGCTGGTGCGGTAGGATTGATACAAGTTGCGAATGTTGCCAAGTACGTACCGAAGCCCCTTGGCTTCCGGGTTCGCTTGCCCTCTACTACGTTCTCCTGCGATAGTTGACTGCCAATCTCCTCTCGTCGCTTTGCGTTATTTGTTGTTCGATTCAGCTCTCCTCCTTCCGGAGCTAGAGCGTAGCCTTTTCCCCAGCCTGTGTTATCTGGTGACTGGCGCAGTCCCTGCTCCTCTGGCGTCTCTTCTGGAGTGATGAGAACTGGTTGAGTATCCTTAATCTCAACCTCGAATTCAGATTTGGAATTAAGCTCAGGCTCAGACTTAGGCTCTGGCCTATAGAAATAGTCTTCTAGTGTAGACAGCTAATCGATCAATATGTTGCTGTGATCTGGCGTCTCCTCGATATCGAGCACCTCTGCTGCCTTATGGATGTAGCTCTTCTCTGCGTACTTCTCTCGCTTGTTGTAGAGCTTGCTTCGCAGGAAGACGACGTCTCGAGTTCGTATAACTTGTCCAATTGTTGGTAACCATACTTGGTATATGTTGGTTAAATCAAAGCCTACCAGGTGGCCGATCAAGGCTTGAGATTCGAGCTTGTCTCCCTTTGGTAGCTTCTCGTTGAGCACATAGGCTCTAACACCGATCACCTTAAGGTGAGCAACTGATGGCTTTACTCCCTTGACTTTAGTATACG
Organism: Laburnicola sp. R22_1; assembly: GCA_014281115.1. NCBI lineage: Eukaryota > Fungi > Ascomycota > Dothideomycetes > Pleosporales > Didymosphaeriaceae > Laburnicola > Laburnicola sp. R22_1. The sequence goes on from JACONQ010000007.1 coordinate 2,853,159, forward strand.
GGCATTCCTATTGTAATGCTTTAGTTGGTGTACGGTTAAGCAGGTATATTGCTGTCACTACACACTTGTTGGCGTACGCCTTTGGTAGACCTGCGTGTAGGCGTATAGCTCTGCCTCGAATCACAATGGATTTGCCTGCGCGTTTAATAGCTCCGCTCTGAGCTTCTGTAGCTCTAGCCTCGATAGCGATTCTAAGATCTCTATAGAGCTCTAGCAGTTCGACGTATCCAGTCTCCATGTCCAGCCTTACAATAATGACTTGGCTCTGGAATTGCCGCTTTATCTTGGCCAGTAATTGCTTAAAGACCTTGGTTAGAGTAGCCTTTGTCTTGTCTAGTATACAGCATCCTTCGTGCCACTTCGTGTGCTGATCGAAAGCGTGGAATAGATACTAATCGCCATTGTAGCAACGCTCTCCTTGCTCTAGGAGCTGTACCAGATCTATGCTGATGCGCTCGAACGGTCGTGTCGCTGGTTCTTGGGGTGGTCTTTAACTAATGATCTCTGTTAGTTTCGACTGAATACACGTCTCGCAGTCCTTCTAGTTTGGTGCTTGACTGTCTGTGATATGTAGGCTGTTAACGCTCTCAGGCAGGTGCTTAATTGCCTCTCTGCTAGCGTGGCCCCACATAACATGTGCTTCCTTTGCAGTGAGCTGTAGTTGCTTCTTCGGCTCGTATAAAGGCTTCTTGCGCGCGTGTGCTGAGGCTGCAAGTAGAGAGCCAGCGTCTGGTCTCTCTATGCCTTCAGCGTCTATCAGCTAGTGGCCGCCCGTATACTTGAGCTTGCAAATAACGTTCTTCTAGCTCTTCTAGTATAAGCAGTCTCGGCCTGAGTCGAAATGAATGCCGATTGAGCGACAGCGTGACAGGCCAACGACGTTGGTAAGAAATCCTGGGATGTAGGCGACGTAGGTGAGCTCTATGCGCTCTGTGCCTTTAGGCGTGTTGATAAGTAGGATAACATCTCCCCACTCGTGAATTAATAGCTCTTAATCTCCAGCCTTGATGACTTCACCTGTCCCATCAGCTCGCTTCTTCCAACTATAGGCTCTGCTGTTAGTGACGTGTGTGTTCAATCCTGGGTCAAGTATCCACCAATTGATCAGACTAGGCTTGACTGTCTGCTCGCTTGCGCAGTCTGAGCTCATTGTGAGCTGCGATATATAACTGTTCAATGTGTCATGCGTAGGTCTGTGATCATCGAACTGTCGAGGCGCCGTCGAAGCTGCTGACGCTGCTGGTCCTGCCTAGTCTCCAGCATTCGGCGCGCTCCCGTTGGCCTTGAGTGCTGCCTTCATAGCTCCTGCGACTGATGATCGGCTTGCTATAGCCTTGTCGAATCGTTCTTGTATCTTAGGTTTGGGCGTCCATCCTTGAGGCTTGCCCTTCCCTCCGAGGTACCAACAGTCCTTGAATCGATGATTGAGACCACATGTACACTTAGGCTTCTTATCTTGATCCTTCTTATCTGTTGCTTGTGGCTCGTTGGGGCTCTGGCTGATGCCCAGTGTAGCAAAGGTACCAAGCGACGACGCTACTGGTCTCGTCGAGCGCCAGTACATGGTGAACTCGGCGACAAGGTCGTCCAAGCTCTGTATAGGCTGTCCGTTGAGCTGTGCTCGGAATATGATGGCTTGCTGAGTGGTGGCCCACGTGTCGTCGAGTCCTTTAACTGCGAGTAGAAAATCGCGCTGTGCTCGCGGCGATGTCACGTCGGGTAGGTTCGCTGCCTCGCACAGACGTACAACATGTAGCCACTTATCTAGCCAGGTATTAATATTGTTGCGGGGTCGGCTCTGCAATTGCCGATACTTTGCTAGAAGCTGCAGCTCCCTCTTAGCCGTTGATGGGCAGAGGTGCTTCTTGAGCCTCTTCAGTCGAGCGTACGCTGTATCGTCGCTCTGGATCAGGTGTATGTGGCGGCGGCTGATCGTTCGGCCGATCTCCTGGGTAAAGTCGTCCAACGCTTTCCTCTTAATCGTATATCTAGCCAAGGCTCGATCGTAGCCTCTCTCCGCCTGCTAGTATCGCTGGAACTCCTCGGTCGTCATGTCTTTCAGCACGACGCCAGTATCCTGCTCTGTCCCCTCATGGTAGTGCTCTAGTATCACGGGCACTGGCTCCTCAAGCTGTTCGAGTGCCGCCTCGTTAAGATCCGGGTTAACCATAGGCCAGAGGTGATATCGATTCGCGCTATCCTTACGTAGGAAGATCCATTCTTTCTAGTCTGCTAGCTTCTTAAGTATAACCGTTGTCCTTGTAACTAGTCCATCTAGCTCGGTTGTAGGCATCTTGCTCTATTAGTTCCTAGAAGGGCTCTCTTCGGTAATGGAACGCGTGCTCGAGGCTCGGTAAGGTAGCTTGGTGACGTAGCTCTGTTGACAGCTTGTTAACAGCTCCTTAGCAGCTTGTCAGTACGTGCAGTAGCAACAGCGATTGAAGTCGATAGCTAGGTGCTTAGCAGCTGTAGTGGTTAAAGTCGACAGCTGGGCTCATAACTGTGGGTGGGCAGGCATATGAGGACAATAAGCTATATTACTATTTGCAGAAAAGAGTGTGGAGTGAGGAGTCTACCGAGGAAGAAAGGAGAGGGCGAGAGCTTTATCTTGAGGGTAGTGGTCTGTGCACCTGGATGGAACCTTCTACACACACCACCTCTGACGTAAGTCACGTGGCTACATATACTCTTAACTTAGTTGGTCAAACTTTTATGTTTGGCAAGGATAAAGACGCGTACGATAACGACCCAAGGCATAAGAAAGATAAGGAGAAGTTTATGGCTGAATGGCGACGGCTGGGTCCTCTAGGCGTGTTCCTAGACATTATTAACTATATTAGTACGCTGAAGCAGCACTCTAGCTTTGCCCGTTTCCAGCACCTCGTGTACGATGAAGACCCCACCAACAACAACAATTTACTGCTAGCTGTAGTTAAGGCCTGCGTCACCTGCTAGAACAGCTATTGCGCTGCTTTTAAGCGAGGTATTATTCTTAAACAACCTATTACGGCTTACGCAAACCATCACATTAAGAAGACAGCTGATACCAATAAGGCTGCGCGCGATAATGGCAACAAGCTGTTATCTGTGCCGGCGTGGATGCGATCGGACGGCCACACAGCTGCAGACTAGGCGGTGATAATTGACTACGTGGATATTCTGCGGCCGCTGAAAGTAGCCACTAAGCGGCTAGAGGGGCGTGGGAAGAAGCAGTATAAGCTCAACGGTCGCTTTGGCGCTATCTACGAGATTATACCTACTTTTGAACACCTAATCGCTGCTTTCGAAGAGCGCTTAGTTACTTGGGAGAGCGTTGATTTCGAGCAGCTAGACGCACCAGAAGACCACATGGCCATTAACTTACGCGCCGCTATCGCTAAACTAAAGCTTTACTACAGCAAACTAAGCGACTCCCCCGCCTACTACGCTGCAATCGTACTCCATCCCCGCTATCGCAACTACTGCAAAGTAGCATGGGCCAACGACCCAGCTCGATTGGCAGCGGCTGATGCTGCTTTCCAGCAACTCTGGCGCCTCTATAACCATCGCCCAGCTCCTCGTCCGCAGCCGAAGCCTACAAAGTCACACACAAACGTGATTAACGACGCCATTAACGCTATAATCGAGGCAGAGAGCGACGACGAGGCAGACTATAGCGATGAGTACGAGCGCTAGCGTGCCAACGAGCCGCGTTGGAGTCGCGAAGATTTCAATCAACAAGGTAACCCAGTACGTTATTAGCTTAACCTACGCGGCAAGTACCCAGCGTTGGCGCAGCTGGCGCTCGATATAATGACTATACCCGCCTCTAGCTGTGAGTGTGAGCGACTTTTCAGCGAGCTTAGTGATCTGTTGGAGCCACGACGTCGCAAAATTGGAGCCAACTTGCTAGCAGCTCTACAGTGTGTGCGGAGGTGGATGGGAGCAGGTTTGATAGATGCTGACGACGAGATTGATGAAAGTACATTGACTGACTCTGCTGTTGACAGTTTGTATGGCGTATGCCAGTGGGACGATTCTACATACTAATCATAGTACAAAGAGAAGATTTCAGTATATTACATATTTGCAAATCTATCAAATCTATCAAATCTATAATACTATCAAATCCTCCAAATCCAGCATAACGTCACCTATCGACAAATCAAATTAAATCCGCGCGAAGATTTGGCTTGATTTGATTGTTGACAATTGTGATCAATACGCTCGAAGTGATCCACCCAGGGTACCTACAAGGCGGAGGGTTTGGACTATTTTGATGGTTGTCCTGATCCATTGGGTGACAAAGTGTGAGAAAGCAGAAACAGAGACGTCGGCAGCAGTGATTTCAAGGCGGCAGTTGCCAAGCCTTCGAGGCCCAAGCGTGGTTACGTCACGTGGTGGCGCCTGGTCCACGGGTCGACGTTGCGGGCGGCGAAAACCGCCTGCCCTGACAATGCAGTTGTTTTCTACCCTCTTCTGGGCTCATAATTCAATCCAAATGTTATTATCATGAACAAGGCTTCGCGCACGTTGGGTACACATGTCACTACGCTTGGATCCGTCAATGTCCTACGCTGTATCTTCTCAACCAGAAAACAGCAAGCGTTGACGCTTACAACAGTGCATATGAAAAGGTCGCGAAATTACAGCTATTATCTACGAATCTTACAGTCCGATATTACTACATGGAGACAATCACGTGATGAAATCTGTAATGCTATTTGGTTCTTATGAACATGTCTTCTATTCTATACTAAACGGTTTGTACATTTCTGACCAAAGGGTCAGGAAATATGCGCCGGGCCAAATGGCTCACCTACCAAGCCTTGATCCAAAGGGCTCAACATGCAAACATTGACCCAAAAGGATCAAGATTAAGTGACCCAGAGGTTCACAATCTCACCATATCTTCTTGTCCTTTATCTTATTGTCGACCCATGTCGTGATTTCTTCGATATTCAGGTCGCGAGCAGCAATGTCGTCTTTGTACCGCTGAAGCAGCCTCGATGAAGATTCAGCCAACTGGTCAAGATCCTCTTCAACTTCTTTGTTTCTGTAAGGGATAAGTAGGGTAGCAATTAGGAATGAGAGACTGAGTTGATTGTAACAAGCTGAACAGAGAAACTGCTTAAGTAGCAGAATCGTGATCAGCAACTAGTCTACATCAGGTTGGTGGTATCATGTGATATCGTACTCCACACTAACACACCTCCCACAGCACAAAGGTAGCGGAGTGCTGTAAAGTATAACAAAGCAAAATGAGTGAACAGAGGGCCTCCAGGGCACCTCCCTAGGAAGAACTCTATCAGGTAACGACAGATGTAACAAATTTATCCTCTAAACCAATAACTTGTTGGCGGATATCGGTCATTCCCAATTGCTGCAAGAATCGCTCGTGCTTGCTACTATCAGAGAGAGACTTTGTCAATCCATCAGCGGGCATATCAGCAGTTCCCATCCAGGTAACGTCAATGTTCCCGGCTTCAACTTGCTCGCGGATCCACATCTGATGTACTTTGATATGTCTAAGCTTCGTGTCGAGCTTTTCTTCGTCCTTGTTGGCGATAGAGACTGTTTGCTGGTTATCACAGTACAACGTAGGTCGAACCTCTGGATTAAACCCAATAGCTTCAAAGGTGTTCATCCACCAGGATAACTTAGTGCCAGCAGTTGACAGGGCAAACAGTTCGGCCTCAGTAGTTGATTTGGTAACAGATCTCATGATTTTTGCCTTCCAATCAATGACCATACCGTAGAGCTTAAACACATAGGCGAATGAGCTTCGAGCAGTATCAGGATCGTCAGCAAACGCGGCATCAGAGGCACCAAAGAACAACAACTCCTCAGCTTTCTTATTGTCAATTTGACTAATGTAGTTGGCGTTCTTAGAGCGTGCTGTTGTTGTTGCTCTAATTGCCCAGAATCGGAAGTCGTATAAGTATTGCCACACAGACTTGACAGCAGTAAGATGCTTTTGGCTTGGATTATTTAGATGGCGGGCAAGTATCGAGTGCGCTTTTGCCACGTCAGGCCGGGTGAAATATGAGATGAAGCCAAGGCATCCAACTAGGATCTGATATAGGCGGGTGCGCTCCGCGTTAGGTTCATCTGTACTTGGGGGAGATAAGACTCGCGCAGAGGGACCTTAGGGTGTCGGCTGCCCTGAAGGAGATTGTGGTCGTGGCAGACTTTTGCGATGTAGGAGTCTTGGATCATCCAGACCTTGCCTTTCGCATAGTCTCTAATAATGCGTATCCCTAGGAACCAGCGTAGTTCTCCTAAGCTTCGTGTCTTGTATCGTTTCGTGAACTCGCGTTGAAACTGTTGATGATATTGTTGATCGCCTTTGCGGAAAAGGACGACGATATCATCTACGTAATAGAATAGTATCAGCTTGCCATTGGTGAATAGGCAAGGGATACCCTTGACTTGAGTGAAGCCCATATTAACAAGGGTCTTCTTTAGGTGTTTGTGCCACAGCGCTGGGGCATCCTTAAGCCCATACAGTGCTCGGCGTAGTCGCATCATATTGCCTAGTCTGTCTCGGAACCCATCTGGAGTCCAGACGTAACAGAGTCGGGCTAGGTACGCGTTGAGGAAAGCATTCTTGACGTCGTACTGGTAGGCAAGGAGTCCAAAGGCGCACATAATAGCGATAAGGAAGCGGAGCGTTCGAGCCGCGAGGGTAGCTGCGTAGGTATCATCCCAAGTCGTCTGCAAATCTCCTCTCACGACTAGTCGAGCTTTGTAGCTAGTCAAGTAGCCATCAGCATCGAACTTGTACGTGAAAACCCACATTAGCGGCAGGGTCTCAGCATCTGGGTGCTCCTTCATATCATCTTTCACCTTCTCAAATACACCTTTGTGAAGCTGCTCCTCAATCTCCTTGTCCGCAGCAGCGAACCACTTATCAGCATCAGGGCGGGATTTGACCTCAGCCCAGTTCTTTGGTGGCGGCGGCAGTTGATCACGGTGAACCTTCAACTCTTCATTTGGGGGCAGTTGCACGATTGCCGTAGCAAACGTTTGCCAGTACAGAGAAGCGTGCGTACTGAAATGGTCCCTAGGCGTATCGTCTCCTCTACCACCTCCCCGACGACGGGACCCTAGAACGATATTGTCTGCAGCAATATTAGGGTTTGTCCGTCTTGGAGCGTTATTCTGATGGCGGTTTGGCGCAGTATCTCCAGAAGCAATCTCTCTCCAGCCTTTTGGTTGAGAACAATCATAAGTGCTAGGTACTGGTGTCTCTCGGGGTGTGAGTAATCCTTCATAGGCCTCCTGTTGAATCTGCTCTTCGGCATCATCTGGCCCAGTAGCCTCTTCTTCTTGATCCTCAACATCATCCTCAACTGTATGTTGACGATGTGTTATATCACGATGGATCTGCTCGATAACGGGATCTTCCTCCTCGTCCGATGAATCGATATCAAGGACTCTGACTACGCGTCGTATCTCCTCCGTCATAGGCTCAAGTTGTAGAGCCGAGTAGCGTTGGTCTCGTACGAAGACAACATCACGTGTTCGAACAACACTGTCAGCCCCAGGAACCCATACACGGAAGATATTCGTTCCTTCGTATCCAACTAGCCATCCAGTAATCGACCTTGACTCGAGCTTGTCACCTTTGGCCACCTTGGTATTACGGAATAGGGCTTTGGCACCGATAACGTCTATGTGTGCAAGAGACGGCTTCACCTTGCGTACATGTTCGTAGGGCGTCTTCCAGTCAAGAACCTCTATTGGCAATCGATTGAGGATGTAAATAGCCGTTAGGCATAACTCGTTAGCCAGTTCCTTAGGCAAATTTGCTTCAATCCGCAAAGCTCTTGCCGCAGTGATAATAAGGTTACCAGCCTTCTCGGGCAGGCCAGTCATCTCTTCTGCACTAACAGCACGTCGCTCAGCTGTGATACCCAGGTCTTGAAAGACCTCCCAGAGATTAGTATAACCCTTTTCGTTGTCACAGCGAACGTATACAACAATCGCGTCAAACTGGGTCTGTATAAGCGCCAGTATCTGTCGAACTGAGCGCGTCAGAGTCTCCTTCTTCTTATCACGAAGAGTCTTCCCTAAATGGTATCTGCTATGTTGACACACAGCGTGTAAGAGCCACTTGTCCCCATTATAGCAAGCTTCACCCGTCTTCCTGAGTTGTACAAGGTCGATGCCAATACGTTCAAAGGGGCGTGTCGCAGGCTCGCGTTGAGGGCGTCGACTGATGATCTTAGAAAGCTTAGAGTTGATGCACTTTTCACATTCCCTCCATTGCGGGGCTTGGGGGCCAGTGATGAGCCTGATACCATCCACTGCCTGCTCTAGGTGTTCAACCGCGCGTCGTCCTGCATGAGCTAGCATCTGATGAGCTTCTGTAGGGGTGACTTGTAGAGGCTTGCGCTCTATACGGCTTGGCTTGGCTGACTTCGATTGAATCGCGAATGTGTACAACTCTGATGCGTTCGGACGTGTTGCCTTGTTAGAGTCCATAACCCAATGGCCACCCTGCTTATCGAGTGTGCAGAATATGTCCATTGAAGCGCTCCTCAGATAGAGACAGCTACGTCCCGAGTCGAACTCAATACCAACTGATTGACAGCGTGAGAGTGACACTACTGATGTAAAGAACGTGGGAATAAGTGCTACCCATGTCATAGTCACTCGACGTTCGCCAGTTGGAGTATCAACAAACAGCTTGACATTTCCCCACTCATGTATCTGCAGGGCTTGCGTGCCGGCTAGTAGGATATCATCTGGGTGTCCATCTCGGATCTTCTCCCAAGTCTTTGGCCGATGGTTTGTGACATGTAGATTGGAGCCAGGATCCAGTATCCACTTGTTGATCAATGGCGGTGGAGGCTGTTGAACAGCAGCTGTACTAAGTGGAGTAACAACCTGAGCTGCGTTCTGGCTGCCTTGCCAGTGCATAACTGCTCCTGTTGAGTTTTGAGCATTCGATGGAGGGTGACCAGTGTCTATTAAGAAATCATTCTTGTTGGCAGCAGCTGCCTTTTCACTAGCTTTCTTCTCAGCTCCAAACAGAGCTGCGCTTAAAGGGTTGCCTTTGCCTAGTTTCCTAACTCTGTCAAACTCGGCTGAGACAACTGGGTCGGGCCTCCATCCAGCGGGTCGGAAAGAAGGCACCACATAGGAGCACTGTTTAAACAGGTGCTGTTCCCCGCAGATGCACGTGACTGTACGTTTCTGGGTGTTGCTGTTGGTGTTTGGACTAGGGCGTCCTAAAACGGCGTATGTTCCAAGTGCTGACGCTACAGGGTTCAAGGTGCGTCGGAACCGTCGATAGTTCTCCACTAGTGCAACAGGATCCATATACGGGGTTCCGTTTATCTCGGCTCGCGTGATCTCCTGAATTTCGTGCGTGACAAAGGACTCATCAATTCCCTAATTGCTCGAAGAAAGTCCTGCTGTGCTCGATAGTCCTGGACTTCAGGTAGTTTCAGTTTGATCATGTCGCGAAGGATAGTGATGTAGCTCTCATACCAAGCATCCATCTTCTGTCGTTGTGGAACCTTCTTGATCTTGTCGTACTGCTCGAGCAACTCATACTTGCGTTCTGCTACTGACATACAGAATATCTTCTTGAGTTGCATAAGTTGTTCGTAGGGAGTTTCAGCATCCTCAATAACTGGGATATGCCTGCTGGCGATCGTCCTTGCAATCTCCCGTGCCAGGTTGTTGAGAGCGTTCTCCTTCTTCTGCCAGGCTGCTAGCTTTGTTGCGTAGAACCCATGCCAGAAGGTGTAGTCCTCTCGTTCAGATTTCGTGAGTTCGTCTGGTTCAATATCATCGTCGCCCTGGACAATGCTTGAAGCTTCGTTGGGTGTGTTGTCCTTTTTGAATGAGCGTAGTAGTCGCTCCTTAGGTTTCTCATTGTAGATTTTCTTAACAGTATCTACTGTCAAATCTGGGTTACAATAGTCCCAGATCTTGTATGCCTCAGCGGTCCTCTTTCGCAGAAAGATCCACTTCGACCAATCGCTCGGCTTGTCAAGGATAATCGTCTCCTTAACGATCAGCTCGTCCTCTTTGTTGCTCATCGTGGCAAACTAGAGCTCGTCGAGTTAATCTCCGTTGTGGAAAGCGCGTGTGTATAGTAAGTAAGTAGAGTGTGAACTGCAGTCGAATTAAGCGTAGGCCGGGCTCATAACTGTAAGGGATAAGTAGGGTAGCAATTAGGAATGAGAGACTGAGTTGATTGTAACAAGCTGAACAGAGAAACTGCTTAAGTAGCAGAATCGTGATCAGCAACTAGTCTACATCAGGTTGGTGGTATCATGTGATATCGTACTCCACACTAACAGTTTCTCTCTTCGAGCAAGGAAACGTATCGCCTAGCATCAAGATTTGCGTATTTGTACAGCTCGGCGTCAGCGCTTGCTGTCTGCAGCTGCTGTTCAAGGTTCTCAATCTTGATATCACGCTGCTCCTGATCTTCGACAAGCTTTTTGTTGGTGGATTCCAGCTGAAAGATGTGCTTGTTCAGCCGCGCAGTGGTGTCCTTGGCGTTCGACTCGGCTTGTTGTAAGGTCTGAAGCTGATCTTGTAGGCCAGATACAGCCTGTTTAGATGTGCTGAGTTCAGCTGTGACCCCCTCTGCGGTTTCTCGTGCCTCTTTTACGGTGTTTTCCAGGCGCTGGACAGTTTTTTGACACCCTTTGAAGCTTTTCGTTGATATCCTTTTTGCTATCCGCAAGGCGTGTGACCTCTGCTTCACTCTCTCCAAGTTTCTTGTTGGTTTTAACTTGACCCTCTTCCAGACGCTGAACCGCTGCCTGGGAAGATTCAAGTTGCGCCTCAAGGCGTATGACAGCTGCTTCACTCTCTCTAAGTTTCTTGTTGGTTTCAACCTGACCCTCTTCCAGACGCTGAACCGCTGCCTGGGAAGATTCAAATTGCGCCTTAAGGTCCTCTTTGTTTTTTTCAAGGCGTGCAATCTCTGTTTGGCTCTCTTGGAGTTGAGCCTCGCTGGTTTTCAGGCGCCCGATCTCTTCTCCTGAAGTTGAAAGTCGCGCCTCAAGGTCCTCTTTGCTTTTTTCAAGGCGTGCAACCTCTGCTTGGCTGTCTTGGATTTGGTTTGCAATGCCATTTTTCAGATCTTCTAGACGCTTGATTTCTTCCCGAGAAGTTCCAAGTTGCGTGCTAACCAGCTGGTTGCTTTCCTTAAGGCGTTCAACCTCTTCTTGCTTGTCTTTAAGTTGCTTTTGAATATCGCGTTCGCTGTTTCCTAGGCGCTTGAACTCTAACTTGGAAGTTTCAAGTTCTGCCTTGAACTGAGCGATTTGGGTCTCGTAGATGCGCCCTTGCGTCGACAATTCCGAAATTCGTTGAAATGATCTCCGGACCACCTCATGGAGTCTAGAGATGCCAAATTCGATCAATTGACTGGAATGAAGCAAGAGACGGGCTTTTTTGTCTTGCAGAGTTCTTATCTCTCGGCTTAGGCGCTCTTGGTTCACCCTCCCGATCTTCGTTATCTTTCGATAGGCAAGACGCGTAGACTTCATCTTGGTAAGCTCAGCGTGGGTACCTTCTACGTCTTGTCGAAGTTTTTCAATTTGGGCCTCCAGCTCTGCATTCCGGGATTCAGCTTCTTTGGCCTGTTCTTGAAGCTGCCGGGTCTGAGTGTAGAGCTCTGCATTCCGGGATTCAGCTTCTTTAGCCTGTTCTTGAACCTGCCGGATCTGAGTGTCGAGCTCTGCATCCCGGGATTCAGCTTGAACCTCTTCTTCGAGTTCTTTAGTCCGGCCCTGTAGCTTTGATGTGGTTTTCTTGAGATCCTCAATCTGCCGCAACAACTCGGTGTTTTCATCGTTTACTTTCCGGTGCTGGGCTTCAGAGCCCTCTTTGAACCGGGTAAACTCATTAGTATCATTCTCGCGCTCCGTCTCAAGGGACGCAAGCTTCTCTCCAAGAGCTGTGGATTCCTTATTGGCTGCCGAAAGCGCCTCTTTAAGGTCCTCTGACTCCTTCTTTTCCGCTAAAAGATTTTCCTTTAGGGTTTTAGATTCTTTATTAGCTGCCAAAAGCGCCTCTTTAAGATCCTCTAACTCCTTCTTTTCCGCTAAAAGATTTTCCCTCAGGGTTTTGGATTCCTTGTTGGCTGCCGAAAGCGCCTCTTTAAGGTTCGCTGACTCCTTCTTTTCCGCTGAAAGATTTCCCCTTAGGGTCTCTGATTCCTTATTGGCTGCCGAAACCGCGTCTTTGAGATGATCTGACTCCTTCGTTTGCTCTTCGAGCCGGTTACGACCCGCATTCGTAAGCTGTTCAATAGCCCAAGTTCTCTTGCGAAGGGTTTCCTGATGTTCAGCATTATCCGCTTCAAGACGCGCCACTTGCTCCTCCAGTTTGAGCGACGAATCCTGCCATATGATAGCGCTGTCTTTTTTACTTTTGCTGATTTCGTCGCGTTCGGATCGCGCATTCTTGATGTCACTTTCGAGCTGCCTCTTCTCCGCATGGAGCTTTTCTAATTCTTCCACGCGTCGCTCCTCCGAGTGTACTGCCAAGCTCCGAGTCTTCTCGCTGTCCCGCAGCGCCGCTTCCAGTTCGGAAATGCGGATGCCGGCCTGACGTAGCTCGGTTTCAAGTTCAGTCTCGGTCTGGAACTTTCCTATGCATTGTCAGAATGATACAAGTGGTCGGAGAGTGGCTGACCTACTGGTGGCTTGCTTGGCTTTGCGAATCCTCTCATCGCACTTATCTAGAAACTCCTGCTTCTTCTGTTCGCGATCTTTGAGACGCTGGATTTCTGTGCGTAAGCGCTGCTCCTCAGCCTCGAGGTCATCTGTGTCGTCGCTGTCGCTGTCGCTGTGCTGCGTGTCTTCGTCTTCGACCTCGTAGGGATTCTTTAAGACGCTGGGTGCTGTCTCTGCAGCTATCTGATTCTTGAGTACTGTAATTTGGTGCTGTAAAGCACCCGGGTTGTTGTTGGCCATTTTTTGAGTGTGAGGAGAGAGTAGGGGAAGCGTGAGCCAGGTTGTACTCCACGTCTGACGGAACGCGCAAGCGCTAGCGCGGATCGCACCTGCCGCATTCACACAGCTGTCACAGCACAACATCACGTCCAAGCTTGTAGTCTCGCAACTCTGGGAGCTCGTAAAGGCATGGCCATCGACGAGCCTCATAACGGAGCAGGATGCGAGAAATCAAGCACAGCATGCGAAGGTCTAGCTACTAAGATAATTAATATATGGCAAGTAAAAACGTAACTAGAGCCTTTTTCTCTACCGGGGTATCTTCATGACTGTTCACATCCACCAAAGCACTACCATCTCGCCTAGTACCCCAAATCCGCCACGCGCGCTATTGCCGCGCGCTTTGACGTACCAGAGCCGAGCATACTCCCAAGACAGACGCGGTACCAAGTCTCAGGGCGCGGATCGAGAGGCGTCCGTGAGGCGTCCGACATACGTCGGAGCATGTGGTTTCGATCATCGTCGCTGCCACACCGACAACTCTACACCTCGTCGCGATTGTAGTCTTCGAACCCGGCGCCCTCGCCATCTCGATCAACCATGTACATGAATCTACCCTTCTTCGCCTGCTCCTTGAGATACTCTGGAAGATCCTGGTTGTCGTCGACGCGCGCATACCACTGGAACCATCGGTCCCACAGATCCTTACCGTTCCGGATATGTTCCACGATCCACTCTTTGCTTCTGAATTTCTCCGCATTGAGATTGGTGTGGCTGAAGCTCTTCATCTTGAGGAGCATTTCGGCTAGGGTGGCGAAGCACGACGAGCAATGCCAGGCGCTGTTCCAGATTTCGTGCTTTTCCGAGTCGGGGATGCCAACGAGAGAGCCGTCGCCCTCGCGGAGGCTGGCAGGGAGGATGGTCCGGTCTGCACCTTGGTACGTTGTTGCTTGGGGGTGTGGCCACTCTTGTCCGCGGTGCAGCCACTGGAAGCTGTAGTAATAGAATCGGCTGCGCAAGGTCGCGATACGGCCGAAGTGGCACTCACGGAGGAGCTGCACGGTCGCGGGCCGGGGAATCTCGTCAATGTCGGACACGATGATGACGTCGTCTTCTTTAGGTACCGCGTCGTTGGTCAAGTAGGGCAAGACTTGCGAGAACATGGCGTTCCGCTGGAACCGCTCCATGGTCCACGCGTGAGCCTCGTATTCCGGCGACCCAGGGACGAATGCACCGGCTTCGACATGACCTGGATGATCTTTTGGTGGTGGTTCTAATACGTGGTGTATTATCTTATCCTCGAACTCGTGGAACTTATGTTTGTTGTCCTGGTAGTACATCTGCTTCGGAAGGCCTGTGAAGGTTGTGGGCGACTCAAGGATGACGAAGTAGTCGATCTGGGAGGCTAATTCGTGCAGCCGGATTTCTAACCAGTCGAGCTCGGTGTTCAACATGAACAAGTCGTACACTTTCCGACGGCCGCTGCCATCGGGAGTGTGCGCTGTTTGGCGATAAGGCGGAACGCCGTGTGCGGAGCATAGTGTCTCCCGTTCGCTAGGCGCGAGGACTCGATGTGTGGCCGCGAATGTGATGTCCTCGGGCTTGATGGTCGTGTCCTTGAACGAGGACGTGAAGGGGAGCGGCACGATGGGAAATGCGTAGAATGCGACGAAGAAAATGAAGACTCCCGCGGCGGATACTTTGAAGAAGCGTTTGTTGGTCGTGAAGTTACATCGTGGCGGCATGGTGGTGAAAGAACGGTGCGCCAGCTAAGAAGAGGGAAAGCGAAGAAGATTCTCGGGGTCGAGGAACACAGCCCCGCCCGTTAGTGCTAGTGAATAGCCGAATGAAAAATACGAGAGGAGGCCAATTGGCTTCCACAATTCGCTGCTTATAGTGCTTAGGCTGAACAAGGCGCCGAGGCGCTGGTGGTGAAACCACACAACAGCGATCAGAATCCTTTAGCTAATGATAAGGCGAGTTCGAAAGCCGCGCTGTTGTCCCGTCAATCGAATAGCTTAGGATACTGGGTAACTTGGGGTGTATATGTTTAACATATATAACTGAGTGAGTGTTTGACTAGAAACCCTCGTCTTTCAGGCTGTGCCACTTACCCCTTTATCAGCTGGCGATGCCATTGCAGATCAAAAAGGTTTTCAGGCTTAGCGCACTAGCCCCTGCGCGGATTCCTAGGCAGCCAGCATCTGATTAGTTGTTCCAAGTTGCCATAATTAGCGGACCTTGCGGACTCGTCCGGCCAGCAACAAGCATATGCAACGTGATGTGGCATGGCGTGTCGCATGGCTTTTTCTGCGTCAAAACGTGGCACGATGTGCACGAATAAGAGTGCATGCTTGGGCCATAGGGCTGTTGGAGCCTGCGACCCACCCTGGACGGACAGTAAAGGCCGAAGGCAGAACGGTACGGAGGTGCCTTTCAAAAGTCTTTTCCTGGACCGTGCACGGTGGCGTAAGCCACTGCTCTTGGCGCTAGCACCCCTCATAGCAAAAATCCCTCAATCTTCATCATTGCTACTCTTCTATCTACCTGATAATGCCTTCGTACGACATTGCCACCCGAGCTCAAGCCTTGACTCTAAAGCTGGCTGGCTTTTCAAATACTGAGATCGAGTCTATAACTGGAATCCAGCCGCGCACGGTTAATGCT
Source organism: Laburnicola sp. R22_1 (assembly GCA_014281115.1). Classification (NCBI taxonomy): domain Eukaryota; kingdom Fungi; phylum Ascomycota; class Dothideomycetes; order Pleosporales; family Didymosphaeriaceae; genus Laburnicola; species Laburnicola sp. R22_1. Next base: position 2,868,740 of record JACONQ010000007.1, read on the forward strand.
ATCTATCGCAAGGCTATCACCCGAGGACTAAACCCCGCTGAGAGCAAGACGATCCTTGACAAATACGTTGAAGATGGCAATTAATCCGGCCGCCCAAAGAAGCAAACTAAGGAGCTAGTTGAAGATGTACTGTTAAAGGTCCGTTGAGATCGATATGCTCGCGAGAAGACCTGCGCTTAAATCGCAGCAGAGATTGGAGGAGTGTTAGATATCACAGTCTGGCGAATCCTTAGAGCATCTGGATATCGAAAGACAAAGCCCACCCGCAAACTAGGGCTAACAGATGAGATGAAGCGAGCCTATTATTAATTTGCTCTTGATTATAAGGACTGGACGATTGAAGACTAGAAAAAGGTTATCTGGTCTGATGAGACATCTGTTGTCTATGGTCTTCGAAGAGGGGGATACCGCGTTTGGCGTCTACCTTCTGAGCGTTTTGTTAAGTCCTGCATTCGGCCGCAGTGGAAGGGGTTCTCTGAGTTTATGTTTTGGGGTTGCTTTTCGTACGACTTAAAAGGCCTATGTCATATCTGGAAGGCAGAGACAAAGAGCGAAAGAAAGATTGCAGATCAAGAACTAGAAGCTATAAATAGAGAACTCGAGCCTATTCTTAAGGCAGAGTGGGAGCTAAATACGCCTTTGGCTCGAATGGGCCTTCGAAATTAGTCAGGACGAAAACCACAATGGAAGTGGGATAGAAAGCATGGTAAGCTTGAAAGAGGGAGCGGAACTGGGATTGATTGGTGGAGATACTGCCGTCAGGTTGTTATTCCTAAACTAATTCCCTTCGTACGAGAATGTGAGAAGACTCAACCTGGGGTAATAGTTCAAGAGGATGGTGCAAGCCCACATAAGTCTTTCTATAAAGACAGGCTCTATAGCTTGGCTAGGGTCGTACAATTACTATGGCCTGGAAACTCCCTGACTTGAATATGATTGAGCCAGCCTGGCCTCATATGAAAAGAGTAACAACAAAGAAAGGGTCTCCTCGGTTAAGAGCTGAGGCAGAGCGTGTATGGCAAGAGGCATAGGGGAGTTAGAACAGTGGCGGATTCAGGCTTGGATTGAGAGGATTGAGCGGCATATTCAGGAGATTCTTCGTCTTGAAGGTGGTAATGAGTATAGAGAGGGTAAGACTGAGAAGGTACGACGGTTTGAAGCTCCTATAGTAGATGATTGGGTTGATATTGAATAGAGATGTCTCTCGTACGAAGAATTTGGTGGCGTTTTTAGCTTGCGCCACTGTGCACGGTCCAGGAAAAGACTTTTGAAAGGCACCTCCGTATGAGGGGCTCCTGTCATGCACGGAAACAGATGTGGTGTGGCTTACGTGCCAAGTGGAACGGCTGGGTGGCTCGGTCCCGGGAGTAAACCCTGCGTATACTCTAGCCCTTGTGGGCAAATTAGCATGAATCGCTAGCCCGAAACCCTTATGACATAAGGCAAAAATACGAATCTTACCTAAGGTACCTTCAAAATTACCCATTCGGAGCAAGTCACAGGTTCCGGGCACCTCGAGGATGTGAAAACCAATTCGCCCATGTTCGCGACAGGCGCAACCTAAGAAACTTCTCAAAACTGACGTTGCGGTCGGGAGGTACAACGAAGCCCGTCGTGGATGTGCTCACATCGCTTGGCGTTGATTTCAGATATACATTCGCCGATTTGTCGTCGTCACTTATGGCGGCTGCGAAGAAGAAGTTTTCTAGCTATCCCGGCATGGAGTACGTGACGCTCGATATTGAGAGATTCCCGCCGGAACATGAGGTCTATTCCAAAAGTACCACATGATTATTTCGTCCAACTGCGTCTATGCAGGGTTCCAACATGTTGATTCAAGCGAGGAATCCGACCAATACCGCGTTATTGTAGGCTTTGCTTCCGCATCCTCTTTTCTCTCGTCAAACTTAGCACTTCTACAGAATTCACAAGACCATTGGTGTCAAAACGTAAAATTGCCGCTTTCAATCATCCTAACATTCTCCTTCAATGATGATCTTGCTATATACTGTGTAAGGGCTACAGACAGCCACGACCACAACTATGTACAAAGAATAGAAAGGCACCTTGCCTTTTGAACCAGAGCTCGAACCTCAAAGTCCAAACCAAGCCAGATCCTCCTGCTCATGCTCCGGCACAGTATGTCCAACCCCTGCAGCACTGAAGCCCACAACCTTTGACCCATCACCGTAAACCATGCGCGTATAACCACGCTCCGGGACACCAGTGTCGTTCCTTGAGAATTGCACGCCATGAAGACCCGACCACATCTTCAACTGTTCGGCCAAGTTGGGGTATGTGACAAAGTTGTCCGCGGTACCGTGCCATGTCATCATGCGGGGATAGCCACCATTGTATCCAGGATACATGTCTCTGACTTGCTTGACCCACTGGTCTTGCGACTTGGTGATCCGGCCGCTGGCGCACGCGGGGTCAGCGGTCGCTGGGCTGGCGCCAGGACTACCCGCAAGGCATCCCGCTGGAACTCCCGAGTAGCACGACGCTGCGGAGATAACGTCGGGGTAGGTGGCCATGAGGACGTTGGTCATCATGCAGCCTGAGCTTGAACCAGTCACGAAGATTCTCCAGGGATCGGCGTTGTGGTTCTTGATCGCGTATTGAGCCATGGCTATAAGACCTTGGTTGTCGCCGCCTGCATTGCGAGAGAGGCCCTTTGCGGTGTTGACTTCCCAGCAGTTGTTGTCGTTGCGGGTGCTAGGGAAGATCGTGATGAAGCCTCTCTCCTCGCCAAGCTGGAGGTACCTGGTGTTTCGGGCCCTCTCTTTGCCGTTGCCGCCGCAGCCGTGTAACTGTGCGCATACTTAGAAGGGGTCACAGTAATGGTGGATCGGATTGCACGTACATGAAAGACCACAGCGGGTTTGGCGGCTGGTCTGGCGGGCACGTTGATGTTGAACTCCAGATTCGTTGGATTTGGGCCCCAGTTCCCTACGGTCACAAGGGCGCCATTTGCGGCTGCGAACATGGCGGCTAGCCCGCTGACAGTATAGGAGCAGTGCATGTTGCTGAATATGCTGCCGACTATAAACGGATATAAACGAATGAATGAATGGTTGGTGATTTGGCATGATCGGCTATCGTTTGCTCTTATATAGACGGAGTACTAATACCAAGAAAGGGCTATCTAGGGCACTTGCTCGATGTGCAGCTCGGCTCACGACCCCTGCTGTCACCACACGGCGCATTGCACAACAGACCTTCCAATTTCTGTGGCAGGCAATTGGTCTAACCACCTTGGTTAAAATAAACTCAATTCGGCCTTAATTGTCCGGTCGGCGATATCATCCCGTTGGTTAGCAAGACTACCGTATGCGATGCGTGTGGTCGGGTCCTTGCAAAAAATAATAATGCGCACGCGGAAAACAGTGCCGGTTGCATCACCCATACAAGACTGTCGGACGCTAATTTCTCCGCATTTCGCACTACCCCAGTGATGAAACAACATGGGGAACCAGGATTCTGGATTGGACCCAGTGTTTATATGACATGCCAAGATAGATCCTGGCTTCCAATACCCGCTCAGATGGACATGCATATGCATTTCGTACTGGAATTTACAAGAACCTCAGGAGTAGGCATGCCCTATGTTTTTCTACAATGCTTAACTCTTGAAGGGCATACGGTAGTTGTGTAGACCCGATGATATCTTTTCCGGCCGGCACTTGGGGTTTCAAGCTAGAGCGTTCCAGGTTTAATGCTTGCACGCAATAAAGAGGAAAGAGCTTGCAGGTATATTTCAACAAACTCGAAGATGTTCTCCAAGAGAAGGCGGATATCAATATAGCAGATAATGTTGCATATCTGGTAGAGCGTATTATCAAGCTAGCGAAGCGCAGCAGAGGCTTGTAATACCCCTAGACAAAGTAGATGGCACCTAGCCGCGCGATCAAAAATTCCCACACCTCGTACCGCAGTATTATCGCAACCATAAGGAGATGAATAGAATGTATTACAGCGTTGGATTTTACAGCGATCGCGGGTTGCTTGCAGTTTGTTTTGTATGTCTCGTCAAACAGATCGAAACACGAGACGGAAGCGTCATTCAATGGGCGAAACTATCCCAGGTCTATGTTCCGACTTGGCTGTTGAAGGAACGATCATGAGCTACGGTATTCATTCGCAATAGCTTGGGTAGAGCTGTTGCCAGTTACCCAGGGGGATTTCAGGGGATTATTGATGGTACGGTTTGGCATGACTGCCGTGGTCTCGGGGTTTCATGATTGCTCCGCTGGCTGCGAATGTTTTCTACTCGCCTGACAAATTCTTTTGGTCCGCTGTGTAGCTGAAATTGTGGTTTCTGAAGCAGAGGCGGGAGGTCGAGTAGACATCGACGAAGTTTATTGCAATGGCTCGAAGTCTCACACTCGGCTAGTATCTAGTAGATATATCCTAGGAAGACCTGAAGATACCCTTTGAAAGCCGTCGTATGTGCACGACAGCTCTCAGCTTATCCCTTGGACTAATTCCATGTCCTGAAAGTGAATGAACAATGCATGACCTAGATATTAGTCTTTTGACTATGCAAGCGGTTGATGCCTCCAAGAGGGCTCAGCATCGCCTTTATAAATCTCTCAAAAGCTCCTATAAACTGACCTCATCTACCTCGTTTCCACACTTCTACTTTAGTGGCACCTACCTCTATCTCAATCTTTAGAGAGATCTTTCAAACCACAACCCCCCTAAACAATGTCGGACCTTACTTCGAGCAACTTCAAGAAGCTCCGCGAGCAGTTGAGACGCCAGAAGACCGATAAACAAAGCCTTCGCTCTAAACACAATAGGGAACTTATCCAAATCTTAGACCAACGCGATGAACAGGTTGAGCAGCTACTCGGATATAATCGCTATTACAGGGCTGAACGGAAGCAGCAACAGTCATACATTCGTCAGCTTCTCTTGGAACGGAAGCAGCTGCAAGAAGAGCCGTTCTCTTCCTACATTCCTGAGATTCCCGGACTTAAACAACGCTCCCCCCGAATCCCAGAAGTCTGCGATACAAGCTCCTTTCAAACTCAAGAAGGCGAAATTGATGCACGTGCGTATAGCGGGATTAAACTCTTTATCGGCTTGCTCCTCATTCTTTTCTTTTGCCTTGCCCTCATTCGGGTGGTTTGGGTCCTGCTCGCCCTCGGCTGGGAGCTGTTTGTTCGAGACTTTCTGAACACGTGTTTTTCGTTTCTGCTCGGTAAAACACTGGGCTAGAAAGGAGACCCCGCGTGGAAATGAGCTGAGCAGTTGATCTTTGGTAGTGCGCGTTGTTAAATGGTGCGAAAACACGAGGAACGTTCCCGCGAAGATTCCGCCTACCCTAGCCATTGGTTCTCAGCTTATGATGGCTGCCCCAAAGAAGTCCTGGAGATATCTACATCTTCGCCTGCCCGTCTAATAGCTACTTTTATGGCGAGGAACTCTAGGATCTGCTCTTTCCCTCGGAATCTAATCCACCGCTATGTCGATCACCCGTACATAAGGATACTAGTATTGGCAAGATTCTCTGAGCGCATGTATCAGGCGTTCCGACGACGAGCCTTTTCGTAATTTGCCCCTCCCCATTTTTCTTATCCTGTAGCGAGATGGACAGTAGAGTAGTAGATGAATAACATGCATGTTCCTTTACCCCAGATCTCAACCTATTATAATGCATATTCTTTCATTATTCCACAAGTTCCACTTAACCATTTGTTGATTCTTTCATGTATAATCATCCCTCCACATATGCGAGACGTCATGAGATTGTCAAGATACTTGATATCCTCCTTCATCTTGGCAACGGATGTATCTCTAGGCTGATGCTTCTCATTCAAACCAGCAGTCAAGACCTCCTGGAACGTGAAATTGGCGCCAATACCTAACAAGTGCAGATGTCCTGTAGCAGCACCCACGTACCGCCTAGGGCAGCTGCTTGCGCTTTACCAGCCTCTTCGTTGTATTTTGTTTCGAAGTCTTCAAATGTTGTTGCCATTTCTTTTTGTGTCCTGTGACTAGCTTTCGCACAGTTTCTGAGATCTTTTCCGCTTCTTCTTTGACCGCCTTGTCCGTATTGTCCGACCGTTTATTGATGGCTGCCATGCGTGCCATTTTGCAGACGGTATTGAAGTCATAGTCCTCTATACTGCCTATTGTTTTACGGAGATCGGTCAGGAAACCTTTTGGGGCGCAGAGCCGATTGAGTGATTACTTGTTATGAAGCCTCTAGGGACTGCTCACGTTGACTTTTGTCGCATACTCCAACTGTAGTAGGATTATCACGAATTACAATGTTGCTAGCTAAATGCAAACGATTGAGCTAAAGTACAATGTGGTAGTGAAAGCCAGTAGTTCGGCATTCAAACACACCCGCCACATGGCCACACAAGGTGAATTATCGAAGATTATACCTTATACAGTAGCATATATATCTATTAATTCGAAAATCTTACACCAATCGAATAGTTCAATAGTCTAGCGTGCTGGCACATTAGACTATTACAGCCGCAGGTTTAATTCCTGCAACAGGGCAATGGTTCGAGTCTCGGAGGCAGCGGTTACGCATTAGCTAGCTCTATCTCAGGGACATTGCCTCATGGGAGGATGTGGGGTCCTGGACTTAGGTACGAGCCTTAGAAAAACGTATCACGTGAGCGGAGTATCGAAGGTCACGGCCTAAGTCCGCGCTATTCGATTGGTATCTTTTTTTGCCTTTTTTTAGTATTTTTTTCTATATAATTTCACATTGGTTTTGCGGTCGCCAAAGCTAACAAGGTAAAGCTCGAGACCTTTTTTATCTAAAGCGGTGCAATACCTATTGTTTGCGGTTATATTTGCTAATACGCATGTAGATGGGTGCAATAGGGCGCCTAAAGTTGCTTTCGCATGTGGCTTGCGCGTTAAGGAGGGAGAATACTAACTAAAAGTTATAAGTGGTCGAACACGCATCCTTTTAGGCCAGGAAAGTGTCGCAGTTTTAAATTGTGCGGCCAATGTAAGCAAACGCACCGTTAGCCGGTTCCTCTGCCTGCATGACGGCAGATAATAACAGTGCTGAACTTATAGAGCATCTTGGGATAAATAATTAGAAGAAAAAAGGTACCCATTATCCGTTACAACTCTCAGAAAATCGACCCTAAGCAACGTTAACAATGTGGTCGAGTGAATGTAAATTGACTATGCGCTAGACCCATCATTGCCAACCGACAGAATACAAGAGAATGCTCCCTGTGTACTTTTAATGTACGCGCATTTGAATGATTGTTGGTACATAACGTTCAAAGCAGCTGCAGCATCCGATATAGTTGATAAATGCTTATCACGCTAAGCTCAAGGTAGTAACCTTCGTACCCAACTCCGCATCGCTAGTCAACCCCAAAAGCAACCTCAGAGTTAGCATTACGCCCACCATCTGCGACTCTTTCGTCTTCCATTCTTGAGAAAGACTTCGCGCACGTTCGGTACACGGTATAACGCTGTTAGGGAAAGCTGTGTCGTCTTTATTCACGCTCTTAACTATGGCACATCTCAAGCCTATACACGCCAAAGCAGCTGTTCCCACTCTTGCTTCCTCTCCCTACGCTTCGTCTTCGGCGCCCTGTCTTCTTCGCCGCTGGCTATCATACAATTTACTCGTCCTTTCTCAAGATAACGCAGCCGCCTAGTGGAAGAACCGCTACTATTTGCAGAGACCGCACAAGTTTCACAGAGAGGTATTGCAGGCCATGAATACACATTACTAACAATTATTAGATAGCAATTAGTGTAATGAAACGCAGTCACTATTGCGATCAATAGGTTATGAGCGCCTAGCTTCCTTCCGCCAAAGACTGGAGTCACAATGTAAACACATTCAAAAACAACCTTGGAAGGCCACGTGCAGCATAGTAAAAGAACGATGGCTGGCTGGAGCCCCTACACTCATTCCCATTATATACTTACATTTTCCTCAACACGGCCTATATAAACACTCCTAATTTCTATCCTATCTCTCTCCCACAGATTAACTCCAAGATTACAACTACAAAACAGCGACTAGAGTACCACCAGCTCACCAAGACGACCGAGAAACGACTGCTACCATGTCTAACTTTGATATTACCGCGGCCTGTTGGGTTGTAGCAGCCTTCTTTGTTATGGCGACGACCTACAAGTACTCCCAGACGTTGGAGCGCACGGATAAGTGCAATAACAAGGTTATGAAAATGGTCAAGCAACCAGTCAAGCTGGTCCGCAATCTCCGATACATGACCGAGCTTGTCATCAAGATGTCGGTCGAGGTGGATCACCTGAAAACCGAGGTTGAGACGTTGAAAACCGAGGTCGAGAAGCTAAAAGCCGGAAAGAAGACCGAGCGTGGCGACGAGGACGTGGGTTGGGAGGAGATGGCGGCGATTGTAGAGGAAATGGAGTAGTTCGCGTGAAATGATGAGATTGTTCTTTTGTAGAGAGAGACTCACTAGTCTCTATCTACGAAAGTAAGGTCATGGGAAGGCGGCGTCGAAGCATGATGAGTCCCTTGGCATATACCCGCTTTTTGTGCCTGTAACAGTCATTATTGCATGGCTGGACGGTGTCGATAGTCTTAGAATATAATAAGTACAGTAAGCTTCTATATCATTCTAGTACTAAGTGTTGATGTAGTGAGGTATCGCATAATAAAGCATCCACTGAGTAATTCGCGCACTTTGGTTAGGCAAAGAGGTAGGAGAGGGATGCGAGCGTTTGTGTTCACCTCTGATGAAACCCTGGCCTACTACGCATCTCTCTGAACTGGCACCATATCATTACGATGGAATATTCATGATACATTCGTTTCATTTTCATATGGGCTATGGGCGCCACCCTTCCTTCGACATGTGCCGGCCGTGCACAAGATCCCATCTACGATGTGTTACCCGATCGGCAACAAGGGCCAGATGTGCGCAAACGATCAGGCCACGCGAAGATTCTCCAGCAACTTCATCATCTCCTCCTGCGCTTCGTCTTCTCCAGCGATGGTCATGCCTTGCATGGCCATGGTAAGCTCATCTACCTCGTCCTCCAAAATATGGAAGAACTGATCCTTCTCCATCCACGGCGTCCTGGGCGGAATATTGATCTGGTCGATGGCGTTTATCTCGCCGAGTAGGGGTGCGACGAACGGCGAGTCGAAGTTCGGATCGGTGTACTTGGCCCTCTCCATGAGCCGGAGGTCTTCCGCCATGTCTTGCATACCCCGCTTCAGCTGGTGCATCTTTAATTGAGCGTTTCCAAATGCCTTCTGCTGCTTTTCCTGCTTCATGATCCATTGGATAACCAGCGCTGGTCCGCACCGCGTCAACTGTTTGGTCGTAATGTCCCCGGACTTCAACTTTTGCATCAATACTTCCGGCTCGAAGGTCATTTTCGTCAAGAGATCTTCCGGGATCCTGCTCCACAGCTTTGTGAGGGCAACGCCGCACTTCTTCTCCTCGCGGAGTGAAAAGGTGATAAGATCGTATTTGCTGGTATTCCAGAAGCGGAGGAAGTTCTCTCGCACGGTGAAGTCGTTATCCTCAAGGACCTGCCCATCTATCGAAGTCGAAATCCAAGCCTCGATAAATCCCTTCGCAAAGTCTTTCGCTACGTTGTCCTCGCACATTTCGAAGTCAAAGGCCCACGCATATGCCATTGCCATGATATTGAGGCGGACAGACTTGTAGTAAGAGCTCCATGAGTGACGCATATCTATACCGTAGAACCACACAAGTCTATTCAACGTCATGTCTGTCGCCTGCTGCACCGCGCGGCCTCCGCCTGCAGCAATGACATTCCAATTATTGAATAAAGTCGGGAGTTGTAGATCGGCGGGAACACGCGGGATCTGAACGCCGTTCTCATTGTAGAGAATCTTGACGAGGGGCGGTGGAGCGATGTGCACTTTGGGCACACGCTTGAATATCTTCGCGAGGTTGGTGTCGACGCGGGCCTTGAGATCGTCCACCCGGGCACTGTGCGCATCCTCCTGTGAGTCGCCTGCCGGTCCGCTATGAGCTTGTTCGTGGGCATGCGCATGCTCCGGTGAGTCGCCTGCGGGTGCGCTATGAGGGTCGTCGATGTTCATGCCCGTGTCTTCCACGAGCATGGCCTGCTGCTGCTGCAGCTGCGCATTGTTGAAGCTCATGATGTCGGTGTTCAACCCGGATGGTGCGACGGGTACAAGGTTGGCCGGACTGAAGGAGCGCGTGAGCGGACAGAAGATGCTTCAGTTCGGAGTTGAAGTCGCAGAGTTGAAGTCATAGCAGGCCAGGCGAGTGGGACTACGGGGCTAATTTCTTCACGTGTGCGCGCTAGTCCGTTTGCTGTCTTGGCACACTATCTTCCAGTGAATTGAGCTCACAGTTTCCCCACCTCGCACCCTCCATGCCAAACACTCCTACCCACCACAGAATCAACCACCAGTCCATCCAATAGCTATTCGTCATGCCAATTAGGTGGTGCGTCCCCAAAACAAATATCTTATGCACACAAAACTAAATTCCCACGCAGGACCACTGAGAATGACCGCCTCCTCTTTCTGACAATTTTTGACACGCACGCAGTCAAAGTGGATGCCGACAAGGTTGTCAAGGCGTGGCGTACGTATTCCCCGCCTCAGCGAGCGCTCGCAGGTAATCATCATTGCTGACTACCGAGACAGCAGCGAAAGATGGCGAGAAGCCCACCGTCCGCGCTGTGCAGGAGCGCATGAAGACGTTGCGCAAGGCCGTGGGCGGCGTTACGCCGCGCAAAGCTTCTCGCGCCGGCACGCCGAAGACGCCAAGGACATCGACGCCCAAGAAGAGGAAGGCTGAGGATGAGGTAGACTCAGATGATGACGACGAAAACGAGATGGAGTCCAAGCCATATAACGTGATGGGTGGTAGAAAGAAGAGTATGTTCTACTGCGAATGCGTCTGTCGGATGAATTTCACTTACTTACATGACGCAGAGGTCGCGCGTACGCTCTTGTCCGACTTCAAGAAGGACAGCGCGCACAATAAGACTTCCCCCGCGCCCGTAATGGGCCTCGACGCCAGCCAACCGCTGCCGGTCCGTTCTCTGTCCTCGCGCAAGGCCTCTCATCATGCTTCGCTGGGTGTGTCAGCGCAGTTGGAGGCCGAGAAGAACTGGATGGATGCCAATGGAGAGCGGTCGGAGGCGGAGGACTCTCAGGCGTCGGGGTTTGAGGGCTAATCCAGAGAATATGACGAGAGTCGTTGGGCACACGGAGTTACACCGCAGTTTGAACCCCCCCTTGTGTTGGATTCTTGGTTGTACTTGATAAAGAGTATGTATCTGAATGACGAATACCAGTCTCGTCCGCCCATCGAATGAATCCCACTTGTGAAAGATGGTAGAACTATGCTGTGAGCGTTCAAACATGAAAGTGTTCACCTGGACCAGCTTTCTGCGTCGACACCCGAGGACAGGCTCCATTCCCTCCTACATAAAGCGCTTCCTCTTCGAAAGAGCTCCAATACCGCTACACCTCCACTGCACTCTCTGCTGATGCCTCCAACCCAGTCACACCATTCCAGGCATACCCCTACGAAACGCCCTTCGCCATGGAGTATCCCAACATGAACTACATCCCACTCATAACGTAGCTCTCGATATCCGCGGTATCCGCATCCTCGCCGCTAAGACGCCGGCAGGTTTCACCCAAGCACTTGAGGAAGCCACTCCAAGTCAGATTGTTTGTTGCTCTTACCTCTAAGAGAAATATTTCAAGCCATCTACATCTAGTCCAAGGATCACATGATCTAACTCAGCGTCTGTATACATATCCAAGACTTAACCTTTTGCTAAAGCCAAATTCTGACAAGCACATGCATGGTGGACTCCATCTCCAGGGCTTAGCTATTATCACGTGATTGATGACTAACCTTATGGGGGTTATATGTAAGCAGCCTAGAGCTATGTCACATGACGACATTAGTCTCATGAGTCAGCTCGCCTACTATATACGAGCCTCTGATCACTCCATGTACGATACACAGGCATATACACATCTGAACACAGATACTTCTACAATATACACTTTCTACACATACTACCCAACTGCTTACATTATACGACCCCAAAATGCGCAGTTAATGCTGTGCGCAGAAAAGTTAAGTAGGTATTTATACTTAAATCTTTATTTGCTGTTATTTAGAGAGTATAGGAGGTGCGTTAAGGTTGTCCTAATTGGAGGGCAAGAGCGTTGAGGGCATGATGAGCGTTCTGGGAAGGGCCAAGATCCGTAAGGAACCTGGGAAGCGCACAAGTACGCTTAGCCTAGGGGACCTCACCGACCTAGCTGATGGCGTGTTGGCGCTCCGAAATCTATGCCGACGCCAAAACGGCTTGGACGGCACGGGGCCTGTAGTCAGCGTCGACCCTTCCAGGGTGGTCGATGTGACCATCATCCTCCAGGAGTTCAAGATTCCCAACAAGGCCAAAGAGCGCATCCTTGCCACTCTATTCGGATTAAAGGCGGGCGCCCCTCGTATCCAGGCAGATGGCGAGATGGATGACCAGGTTCGCTACTTTCCACCAAGCGAGGCTTTTCCCCTGCTCCCAATAACGATGCCTCTGAGCGACTTCGAGGACATGAACTGGACAACTACGCGTGGAAGCCCTATAAAACAGTTCGTATCTGCCCCAGGCCAAGTTGCCAGTCACGGGCTACCCCGACTTCAACGACCTTGCGACAGCCGCCAGCTGCATGTCATACGAACGATCGACCGTCGTCGATATCACCAACCTTTTCTTCACGATGTTTGGGAGTGCTGGTGTTGCGCACGGAAGATCAAAATCAATTCTGCAAAGCGGACTACCATATAGTACTAGGATAAAAGCTTACGTAGTACGTGTTACCCCAGGATACATAATACAAGAGCCGCATATCTCCTTTATCTTTGGCCGTAATAAACTTAATTTTATCCACAATACTATGATAAAAAGCGTTTACCTAGTTAGTTCGCAGAAACTTTCGCTATAACTTCCATATGTACTTCCTACGTGTTACCCCAGGATACCCAATACAAACCCCAACACCACTTAATCTCCGTCTTCCAGCTATAACAATGTCCACGCATACCCGCTCATCCCTAAGACCACTGGACCATCCCAATCGCCATTCGAAATCGAAAACAGCGTGCACCACAAAGGATGACTTACCTAAATCGCAGAAACACTTCGACAGAAGTTCTGCAACTCAGGATATCCCACAGCGCCATTCACCCACAACAGCTGCTGCAAATAAACATCTATAACCCAACTCTATCGCTCGACTACAGCCTCCTGTCTTACCCCAAGCGTACCTTTTAGCATATCTTTTGGCATGTTGATATGTTGATACGACAGCGTGGGGAGTCATCACATCGGAAAACTGCGCTCTGCAACAGCGCGGCCTCACCGGCACCTTGATGTGCAAGCGAAAGCTTTGCAAGGCAGGGCGTCTTGCGCGTAACTTAGCATCTGTCATTTCCTTACTCCGCGCCTTACGCCGCAGTATCCATTAGCTCTTACACCCAAGATGCATACTCAACAAGTTGAAATATCAACATCCTACATAGTAAAACACAACAGAATCACCACCTCTCCCCTCCCTTAGAGGCAGCATCACCACCTCACCTCTCTATTCCCCTTTCACCCCACCAACTATCCTTCCAACCCACTTCTACAAACAACGCTCATACTCACTCTGCGCGACACTCCACGCCGGCGCCCCAATACGCGCTTCAACTCCACCTGCATCCTCTCCCTCTCCCTCCAACGCGCCTCCTCCCTCTACCATACCAAAGAATCCCACCGCCTCATCATCCAAGTACCCATCACGCTGTAATCTCCGCTCCAGCGTCTCGGTGACCCACACGTCTGTTCCCAAGCGCGAATCAGGTGTGTATAGTGGGCGGTTAGAGACCGTTTGAGGGTGGTTGAGAGGATGGGTGTTCGCAAGTGCAATTGTGAAGGGAAGGCCGACGTCGCGTGTCCGCATAGCATAGCGGTTGGAAGTGGGAAGGCGCTTGGTTTCTTGATGGCTAGTGCTGGGAGGGATAGCGTGCGCTCTGGGGTTAATAGACGTTGTATACGCGGGGTGATGATTGGGAGGCGTAGGTCGCACGTGATTCTCTCGCAGCGACGATATCTCGGGGGCGGTTGGTCGGGGCGAGGATTCAGCTGTGAGTGTGTCGTTGGCTAACATCGAGGTGGGAAGTGCGTCGTCGAGCTCCATCGCGTCCATAAGCGACACAACCTTCTCCTCGCCGTCGTTTCCGGTGCGGTTGTTAGAGTGAGGAAGCTGTATAAACAACGGAGTTTGGGCCGCTGAAGGGATATGAGCCATCTCTTTCGCGCAGTTTACATCTGTTGGAGGCAGCGGTGCTGAAGTGTTTGCAGCAGAAAGGTCCTGACCTGCTTCACTCGGGCGACCAACGTTCTTTGAGAGCAGTCGTCGCAAGGCATCACCAGTTTCTTCATCGTCTACACTTCCGACTGCTTGCGTTTGGGCGGCTGCAGGCCCGTGCTCTGCCTTCCTCCACTCGACAGGACGACCTCGCTTCTTCTTCTTCGGCCGACCCCTCTTCTTTTCAGCGGGAGGCTGGCCGTTGTCCTTGTCTGCGGCACGGAACGCGGAGTAGCCTAGCCCTCCAGCAGCGGAGGAAGTCTTCTGCAACGGAGCTTCTGCGGTTGCAGAAACGCTTTGCCGCTGTGTTCCAGACTTGTTGTCGAGTGCGCGCAATGCTCTGCCCTTCCCCGCGTGTTCCTCCAGCGGTGTGTCGTGCTGATCGTTCTTCTTGCCCTTGGCAAGCTTTCCAGCACCCCCGCGCTGACTCCGTAGTTTCCTTCCATTATCTGTCGCAGGGTGATCTGCTGCAGAATTATGAGGAGCGGAATCATCTTCCTCCAGCATATCCGCCTCGCACTCAATCTCATCATCTCCAACAACAAAGTCATCAAGTATCATGTCATCGCCGCCATCGATATCTTCACCGTCCTCTTCCTCTCCATTATCTGTCGCGTCCTGGTCTTCCCCATCACTGATGACAGCGCTGTCCTCGTCATCATCATCGTCGATGAAGCTCCCCTCATACTCGTCGTCGGCCGATGACGCGCCCAAATCCTTCGCAGTCGTGGCTTTGATATCGAACAACTGTGCGATGTCTGCACGGGGCGCTCGAAATTTGAAGCGGCGGCTCTTCTCTGTCACGTGGTCGTCCTCCTGTTCGTCGACCGATGCCACTCTCCTGGTCCGCACACCGAAGCGGGCTCGAGCAGCAGCTCTGCGAGTCGGCGTCCTTGCCGGCGGGGATGAGACCTGTCCTACGCGTTGATCAGCTCATGTAGCACAATAGCATGGTGTCGGACGGGTGAATGACAACACGAACAGCGCGACGTACGGTTTAATCGAGTCTGCACCCGACGATTGTTGCTGGGAGGCTCAGAGTCAGAGTCAGAACTGGAGTGCAGTACTGCGGGCGTGCGTCTGTTCCTGCTGGGAGGCTCTGATTCAGAGTCAGCAGAGTCAGCGTCAGCGTCGGTGTTTGCCGCTTTCGAAGCGGGCGCCTTCAAAAGCGTTCGCAAACTCCGCCGACTTGTATGCTGTCGCTTATTCCTCCGGGGCTGAGAATCAGATCCAGATGTGGCCAGCTCATTTATCTGCGCTTTGGCGGGCGTACGCTGAGCTGATGCACGAGTGGTGCGCCTCGTGCCGGTGATAGATCCAGCATCAACGCCATCGTGTACAGAAGTCTGCGCTTTCCGCCGACCTCCAATTCGTCGCTTATCATTCGAGACCTCCGACTCCGACTCAGATGTGGCCTGCCCAATTATCTGCGCCTTGGCGGGCGTAGGCTGAGCCGACACACGAGCACTGCGCCTATTACTAATCCCAGATCCAGCATCAACACCACCTTCTACCGACATGGAATCTTTCCCTTGACGTGTCGTACGAGCACCTGGAGTTGACGACACCGCGCTATCGCCATCGCTCACCATCGACAACTTCGGCGCAAGCGAACTCCCCTCCGCCGCCCGAGCACTCGTACGCGTTCTCCGACCAGATGGTGCAGCCGACGGCCCTGTTTTGAACCGAGTTGATCTCCGCTCTGGAGTAGTAGGGTTCGACCGCTTGCGTTTCATGGTGCGGGCTGCAGGGTTGATATTGATTTTCGATACTGTAATGTGGAAGGAGATCCGATGGAGGTTGCGCAGAATGCAAAGTCGCTGGCTGCGTGGGAGACTTTCAATGTATTGGACGAGCGAGTAGGTCTCGAAGAGTAATCGCGGCAAGGTTGAATTGGTGAGAAAATGAATGCAGTGTGTGCGACTACGACCGCTGTTCTGTTGATTACTGACTATTCCTGATTAGGATTAGCGTGCATGTAGAGGTACCACACTGGACAAAAGTTTAAGTACTCATCCTGGGGTAACACATTGTACTCAAACTTTTGTCCTAGTACTGTATGTGGAGGGTCTTCTAGAACTCCCCAACATCACCCAGTCTCTTTCTTCAGCGCGCACTCATCGACAGCCTCCGCAACGCCAGCTCGAACGCTCATCTCACTCTTTTGACCAACGAACCATCCTCATCATCCAAATACCTCCAAGCCTCCCTGTGCGCCAGCGCACCGCCAGCCGTAATTCTAGGCCCCCGATTGCAAGGCGCCCCCTCAAAGCGCAACATCTGCAGCAGAAGATCATTCACGCCAGGCGCGTCGTCGTTCTCAGCCAGCAACCGATGGTGTGCAAGCCGATAAGCGCTGAGGAACATGGACAGCAACTGCTCGTTTCCCTTCCGCCAAGGATTCCGACTAAATGAGAATGGGTATAGGTGATAGAAGAGAGCGTATCCGACGATTCCCGCGGACCAAATGTCGATTCCGCAGTCGTAGCTCGACCCAGCCAGTTCGGCCTCTGGGGCGTGGTAGCCAACGGTTCCGAAGTGGCCCGGAGTGGCACTGATGGACGTCAGAGGCGGCGCGAGGTGTATGGCGTGGCCCAGGTCGAGCAGTATCGCGCGACCCTGGTAAATCCCCACGTTCTGGTCCTTGACGTCGCGGTGAATCCAGTGTCGGTCGTGCAAAAACTTCAGGCCCTGGAGTATGCCACGGAAGTATTGCAGGCATGTTCTGGACGATGTGTCGCTGTGAACGACCTGGTCGATGGTTTGGTAAACGGCGATATCAAAGACGAAGTAAATGTCCTTGAAGAGCAGACCGCCGGTATCGGATTGGTAGTCGCCTATTACCTCTACCAGGCAGATGATGTTGTCGCATCGAGCATCTTTCGCTTGCCGGGTCAGCTCCTGTAGCGATCGAACTTCTTTAGCCACACTGCGGCTGGTCCTTCCGTTGCGTTCGACGATTTTGATGGCGACCACAGCCCCGCTACTGTCGGTAGCTGAGTAGACTTTCCCCGAGGCACCTTTGCCAAGCGCCTTCGACATGACCCATCGTCCGACGCTGAAATTGTCCTTGGATGGCATGGGGGTGAGACTAAGCGCTGCTTCGCTGGCATGGAGCAGCCTGCGATCCTTGGACTGGGTCCAGAACTGGGTGCGGAGCTTCTCAAACTCCTCCGAATGGGCATAGTCGGTATAGGAGAAGTCGAATGACAGCAGACCGATGCCGATGTGGAAGGTTCGTTTGTTGAGGTGATATCCGTCTCCCGCTGCGACGAGCTTACCTCCCACTGTGACATTGTGGGCTGCTCGGGATAGAGGCACGAGGACAACGAAGCCTGACTCTCCGAGGATGAATGAGGCGTGCCATCCGCGAACCTCAGTACTGTCCAGTTTGAAGTGGACGCCTCCGTCAGGGGTGGCATGATTGGGGCGTCCTTTGCCGATTCTCCAAATGACATCGATACCGGGATCCCGGTCGGATAAGGTGAAGATGAAGCTGCCGGTCCATAGTTTGTAAGAAGTGTGCCACCGCGCCTCGGTGTCGGAGTCTGGCTCAGTGGCGGATGCTTCGCTGTCGGCATCATAAATCACCTGGTTGCGCTCGCATGAGCGGGCGTAGTCTTCATCATAGACGGGAGTTGGGTCGATGGACATGCAGATTGACCATGCCGGCTGTGGCTGAGAGCGGCTCAGCTCGACGGCTTTGCTGAAGGCGACCCTGGCTGCGAGGTTGGTAGGCTTCAGGGTTGCAAATGCATTGGAGGTCATAGCCTAGGCGAGGTATGATGAATTGACATGGCGCTCAGTCAAATTACCACGAGTTACCCTAGGATAAACAATACAGGCCCAACAAAGTCAAACTTGTGTACACGGTATCGATGAGGTAAAATCCCCAGGCAGGTGAATGTGGCGGGGCGTCGGCGTTAAGTGAAAGTGCGTCCGTGCAGATGACTCAGCCGGTCTTGGCATCTTCACCCTCGAGTCATCGACCTCCATGGCTCCCAACGTCTCTCTTCATCGCTTCATCGCGCCACCCCAATTCACCGCCCACGGCCTAATAAATGGAGAATTTACCGCCCATGGCCTAACAAATGGATAGCGACGGGCTCCCTCTCCCTGCGTGCGACACGCCCGTCGTGCGCAAGGACTTTGACGACGCCTTCTACCAAGATCTCTGCTACCGCCTCCGCCGGCTGCACGACCAGCTTCTCGTGCGCCGGGAGCGCTACGGCGATGAAGCGCTCGAGTACCGCTTTGGACACACGCCGCCGCTGGTGCGCGCGCAACGGCACAGGCAGGGGGGCAACGTAGCCGACTACACGCAATGGCTCGAGCCTGCGACGCCCTCGGCAGCCTCGACACCCACCAGCCACATGGACGACCAGGATCGCAGCTCCCCTCTCTCCGCCACCAGCCCTCTGCCGTCGCGCCATAGCACACGAACCACCGTCTCACCCGCTGGGGCGTCTTCGAAGGCGTCACCGGTTCGCCCCGACAACACCACCACACCCCGAGACGCGGCGACGAATAAGCGCAAGCGCGACATGGAATCTCCAACCGCCTTCGCGAAAAAGCAAAAGCGCAATGACGGACATGAACAAGGTGTACATGTGCAGATGGAGGAAGACGGCTTGTCGCTGTATCACGGCGCAACTGCGGGCACCCAGAAGCGCAACAAGGCCAATACGAAGAAGCATAGGACTCGCGCCAAGGGAGAAGAGTCGTTGGAACGTCGAGCCATGGCTCCTCTACGCCGGTCTAGACGTCTTGGTAGTCGTGATGCTGGATGAGGTTGGGGCACAGCACGAAGACCATATCACGACCATGGCCTCAACGGTCACAACTACGATCAAAGAGCTTTCACCTCAACGACGCTTGGAACGCCGTCGGCTTATTCTGTGCAACGGACGAAGCACCTCATGGTTGATACCACCGCTGTGGCTTTACCACGGCCGCGCTCTAACAGTCCTTCGGCAGCCCCCTCTGCACAACCACAACATACACATCGGTACAAGCATGGCGGGAAGCGACTCTGAAGAGAGCAACAGCGACGATCATTTCATGGCCGGCATCTCGATCCAAGAGCTCCGCATAGCACTGCACTTCTACAAGGTCACATGGGAGCGAAACAAGCCAATCCCCGCGCTCGTGGAGGCGCACATCGATGCCCTGCGCACAGATCGCGGCTGCTGCTCCCCCAAAGGACAACTCATTGCGAACTTCGCCTGGCGCGCGCGAAAGCTAAGCGACATCGATTCTCGCCTGGCTCTAATTGATGACGTGACTCAACCCTGCGCACAAAGGCGGGGCATGAGTGGCTCTGTCGTGTCACCGATGCGTGGTTGAACCTGGACTCCTTGCCTGAGCCTGCCGATGCTATTCCAAAGGCGAAAAGGATCGATTTCTACAAGGAATAGGCGGATACGTAGCGTTATACCGTGTACCGAGAGTGCGCGAAGTCTTCTCTCACATAGGCGGGTACGTGTTTGGATACCTCCCGTTGAGACAGGTCTGCGATGGGAGTCGCATCCTTTTGCGGGGGAAGAAGAGCAACACACGATATATACCACAATGAACGCATAGCCTACCTTTGCCTTGCCGCTGATAATTCTAACACAATGATATGCGCCAACCTTCGATACTTGACTCCCCTCAGCAGCTCTCGTGGAACGAAAGACCAAAAGCCGCTGACCAGCACAAAAGCACAACACTGGCTAGCCCACGTCCCTCGATCAGCCCGTACCCAGGCGACCACCTCCTTTTACAAAGCATGCATCTTATCACCCTCACTCCTTGTTGCCGCAATCTTGTCATGTAGTCTTCTTGGCACTTGTGGCAAATACTCTGCCCGCAATCATCGCACCACTCCAGGCTTGAAGAACTATATCCCATCCACTCATACGCGACCCATTTCCGGAACGAAAACTTCTCCTTGCAACACGGACACGAGTTCTGGTTCTCTTTGAAGACGGAATTCCATGAGTTCTGGTGGATTGCTTTTCGTCGGAGGAAGATGCGTTGGATCAGGTAGATGCGGAGAGCTACTAGGAATGACATGCATGGTAGGAGGCTGAGAAGAATCAGGATTCTGATACTCTTTGGGAGGGATTTTCTTTTGGCTACGGAGCGATTGATTTTGTAGACTGTGATGCCGAGGGAGGGGATGAAGCCGAAGACGAAGTTGCGGTCGATGGAGTGGATGTAGGTGCGGTTTTGGGAACTGGTGGCGAAGAAGTGGTCGAAGGGGGTGAGGAGGTCGGCCATGGTGAGGAGGGGTTGAGTGTGTGTTGCGTAATGGTTTTGAAGATGGGTTGTGAAGTGTAATGTTGGGGATAAGTTCTCGGTGTGATGATATAAGAAGCGACATGGCCGTGTCTTTATTCATGATTTACAAGGCTTGCTGTTTGTTTGCGAGAAATAGCGATGTTTGCTTGATAAATGTAGAAGTTTCTGGATGGAACAAACATACACAGTCTCGGGGCCTCTGCTCTCATTGCAGGCCGCACTAGTACCTCGATTTCTCTCCGCGTCGGTGCGTGAGCTGTAAGCATTGTGAGGAGATCTTCTTACGTCTATTTAGCTGGAGTTTGGGTGTGAGACTATGGAAATGGACATGGACAAATTTTTCTCTGAACATTCAACGCGTAGCAAACCTGAGCTGGTTGAAAAACTCTGCCCCTGTAACCACAAACATAACCCCCAGAGCGCCCGGAAACGCGTTTTTCCTCCCAGAGCGTCCAAACGTACCACAAAAGACCCCATTCATCACACGAGTCAAACAGCCCCACTTCTTCCCAACACCGCGAAAGGAAAGGAAAACGTGAACTAAGAGCAGTGCTACTATGCTCCACCAAATCCAATCCACCCCTCCACACCCGCGGCCAACCATCTTCCTACACCCACGCGCGAGACCCGTCGTCCCCATCAGATACATAGCCCCAGCCAAACGACTGGACCGCTCAACGCGTGCGCCCGGCCATATCGCGTGTACGGGCGGTCGCAGGAGCAGCCGGGCAGGTGCCGACCACGTGCGATGCAGGAGAATGCTACACATGTTGCGAAAGCGGAGCGCGAGGGCTGCTTTGCTGGGGGGTGTTTTAATGACGAAGTCGGATTTGTTTTCTACGCCCGCGTTTGGGATTGATTTTTTTGTGGACAGGGATGGATGGATGGATGGATGGAAGGATGGATGGAGCGGAGACATATAACGCCCCGTTCGCATGTCCACATGCTGCTCGGAAGAAGCGCCACGTGCTACTTTCCGCATCATCGCTTCTACTTCGACTTCATTCTCTGCATGGATACTTGCGTGTACATGTGTCGTGATGTAGTAGTCATGTGAGCAGGGAAGTCACATGACGCTTTATCGACCTCCCTGTAAGGGCGAAGAAGCCGGGAATACGAAATAATGCCCAACAGAAGCAGAAGTGAGTGAACGAATGCAGGGGGAAATTCGCTAATGGAGAGGTTCTGGCCCGTTTTTCGTGAATAAATCAGCCAGGGAGGTGGGCGCTATCCTGCGAAGATTCCTGGTTAGAAGGGTGTTATATATATCCAATAGAGAGACTATCCTAGTGAAGAATCCGACGTCTCATTCGCGAATCGAGCGAGCCAGCGAGCGGATAATAAATACTTCTCCAACGGGTAGATTTGAATGCAAGGTAGGATGTAAGAGGTTGTTTATTCGTTCGTTCGTTCGTTCGTGGGTGAATAGGGAACAGTAGGGAATACCAGAGGAGATAGAATAAGACGACAAATCGTGATGAAATACGAAATAGGCTCAGTAGCACATTGAGGTGGTATACTGGGGTAGAATAGATCGAATAAGATGGGATAGGATAGGATAAGATGCAAAGTAAAGGGAAGCGAGCTAATAAGTAAACAGGCCGAGGTTCAAAAAGCTACATCCATGCAGCAGTCCGTCTAAAAGTATACCCAAAATAAACCACACTCATGCATTAAAGAAAGGGAAAAACTGGGGGAGGAAGAAACGACCGACCGAGTGTACAAATACCAAACCACCAAACCTAACCATCCCATCCCAAACCAGATTAAAAAAAACGCTGCACACAATAACATCAAAGCAAGTCCCCCTCTTTCCACTCACACCCACCCCCAACCCTACACTACACACAAACCTTCTGCAACCAAGTCGACGTCGCCGTCTTCTCCTCCTCCTCTCCCTTCTCCTTTTCTCTTCCCCTCTCTGTCTGCTTATCCTTCTCCTTCCCTTTCATCTCCGCGTCCGTAATATCACGCTCTTGCTGTTGTTGTGCCGTGGTAGACGCGTCAGGATGCGCGATACAAGGGGTGGGATCGCGTTGAGGGCGGGGACGGCGTCCTTCGGCTGGGGGTTGTGAGTTGCGAATATATGTGCAGAGTTGCCATCAATCAATCAGGAGATCAGTTTTTGATCGATTTTCGCCCAATTGATCCTATCAATCAGGTCAATCCTCCGCCCATACAAATTTTGCAGCAATCAGGATAAGGGCCATTATCCTGATTGATCTTCCTGATCATATTGATCCGATTTAACGTTGTTTTTAACGCTAAGATGGCTTTTTGAAGCTAAAAAAACGACGAATATAGTGGTTTTTACGCGTTTTAGAGTTTTAAGCAATTTCCTAATCGGGTACCGTGTTTCATCACCTGACGATCGGCCCCACCGGACGATCGATTTTCCGCCTCAACAGCCCAACTTCGGCACCTTTTGCAACGCTCTATACAACGAATATGGCCGAATTAAGTGCTGCTCTTAACTATTTGAGCTCGCTAAGCATCTCTGAGAAGCCTAATTACACCAAAGTCGCTCAAAAATATAGCTGCGATCGCAATACGTTGTCGCGCCAGCATCGCAGGGTGCAGGGCACGCGCGACGCGCTGGCCAACAGCCAGCGCCTCCTCAACTCCCAACAGGAAACTAAGCTTCTATAATATATTGATGGCCTTTGCGAACGAGGATGACCCCCTACAAAGGAGATAATACGAAATTTCGCATCAGAAATAGCTGGGAAGCCTGCTAGCAAAAACTAGGTTAACCGATTTATACGACGCCACAAAGTCGACCTACTTTCGCACTGGACCTCTGGTATAGACGCCTCACGTAAACGCGCCGACTCTGCCTTCAAGTACGCCCTATATTTCAAGCTCCTACGTAAAAAGATTGAGCAGTATAACGTCAACAAGCGCCACATGTACAATATAGATAATAAGGGTTTCCTAATTAGGGTGCTGTCAAAAATAAAGCGTGTCTTCTCCTAATAGCGCTATAAGAGCGGCGGCATTAAACAAATGCTCCAGGACAGCAATCGCGAGTGGATTACGACGCTAGCATATATTTGCGCTAATAGAAGCTCTCTTACACCTTGCTTAATTTATTAAGCGCAGTCAAATAATATATAAGACACCTAGTTACAAGATTTTAACAACTCCTCACACAAAGCTCTCTTTGCAGTATCACCAAGTAGATAGACAAATAACAATTTAGGCCTAGCATAGGTTAAACAGGTGTTTGACAGGGAGACTAAGGCAAAGGCGCGCCGCGATTATCGTCTACTACTCCTTGACGGCCATGGATCGCATATTACAATGGAGTTTATTAACTACTACGATTAAAATAAGATCCTCCTGGCCATCTATCCACCTCATTCAACCCATACGCTCCAGCCGCTCGACGTCGCGCTATTTAAGCCTCTCAGCACTGCCTACTCTGCTAAACTTACTAAGTATTTAGATAAGTGCCAGGGCCTCTTAAGAGTCACAAAGCGCGACTTCTTCGCTATGTTTAAGAGGGCCTAGCAGTGCTCCTTCCAAGAAAATACGATCTGCAGCGCCTTTAAGGCCACTGGCCTAGTGCCTTTCAACCCCTAAGTAATCCTTCAGCGCTTTAATAATATAGACCCAGAGCGGCCATCCTCAAGCGATAGCAGCTCTTCTGTACTTAGCGCTTCAGATTGGCGTAAAATTAAGAGACTCTTGCGCCAGGTTGTCGCTAATACTTACACTAAGGGGTCCCGGCAGCTCTCCCGCACTATGCACTCGATTTCAGTGCGCAACGCCCTCCTAAACCATAAAAATAAGCGTTTACAAGAAGCGCTAGCCCAGAAGAAGCGCCCTACGCAAGGAAAGCCTCTACTGCTTAAACCACCTACAAATTACGCTAGTGGCGCCATGTTTTGGTCCCCCACAAAGGTCAAGGAAGCTCGCCAACGCCAGGCACAAAAAGATCAGGAGGCAAAGGCTAAGGAGCAAGAGAAGGAGCAGAGGAAGGCTATCCAGGAGGAGCGGAGGCGTACAAAGGCTATACCAAAGGAGGAGCGCGCCCAGGGCCTGGCGTCAACCCAGGCGCTTCGGGCACCAAAAGCAAGGCCCCAAAGGCATCCAAGAAGCTCCTCTCCTACTCCAAAACACCTCCAAGGTGACGTGTAAGGGCAAGGAGAAGGCTATTACACCTCCTTTAATTGATGAGGAGGATGTAGAGTACAACTTTTCATCTATTGTAGATGTGGTGCCTACGCCAGCGCGTACACGCCGGGGTCGCTCTTTACGGCTCCCTGAGCGTTATCGCACCTAATAAAGTATCGCGATTGTCTCCTATGCCCCTCAAAAGCTCTCCACCAAAAAATCTAGCCTGTATACAATTTGTATTGCGTTGTACAGCTTCAAAAGTTGTACGCACGGGCCCTGCCAAATCGATCGTCAGGTGGGGCCGATCGTCGGGTGATGAAACATGGTAATCAACTAAGTTAGCCAAGCACCTCGAATTATCTGCGTCTGCCCTCTCCATTAACGCTCTCTCGCGGCCGCCCCTCCACACTCATACAATGGCCCCGGTCTTACAAAATAAGGGTAAAAGGAGCTCTCTGAGTACAGCGGCAAGGCCAGCGGCACCTCCAGTCATCGCGCTCGACTCACAGAGCACACAGGAGCTGCCGGAGTCTCAGGGCAGCCAGAGCTTCGAGACTAAGCTCCAGGACCGCAACGCTGCGTCCTTTAACGTAGAGGCTCCGCCCTTAATTGACACAACGCTCTTAGGGCCCTCGAATGCGTCGACGCCCTCCCGTGGACTATCAGAAACTCCAACGCCAAGAGCTCGAGCTGCGTTAACTCAAGCTGCCACTACTCCCTCAGCTGCCTCCTCACCTGGCTCCGACAGCCCTAGGCTCGAATTCGACGCTCGTTTTGCAGATAACTTCAACAGGATCAACTAGGTAAGGTTGCCGCTGTATACAAAGCCTCTGCGTACGCAGAAGTTCAAGAAATCAGTGCTCTACACTTATGAAT
Source organism: Laburnicola sp. R22_1 (assembly GCA_014281115.1). Taxonomy (NCBI): domain Eukaryota; kingdom Fungi; phylum Ascomycota; class Dothideomycetes; order Pleosporales; family Didymosphaeriaceae; genus Laburnicola; species Laburnicola sp. R22_1. The sequence goes on from JACONQ010000007.1 coordinate 2,894,406, forward strand.
ATCGCGTCGCGCTCTGGGCGGACATAAGGCGTATTTTCTTCGTCTGTCACCACTGCCACATACACAGGGTGCCCAGCACCAGAGGGATACTGGAGACAACGAGCTCAACAACAGCGGCGTGGAATCACGTCGAGCAGAGGCGACTCGGCCATAGGCACCTTCGCCCGGGCAAGCAGTCAGCTCAACTGGAGTCAGGGCAGCGTACTCTCAGGACCCTCATGCGTGGCGGCGTAGGTGTGTCGCAGGAGGTGTCCAACGCCCTCGGAAACTTCAATCAGCAGCGTTTTCGACTCGCTGTAGTCAGCTAGCTTGCTGAGAACAATCACCCACTGCGCGAGGTGGAAACGCCGTCCTTTCGAAAGCTCCTGCGCGCTGCCAACCCAGAGGCTAAGCTGGCTACTTTCCGCAGCCATACAAGTGTCGCTGCCTTTCTGCTAAGGTTATACGCAAATCTCTAGCCTCAAGTGCAAGCTGAGCTCTCTCGCGCGCTCAGTAAGGTCTATATAAGCTTCGACAGCTAGACTATAAAGGGTGGCAAGAGCGCGTTTTGTGGGCTCATCGCTCATTACGTTAACAGTCGCGGCAAGCTCTACAACCTGCCTCTCGCCCTCCCTCAGCTCAGTAGCGCGCATACAGGCGACAGAGTCGCTAAAGTTGTTATCAAAACACTAGAGGCCTTTAGGATTAACAGCAGCTCAATTAGGTACTTTACGCTTAACAACGCAACAAATAATAATACAGCTATCAACGCGCTAGGCAATTATTACGACTTTTTCCTATAGAACTGGCGCCTCCACTGCTGTCCTCACTCGCTCAATTTAGTAGGGCAAACTGTAATATTTAGAGCTGACAAAGACGCCTTTAACAACAACGCATCGCAGCTTAAAGTAGAGGAGAAATACCTGCGCGAGTGGCGAGAGAAGGGCCCTATTAGAGTCCTTGTGGACGTCGTACACTCAATATCAACGCCTCAGCAGCATGACCTTTTTAACAACTTTCAGCAGTCAACGCGCGAGGTGGGAGAGCCTGCGCGGCTCTTAGAGCTCATAAGGCCTGTTGTTACGCGCTGGAACAGCTACCTTAATTTTATGGTGAGAGCCGTCCTTCTCCACCGCCCAATTGATGCCCTCATTGATCACAGGGCGGAGAGGGCGTTGAGGGATAAGTCCTCAGCTCGCGCACGCGGCAAGGCTCCTTCTAACGCTGGAGCTCCCACTAAAGGCCTTAGCGCTGCTGATTGGGCTACAATCAATCAATATATTGAGGTCCTTCAGCCCTTAAAGGAGGCCACAAAGAGACTCAAAGGCCGCAGCGACTCTGGCCGTTTTAGGGCAATTTACGAGGTGTATCCTACTTTTAAGTACTTCCTCTCTCAGTTTAAGCAGCTTGTTGAGAGCTTTACAAGCGTTGATTTTAATGAGCCCAACGCTCCCAAGGACCACTTAAAAATTAACATAACAGCAGCCCACACAAAGCTCTTAAAGTATTACACGCTGCTTGAAGAGACGCCAGTTTATTACGCCTCCACAGTCCTCCACCCGTATTACAAGTATTACTTGTAAGCAGTTGGGTAGTATGTGTAGAAAGTGTATATTGTAGAAGTATCTGTGTTCAGATGTGTATATGCCTGTGTATCGTACATGGAGTGATCAGAGGCTTGTATATAGTAGGCGAGCTGACTTATAAGACTAATGTCGTCATGTGACATAGCTCTAGGCTGCTTACACACCCCCTTCAGGTTTGAACGCATATTTAAAGCTGATGTTAGCTATAGGTCCCCCTCTACCTTTGTGTGGTAGCTGTATTTAGGTTAAGAACTAGTCTCTATATTAGTGCAGTCCTAGGTAGGTAGCCGTCCGCCGTCGCAGTGTTGGTAGACCTCGCTCTATACTACAGGCGTCCATAATAGTAGGACGTCTCCTAGAGCCAGTATTAAGATCCTAATTGCTTCGCGTTCTGTGCTAAGGTTGATAAGCCTTGTAGGTGGAGCTTAATATATAATGCGAGCACGTTTGCTCTATGTATAAAGGTAAAATACAGCGTAAAGCTAAGTATATAATAGAGCTAAGTAAAGTGTAGGGGTACAGCGTAGAGCTGTGTACAGGATAGAGCTTAGTAAATATATAGCCTCGTTAAACCTATAAAAACTATATAGGAGAAACTAGGAAGAGTACTATACTGTAGGGAAGCTTATTTAGAAGGAAATGGTTGAAAATGAAGAAAAGAAACCCAGTTTTCGTGCTTCTGCCTAGGTAATAGCTTAGTAAGGCTGTTAGCTGGTTAACAGCTTGTCTGGATGTATAAGAGGTTGATGTTGTTGGATTAAGCTTCTTGGCGTAGCCAGTGATAATGGATATTAACGTGCCGTATAGTAGTCTTAAGACGAGGCGTAGTAGAGGTAAGAAGCCAGATAGTCTGCTAATTATTATAGTATAGAAGGCGTTCATAATCTGGATTGAAGTTAATTTGTTCAAAGACTCTCTACTACTAGATTAGTTTGGTGCCTGCAGACAATGCAGCGACTAGCTCTGCTTCTGTAGTGGACTTAGTGATACAGTGTTAGAGTATTGCTTTCTAGTCTATAGGTTCGCTAAATAGGAAGAAGATGTAGCCTTGTAAGCTCTTACGTGTGATCTTATTATTGGCGTACGACGCATCTGTTGCTCTAAAGAACTTAGGCTAAGTCTAGTCGGCTATATAGACTAATTCGTTTGAGATAGAGGCTGTGTAGTAGAGAGCTCGATCTTTAGTGCCTAGCAGGTAGGCGATTGTCTAGTAGGCTACGTCGAGATAACGTGAAGATGGATTTGTGAGAAACTTAGCTAGTTTAGAATGAGCTTTTAAGACATTAGGTTAGGTAGCTCTAGCCGCGTAGCCTATAGAGCCTACAAGCTAGGCATATCTGTGCTTAGTGAAGTTATTTGCCTAATCCTTAGATAGTAATAGCTCTTCTAGAGGTAGTAGGGTAGCTAGTAACTTCGTGTATAGCTTTAGTAAAGAATACTTCTGTGCCAGCTTCTTAATATATAAAGCTTGTAATAGCCAGATAGAGCCATTCTTATAGTCTCTATGTGTTTGAATGCTATAGAACGTTTGAAGCTCTCCTAGAGATCGAATCTTATATTAACGCAGGAGCTTCTGCTCGAATTTATGTAGTGCAGCCTTGTGGGCTGGTAGGCAGAGTACGACGATGTTATCCACATAGAAGAAGACTAGAAGCTTGTTATTCTTCTATAGACAAGGAACGTCTTTAACTTCGTGTAGGCCTAGCTTAGTGAGCGTCTTAATAAGCTCTTGTGTTAGTGTGGAGTACGATATCACATGATACCACCAACCTGATGTAGACTAGTTGCTAATCACGATTCTGCTACTTAAGCAGTTTCTCTGTTTAGCTTGTTATAATTAACTTAGTCTCTTATTCCTAATTGCTACCCTACTTATCCCTTACAGTTATGAGCCCAGCCTACGCTTAATTCGACTGCAGTTCACACTCTACCTACTTACTACACACGCGCTTTCCACAATAGAGATTAACTTAATAAGCTCTAGTTTGCCACAATAAGCAACAAAGAGGATAAGCTAATTATTAAGAAGACAATTATCCTTAACAAGCCAAGCAATTAGTTAAAGTAGATCTTTCTGCGAAAGAGGACCGCTAAGGCATATAAGATCTGGGACTATTATAACCCAGATTTGATAGTAGATACTGTTAAGAAAATCTATAATAAGAAACCTAAGGAGCGACTACTACGCTTATTTAAAAAGGACAACACACCTAATAAAGCTTTAAGTATTATCTAGGGCGACAATAATATTAAACCAGACAAACTCACGAAATCTAAACAAGAGGACTACACCTTCTAGCATAGGTTCTACGCAACAAAGCTGGCAGCCTGGCAGAAGAAGGAGAACGCTCTTAACAACCTAGCACGGGAGATTGCAAGGACAATCGCTAGCAGGCATATCCTAGTTATTAAGGATGCTAAAACTCCCTACAAACAACTTATACAACTTAAGAAGATATTCTGTATGTTAGTAGCAGAACGCAAGTATAAGTTGCTCAAGCAGTACAACAAGATCAAGAAGGTTCCACAACAACAGAAGATGGATGCTTAGTATAAGAGCTATATCACTATCCCTCGCAACATAATCAAACTGAAACTACCTAAAGTCCAGGACTATTAAGCACAGCAGGACTTTCTTTAAGCAATTAGGGGAATTAATAAGTCCTTTATTACGCACGAAATTTAGGAGATTACGCAAGCTAAGATAAACAGAACCCTGTATATAGATCCTGTTGCACTAGTAGAGAACTATTAATAGTTCTAACGCACCTTAAACCCTGTAGCGTTAGCACTTAGAACATACGCCGTTTTAGGACGCCCTAGTCTAAATACTAACAGCAACACCCAGAAACGTATAGTCACGTGCATCTGCGGGGAACAGCACTTGTTTAAGCAGTGCTCCTATGTGGTGCCTTCTCTCTAACCTGCTAGATGGAGGCCCGACCTAGTTGTCTCAGCCGAGTTTAATAGAGTTAGGAAACTAGGCAAAGGCAACCCTTTAAGCGCAGCTTTATTTAGAGCTAAGAAAAAAGCTAGTGAAAAGGCAGCTACTGCCAATAAGAATAATTTCTTAATAGACACTAGTCACCCTCTATTAAATGCTTAAAACTTAACAGGAGCAGTTATGCACTAGTAAGACAGCCAGAACGCAGCTTAGGTTATTACTCCACTTAGTACAGCTGCTGTTTAATAGCCTCCACTACTATTAATTAATAAGTAAATACTAGATTCTGGCTCCAATCTATATGTCACAAACCATCAGCCAAAGACTTAGGAGAAGATCTAAGATAGACACCTAGATAATATCCTACTAGCTAGCACTGTCAAATATACGGGTATTCTTGATAAGTTGAGATGGAAAAGTGGTGGGTTGATTAATTGATTGTGTGTGTTCTGTCGGAGAAGCTCGGCTACCTCGAGAAGTAACTATCTAGTACTAAGCCGCACTAGTACTATTTAGACTAGTATAGGGGCAGTGTAAAACAGTAGTGCGCCAGCCTCCTTAGTGTATTTTACAGTGAAATCACTGTGATTTACACTAATTACCACTGTAAGGGGCCATATGATCGTACACACCTACCCACTGGATTTTACAGTGACTATCTATCTGACAAGCACGTAAGCCCTGCAAATATATAAGTAGGGAAATGTTAAGCTATTTATTAATACTCTAACTAGCGAATATTAAGTAACTATAATATAGGTAGCACTTATTCCCACGTTCTTTACATTAGTAGTGTCACTCTCACGCTGTTAAGCAGTTGGTATTAAGTTTAACTTGGGACGTAGCTATCTCTATCTAAGGAGCGCTTTAATGAACATATTCTGCACACTTAATAAGTAGGGTAACTATTAGGTTATAGACTTTAATAAGGCAACACGTCCGAACGCATTAGAGTTGTACACATTCGCGATTTAATTAAAGTTAGCTAAGCCAAGCCGTATAGAGCGCAAGCCTCTATAAGTCACCCCTACAGAAGCTTATTAGATACTAGCTCATGCAGGACAACGCGCGGTTAAACACCTAAAGCAGGCAGTGGATAGTATTAAGCTTATCACTAGCCCCCAAGCTCCATAATAGAGGGGATGTGAAAAGTGCATTAACTCTAAGCTTTCTAAGATTATTAGTTAACGCCCTTAACGCGAGCCTACAACACGCCCCTTTAAACGTATTAGTGTCAGATAGACAGTCACTGTGAAATCCAGTGGGTAGGTGTGTACGATCATATGGCCCCTTACAGTAGTAATCAGTGTAAATCACAGTGATTTCACTGTGAAATACACTAAGGAGGCTAGCGCACTACTGTTTTACACTGCCCCTGTACTAGTCTAAATAGTACTAGTGCGGCTTAGTACTAGATAGTTACTTCTCGAGGTAGCCGAGCTTCTCCGACAGAACACACACAATCAATCAATCAACCCACCACTTTTCCATCTCAACTCATCAAGAATACCCGTATATTTGACAATTAAGAGTCTCACTGCCTCAATCAAGCTGATTATTATGTCTTTATCGACGCTCAGAGATCCCACAGTGATCCTATCCGATTACTCGAACTATACACCATGGCTAAGGCAAATCAAAGCCCGCGCCCAATCTCTAGGGATCTGGGATATCATCGACCCAGACCAAGAGATCCAACCTATAACCCAACTAGTCATTCCAATCCCACCAAACATCAGTGTTGGCTATGCACCAAGCCCAGCGTTTATCAACGCGAATACCGACAACCCTCGCGCACGCCCAACAAGGCCGTCAGACCTGTCGACGACTGGCGTAAGGGCGTACAGAGAGGATTACAACCTCTATAAGGATCAACTCAAAACTTTCAAGTTACTCAACCAAAGGTACGAACAACAGAAGGCGAACCTCGACAAGATAGTTGCCCTCATTCAATCAACAACCTCGGCACACTTGCAGACCAATTGCTGCACCCCAGATCAATTAATCAGACAATGGATCATCAACCTCACAAACACAGTTGGGGTAGACCAAAACAACGAACTACGACGAGCGAGGATCAGATACCAAGACGCTCTCAAGCCCATAAGATCAGCTAGATCATGGTCCACCTAGCTCACTAAGTACAATCATGCAGCAACAGAAGCAGAGCACAATAGTGTGCCAGAACTTACGTTGCTAGACTCAGTCAAACAAGATTTTATGAAGGCGGTTACCAACATCGCATCCCAGTAGGTTACAACCTTCATGCAACATAGGAATAAGGACCCGAACACTTTAAGAAAAGATATAGTGAAACTCTTCCAAGATCAAATGGCGATGCAGCACCTAATCAAGGGTAAACAAAGGGGCGCCTTTGCTGTTGCAGGACCATCTCTCGCTAACGGTGGTGCACCCACCCAGACCGCAGATAGGGACGCCCATCCTGTGGATAAAGCAGTATCACTCAAGCGAGGCAGATCACGCGCCAAGAAAGCTGGCTCTAAAGCCAAATCCAAGCAGTCCGCGAACACAGACGATAAGCCAACGGCAGTTAGTAGCCAGAGAGGATCATACCCCAAGTGCCCTGCTTGTGAACAACGCCATAGTCTGCAAGACTGCTTTTACACATTTCCTAACAAGGCACCTGATTAGTTTCAACCAAAGCCAGCAATAAAGGCCCTTATGAAGTTCAGGATAGAAAATAACCCTGCGCTTATAGAGAGCGTAAGATCTATAAAGCGTCCAAGATCACAGACACTAAGAATCAAACAATTAAGCACTCCTACTCCAACTCAAATCACTGAGATTACTGACGATGAATGACTAGATAGCAGACAAATCACCGTCCTCTCAGCGAGCTTTAATGCTATCGCAGCCTCCTACCACTCAGACCCGAACACCTACCCACTACGTTACTCCGCGATCCTCAATTCTAGCACAACCTGCCATATCTTCAACGATATCGATCGTTTCGTCACGCTGCGACCACCGTCGCCAGGAGACTTCATATGGGCAGGATCATCACGAGTTTGGATAAGGGGATATAGGAGTGTCCATCTACACGTCAAAAGCGTACAAGGAAATAGGGTACTAAGGCTAGACAACATCGCCTACTGCCCTAATCTGCTATGCAACCTAGTGTCTTTCCGATTACTCCGCAGGCAAGGCCTCTGGTAGGACACAAAGGCAGATCCAACAACAATCAAGAGAAGGGACAATACAGTCCTAGCCAAACTTCAAGAACTCTACAGTTAATAGGTACTAGAATACATGCCTGAACAAAATCGTACTATACACAATAGTACGTATGCCACACACAAAATCACCACGCGCACCGCACAACAAGCGCAGAAGGCAGACGCCATCACCTGGCACAAACGACTAGGCCACCTAGGTCCCCAGGCACTAGAACACACTGTGAATCACTGTGAGGGGGTGCGGCTCAAAGGACTTACTACGGTCCAATGCGACGCTTGCGGCAGATCAAAGCTTAAGCGACAAATCAGACGACAACCTAGGCAAATCAATGACAGTCCTAGTAAGAGAGTCGCTATAGACTTTCACGACTACGAAGATCAGAGCTTTACCAGCGAGAAAAGCCAGATGCTCATCACCAATCGATTCTCAGGCATGGCTTAGGACTTCTATTTCAAAGACAACCAACCAGCACAAACAATCATTAAGTTGCTAAAGGAATTTGTACAATTCATAAAAGTACAATTCAATGTGACTATCAAAGTCATTGAATCCGACAATGAGATCTTCTCAGTCAAACAAGACGTTCACAGGTGGTGCATCAGTGAAGGTATCGTTATTGAGCCTTCAGCACCTGACACCCAAGCTCAAAATAGAGGAGCTGAACGCTCAGGGGGTGTAATTAAGGAGAAGGGTCGTGCAATGCGACTTGACGCCAACCTTCCCTTCAACCTATGGCCAGAAATCACACGAGCGGCCGTATACCTATACAATCGAACTCCAAACTACGCCAACCAATGGCGATCACCACACGAAGTATTCTTTACAACAGTTGCTTACCAAAACGGCATTGTCACTCAACCAAAGAAACCGAACCAGGCTCACCTCAGGGCCTATAGCTGTAAAGCCTTCGCCTTGACCAACAATACAAAACGCGGCAAGAGCAAGCTCCAAAGGTTAGACCCAAAGGCATAGGTTGGATACCTAGTGGGCTACCGATCATCAAACATCTAGAGGGTATGGATCCCACCACTCAACAAAGTTATCAGCACACGCGACATCATCTTTGACAAAGATAAGGTGTTCTTAGGCAAAACAGAAGATCTGTTAGACAACCTTATGCACAGTACTACTGAAGAGATTGCTGCATAGACCCAATCAGTGGAGTTGCCACCTCCACCACCCGAACAAGAAAACACTGAATCCTTCTATGAGGATAAGTCGATCACTGACTCACGCAATCGCGAGGATGAGGAGGACCCTCCGGGGTACTATCAGGGGAGGAAGATCAATTACACCTACCCAACACCACCGGCGACACCTCCGCCTGTCACATTACTTGCCCAATCAATAGCGAGTTTTAAAGACGATCAACATAAACAAGTACCCATAGGATCAACACAGCCAGATTAACGTGCTGTGCCATAGGCAGCCGCTTTCCTAGCCGGAACACAGGCAGGTAGCAGAGGCAAATACAAGGGGAAGCCGCTCAACAAAGCGCAATTCAATCGCATGCTTGCAGCAGGAAAGAAACCCCACCAAAGTGAATTGCCGGAGCCTCCATCTTGCGGAACACGGTTAGAAGACCACCCGCTATTCAACATGTGGAAGGATGCTGAGCAAGTACACCTACAAAGCCACAAAGAGATGAGGTCTTGGAGTGAGGTGCCCGTTGCCCCAGTGCGATCACGCAGCCACCAAATCCTCGACTGCATGTGGGTGTATACATACAAACTTGACAAACATTATCAATTTCAGAAGTGCAAGGCTAGGTTGGTAGTACGTGGAGATCAACAACGCCACCTTACTACTCAAGACACCTACGCCGCAACCCTCGCAGGACGATCATTTCGCCTACTCATGGCTATGGCAGCTCGGTATGACCTAGAGCTCAGCCAGTACGACGTCACCAACGCTTTCGTCCATGCGAAACTGGACAGAGAACTCTATATGAGAATGCCCCGAGGTTATACCCGACCCAGCACTATCCTACAGTTACATAAGGCACTATATAGTCTTCAAATCTCACCACTGCTGTGGCAGAGAGAATTTACCAGTGCTCTCAAGGATCTCAGTTTTGCCGCAGTCCCTCATAAGCCTTACTATATGATCAAAGACGGCATCATTATATTCTTCTATGTAGACAACCTTATCGTCGCCTACTCAAGGGATCAGAAACACGCTGCTGACGCAGTAATAAAAAAGATAAGTACAAAGTTCACCCTTACTGGAGGTAACGATCTTCAGTGGTTTCTAGGGATTGAAATCGTCAGAGACCGTGCAAGTAGGCAACTCTGGCTATCACAGGCGTCCTATGTGGACAAGATCAGTCGCCTTATCGACCGACGCGACCTCAAACACGAAACCCCAATGTCAGCAGTCGAACTGCTACCTCGAGAAGGACTCGCCACAAAGGCAGAGATCAACCAATACCAGCGAAAGATAGGATCAATCCTGTACGCTGCAGTAACCACGCGCCCTAATATCGCTTTCGCAAGCTCCCGATTATCGCGCTTCCTATCAAATCCCAGCGATGACCATCACAAAGCCGCCGACCGTGTACTGCTATACTTATCCTCCACCCAATCACTAGGGCTACGCTTTAGAGATGCAGACACCTACAAGGTTGCTAGCGACGCGTCATTTGCAGACAATACCCTCGACAGAAAGAGCTCACAAGGATACATCATTAAGCTGTTTAGTGGACTTGTCGCCTAGAAGGCAAACAAACAAGACACTGTCACCACTTCAACAACTGAAGCTAAGTTGCTGGCACTCTCACAGGTTGCAAAGGAGGCACTCTTTACAGCTCAGTTAATCGCTGAACTCAAGATCAAACTCTCATCCTCAACAATCACCATCAATTGCGACAATCAACAAACTATCCAACTTGTTACCGAAGAAATTGCCAAATTACAAACAAAGCTTAGGCACGTCGACATACACAATCATTGGCTTCGACAAGAAGTAGTACGTAAAGCTATCAAAATCCAGTACCAACAATCAGAAGAAATAGCAGCAGATGGCCTTACAAAGGCTCTACCAGCTGGCAAATAGACTAAGTTCGTAAATCAACTCGGACTTGAAGACGTCAGGGGTAGGATCACCGACCAAGAGGTCGACCTTGACGAATTGGAAGACAGGATGGAAGCTTTTGGACTATGAGTTATAGTACGGCTGCGAAGAATTGGGTCCAGCTTGAGATGGTTCCAAGCTGAGGGGGTGTGTCAGATAGACAGTCACTGTGAAATCCAGTGGGTAGGTGTGTACGATCATATGGCCCCTTACAGTGGTAATCAGTGTAAATCACAGTGATTTCACTGTGAAATACACTAAGGAGGCTGGCGCACTACTGTTTTACACTGCCCCTGTACTAGTCTAAATAGTACTAGTGCGGCTTAGTACTAGATAGTTACTTCTCGAGGTAGCCGAGCTTCTCCGACAGAACACACACAATCAATCAATCAACCCACCACTTTTCCATCTCAACTCATCAAGAATACCCGTATATTTGACAATTAGCATTAACCTTATACAACTTAGAAAGATAGGTGAAGCTTACTATAATAAGAACAAGTGGCTCTTACACGCTGTGTGTTAATATAGTAGATACTATTTAGGGAAGACTCTTTGTAATAAGAAGAAGGAGACTCTAACGCGCTTAGTTTAACAGATACTAGCGCTTATACAGACCTAGTTTAACGTAATTATTATATACGTTTGCTATAACAACGAAAAGGGTTATGCTAATCTGTTAGTGTGGAGTACAATATTACATAATACCACTAACCTAATGTAGACTAGTTGCTAATTACGATTCTGCTACTTAAGCAGTTTCTCTGTTCAGCTTGTTACAATTAACTTAGTCTCTTATTCCTAATTGCTACCCTACTTATCCCTTATAGTTATAAGCCCGGCCTACGCTTAATTCGACTGCAGTTCACACTCTACCTACTTACTACACACGCGCTTTCCATAATAGAGATTAACTTAACAAGCTCTAGTTTGCCACAATAAGTAACAAAGAGGACAAGCTAATTGTTAAGGAGATAATTATCCTTAACAAGCCAAGCAATTGGTTAAAGTGGATCTTTCTGCGAAAGAGGACTGTTAAGGCATACAAGATCTGGGACTATTATAACCTAGATTTGATAGTAGATACTATTAAGAAAATCTACAATAAGAAACCTAAGAAGCGACTACTACGCTTATTTAAAAAGGACAACACACCTAACGAAGCTTTAAGCATTATCCAGGGCGACAATAATATTAAACTAGACAAACTCACGAAATCTAAATAAGAGGACTACACCTTCTGGCATAGGTTCTACGCAACAAAGCTAGCAGCCTAGCAGAAGAAGGAGAACGCTCTTAACAACCTAGCACAGGAGATTGCAAGGACAATCGCTAGTAGGCATATCCTAGTTATTAAGGATGCTAAAACTCCCTATAAACAACTTATACAACTTAAGAAGATATTCTGTATATTAGTAGTAGAACGCAAGTATGAGTTGCTCGAGCAGTACAACAAGATTAAGAAGGTTCCATAATAATAGAAGATGGATGCTTAGTATAAGAGCTATATCACTATCCTTCGCGACATAATTAAACTAAAACTACCTAAAGTCTAGGATTATTAAGCACAGCAGGACTTTCTTTAAGCAATTAGGGGAATTAATAAGTCCTTTGTCACGCACGAAATTTAGGAGATTACGCAAGCTAAGATAAACAGAACCCCATATATAGATCCTATTGCACTAGTAGAGAACTATTAACAGTTTCAACGCACCTTGAACCCTGTAGCGTCAGTACTTGGAACATACGCCGTTTTAGGACGCCCTAGTCCAAACACTAACAGCAACACCCAGAAACGTACAGTCACGTGCATCTGCGGGGAACAGCACTTATTTAAATAGTGCTCCTATGTGGTGCCTTCTCTCCAACCTGCTAGATAGAGGCCCGACCCAGTTATCTTAGCCGAGTTTAACAGAGTTAGGAAACTAGGCAAAGGCAACCCTTTAAGCGCAGCTCTGTTTAGAGCTAAGAAGAAAGCTAGTAAAAAGGCAGCTGCTGCCAACAAGAATAATTTCTTAATAGACACTGGTCACCCTCTATTAAATGCTCAAAACTTAACAGGAGCAGTTATGCACTGGCAAGGCAGCTAGAACGCAGCTTAGGTTGTTACTTCACTTAGGACAGCTGCTGTTTAACAGCCTTCACCGCCATTAATTAATAAGTGGATACTAGATTCTGGCTCCAATCTACATGTCACAAACCATCGGCCAAAGACTTGGGAAAAGATCTAAGATAGACACCCAGATAATATCCTACTAGCCGGCACGCAAGCCCTGCAGATATATAAGTAGGGAAATGTTAAGCTGTTTGTTAATACTCCAACTAGCGAACGTCGAGTAACTATAATATGGGTAGCACTTATTCCCACATTCTTTACATTAGTAGTGTCACTCTCACGCTGTTAATCAGTTAGTATTAAGTTCGACTCGGGACGTAGCTGTCTCTATCTAAGGAGCGCTTCAATAGACATATTCTGCACACTCAATAAGCAGGGTGGCTATTAGGTTATAAACTCTAACAAGGCAACACGTCCGAACGCATCAGAGTTGTACACATTCGCGATTTAGTTAAAGTTAGCCAAGCCAAGCCGTATAGAGCGCAAGCCTCTACAAGTCACCCCTATAGAAGCTCATTAGATGCTAGCTCATGCAGGACAACGCGCGGTTGAACACCTAGAGCAGGCAGTGGATAGTATCAGGCTTATCACTGGCCCCCAAGCCCCGCAATGAAGGGAATGTGAAAAGTGCATTAACTCTAAGCTTTCTAAGATTATTAGTCAACGCCCTTAACGCGAGCCTACGATACGCCCCTTTAAACGTATCAGCATTAACCTTGTACAACTCAGAAAGACAGGTAAAGCTTGCTATAACAGGGACAAGTGGCTCTTACACGCTGTGTGTTAACATAGCAGATACTATTTAGGGAAGACTCTTCGTAATAAGAAGAAGGAGACTCTAACGCGCTTAGTTTAACAGATACTAGCGCTTATACAGACCTAGTTTAACGCGATTATTGTATACGTTCGCTGTGACAACAAAAAGGGTTATGCTAATCTCTAGGAGGTCTTTTAAGACCTGGGTATTACAGCTAAGCGACGTGCTGTTAGTGCAGAAGAGATAACTAGCCTGCCCAAGAAGGCTAGTAACCTTATTATTACTATAGCAAGAGCTTTGCGGATTGAAGCAAATTTGCCTAAGGAACTAGCTAACAAGTTATGCCTAACGGCTATTTACATCCTCAATCAATTGCCAATAGAGGTTCTTAACTAGAAGACGCCCTACGAACATGTACGCAAGGTGAAGCCGTCTCTTGCACACATAGACGTTATTAGTGCCAAAGCCCTATTCCATAATACTAAGGTGGCCAAAGGTGACAAGCTCGAGTCAAGGTCAATTACTAGATGGCTAGTTGGATACAAAGGAACGAATATCTTCCGTGTATAGGTTCCTGGGGCTGACAGTGTTGTTCGAACACGTGATATTGTCTTCGTACGAGACCAACACTACTCGGCTCTACAACTTGAGCCTATGACAGAGGAGATACAACGCGTAGTTAGAGTCCTTAATATCGATTTATCGGACAAGGAGGAAGATCCTGTTATTGAGCAGATCTATTGTAATATAACACATCGTCAATATACAGTTAAGGATAATATTAAGAATTAAGAAGAAGAGGCTACTAGGCTAGATAATGCCAAAGAGCAGATTTAACAAGAGGCCTATAAAGGATTACTTACACCCTAAGAGACACTAGTACCTAGCACTTATAATTGTTCTTAACCAAAAGGCTAGAGAGAGATTGCTTCTAGAGATACTGCGCCAAACCGCTATTAGAATAACGCTCCAAGACGGACAAACCCTAATATTGCTGCAGACAATATCGTTCTAGGGTCCTGTCGTCGGGGAGGTAGTAGAGGAGACGATACGCCTAGGGACCATTTTAGTACGCACGCTTCTCTATACTAGTAAACGTTTGCTACGGCAATTGTGCAACTGCCCCCAAATAAAGAGTTAAAGGTTCACTGTGTTTAACTACCGCCGCCACCAAAGAACTAGACTGAGGTCAAATCCCGCCCTAATGCTAATAAGTAGTTCGCTGCTACAGACAAGGAGATTAAGAAGCAGCTTCACAAAGGTGTATTTAAGAAGGTGAAAGATAATGTGAAGGAGCACCCAGATGCTAAGACCCTGCCGCTAATGTGGGTTTTCACGTACAAGTTCGATGCTGATAGCTACTTGACTAGCTACAAAGCTTGACTAGTTGTGAGAGGAGATTTGCAGACGACTTGGGATGATACCTACGCAGCTACCCTCGCGGCTCGAACGCTCCGCTTCCTTATCGCTATTTTGTGCGCCTTTGGACTCCTTGCCTACTAGTACGACGTTAAGAATGCTTTCCTCAACGCGTACCTGGCCCAACTCTGTTACGTCTGGACTCCAGATAGGTTCTGAGACAGACTAGGCAATATAATGCGACTACGCCGAGCACTGTATAGGCTTAAGGATGCCCTAGCGCTGTGGCACAAACACCTAAAGAAGACCCTTGTTAATATGGGCTTCACTTAAGTCAAGGGTATCCCTTTCCTATTTACTAATAGTAAGCTAATACTATTCTATTATATAGATAATATTGTTGTCCTTTTCCGCAAAGGCGATTAATAATATTATTAATAGTTTTAACGCAAGTTTACAAAACGATATAAGACATAAAGCTTAGAAGAACTACGCTAGTTCCTAGGGATACGCATTATTAGAGACTATGCGAAAGGCAAGGTCTGGATAATCCAAGACTCCTATATCGCAAAAGTCTGCCACGACCACAATCTCCTTTAGGGCAGCCGACACCCTAAGGTCCCTCTGCGCGAGTCTTATCTCCCCCTAAGTACAGATAAACCTAACGCGGAGCGCACCCGCCTATATTAGATCCTAGTTAGATGCCTTAGCTTCATCTTATATTTCACCCGGCCTAACGTGGCAAAAGCGCACTCGATACTTGCCCGCCATCTAAATAATCTAAGCCAAAAGCATCTTACTGCTATCAAGTCTGTGTGGCAATACTTATACAACTTCCAATTCTAGGCAATTAGAGCAATAACAACAGCACGCTCTAAGAACGCCAACTACATTAGTTAAATTAACAATAAGGAAGCTAAGGAGTTATTATTCTTTAGTGCCTCTAATGCCGCGTTTGCTAACAATCCTAATACTGCTCAAAGCTTATTCGCCTATGTGTTTAAGCTCTACAGTATGGTTATTAATTAGAAGGCAAAAATCATAAGATCTGTTACTAAATCAACTACTAAGGCCGAACTATTTGCCCTGTTAACTGCTGGCACTAAGTTATCCTAGTGGATAAACACCTTTGAAGCTATTGGGTTTAATCCAGAGGTTCGACCTACGTTGTACTGTAATAACCAGCAAATAGTCTCTATCGCTAACAAGGACAAAGAAAAGCTTAACACAAAGCTTAGACATATCAAAGTACATTAGATATGGATCCGCGAGCAAGTTAAAGCCAGGAACATTAATGTTACCTGGATGGGAACTGCTAATATGCCCGCTGATGGATTGACAAAGTCTCTCTCTAATAGTAGCAAGCACGAGCGATTCTTGCAGCAATTGGGAATGACCAATATCCGCTAACAAGTTATTAGTTTAGAGGATAAGTTTGTTACATCTGTCGTTACCTAATAGAGTTCTTCCTAGGGAGGTGCCCTGGAGGCCCTCTGTTCACTTATTTTGCTTTGTTATACTTTACAGCACTCCGCTACCTTTGTGCTATAGGAGGTGTGTTAGTGTGAAGTACAATATCACATAATACCACCAACCTAATATAGACTAGTTGCTAATCACGATTCTGCTACTTAAGCAGTTTCTCTGTTTAGCTTGTTACAATTAACTCAGTCTCTCATTCCTAATTGCTACCCTACTTATCCCTTACATCTTGATACCAGAGTAGTAGTAAGGTCTTTAGGCTGTATAGAGCTCAACGTAGTCTCTATAGATAGTTAGGGTTAGAGTATCCTTCTAGTAAGTGACAATAGACTAGTGTCACGAGCTGAGCGTTTATAAATGTGTTAACAGCATTATATTAACGGATTTCTATGTTAAAGTAGGCAGCTATAGCGACTAGAGCTTGGAATATTCGAACCGCTAGAGTAGCTGCGTAGGTATCCTCGGTAGTCGCCTGTAGATCGCCTCGTACGCAGATACGGGCCTTGTATTTCGTAAGGTAGCTTTAATCATCAAGCTTGTACTTAAAGACCCACATTAATAGGAGGACCTCTTAGTCTTGCGGGTTAAACTCCTGCCAGGTAATCCTCTCATACATGCCTTTTTGCTTCATATTGCTAATTTCTTGTTTCATAGCCTAGAGGAAGCCTTCCCTGTATAAAGATGGCATTTTCATCACATCTCTATAGAGACGCGGCTTAGGAGGTAGCTCGGTATAGTGAAATCGTGTTTTTAATGCTATAGCTAAGGCTGCTATATATGCAAACTAGTATGTGTTAATAAAGAAGCTACTACTCTTCTAAGATAGCTTTCTAGATCTTGTTAGCCCTTTAGGTAGTATATAAGACTAACGAAGGTTGCTATTAATTAGTTCTTAATTCTCTGCTTAGTTCGAGTCTGTTTATAAGACAGAATCTAATGTTTTACGTTTGCGCTTCTTTAAAAATATGGATAGCGGCAGTGAGCTAGTTAGTGTAGCTAATAGTAAGTATGGTGAGTTATTATGAGGTGAGTCCTATAAGCTGCTGTGAACCTTAGTAGTCTCTGTTTAACTTAGTGTTGGAAGCTGCTAATAGTAACTTCTTATCTAGTGTTAGGTTGTTGTTACTCTTTGCATCAATTGGCTTTTCTCTATAATAGTAGCAGTCTGGCTAGACTAGTCTAGATCTAACATAAGCTCGTCTTTAGATAAATCTTCTATAGAGCTGTCTTGGCTGCGTATTAAAGGTAGTTAATACTTGTGGGCGAATTGCTCTAGCTTAGAGCCTTGTAGGAACAGATCTGCTTCATCGTGTGGTTAATAGAAGAGGTCTTCTTAGAAGGTAACGTCTCTTATACAAATAACTTTGCCTCTATAAGCTTAGCTTCTCACCTTAGGCATCCAGATTCGGTAGATGTTTAACGAGTTGTAGCCAACTAGGTATCCTACTAAAGCTTAAGAACTAAGCTTGTCTATTTATAGTATCTGCTTGCGCAGTGTATATGCTTGGCAGCTATAGACGTATAGGTAAGTAATTAACAGTTTCTTGCCGTAGGCAATTTCAAATGGTGTTTTCCAGCCTAGTAATCGCGTAGGTGTACGATTGAGCAGGTATGCTACTGTAGAGTAGATCTCAGAGCCAAGTGCTAGAGGTAGGTTTAAGGTAATCCTCATTAAACAACTTCTCTTAATAAGACTCCTGCCTAAGCGCTCTACTAAGCCGTTCTGCTCTTTAGTGTGTGGAGCTCTAATCTGTAGCTTAATACCTTCTCTCTAACAGTAGTCTCTAGTAGAGTTATCTGCCAGGCTATATCCTCGCTTATTATTAGCAATAAGAAAGGTGACAGTTGTATTAAATTCTTGTTTAATTATTCGATCTAGACGTCTAATAATAGATAGTAGCGTAGGCTTGTCTCGTCTAGATATCGTGTAGACGAAATAGAACTTCGAGAATAGGTTAAACCCATAGAAGACATATCGATCACCATTATAGGCTCTTATATTAAGCTTAATTAAGTTAATAGCGATAGTTTTAAAGGCTCAGGTTGCCCCTATCTTATAGCCTATTTAACGCGAGATAATATAATATGCTTTGCTTTGTAGGCATTCTTCGCAGTTAACTGTTTAAGAAGTAGTTCTAGTAGCTAGCTATATGCCTATCACGTGACTTAACAGTTGGTCGATCGCATTATTACTTAGATGTCCCATAAGGACATAGAGCTAGAACTTGCTCAGAGATCTTAATTTAGGCAGTAGGGCTAAGTACTATGGCCAACATTAATAGGTAGCGAATGTTTAAAGCTGAGTAGATTAGGTAGATGGAGGATTAGTTTAATAGACTACTAGCCAGTAACCACCTAGCCTAGTAAGGCTAGCGATGTCTTTAACTCGTAACCCTAATAAGTTGAACCAATATAGAGTGTTTCTGCCTAAGTCAAAATAGACGTGTGACAATAATAGTTAGGCTAGAGAGACTAGGCTTATAAAGAAGCTTGGTATTAAGGTGACGCGCTTAAGCTTTGTCTTTCTCTGTCCTTAAGGCGTTAATAGGAGTATCTTAACTTCTCCCCATGCCTAAATAGCCATCTCTGTGCCTCCTACGAGGACAACATTGTCTAGCGATGCAGGAGCCTTCTATTAGAACTTAGTAGGATTATTGCAGATATAGATATTAGTGGCTAGATCTAGCGTCTATAAGTAGAGGAGTAGGAAGTGTTGTAGCGTTAGCCCGTTATTAAATACTAATAAGTAGACAGCGTAGGCTTTATAGGGAAGGTTAGCTGCAGGTACATTACCTGCGTCAATTTCTATTAAATTAGGTTCTAACCTGTAGCTCCCTTAAACCCTACGCTTCTTATAGCGCTAATTCTTTTTCCAAATCTTGTTTAGTATGCCTTTTGTATCCTTGGCTTCGTATTCAACTATCTTCTTAGCTTTTTTAGGGTTTTTAACAAATCCTCCTCTGCGCTGTAAGGTGTCGATGTACGGACACTGTCCCCAATAGTGTAGATCCCCACAGAGACATGGCTTTGATGGCTTTGATAGCTTGTCCTAATAAGGTCTCTTTCTATTGTTTTGTCTATATGGAGACTCCTCTTGATTCAATGTAGCTGCAAATG
Source organism: Laburnicola sp. R22_1 (assembly GCA_014281115.1). Taxonomy (NCBI): domain Eukaryota; kingdom Fungi; phylum Ascomycota; class Dothideomycetes; order Pleosporales; family Didymosphaeriaceae; genus Laburnicola; species Laburnicola sp. R22_1. The sequence goes on from JACONQ010000007.1 coordinate 2,914,016, forward strand.
CTTCGCCTTGGATAGTTGATTTTGTTGCGGTCGTACGATAGTAGCGCAGGTATCCTGCTAGTAGTTCAGGTAGTGTTGGCTGGATAGAGTCGCTATCTAAGGCAGTTAAGATAGTTTCTGCGTTGAATACTGTGATGGCGATAGTAGCAGCGTAGCCAGGGTCGATCTGCCTGATAGCTCGAATAAGGTCCTTGTGAGGTTGGTAGCTATGCGTCTCTGGTAGCTTGAGTTATTTGGCCCTATTATAGGCAGCAAGAAAGGTGCTACACTACTCCTCTAGATTCTCTCTATAAGCATGCAGTACTTTGGCAGTGTTGTAGGCTTTTTGGACCTAATATTCTTGATTAGCTGTTGTAGGGCTGTAGAGCTCCTGTAGCATCTTGAGCTAATTGTGGAGGGACTTTTGGTCCTTGATTTGATAGACTAGGTCCTGAGTAATAGTGTTAGCTACGTGCGCTTCAATTTGGCCAATCTTATCTATAACGGTAGTGGGTAAGTTTGGAGTTGCTGCCTACAGATCTACTGTTGCCTGTACTAGTTTATTGCTGCCTACACTTGTTTACTGCTGCCTAGATTGCCTATTAGTATATATCCTAGGTACTACTTATATTTAATACAACAAGTGTTGCCTCGACGTTTGCCTTTCAGCTATAACTGCTACAGTTATGAGCCCGGATTGCGACGGGGCCTTACTCACCTAAGCAATTACCCTACTAAGGACACCACAGTCTTACTGTAGGAGCAACCCTACAAGCACGATAACAACCGAGTTGGATCTAGTCGTCACTCGAGTGACAATTGTCCTTAGTTAATTAGAAGATTGGCACAAATGGCTGTTCATCCGCAAGGATACAGCGCAAAAGAACTAACTCTAGAAATACGTTGATCCAGATGTTGCAGCAAACAAGCTACCGCAGCTTGAGGAGCTGATGGAGCCTCAGCTTAGCGACTACGACAGCACGGCTACTACGTACGCCAGCCTAAATACCGAGCAGCGAGCCGATTACCGCTGGGCGTACGAGAGATGGGAAAAGAAGGATCTAGAGTATAAGCGTCAGCTGAAGGCTCTAGCAGAATTCAACTCTGAGATCAGTAAGACGATAGCAGCACACCATATATACCTGATTGAGGACAAGGGTACGCCGCACGAACGACTTACAACCCTCAAGAAACATCTTGCACCATTAGACGCGACACGTCGCCGCGATTTAATAACAAAGTATAAGGATCTCCAGACACCACTAAAGGGCAGGAAGGTTAAAGAGTGGCTTTGACGTTGGGTTGAGGTCACTAACTAGTGCAAGGCTATTAGGCTGGCAGAGACAGAGAATTCTCGCGCGCAGGAAGACTTCCTAGTCGCCTGCAAGGTACTTGACCCAGAATACAGAATAGCAGGTCTGCGAGACCTAATCTAGAAGGAGAGGCTTAGTGAAACAGTCCTATTAGTGGAGGACTACGTCGCTGAGTTCTCAGCGTACTTAAAGCGCACACGCCTAATTAGTACGGGCTTTAGTGCACATATGGCAGAGCTAGAAATAGCTAAGCTAATAAAAACACTACAAAGCAAACCTTTACAGAGCGGTGTATGCCTCTGTGGCAATAAACACTCTTGGTCTAAGTGCTAGGTGATGAATCTAGATGCTCCTTCCTAACCCTAAGGATACAACAACAAAGAGGGTAGCAAGAAGGTGGCAGCAGCTTTTGCTAAGAATCGAAGCTTAAAGACAAGGGTAGAGAAGGCTATAAAGGACTAGAAGGCAACTCAATTAAGCTCTGAGTCTGCAGTTACTATTAACAATAGAAAGCCTTCCTCGAACCCATCCATCTACACCGCGCGATATATGGAATCCAATGCCATTATAGTTAACAAGCGCGGCGAGCGCGATAAGAAGCTGTTGTTTGACAACAGCGTCAAACCCGCTAAGGAGCTAGTAGCTCTATCTACACTTAACGACGTTAGCAGCTACAACTTATTAAGCAACCAATTCATACTTAATCCTGGTTCAAACACCCACATTGTTAATACTAAGTCTTAGCCTGGATGGATAAGAGAGTATGAGGCCAGTGCCAATAACTTTGTAGGAGCAGGAACAGGACGTATCAAAATTACTGCATAGGGCAGTATGAAACTGATAGTAAAGACACCTAAGGGCCTATCAGCTATAGTCCTAACGCACGTTACTTTAGTCGAAGGCTTCTTAATAAGCCTTATAGGCTTAGCACGCTGTCGCTCGAGTCAGATTCACTTTAACTTAGAAAAAGACCTTCTATACAAGGTTAGCAGAAAATCTGTGGTTGCATACCTAGAGTACCAAGACAGACACTGGCTAGTCAACGCTAATGCTAGCTGCCGCCCAGAAACCCGCTTATTGTTATCCTTTAGCACTACTTACCGACCTTTAAAGGACCCTTGACCTGATCGTATAATCGACTATAGGACAGCCCACAGCACCTAGGGTCACCCTGGCAAGAAGGCAATTGAGAAGCTGGCTAACTATATAGAAGGCTTGCGAGTAGAAGGTAGAGATAGCGACTTCTGTGGCGTATATGTCGAATTGAAGCTCTCAAAGCAAGTCTCTAGAAGATAGTAGAAGGACTTCGCACAAAGGAAGTTCTATCGCGTTGCTATAGACTTTATCTAGCTACTGCCTTGAGAAGCAGACTCTTGTCTTAATGGTGACAGAGTTACAGGTCACATGGTGGACCAGTACAGCAAGTGGCATAAAGTGGATTGCTTTCCACACCGTACGAAGGCATTTCTGAGCCGCTGGCTTGTCCGCAAGATTCGTAAGATACAGCGTATCTTTAATAGTGACGTTACCGCAATTAAGACCAACAACGATTGAGGGTATAGAGTTGCACCAAACGTATTAGAGGAGCTCTGCGCTGAGCTAGGTATCCAATACGAGCCGCAGGCAGAATACGCAGACAAGCAGAACGGCCTCGCTAAGAGAGTAGGCAAGATCATCGTCATTCGAGCTTAAGCCATAAGACTTAAAGGAAATCTGCCAAAATTATTATCAAACGAGCTACTCAAGACAGCAGCATACATACTGAATCGTACACCAACCAAAGCGCTAGGTTAGAAGACTCCATATGAGATTGTATGGGGATTGAAGCCAAAGGTGAACCACCTGCGCCCTATAGGCTGCCGAGTGTACGTCTGGAACCCATCAGTTAAAAGAGGTGACAAGCTCGAGTCTAGAGCACTTATTAGCTAACTCGTAGGCTATAATTCAATGAATATCTTTAGGATCTGGCTGCTAACAAAGGATAGAGTAATTCGAGCGAGAGACGTCATTTTCGAGCCAACGCGGTTCTATGAGGGACCAGATGGCTACGCAGCTGAGTTAGTAATTAAAGAAGTTATAGAGCTGCTTGCCTTTTTAGAAGAAGCTAAATCTGACAATATCGCCATTAAAGAGCTTATGACGCTTAGGCAGAGTTGTATAGTACCTGCAGCTGCAGCTCCCGCTAGCGAGCAGTAGGTAGGGGGTGAGGATAGAGCTACTGAAGCTGAGGTTGACGAGGTTGACGGAGTTGACAAGGATGTAGAGGACTTGTTTTTGGGAAGTGGGCTACTTACGCCTACGTCTAGAGGTTCACCTTCACCTCACGTGACTGGGCATTAGAACAACAATAATCCGGTCGAAGTTCTCCTAATAGAGCAAGACCTAGAGTTAACACTAGAAGAGCTCTTTGCCACCCAAATCCCTAGCTATATACCTAATTGCCATAACAACAACGCGCCAAGGCGTAGAAACCTTGAAATTGATAAGTTAAACATACTTACAGGTTCACGCCGACAGCGGCAGCGCGCTAAAGACCTTACAGATGCAACCAGATACCAGACGCACGCGATTTCCTATAGAATACGCATTAATAACTACCTACACGCCTTTTTAACAGCGCTGAAACCGCAGCCTGTTATTAAGATTCATTAGTCACAGGTTCCGCCTCCACCAAGGACCTGGAAAGACCTAGAGACTCATCCGTATGGAGCTGAGTTTCGACAAGCTGGTTAAGAAGAATACCGCAGCATATAGAGCAAAGGATGCTTTGAAAGGACTGTAAAAACAGCAGAAAGTGCTAACGCCGAAGTGTTACCACTAATGTGGGTTTTTACGTACAAATTTGACAAAGACGGCTTTCTTTCACGGTTCAAGGCACGTCTAGTGCTTCGAGGTGACCTCGAGCAGCCGTACGGAGACACCTACGCTGCCACACTAGCAGCACGCACATTCAGAGCAATCACCGCTATTGCTAATCATTTTGGACTAGCGCTAGTTCAGTACGACGTACCAACAGCTTTTCTCAACGCCAGACTCAATCGTCTACTCTACGCGCAAATGCCAGACGGATTTCAAGCAGATGGAGAACTACTCCAGATACTCCGCGCTCTCTACAGGTTGAAAGAGTCACCACTACTATAGTACAAGGAGCTCCGCAGGACGCTACAGTTACTAGGGATAAAGCCTATGCCAGGTTTCCCGTGTGTATACACCAACAAATAGCTCATCCTATTCGTCTATATTAACAACATTGTCATGGCTTATCACCCTCGCAACGCTGAGCTGCACTAGCAGTTTAAGCAGAAGCTCAGCGAGTACTATTAACTAAAGCAACTTGGTCTACTCAAGTGGTTCTTAGGCATACGCGTCAAACGAGACATCGCCGCCCGCAAACTTTAGCTACTCTAGAATGCCTACATTAACAAGGTAACCACAAACTATAGCATAACAACCGCCAGCCGCCGCGCTAAGGTACCAATAACGGTCAACTATCTCGAGCCATTTATGGAGGAACCTAACGCAGCCTGGACAAAGCTTTACTAGGAGCTTGTCGGTCATCTCGCGTTCCTCACGCAGTTCACTCGCCCAGATCTAGCACGCGCTCATATGATACACGCTTCACATCTCACCAACCCTAGACAAGCTCACGTGGAGTCTATTCGCAAAGTGTGGCGACACATCCTAGAGACTTAGTACTATGCACTAGAAGCTTATACAGCCAAAGAAGGGATTCAGGAGTTTGTGACTATAGAAGAGGACTATCGCGACCCTATCTTCTTTAGAGCATCTAATGCAGCTTTCGCCAACAATATAGAAACTCGCCGCAGCTCCTAAGGCTACGTTTTCCAACTGTTTGGGATAACTATTAACTGGAAGTCTACCCTACAGCGTACAGTCACCAAATCTACTACTAAGGCAGAGCTACTTGCGCTCTCTCTCACAGGCTCAGAGATAGAGGAATGGCTTCGCTTATACCGCAGCCTATCCTTAACGCTAAACACAACTCTAACTATTTAGTGTGATAACCAGCAGATTGTTAGAATCGTCACAAAGGAGCAAGATAAGCTGGCAACAAAGCTTAAGCACGTTAATATACACCAGAGTTGGATTCGCCAGAAAGTAGAGCAAGGACGACTCAACGTCCAATAGCGACCTACTAATAGAATGCCTGCTAATAGGATGACCAAGATGCTATCCCGCCAGAAGCATGCCGAGTTTGTAAGCCAGCTACACCTTACAGATCTACGCTCTCAACTTTAATGCATAGCAAATATGTAGGAAAAGTTATCCTTACGTTGCTAGATAACTAAAGGATAAGGGGGTGTGTAACGGTAGTGGGTAAGTTTGGAGTTGCTGCCTACAGATCTACTGTTGCCTGTACTAGTTCATTGCTGCCTACACTTGTTCACTGCTGCCTAGATTGCCTATTAGTATATATCCTAGGTACTACTCATATTCAATACAACAAGTGTTGCCTCGACTTTCGCCTTTCAGCTACAACCGCTACATTATCTTTAGTTCGTCTGTATTCCTTAAGCTCCCTATAGTAGAGACTTGTTTCCTGATTGTACTGCGCTCGAGCTTCAGTAGTAGGTTCTGTCGCTGGCGATCCGTCTTTGTTGACAGTTTGAAGCTGGGCAGGTTGCTGAGGCTTGCTGAGCGTCGATGGGGGTGACAGATCTGGATTAATATATCCCTATACGTCTCTAGCCTCTGCGAGCCTTTTGACAGTATAGATCTATAGTTCCCAGTTGTGTGGACTGTGAAGGATGATCGAAGAGCTGGCCTTTGACATGGCAAGATAGAGTAGGCTCGATCAATAGATAGGTAGGTAGGGAGTTAATGTATGTATATGAGTGCGGATTAGGCCGGGCTCATAACTGTAAGCAGTTGGGTAGTATGTGTAGAAAGTGTATATTGTAGAAGTATCTGTGTTCAGATGTGTATATGCCTGTGTATCGTACATGGAGTGATCAGAGGCTCGTATATAGTAGGCGAGCTGACTCATGAGACTAATGTCGTCATGTGACATAGCTCTAGGCTGCTTACATTACTTTGTAAACTTATGGACTGGAGAGTACAAAGTATGGCTTGAAAAAGCTAATAGGCAGTTCTAAGAGCTGTGGGCTAAGTACAAATTAGAAGATGCCCGCCCTGTCAACTCTTCTCCGCGTAAACGATTAAAACGCGTTAATAATATTGACGACTACGCTGAGTTACACGTTAAGCCTCTAAGAGCTGAAACTGCAGCTCCTCTTGTTGACAGTACCGACGAATTCGATCGCTGGTGGCACAATGAATTGAGCGTTCCTAAGGATCACACATACCGTACAGATCCTATTGGGTATTGGCTATCTCTCCGCGATACGTATCCCCGCCTTTCTTAGTTGGCTATTGATCTCCTGTCAATCCCGGCATCCTCCTGTTACTGTGAGAGAGTGTTCTCTGAGGTTGGCGATATGATGGAGCCAAAACGTCGAAAAATGAGCCCTCAATTGCTTTCCACAATCACCTGCGTACGGAGCTGGCTGAGAGCTGGATATTCTCCGTCCCAGGAGACGCCCGACGGAGAGCTTCCAGTAGAGCTCTCAGAGCTCGAGATACAAGAGATCTATCAGGTATCGCAGTGGGATGAGCCTCTGTAGCTCCCTGCACACAAATATCATCTCTGGGCGACTTTTCCGTCAATCAATCAATCAATCTTCAATCAATACGCCTCCAAAATCACCTTCAATCAATCAAACCAGTTTCCGAGGTCTCTGAGTATCAATCAAATCAATCACAGCTTCAAAATTGATCCTGATTGATTGATGGCAACTCTGTATATGTGCATGGGGAATTATCGTGGGGGTTGGGATGGAGTGGAGAAACGGAGGGATGGGGAGATGGAGATAGGGTGAGGGGTACAAGTCGGAATAGACATACCAGCTGCCTCGTGTAATTCCGAGAGAGTACATGTGTCGAAGTCGGGGAGATTGAGGTCGTTTCGGAAGGAGTCGAGTTCCCAGCGTTTGGGGGTGCGGTCGTGGACGCCTGTGTGTGTTGGTTAGTGAATTGGGATTGTGCCAAATGTGCTTTGATGGATGGGAGAGTATGTGCGGAGATGGGTGGGCGAGTGAGTGTGTTAACACAGGCGAATGTGCGAATGTGCGCTGAAAAGGACGAGATTCCGAGAGACGCCGACTACACATACTTCTAAGTTTCCAGCCATGGTATTCAGACTTGTCGTCCCGCGTGGAAGAAGCTCTGTATATGCTCGATTAGCAATGCGGGCGGGGAATGAGGAGGGGCAGAACTAACGTAGATGTAGATGTAGAAGTAGAGTACGACGATGACGCCATAGTAAAGAAGATACTTCGCGTCGAACTGCAAAGCTCTCGTATAAAATAAAACTGCGAGGAGAGGGAAATAGCAAGAAGCGTAGCTGTGCGTAAAACAGACGGTAAGAGTTGTGAGTGAGCACCTCGATTGCAATGCACATCAACTGTGCCGTAAATGTGAGTCCCAACCAAGGTCGCACACCAAAGTCAGCCCACCAGAGTCAGCCCACCAGCAGAAATATATACCTACCTCGTATGCCCAACCCACCTGCACCCTCCCCCAATGCAGTCCAAACTTCCCTGATCCCTCCTCGACGGCCTGACCGCCTTGACGCCTCAACCTCCTCGATCGCAGCACATACAGCCTACATAGATGCGAAGTAGCACAGCAGCAGATGAGACGCTAGCTGGCGTTGAATGCCGGGCCCCGCGACCCAGCCATACATAGCCCTCCCTCTGCCCTTGTCGGCCTCGTCTCGTCGCGGTGTCCCTGCGCTGTCGACCCCGATCGGCCGCCCCCGGATCGGCCCTAGCCAGCCATGTCATGCAGCCGAAGCAGCGGTCTGAAGCGACTGCGCCGTACCGATCGCTGGTTCCTCGGCCCGCATCCTCTCTCCCCGGGCACTCCCTTCGCTGGGCCGATGGATGCGTCGACAGACCCTCCATCCTCTACGCCGCCATGGCCGTCGCATTCAATTAATTCAATTCTCCCAGAGCGCAAACAATCTCTACGCACGCATCCTTGTCGGCGCGGACTCGCAAGCCCGGTACACGGCTTGCGCTGTATGCAGGCGCAATATATATATGTGAAGCGAAAAAGCAAAAGGCCTGGCTATATCGGCGCGGCTATTTCGCGGCGTGGACGGGAGGAAGGTCGATGGACGGGGATGGAGGCGGGTTCGGCATCGGGGTGGTCATGTCGGTAGGCAGGCAGGTATGGGGGAGGAAGTCTCCGAAGGGCGAGCCGGAGATGGGGGGTTGGGCGGGTGGACGAGGTGCCGGGGTGGGAACGATCGGGCAGCTGATGGGTGCGGCCCGGTACGGTCAGTACGGTGTCGGCATGGATCATCACACTGAGCCTTGGCGAGCGGGATGGATCTGTATCTTTCAAGGGATTCAATCTGCGCCAGACAAAGTTTCACTCCTTGCTCTTCTTGCCGTCAAGTGTCGATCGACTCTCTCGACTGTGCCGCCCCGACGCACGATGCATGCGTCAAGACACCGGAATATCCTGTGCATCATATCTTGCAGACGTCTCGTGGACCGCCTAGCCCTGCGAGGATAGGTACGGCGTGCGTGGGTCACACCGATAAGAGCTCGATCAGATGGCGGTTGGTCTTTGAGGCGTATATCATCGACCTTTGCGCTGGCGGAGAAAGGCGCCTTTCACCATTCGTCCAAATCGACCAATCAAGTGCTCAACAATTCTTGTGACCGGGGAAGGCCCTCGAAGTCGTTTCGCCCGATTTGCACAGGCGCAGGTAGGCAGGGCGTGCCGTCGAGCCTGAGTAACCGCGTTGAGCGACATGGGAAAGCCGTGAATGTCAGTGCGACGCTGACGCTGAGGTGGTTGGCATTCCGAGGCTGGGCTTGGCTCGCGGTTGACAAGTCGACAAGGCGTGGTAAGCTGGAGCAGCAACGGTGACGCTCCACTCGCGGAATCGTATCTCCATCCCGTGGTCAAGGTGAAAAGAGAGGCCGGCCCGATCCTCCTCCAGCCGGGTTAGCACCAGGTTGAAAGGGCAAAAACAAAGGTTGTGTGTCATGAGCTGGCCAGACCCAACGACCGACCAGCAAGGGATGGTTGTGCGACAAGAGGACGCGCCGTTGATCGAAACAGCAGTAGCGCTTTTCGAATAAATAAAAAAGTGATTGGATTCCTTAGCGTACGGCATGACAGAAGCTCTAGAGCATGTCAAAGCAGAACAAGAGGTCCACCTGATGTGATGGAGGCAGGTCGTGGGGTAGCGCCCTGTCGACGGGTAGCAGGCAGGCTCGTGTCCGCAGCGGGGCCGCACCGCACTGGCGCCATCGCTTTCCACCCACCAAGGCCGATCCTCCCCAATTCACATCCAAAAAAGTCTCCTCCTCCACCGCCCTACCAAAGCGCGTCACCCGGGCCTCCTCCAAACTCTCGCCGAAGCCCGTCATCCAGCCCTCCTCCAATCCCTCGCCGAAGCCCGCTATCCAGCCCTCCACCCCGCCATCGCACCATGCCGAAGCCAATGCCACCTCGACGACAGCCCAGGCCGGCATCCTCAAGAATAGCATAACGTGTGAGAGGACCTCGACAAATGAGGAATTCGCGGAATGCTCCTTGCACTACAAACTTCCCAACGCCTCGTACGCCAAGACCCGGGTTACCATTCCCCCAAATGCTTTGGGCACCGGGCCCAGCGTCACCATCGTCCCGCGCAAAGATGGGTGGTGGCATGTCATCACAGAGTCAAATGTTCATCTAGAGCCCCGTATTGTCGAGGAACTCTTTGAAGCAGAAACTACGGCCGACCTCAAGGCACCACCTGAGACAAAACGTGTTCGGATAAGGTCCCAGGAAGCTTCCGAGCCCAGCGTCACCATCCTTTCGAGCAAAGATGCGCCGTGGGAAATTGTCACACAGTCAAATGGTCCTTCAGAGCCTGGTATTGTTGAGGAACTCCTTGAACCAGAAACCACAGCCGACCTCAAGACACTACCCGAGCCAAAACGTGTGCGGATAAGGTCCCCTGAACGTTCCGACCAAGATGCTCAGCGCGGAAAGGCTAAGCGCGCGAAAACCCTCGGATCGATCCACGCCTACTGCAATGGTGGAAAGCGCTCGAGCCAGCGCTTGAAAGCACTCGGCACAGCTTCGACCATTTCCCCCCAGGTTTCAATCCCATCGAGCGACAGCGACAGTACTGCCGTGGTGGCCGCTGGAACTGATCCCGAACTTGCCGCCCAACGTTTGGATAGAGCTATCGCTAAGGCGGCTAGGGTGCATGACGAGGTAATTTCGGACAGCAGAAGCACTCCTGAGTTTCGGACCACCCAGTCTCCAGTCACGAAGGGACCAGTCAAGAAGGCTGTGGGTACTGTCGCTGAGGCGGCTAGCGTGCGTGACGAGGTCATTTCCGACACCAGAAGCACCCATGAGCCTCCGACCACCCGGTCTTCAGTCAAGAAGGGTCCGGCGAGGAAGGCTGCGGGTAGGAGACGGAAGTGAAGTACGCACACATGTATGAGGGCAATTGTACACTGCTCCGACCGCGGAGACGTCTGCACGATATCTGTGGAAAATAAGAGACTTTGTGTAGACATGGGTGGGGAGTACATGTATTGTAGCCACGTGACTTACGTCAGAGGTGGTGTGTGTAGAAGGCAGAGCTGGCAACAATCGAACCAATCACAACCGATCCCAATATCGGCTATTGCCGATATATTGGCAATCACGATTAACATGGATGGCAAGCGAGCGGCGCAGGCAAGCGAGCGGCGCACCCCATCAACTTTTCGCACCTTTGAAGTCGCGCAGCTCAACCACAATATAATATACTATATAGATTTTGATACAATAGATTAAGCAGTATTTAAAGTATCTTTTTTGCACGTACGTGAGTTATGCCCAAGCTCTCTGCACCTTGTGCAGCGCGCCAGAGCCTGGCGGCTCAGGCCTAATCGCTCTCCACTTTGACGCTGTTCATGCTCTATCTACTAGTCAGCCGCCTTTTAAGCAAGTATATTCTCTCCCTCTCCCTTTATTAAGGTCCCCTACTTCTGTATCCGCTTCTTTTTGCGCTGTCTACGCTTAGTTGCTGCCTCATTAGCTCTCTTAAGGCTAGTAATCCGATCGCGCATAAGCTCAGCTAAGAGCATCATTACTTCAGCACCCTTCTTAAGTTAATTAATCGCCTGAATAATAGAGGCAGGCGAGGAGCTCTTGTGCCGTTGAACGCGCTCACGGATTAGAGTTGATTGAGCCTCAAGCTCACGTATGTTGCTCAGCGTTTTGGCTTCCCAGAGAGCCTCTGGCAGAGCAGCTGGTGAAGGCGTACGAAGCTGCACATCCAGCTTTGACAGAACAGCTTCAGGCTGGAGAGGAACAAGGCCTGCGCCTCAAAAGGCTGAACAGATATTAGCTAATGTAAATAATTGCTCAAAGGCTGTCTTAAAGGCTGGCAGGAATTCAAGCTTCGTAATATAGTTAATGTAGTTACAGATCAGAGCCTCAACCTCTCAGCTGTACGCGCGCTTTAACAGCGAGAAGCAGCCCACATCAAGTGGCTGCAGCAGATGCGAGGAGTAAGGCGGCATGCAGAGCGTGTAGATGTTGTTCTCCTTACAGAGCTGTTGAAATTCAAGAGAGTGGTAGCTCGCATGGCCATCAAGAATAAGCAGCCTACGCGTGCCAACAATCCGGGTCTCTGTATACTTAATAAAGTGCTTTAGCCACTCAACTCCAAGCTCGTTCGTCGTCCAGCCGTTGTCGCTAAGAGATATAGCCCAATCGCGCGGGATATCCTCCTCGTACCAAGCAGATAGGTGGTGCTGGCCAGCAAAGATAATAAACGGTGGGATAGCCCAGCCAGCAGCGTTGATTGCTTGGACAAGTGTCACCCACTCGCGGTTCCCAGGCTGGACAGCCTTTGGCCGGCCTCTCCTCTCTAACCCTGTAACAACGAGCTAAGTCGTAATCTTGCCCATCATAAAGCCAGCCTCATCAAAATTGTAGACGTCCTCATCGCAGATACCGTACCTGGCCTTAGTCTGCTCTACAAGCTTGAACCAGGCGCTAATTAGGATAGGATCCTCACAGAGAGCTCTCTGTCTATCGTAGGCTCAGTTAAAACACGTCTTAAGAGAGTCTGTACGCCTAACAAAGTTGGCTGGCCACTTCTGTCCAACCTGGCCTGCGCCGCGCGCAGCTAGCAGCTTATCTGCCATATCGCGAATTGCTAAGTAGGTAGGCGAAAATCCACGTAGGTCCAGATCAAGTATATGACGAATTATCACCTCCTCTTCTAGCTAGGTAAGCTTCTTCGAGTTGGGCTGGCAATCGCGTCGCGTAGGTCTCCCAGCGCGTCAGCGGCAGAGCGTTGTTTCAGGTACATTATAGACTGCTGCAGCAGCTCAGTTGCTTTGGATCTAGCTAGTATTAATTAAAAAGATAGCAAGCTGAACATCTGCTTCCTTTAAAGCCATTTAAGTGTTGTGGCGTGGAGTTGTTGTAGGACGCGTTTAGAGCGGGTGCGAAAGTTGATGGGGTGCGCCGCTCGCTTGCCTGCGCCGCTCGCTTGCCATCCATGTTACAAATTTAAAGCTCAACTAGTTATCCAAGAAGATTTGCAGCAAGACTGGGGCGACACATACGCAGCTACACTAGCTGCGAAGATCTTCCGATGCCTTAACGCCCTGGCAGCAGCCTTCGACCTAGATCTATACTAGTACGATGTACTCAATGTCTTTCTCAATGCGGAGCTCGATCGACTTACCTACGTACGCTGTCCAGAAGGATACAATAAAGAACTTAGAAAACTGCTAGAGCTTAAGCGCGCTCTATACGGACTCTATAACGCGCCGCGACTATGGTATAAGCATCTCACTGCAACGCTTAAGAAGATGGGACTAAGATTAGTGCCTAGAGTGCCCTATCTATACAGTAGTAACTAGCTTATCGTCTTTTTCTTTGTTAATAATATAGTGGTAGCTGTATCCTGCAGCAATTAAGACGCATACCGTCTATTTAATAGATAGCTAAGATATAAGGGATAAGTAGGGTAGCAATTAGGAATAAGAGACTAAGTTGATTATAACAAGCTAAACAGAGAAACTGCTTAAGTAGCAGAATTGTAATTAGCAACTAGTCTACATTAGGTTAGTAGTATTATGCGATATCGTACTCCACACTAACACACCTCCTATAGCACAAAGGTAGCAAAGTGCTGTAAAGTATAACAAAGCAAAATAAGTAAATAGAGGGCCTCTAGGGCACCTCCCTAGAAAGAACTCTATTAGGTAATAATAGATGTGACAAACTTATCCTCTAAACTAATAACTTATTAGCGGATATTGGTTATTCCTAATTGCTACAAGAATCGCTCGTGCTTGCTACTATTAGAGAGAGACTTTATTAATCCATCAGCGGGCATATTAGTAGTTCCTATCCAGGTAACGTCAATATTCCTGGCTTTAACTTGCTCGCAGATCCATATCTAATATACTTTAATATATCTAAGCTTTATATTAAGCTTTTCTTTGTCCTTGTTAGTAATAGAGACTATTTGCTAGTTATCACAGTACAACATAGGTCGAACCTCTAGATTAAACCCAATAGCTTCAAAGGTGTTTATCCACCAGGATAACTTAGTGCCAGTAGTTAATAGGGCAAACAGTTCGGTCTTAGTAGTTAATTTAGTAACAGATCTTATGATTTTTGCCTTCTAATTAATAACCATACCATAGAGCTTAAACACATAGGCGAATAAGCTTCGAGTAGTATTAGGATTGTTAGCAAACGCGGCATTAGAGGCACTAAAGAACAACAACTCCTTAGCTTCCTTATTGTTAATTTAACTAATATAGTTGGCGTTCTTAGAGTGTGCTGTTGTTGCTCCAATTGCCCAGAATTAAAAGTTGTATAAGTATTGCCACACAGACTTAATAGTAGCAAGATGCTTTTAGCTTAGATTGTTTAGATAGCGGGCAAGTATTGAGTGCGCTTTTGCCACATCAGGCCGGGTGAAATATAAGATAAAGCCAAGGCATCCAACTAGGATCTAATATAGGCGGGTGCGCTCCGCGTTAGGTTTATCTGTACTTAGGGGGAGATAAGACTCGCGCAGAGGGACCTTAGGGTGTTGGCTGCCCTAAAGGAGATTGTGGTTGTGGCAGACTTTTGCGATATAGGAGTCTTGAATTATCTAGACTTTGCCTTTCGCATAGTCTCTAATAATGCGTATCCCTAGAAACTAGCATAGTTCTCCTAAGCTTTGTGTCTTGTATTATTTCGTGAACTCGCGTTAAAACTGTTAATAATATTATTAATCGCCTTTATGGAAAAGGACAACAATATTATCTATGTAATAGAATAGTATTAGCTTGCCATTAGTGAATAGGCAAGGGATACCCTTAACTTAAGTAAAGCCTATATTAACAAGGGTCTTCTTTAGGTGTTTATGCCACAGCGCTAGGGCATCCTTAAGCCTATACAGTGCTTAGCGTAGTCGCATCATATTGCCTAGTCTGTCTTGGAACCCATCTGGAGTCCAGACGTAACAGAGTTAGGCTAGGTACGCGTTAAGGAAAGTATTCTTAACGTCGTACTAGTAGGCAAGGAGTCCAAAGGCGCACATAATAGCGATAAGGAAGCGGAGCGTTTGAGCCGCGAGGGTGGCTGCGTAGGTATCATCCCAAGTCGTCTGCAAATCTCCTCTCACAACTAGTCGAGCTTTGTAGCTAGTTAAGTAGCTATCAGCATCGAACTTGTACGTGAAAACCCACATTAGCGGCAGGGTCTTAGCATCTAGGTACTTCTTTACGTTATCTTTTACCTTTTTAAATACACCTTTGTAAAGCTGCTCCTCAATCTCCTTGTCTGCAGCAGCGAACCACTTATTAGCATTAGGGCGGGATTTGACCTCAGCCTAGTTCTTTGGTGGCAGCGGCAGTTGATCACAGTGAACCTTTAACTCTTTATTTAGGGGCAGTTGCACAATTGCCGTAGCAAACGTTTGCCAGTACAGAGAAGCGTGCGTACTGAAATAGTCCCTAGGCGTATCGTCTCCTCTACCACCTCCCTAACAACAGGACCCTAGAACGATATTGTCTGCAGCAATATTAGGGTTTGTCCATCTTAGAGCGTTATTCTAATAGCGGTTTGGCGCAGTATCTCCAGAAGCAATCTCTCTCCAGCCTTTTAGTTAAGAACAATTATAAGTGCTAGGTACTAGTATCTCTTAGGGTGTAAGTAATCCTTCATAGGCCTCCTATTAAATCTGCTCTTCGGCATCATCTGGCCCAGTAGCCTCTTCTTCTTAATCCTTAACATCATCCTCAACTGTATGTTGACGATGTGTTATATCACGATGGATCTGCTCGATAACGGGATCTTCCTCCTCGTCCGATGAATCGATATTAAGGACTCTGACTACGCGTCGTATCTCCTCCGTCATAGGCTCAAGTTGTAGAGCCGAGTAGCGTTGGTCTCGTACGAAGACAACATCACGTGTTCGAACAACACTATCAGCTCCAGGAACCCATACACAGAAGATATTCGTTCCTTCGTATCCAACTAGCCATCCAGTAATCGACCTTGACTCAAGCTTGTCACCTTTGGCCACCTTAGTATTACAGAATAGGGCTTTAGCACCAATAACGTCTATGTATGTAAGAGACGGCTTCACCTTGCGTATATATTCATAGGGCGTCTTCTAGTTAAGAATCTCTGTTGGCAATCAATTGAGGATGTAAATGGCCGTTAGGCATAACTTGTTGTAGCCAGAGGTGGTGTGTGTAGAAGGTTCCATTCAGGTGCACAGACCACTACCCTCAAGATAAAGCTCTCGCCCTCTCCTTTCTTCCTCGGTAGACTCCTCACTCCACTCTCTTTTCTGCAAATAGCAATACAGCTTGTTGTCCTCATATGCCTGCCCGCCCACATGTATACATATACGTATTTTGTTTTTCTCCTTTGGCTATTCCCACCAGGAGGGAGGGAGTATATAATGATATCATGAAAAAATTCCGACTGCTCTGGATTGGAGCATGATATGTTGTAGTTTGGTCCCGGTATTTGGGGTGGGATGTACTATACCATCCACTACTCCTCTCTCTCTCTCTCTCTCTCTTAGCACTACTATACCTCCCTACCTACCTACGCAATTATCTCCGCAAATCGCCTCCCCCACCCCCCCACAAAACCATCCCCGTCCAATGCTAACACCTCTACACTCCTAATAACACACTATACAAACTGTATTTATACTTCTTACTATATAGCTAGAAGGAACTCAACTCCTAAAATAAAAAAGGTTATAGGGGTATTTGTAGGAAGTGTTTTACTGGAGGGGGGTTATAGACGTAGATTTTGACTGGACTGGGTTGCGTTGCGTATACATGCTCACTCATCGCGATGCCCGCTCGAGCTACTCAATTCTGGTGACGATGTTATGTTTATGGCCAAGTCTTGTTGGGAAGATGGCTGCATGGTTAGTATGGCTGTTGTGGGGGGTAGATGTAGGGAAGAAGGAATGACTCATTCGTTTAGCTATCGTGAGAATGCATTATGTAGCACGCTAGGATGGTGGGCTGGTTGGTGGTGGAGCAAATGCTGGCTTTTACCTAGCAAAGGGAACGGGGCTCGGAAGTTTTGTAGTATATGGTAATTGGGCGGACATAGTTGTTCTCGGCGTTGATCAATCGATTACCGAGACTAGAGGAATGTAGCACAACCGGATTGGCTACGATTGGCGATGGGGGTGAAGATTGTGGGGGGCAGGGACGATCCTGGCAAAGAAGCGGCGAGGGACGGGACCCAATGAAGATTCCAGTCTGTCTGGGAGGGGGGAAGAGGGAAAAGCATTGGAAGTCAGCGACGGGATAATAAATATGGAGGTACTGTCATCGTAGAAGTATCTCGACTACCAGACGTTCACAATACTGCGCATGGAGACAGCATCAAAACGACTCTCACCTCCGCCCCGGCCTTAACTTCCTGCCTACCCTACTCGCAGGACACCCTGCGCCCAACCATCAACCCAATATGCCGCCCTCGCTCGCTCTCATATCCGTGGTTTACGAACACAATTGCGATGGGAATCGCATCGAATGGTATACCCGCCAAGGTCTAAGCTACACTTTCCAGGAGAAAGCGGGATCGTGTGGCGTTATTTCCGTACCTGGTCTTTGATGCCCCTAGACGGACGGCCCCAGACGACTCTTCGTGCACCAGCCTTCTGAGGCGTAGCCTTTTATCCGCACTGGGGCTCACTCTCGATATCTCTTCCGGCATTGAGGTGCATTGCCCTTCTCTGAAGAGGCTCCACTCGTTAAACTGTACAATGCACTAGACTAGACTAGGGGCATTCTCAATTTCGGATCCGGCGTTGAGGGCTAACACCTGCGAGGCTCTGTCCGCGTCACCAGGGGCTGCGCTGTCGAATTTGGCTCTGGCATTGCAGTTTGTTACCAGCCTCAGCAGCGCACAATATAGGGTTACTGTTTTGTCGTGGCCCCTGGGAAGGATTGGGAGGTGCCTCCTTGTGCTGAAGCTGCAAGCCGCGGTGAACAATGTCCAGGCTGCGCGACGTCCATTCCTGTCCTCGCCGACGCTCAAAGCCTAAAGTTCGCCGTCGTCGACAATCTCTCGAATGCCACCAGGGTCAGTGAGTGGAACCCCTCGGGCGAGCGCGCTCAAATTGACGCGTCGATTACATTCGCGGAATACCTCTGCCCTCGACTGGTCGATATTCGCAGGTTCTTTGCCCAGGTATTTGTGGGTCGACGTCAAGTTACCTGTCCGCTTTCATCGATACGTGGATGGCTATTGTAAGGACCGGACCGATGGCCTATAATTCTCCCACGAAAACATCCTTGCGCTACGGAAGTCGTTGTCGATATAGAGGCCATACCCGGAAGCATAAAGCAAGTGTCCACCCATTTCCGTCGAAAGAGGTTGTTCAACAGGGACCACCGTATCCTGGTCATTCATCTTTGCCTGGAGATCACTACCCTCATATACGAAGAGCAGAATAACAGCATGGGGGTGATGCTACAAAGCACTCTGCCCTCGCGACGACAACGGACGCCAATGGGAGTACAGTCGTCGAGAGGATTTTTGGTCGTCTGAAAACCAGGATGGACTACCCTCCTCGCTGAGAGAATGTCTCGTTCCGAAAGATAGGCTGGCATACACAATGTTTTGCTCGTTTGAGCGTTAAACACATTGATGACTTCAGTTCCGAGATGCAGACACCAGCCTCGCACAAAGCCCTTCGAAGACGTGTTAGCCCGCCTTGAGGTCGTTGGGAAGGCATCATCGACCGCCGGACGACTCCCACCACAAGTTCAGCATGTCGGCACGCTGAGAAAAAGTATGAGCCAAGTACCAAATCTCCTCAAAGTACGCTCGTTGCTCAGTTGAAACTTGTTGAGATCGCGCAGGATTATTTGTTCGCACATCCTTTGACTTAGCACTGCCTTCGTTGGTCCTCCTTTTGACTACGGCGATGTTTGGGGGTTCACTGACACCATATTCCGACGACGCGCTCCCTCATCGAACTGGGCCACATTTCTTCTTCGACTCACGTCTCTGTTCTGAAATTTATCATTACAGCCTGCACTGCGGCAGCACTCGCTTTTGTAGTACTTCCTACCCAACGCCGCCACCGATGGCATTTGGATGCAAGATGTCGGTTTTTCTACTCCCTGCTCATGTCGGTAGACTTCGCTCGCTGTCTTGGAAGGCTCGAAAGATCCCGCCCTGAAAAGAACACGACTGGCTATATCCATGGACGTGGCGCTTCACGCTGTGTCTCAATTTCTTCCTAATCCTTCTCGAAAAACTCGCTAGGCGATGTTGGAAGGCTCAACAGCGACCTCGTCCCGATACAAAAGCATTATCTTCAAGGCCAGATGTTACCAGAATGACCAGAGCAAGAATCAGGTTCTTGGTCGCCCTGGACACTTTTATCTTCGCCCTGAGAGGAATGTCAGAGACAAGCCACTAGTCTTGTATTGAATCCGGCTTCTCTCCAGCTGTTTCGATTATGGCTTATCAATATCGCCATATCGAACGGGATTATCAAGGCACGTCTACCCTCAGTCAGCCGCATGGTATTGCCGCAATCAATATTGTCTCGGGGTATATACCCTTTCAAGAACATCTTCAATCCCGCGCCTCCATATCTGCTTCCGGTTCAGAGGAAAGCCCACTGCGGATGCTCGGGGAACATTTCTGGCGACTTGAGACGAAATGCGTTGGAACTTCTTGTCCTTCTGTGATGTCCCCTCGAGTATCATCATGCCAATGGATCTTTAACGGTCGCCTCGCCGATACGGGCCGTTTTCCTTCTTCTAACGTGGCCCATCTCCTGTTTGCTACTTGTTTGTACCGACGTCGTATCTCCTCTTTGTCCGGATACCGTCCTCTCGGGGCCTCGGGAGGAACCGGCGTTACCATTCGGATACAATATGCTTCGTCGTATTCGGTCTGGTCGATATACATCTGTGTCACCCGCTGGTTTACAACTGTTCATGCTCCTCTCTTTCATGGTTACGACTGAGACTTGGGATGTTCTTGTGCCCTGCTGCAGTACATCCGCCATGCTGAACATTGCAACGCCTGGTTCCCATCGTCTATCCGATTCCCCTACGTCCCTCCCTGAGCTATTCGAACAAGTTCTATGCGTACCATGTACCGAGAGTGCGCGAAGTATTCTTTCACATAGTTCTATGTGTACCGCCGTTACGCCCCCTCGTGGGAGTTGTTTGTCTTTGTCGTTCTCCGGACTGTCGCCATGCATCCGTCTCCCTTATCCGATTACCTGCTTGGACACACCGCTGAACGGTTCCAGAAGGCGGGCACCGTGTCGCTTACTCAGCTTTGATCGGGGGTCTTCGCCCGGAAGAGACGATGTCGCCATCGCGCAACTCACCGAATTTCACAATTCCAGCAAACTAGGGAGTGCTTGCCCATCATCCACCTGGCGCCGTACGCCTGCCACACATCGGGACTCCTGACGCCGTCTGCCTTCCAGACTTGGCGCCGCCCGCCTGGCCCACATCCATATCGGCCTGCGCTTTCACGCTTTGCGAAGGTCATGGAGCAAATTAGCACGGCATATCCCTGCTTGTCGATGACCAGTGAGCGAATTAGAATGACACATCCCCTTGGCTAGGCCCAATATCGCCTCGTCGGGCGTGCTGCTCCAGGAAAGCTAACCCCAGAAGGGAAGAAGAAGCTCATGGCGCCGCTGAGGCTTTCCTTTCACGCTCATTCCCACAGCCCCCCTCTCTAGATAATGCCTACTCGGCTGTCTTACCTTCGAAACTCGCCATCCGCAGCCCCTCTCAACCCGTAGGCATCGACAAGGCAACCTGCGCTGTTCGGACGAAAACAGCACCTTATTCACCAAAGCATCGACAAGACGGCACCCCCAGCCATGTCGTCCCAGAAGTCTTCTTCGCTGTACACGCATTCGAAGGTAAAGATCCGCACAGAGAAGCGCGAGCCAGAGAAGGGCGAGAAGAAGACGACCAAGGGTGACCAGATCCAGCCGACGCGTGACCGCCTCTCTACCAGTATGTATTCCCCGATCAGACATCGACTTTGGCCTACTCCAGCTCGGAGGACGCGGGCCTCATGGGCCTCGCCGACGAGTCAAGGTCTTTAGGATAAGTCGCGCAACAATCACACTCTGCGGTGCCAATTACTGAACGATGTTGACTGTCATAGTGACTGATACCGGCGCGTCTGCTACCCGCTCGTCGACCACTGGTATCGGCGCGTCTGTTATTGGCTCTTCGACCACCGGTGCGTCTGCGGCCATCGCGCCTCGAGTCAACAAGATGACAGCGAAGGAAGGCAAAGACAAGGGCAAGGGTATATCCATTCCTCTCTCGTAATTAGTCGCAATGAGATTGACGCCTTTAGATTCCACGAACACCGGCACCAAGAATACTGTGCAGGCGGAGAAGAAGAGCGTGCTGAAGCCCACGCTGAAGGCCAGCCAGAAGGGTAAGCTACATGGACTCATTGGCCGCTTTTACTAATAAGGCCGACCCATTCAGATGCCAATACTAGGGATGTCACGATGGCCAACTCGAAGAACGTGACCGCTAAGGAGAATAAGGAGAATTGTAAGCACGACATCAACCTGTGGTGGTCTTCGTCAACGAGCCTAACTCTTCTAGCTTCCACGGCTCCGCGTGCTGCGAAGGCAAACCAGACGAACACAGGCGAGGAGAACTAAGAGGAGCGAAAACGTCAGTTCCATCCCATGAATTAGCTCAGCAAACATTCTAATTTTCGCAGCTTCTGAGACTGCATATGCCGCCCAGGCAAAGCCAAAGCCAGCGACGACGACCCAAGAGAACATGGAGAAGCACGACAGTACGTTCATTCTTCTGTAACAAATTTTAACATCAAGGCTGACCGTCGTAGTTTCCAAGGCTAGGGTTACAGATGCTACGGAGCCCGCCAAGACATATACCGCCCAGGGTATGTATATTCCTGACTCAGCCCCCTTTTCCCTCGCTGGTATAGCAGGCTAGCATCTCCGACTCGTTCTCGGTCACCGCAACGCGTGTTGATGGTTGAATAGTATACTAATCCTATCTCAGGCCTGTCGGGTCCGGTTTCTGCAGGCAGTCTTGTGACTGATATAATTGATCGCGATGCGTCCGACAATGATGCGTCCGACAACTATGCGTCCGACAACGATGCGTCCGAAAACGATGCGTCCGACGATGCGTTCCACGACGTTATACCCAACGACCAGTCCGATTCCCATGTGGATGACGTACAGATGGAGTTCATGTCATCTCAGGAATATGGAAAATCCCTCGACCGGAGTGCAGGGCCTCCGCTACTTCCGCTACATGTCGACAGCGACAATGCTGCTAAGCTCGAGGGTCCATCGTCCGAAGATCAGGCAGAGCAGGTCAGCAAGCGAGCATGTGTCCATGAAAACTATCGTGAACCCCGCCGCCAGGCTCCCAGCCGCTCCCAGCGTAACAATCGCGCCCGGCGTCTCGCCCGTATCCAGCGTCTTGACCGCACCCAGCGTGTCAATGCCACGCAAGATATCACATTCTCCCGACGAGAATTCAAATGCGTAACTGCAAATGGAGGCATAAAGTTCTGCAACCCGGATTCTCCGCTTCCTCGACAGCAGTACCGACGCCTGGATGAAGACGGAAATGATGAACTCAACGACGATGGGGATACTGCGCTGTTCTGGCGGGGTCGTACATTGTACCGCTATCACAAAGTGTCTCCCTACACCCGCCGCGATAACACTGCCGTTCGAGGTTATGAGCGAGGTGAGCATTACCGTCTCAGCTGGATTGAGGTGCCCTATGAGGCTCGGCACAAGGACCCTCCTTCGTCTCAGTCTCCCATGCCAGTATACAAGCCGTACGATTGGACTCGTTGTTGGGGACCCGGCTCGTGGTATGAAAAGCTTCTTCAGAAGGGGGCCCAGAACGATCGGCCTGCTGCCTAGAGTGTACGAACCGTTGAGCGCATGGAAGGCACCGATAGCTCCCCGTCAACACCTCGCTATCCTCGTCGCCCAGAACGCCTTTTGAATCCTGAACACTCCCCCCTTCCTCTTTCTCGGCTTCGTTCTAGCAGACGTCATGGGCCTTGCTAGCCCCTCACACGGTTCTCCAAACGTCCTGGAATTTTCACCGGACATTTAGTTATGCATGTTGCGATCCCGACGAATATACCAAACAACCACTCTATTGAAGACGAGGTTACACGGCTGAACGGGTTTTGAAAATGGATTTGAGTCCATGGGTAGCTAGGTATGGTAGATAAATATGAAGAACCTGGCTATTGCGGAATGAGGTGGCTTTGCTTTGTGATGTTAAAGGTGTGTTGGTTTCTTTTGCTGGGGTGGTGATGTTGTGGTATGGAGATAAAGTGGGTTCATGCTGATATTGAAGCAGAGGACTTGGTTATTCTCGTGGCTGGGGAAAGAAGAAGAATAAGCCCCTTGGGTATACTACTAAGCTGGATGCGTTGGTGTTGTGGAGGTGGGCGGTGATGGTGTTGGACGTGTTGACGTTCGTACGGAGGGAATACTAAAATTGATATTCGCCATGGTATCACGTTACTGGCTTCCGCCTGCGCTTACTATCAACCCACCTCTCGAACATGTATGAGTTTGATACTCGAGGATGGCGATCTGCCACAAGAAAAGCACTCAATTATAGAATGGTAAGTTATCAATCGGCCAGTGCAAAATCGTGACCTATTGTATTTTAGTTCCAAGCCACAACTTCCATACCTAAATCTGCCCGCACGTGACTTCGCCATCCCGGCCACTTTCCGCCCTCTCAACCCAGCCTACTAAAACACGCAACTCACTCCGAGAAGCACTTTTAACCCCCCAAAGAAAAAACCAACCACATTCACGCGCTCGTCACAACTTTTAAACCACCAAGCGGGCGCGCCACATGGAGGCGATGGATGAAACTTTCGGTCCCCCAAACAGCCACCATAGATGGAGTAGCTCCGCTTTTTTAAGGGAAAACAGCAGCATGTATCCTGGCAGTCAATCTTTTTGGTGCAGCTTGCTCGCTCGCAGCATGAAGCTGCGCTTGACGCTTTTTAGTTCCTTGGATCGGATTGTGGTAGTGAAGGAATAGTTCAGGAGGGTAGGATGGGTAGATATAGTGTTGCCAAGGCGCTGTTGGCGCTAGCGGTACGTGAGGTCTTGTGATGCATAAAAGCTGCATGTGGCCGTGTTGGGGTCATGTGGAGCGAATGATGGGAGGTGGCAGTGAATATGTACGGGTGATGTACAGTCGCTTTCTCGTTTCGTTTACATGGACCCCGTGGCACTGATTAGGTTGTTTGGTGTTCTTGGAACCTTGCCTTGGGTACCCTACGTCCTGAAAAATGCTTCTAAGTGACGGTGTTGACGACCGGGTGTCCTCACAGGCAGGTGAAGAACTGTGATATCGAGATGGACCTGGTGCGGAATACATATGTAGATGCATATCCAGAACCTAGCAACGCGTCTGAATAATGACTCACATAAATAGCGTTGCCACTGTCCCACTGGCAATCTACCATCCCCCCTCAATCCCCCTCTCCCACACTATCCATCACAACTCTCCCCCTTCACCCCTTCACCCTCCAACCCCCTCCCCCCTCTCTCGTCCACACCCCCCCGCCACACTCCCACGCCTCCCCCTCCCATCCAAAACACCAAGATAAATAACACCATTCGCACCCATCAAGACCCCAGCCAACCCCACCCACAAAAGAACATCCCCAAGAAAGAAAACACAATAAAGAACCACAACAGGAACTCCACACACAACCACACCCATCTACCTCCCCACTCTACTCGCAGGATGCACCGCCTGCATCTCAGGGGCAAGTATATCGAGCGCGTGGACCCAGTGCGCGATTGGGCGGCGCACGGGGGAAGAGGGTGAAGAAGGGGGGTTTGGTCTGGGGAGGGGGGTTTGGTCTGGGGAGGGGGGTTTGGTCTGGGGAGGGGGGAGGAGGCTTAGTAGTATTTCCAGCTTCAACAGCCAACCGCTTGCGGTCTCCCCCGCCCGCTCTTTATTCCTATATTCCCCATTAGGCACCACTTCCATGGCGTTCATGCTAAATATTCTAACGCCTACGAAAGTATTCAGCCGAGCAATCTCCATCAGCGTGGCACCAGGTGATAATAGTAATTATTCAACAGGGTGTAGTGTCCAGACATGGTGATGCGCGGGAGAAATCACGTGACACTCTTAGCGTCAGATCTTTCATCCACCCCCGTTACGGCTCAAAGATATCACGTGACTTTCTGTCCATCTCACTAGCGGCTCCGATTCCTACTCGATCTGCTATATACGCCAGCTAGGCAGGCCCATTCCTCCGCACCCATTTGCATCATCGCCCTTTCTTTTCAGCACCAATTCGACTATCCTCCCACTCCATCCGCTTTCTCAAATCGCCGCAATGGCCCCAAGAAGCCACACCAGGGACCACGACAGCGAGAGTAAAAAGTCCATCGAAATCAAATCATGATAACCCTTTTCGACTCGTCGTTTTGTCATCCATCCAGTACCGCATGCACTACGCCGTAAAGCGGAGAGAATCCTCTCCTATACTCTCTCCATGAAATGGCAAACCTCATCGCTCTGTCCCTTCTTCGAGACATGGGCGCTTCTCGTCCTCGATGCCAACGCCAACTATCAGCCGCCCTTTTGCTTCCCTCCACTCGCTCAATTTTCTCGATCCTCTGACGAAAATCTAGCGCCGCGCTGTAGACGATCACGTCCACTGTGGAATAACGACGGGATTAGCCGCCGAATTCACAGACCACGGTAGCATCGGGTTTGCCCTAGGGAGGCTGGGCTGTCGAGTCCTAGAGCAAAGCTTGTATTTGCCCTCGGCAGCGGGTGGCGACAACGGCGCCAGAGCCTTCGCCATGTGACCAATGGGCAAGTCATCGTCGTCCTCGTCATTGCCGTCGTCAAAAGTATCCATCGAAACGTCGTTGACGGCCAAAACCATTTCGTCGAGGTATTCTCCCTGGTCGTCCAGATCTTCGAGGTCGAACAGCGTAAAGTCCTCGTACTCGGCGAGTTGTTGCTTGTTTGCGTTTTCAGTATCGATGCTGCGAGCCGTAGGGTTGCCGGTGTGCACAAGGGTATTTTTCTCTTTTTTAAGGAGCCACCCGCCGTTGTCCTCTTGATCCCCGGCAACCTCATCCTCGGTACCCCCGCCACCAATATCTTCGCGATGCTCGGCAATCTCATCCTCAATACCCCCACCGCCACTGTCCTCACCAACCTCACCAGCCTCACCAACCTCATCCTCAACGCCCTCGGCTATCATCTCAGGTATATGCCTACGTACCTCACAGGTCAACATCAGCCACTCGATGATCTTACTCGCCGTCGAGTTATGCGGCTCAGGGAGTCCCATCCCCCTAGTAGTAGCGCGCTTGACTTCGATGGTGATGGAGTGCAACGGGCGAGCTCGGCGGGGAATGCGAGCCTTCTTCTTCTTGTCGCGGCGCACGCTGCTGCGTCCATCGTGGTCGTCCGGAGGTGAACAAAAAGCCATACTGGGGGGAGGCGTGGGCGGACTATCGAGCCCAGCGATGGCACGGACAGACGCGGAGCTGGCGTGTCAGTTGCAGGCATAGAAGCGGACGCGGCCGCAACGTACAGGTGAGAAAGCGGCGTGGGGGGAGGGAAAATGGCGGCCCGCGGTTGAGCGCGCCTCGAGGACGGTCGGGCTCTTGGTGAGGTGGACTGAACTGAGGAGGAAGGCGCGGCCGTCTGACCGTTTGGCTCCAGCCGATGTCGCTGATGGTCCACGGGTAGTCAGTGTGAAATCAAGCCTCCACGCTCCGCAGAGGTCGCGTCAGCGGCGCGTGCAGGCCATCCGCCTGCGCGTCGTCTCCGGTTCTCGGCTTGGCACGAGGCTGTGGAGAGCCGTGGTCGGCGGCGAGCCGTTTGAGCACCGCGACCTGGCGAGCCCTCATTGTAGACACTGCGCGCGGTCCGTTGTGTCTGGCGACAGCATTTGGCTCCCTTCGTAAATACGTTCTGCTGGCAGCGACGAAGGTTGAGGTGATCCCTATCAGGCTCTCACCCCACACGTCAACCCGCATCCGAGATAATAAGATAGCATGTCACTGATAGCAACTTGATCATTCACTCCTTCCGTCACGAGAACATTCATCATACATGGCTCAGCGCAAAGGAAAAGGGAAGACAGTGCGCGTCGCTTGCTTGATTCGAGCAAGGAAGAAATGTGAAAACCAGGCCAAAGAACTAAAACCCGCAACACGCCAAGGGAGAGGCTCAAAAGAGACTGGAAAGAAATGGCCAAGTACGAAACACACAAAAGCTGGTCTGACACAACACGCCAGACAGTAACCTCTCCAAGCACCCGCCATGGTAGCACCCAAACTGTCAGCAGCGCCGACTCACAGTCACCAGCGTAGTCTCCGTCCCCGCAGGCGCCTTGTGCGCCATGCACTTTGCAGCATCAAATCGCAGAGCAGCCGGCTGTCGAGCCGCCGGCCGCTTGGGCGGCTTGTCATCCTGCGCCCGCAGCGCCGCAGCGTAGTATACGCCCATCGGCGAGGAGCAACCGGCAGAAGAGAAGCCACCCGACGCGGGTCGACTGTCATGTGGGGTGGACGTTTTGGCACATTGTCGTTGCCGGATCCAGATCATCTCACCAGGCGGGACGCGATCGCGGGGATGTAGCATGCTGGCTGTGTATTCTAGCAGAAGACGCTTGTCGTCGGCTTCGGGTTCCACAGATCCATCCATGTCCAGGGAGAATTGGAGCTCGCTGTCTGTTTCAGATGCAGATGGACGTGATTGGACGCTGTCAGTGTCAGCCAGGGCGACGGGTGGACGTGCATGCGCCACACGGGAACGTACGCTGGGCCGTCTGGTTCCGGGAGTGGGGACAGGTAGTAGATGGTGGGCATGGGCATGGTCGGCATGGCGGACGAGTCGTGTCGAGCTGATGTACCTGAGCGTTTGCAGCTTCGTTTGCAGGACGAGTTCTTGACGTCTTCGTTTCCCCTATGTACTGCTGGATGCGCAAAGCCTCCGTTGCAGAACCATGGGCATCGACTCTGCACGCCGCCGAATCGGTCGTTTGTTCCGTGCTGCATCGAATTCCACAGAGGACGCAAGTCAGGGCCGACCCAACGCGTAGAATGACGGCTCTTACCCCGCGCCTGAGCTCTTCGCAATCTTGGGCATGCACCTCTTGCTGCGCGATAGCGACCTGCGAATCAAGCAGCCATTGGACGGCGTGAAACCGATATGTTGCTCTTCTCGCGGTACCAATACTCGCTGACTCCGTTCCGTGCAGGCAGCTCACCTGATAGTGCTTTTAGGCTCGGCTAATAGTGTGGTCTAGGCTAGCGCAATAGCAGGTGTGGCTAGTAAAGCTAGACTAGAGTAGAGTAGCAGCAAATTTTAGCACAAATATAATAGAAATATATTATAAATAGGTTTATATAAACACTAGGCAATAATATATAAAGTTACTACTAACACTCTTACATATATAATTAGTAATATTGTCAGATAGACAGTCCCTGTGAATCACTGTGATTTCACTGTGAATTACGGTGGGTAGGTGTGTCCGATCATATGGCCTATACACACTGGCAATTAGTGTAAATCATAGTGTTTTCACTGTAAAATTAAAAGAAGCCGGCGCACCACTGTTTTGCACTGCCCCTGTACTATCCCAAATAGTACTAGTGTGTCTTGGCACTAGATAGATACTTCTCGCGATAGCCGAGCTTCTCCAGGGAGAACAAGAAAAAAACATTAATTAATTAACCATACCACTTCCCATCTTATCTTATCAAGAATACCTCTATATCTAACAAATATACTACCTTACTACTACTCTACTTTTATCTAAATTAAAAGCTTTATAAGTTGCCTAAATATATTACTAATATATTTAGCTACTATACTATTACTACCTAGATCTAGACAGCCTGCCTTTTAGTATTAGGCTATTTTTAACAGATATAAATAGCGCTATTATTATTAGATTTATAAAGAACTACTACTATATATCTAGCTAAAATCTATAAGACTTTTATAATATAAGTTTAAATATATTTAAAATATATCTAGAATCTATTACTAATATATTTAGCATTTATATAGATCCTATAGGGCCCTTTCTACTTATATCTAATAAGCACACTATGCCTAAGTGTTATAGGCTAGAAACACTAGCAACTCTAGTGCCTAATACCTTCTTACCTAGCAGAGTATATTTAAATAAGTTCTAAATATTTTCTAAACTTATTTAATAGAATATATACTAATTATTATAGATTTCTAGAAATAAGTAATAATGCGTTATAACTAATATTTAGCTAGGAAGTTTACTAACAAAGTATATTTAAGCTAATTCTAGATATATTTATATATAAACTATTTCTAAATATATTTATATATAAATAGTTTCTAAATATATTTACTAACTTTTTCTAAAATAATAAAGATAAGAATAAGAATAAGAATAATAATAATAATAGTAAAAAGAATAATAACCCTAGTAGCGTAAGTTTAAACGCATTTATAACATAGTTATAACTAGTTTAAGTACTAATCTATTTTAATAGGGACTGCCTAATAAGTCTAAGTCTAGTAGTAAGGATAAGAGCAATAAGGAGGAGATTAAGTAGGATAAGAGTGCTAGGGCTATAGCATCTATAAGTTTAAACATATTAAGAATCTTTTTAAAAGTTATTTAAGTTAATAATATAATTAGGATAGTAATAGTAATAATAGCAAAGATAAGAATAAGGAAGATAATAATAAGCACTATAGAGACTCTACTCTAGTTAGACTAGAACGTCTCTTTATAAGGTTAAACACATTTTAAACGCTTTTAGAATATATTTTAGGAGTATTATACTCATAATATAATAGAATAGCAATATATAGAACTTAGATAGTAACTTATATAAGGAAAACGCTCTTTTAGATATATAGTTAAATGTATTCCTAATATATTTGCTAGCTAATATTATAATAAAAAAATTAGCCTACTCTCTATATAAACTGCTGCTTCTAAGTTGCGCTATTATTACTAGAGCTAGATAGTAAATAGTTTAGTAGGTTAAATATATTATAAATATATTTATAGTTTATATACTAATAGTGTTATAGCTGCTTATAGGTAGTTACTTAGATAGTTTAGTTTTTAATAGGTTTTTACTTAAAAGAAACCTAGAAACTAATACTATAAATTTATAGAAAATATTCCTAATATATTTTAAACCTATTTAACTAACTAGAACTTAAAATACTAGCGGTCTTTACACTAACCCTATATTGTGTAAACTATTAAGTTCCTTTCTATTTAAAGAGAGTATACTAATAAATATATAAAGGCTATAAGTAGGTTTTTACACAATTTTAGATTAGGCTAAAAATATTAGTAATATATTCTAAATATATTCTAAACATATTTATATAGCTTACCTTACCCTTTATCTACTTTTTTCTCTTATTAGTTAACCTATAGATAAGTATATCTAATTGCGTAACTAAATCTGCTATCTTATTTATCTTCTTATTACTAATCTTCTTATTACTTTTTTTTATATTATCTAGCTTAGGGCTACCTTCTTCTTTATTATATATATTCTTATTACTTATCTTCTTAACTTTCTTACTTGCATTCTTATCGCCTATACTATTTAACTTTTAAACCTTACCTAGAACTTCCTTTTCTATATTATTCCCTTTAAACTTATTCTAAATATGTTTAGAATATATTTCTATAACTATTTAATACTAGACAATTATAGTTTAAGTGTAGAAAATACTAAATTATCTAGGCTTCTAGCATATAATAAAATAGTTTTAGTAGTTTCTCTTTATATAGGTATATAATTCTCTCTTAGGGTTAATTCGTAATATTATATGATCCTGGACTAGCTGTTTAACTAACTACTATATTATATAATTAATAATTTCCTTTAACAATTTTTTTGCTATAATAATAATAATAATAATAATAATAATAATAATAATAATAGCAACTAACTTAACTATTTTATTAACTCTCTCCTATAGTAGATCTCCTCGCAACTAGTAAGCTGTATTCTGCCCCCTTAGGACCTTGCCGCTGCCTATCTCCCCAATGCTTCTGCTACTACTACTTACTCTTACCCTTATTACTTAGTTGCAGTCCCCTATCTTAATAGTACTTTAGATAATTACTATTATATCTATAAGCTTTTTGCGCTATAGCTGCGCTTTTAAGCTCTTATAGTTTTTAAAGAACTACTACTTATTATCTAATAGCTACCTTATATCTTTACTTTACTAGTTTTTATCTTTAAGCTTTTTTAGTAATACCTTTACTTTGTCCTATTATTATAGTATAAACGCCTA
Organism: Laburnicola sp. R22_1; assembly: GCA_014281115.1. Lineage (NCBI taxonomy): Eukaryota > Fungi > Ascomycota > Dothideomycetes > Pleosporales > Didymosphaeriaceae > Laburnicola > Laburnicola sp. R22_1. Next base: position 2,945,259 of record JACONQ010000007.1, read on the forward strand.
ACCTAACTCTTTATTTAGATACTAAAGAAGTGCTTTGCACTCTAAGATTTAAAGTTATAGAACTAGCTAATAAGGCCTAAATAGCTAGGACTAAGTATTATTAAAAATATTAAGATTAAGAGGCCTTTTTAATAACCTTACTTACTATATAAGATTGCTAAATCTCTAGGAATTATCCTTAACTTTACTTAGCTAATCCTCTATATACTTTTAGAATTCTACTATACCTATGCTGTCCTATATAAAAGAAGTAGTATAATTAGGCTACTAGAATATTATTGCGTTACTAGATATAATAAATAAAGAGCTAGATTTAAAAGATAGTAGTAGTAATTATATATTAAAAATAAAAATTTAGTGTACTAGGCGTTACTAATATTATAAAAGTAGGTAGACTTTATATATTATGCATATAGTAAACTATAGTTACGCTGCTACTAGATTGTAAACGCAATAACTAAACTATAGTTAAGTATTCTATTGCTTATACTACTTTTATAGTTGCAACTTTGCAGTCTACTATAGCTCTTTAATAGTCTACTAGTTAAGAGATAATATATAACTTAGTTATGCTAGATAGCAAACTGTCTATTAACTGCTATTAATAATACTACTATAAAGAAAGTTAATAATAAAATTATTATTATTTTATATATATTTTGTTACTACTACTATATACTAGGTACTAGATTTTAGTGCCTTCTATTTTACTTCTCTCTGTGAATAGTACGGACTTAATCTTAGTTAGAATCTCTATATAATAAAGATATTTAATATAAGTGTATAAAAGACTATAGTTCTTATACTAATACTAAATATCTTTAAAATATATTTTAAAAATATTATAAATATATTTAAAAAGACTTACCCTATAAAGCTTTATATCTCTTTTAGAGATAAGTGCGTAATAGTATATCTTACTAAAATAGATATTGAATATCTTTGTTGTGTAGAGATTCTAACTAAGGTTAAGTCCGCACTATATATAGAGAGGAGTAAAATAGAAGGCACTAAAACCTAGTACCTAGTATATAGTGGTAGTAATAAAATATACACAAAATAATAATAATTTTATTATTAACTTTCTTTATAGTAGTATTATTAACGGCAGTTAATACTAAAATAGATATAATATTCTTTTTCTTCTTCTTCTTTAGAGAATTCTAGTGCGCCTTTGAGAAGGTGTCTAAGATTAGCATACTACTAATAGGAAGGCTTTATAAATATATTAGGAATATATTTAGAATATATTTAAGCAAAGCATATATCTTATTAGAAAGCTATTTTAAATAGAGGATAGATAAATTAGAGAAATATAAATAAAGTAAGAATAGATTTTTATAAAATGCAAACCCTATAGTTATTTCCTTTATAGGCTAGTATAGAAAATTTCTTCTTTATATATTCTAAACTTTTTTTGTTATTACCTTTTTACACCTTTTTTAATTACTAAGTAGAAGGATCTGCTTTTTTGTCATATTATTTGAGATAAAAGCCTTTGTCGTCATACCCCTAGATAGATAAAATAATGCTATATATATATTCTAAAAATATTTATATAGGTAAAAAGTTAAATTTTTCTATAAAGTTTTTATACTTAAACTGTATAACTATCTTAACCTATAGCACACCTACTAGTCTCCTAAGAACTTACTTTAAAACCTTATTAGAGCGCTATAGTATAGTTAGTGAAATATATTTAAACTTACTAGTTGCGCAGCTAGCTCCTTACGCTCTCTATAGTAGCAGCGTGTGTAGGCCCTACGCAACCTTCCCTAGCTAAAGTTTAATTCCTACTATTAAAAATTAGCTAATATATATAAATATATTCTAAATCTATTTAAACTTACTACTTTAGTAAGGGCGATAATAGTAAGGCAGAGTAAAAGATCCTTCTATTACTATAAGTTAGTATATAACTTATTTAAATATACTAAGAATATAAATTATTAGTAGGGAGGATCTTTCAAGATGTCTAATATTTAGTAGTTAGAATCTACGCTGCTATTCTTAGGCTCCTAAGCAAATATTAGTTAAACATAATATGTTAGCTTAAATATATTAGGAATATATTAGGAATAAATCCTAAATATAGTAGAAATATATCCTAAATATAGTAGGAATATATTCTAAATATTAGGAAGAGAAACATCGCAGATCTTTTAGTATATAGTATAACACTATAAGGGAAAGCTATAGGGATGCTAAAAACACATTAAAAAAAGGTAAAGTAGCAAAATAGGTTAGGCTAGAGACTATTTATTAGCACGTGCAAATTAGTCCCTTATACTAATAAGGTAGTTAATTATAGTGTACTATAGTTTATAAATACTAAAGTTAAAAATAAAAATAAAAATATAACGTAGTCTATATATAAAGTATAAGAATCTATAATTAGATATAGTAAGTATTTATCTACCCTTATATATAAAGTATATTATTGCGCAAAACTTTAAGGTTACAATCTAATACGCATAGCTATTCTTTGCCCTAACAATACTATTACTACTAGGTAGGTAGTTTAGGAAGAGAAATATTGCAGACCTTTTAGTATACGGTACAACGCTATAAGGAAAAGCTGTAGGTGTGCTAAAAACGCATAGTAGGCAGTTATACATCTATATATATATAATAAGAAAGATAATAATAATAATAAAGCTAGCTAGAATTAGTATTACAAAGATTAAACGCCTAATATTACTAACTATATAGTAATAGAATATAAGTAGTGCAGCAAATAGATTATCTTAGCTAGTTTATTAAAGTCCTACTACCTTAATAAGTATATAGGGACTACACGCATAGAATTTAACTTATAGCTTACTCTTTACTAGTTTAGCTACCTTATACTTAGCTATATTAATAAGGGTTACTAAATATATTTTTAAAGGTAATAGGAGAGGATAGACAAAAGTTATAAAAGGCTCTAGAAGAATATAATAAGGCTATATAATCTATAGAAGCTATAGTATAATTATTAAAGTAGAATCTATATAAAATAGCTATAAAAGGTATTAGGTATATATAGATACGCGCTTATACTATAGGATTTCTATAGAAGATAAGTAGAGTAAAACTAACGCTAGGAAAGTATACTAGAGGTTAATAGGTTAATAAGTTATTAGTAGAGAATAGTAAGGTGCTATTTAGTATTAGAAATAGGGAGCGCGCGCGCGCGATTTGTTATATATTATAGTAGTAGAGTAGAGTCGGGGTTCTAAGTAGTTAATTATCTAGTAATATAGTAAAAGGTTATAAGGTAGTATTAATTATCTAGTAACGTAGTAGGCAGGCAAGTAAGTTAGGGTATTATTATTATAGGATTAGTTATCTTAAAAGCTAGGGGAGATATTAAATAAACTTTAATACGCTCTAGCCCTAGGACTTAGCATATATATAACATTATATAATATTAAATAGGCGCTAGTAACATAATAAAAAACGCAGTAATTAAACGTAGTAGGGCCACTTAAAAACTAATAAGTGGAGGCAGTTTATACTTCTGCCTAGAAGGGATATTCTAAATATATTTAAACTGACCTTAAGCTTAGGCTTAGGCTTATCCTCTTTACCCTCCTATCTATCTATTAACTTTAGTTTATTTAAATTATTATAGAAATATACCTCTCTAGCCTCTACTATAGTAATAGCGTTATAGTGGGCTATAATAGTCTCATACTATCCTAAACTAAATTAGCTTAAACATATTAAGAACATAATTAGAATATATTTATACCTTTAATTGCAATAATATCTTAGCTACGCAGGTTACTAAAGTAATCTTATATTTAAATTAGCCTACCTATATTTAGGACTTATATAATAAGATATATAGCCTCTACTATCTAAACACTATATATATTTTTTAAGTGCGTCTTTAGGATGCCACGCTTATTATATTGTGCCTTTATTATATTAATAATATATTTATAAGATATTTAAGTATAGCTTATATTATATAGCACACTAGAGAGTGCTAATAGCTATCTATAGCGCACCTCCTTAAAGTTTATAATAGTCTTACTATTTATTACCTTAAAGAATTCTATACTCTTAGGAATAAACTCTCCTCCTTATATCTTTTATATAGTGGCTAAACTTATTAGAAATATATTTAAAATATATTCTAGATTTATTTAAGCTAGCTTATAAAGTTAAAAAGGTAGAGTGCTATTATATAGGTATGTAAGTATGTGTAGGTAGTGTAGGCATAGCTAGCATATAGGATAGCAATATTATTGCTTAAAAATATTTAGAACTTATTCGTATTATAGTAATATTAGTATTCGCTAAATCCTTAGTACTAATTAAACTAGCCTATACACTAACCCGCTAACGTGTCCTAGTAATAGTAAATAACTATAAGAGTGAATAACTAGCTAACTTGCCTTGCTAATATTATAATAATATTTAGAATATATTTCGAATATATTTAGAACATATTTAGAATATCTTTAGAGTATATCGTAACTATATTCTAAATATATTTAGGATATATCCTAAATATATTTATAGACTTTAATAGAAATTTTAATAATGGATTTTGTGCAGTAATGTAATACGCGTTATATATACTTATAGTATATAAGTATAGAGTAGTTACTAATATGTGCATAGGCATAGTACACTAAACTATTATTACGTAATTAATAACTAAGCGTATACAATATATAATTACTATAGTCGACTAACGTTTCTCTTAGTAAGAATAGTATAATAAAAACGAATAAAAAAATATTTATAGACTCTAGGACTACTACTCCTTTTTCTTTTTAAACTAAAACTAATTTCTTTTAAATTAAAGCTACTATTATATAAGCTATAGTTATTTCTCTTTTCTTACCTCTTTAAACTCTGTCTTTTACTTTTCTAGGGCAAGTCTATCTTGCTCTAGCTATATTTTCTTATAATTAGCCTATATATTTTAACTTAATAGTACTGTCTATTACTATAGAAACTATAATATACTTAAACAAATTAGTAAAATAACTAAAATATATTTAAACTTTCTTACCTTAGTGCTAGAGAGGACTAAAGTAGTAAGGACCTTAAGATAAATAGAGTTTATAATACTAATCTGCCTTTAAATAATATAGATAGTATACGCCTTACTTACCTAAAAGTAATATATTTAAAAGAATCTAACTAGTATAGTATCTTATCTTTAATAGATGTGCTAGTAGGGATCTTCTTCTTTTACTATTACTCTAAACCTATTAGAAATATATTTATAATATATTTGCGTATCCTTACTTTTCTTTGCTTTTTTATTATCCTTATACTAAATATTTATAAAGAACTACTAGTTTATTAATAAAGACGTTTGTAAGATATAATAAATACTATATTTCTTCTAGAATAAATATTCTATAATATTCTAAAGGTCTATCTATATTATACTTAGATATATTAGTAATATATTCCTAATATATTTAAAGATATATATACTTTAAAATAGCCTCTAAAAGTAGTTACTACTTACCTATATAGTAACTCTTATTTCTAGCCTACTTAGTAGTATTTAAATATAATACTAAATTATTCTAAGTATTTTTTAGTATATAACTTATAGCTTACAATAAACTAGCTATAATAATAGAATATCTCTTATATCTCGCCTAGTTCTATACCTTTTCTAGTCTATGCTCTTTAAACATATTTAGAAATTATTTATATGTTGTGTTTTTTTCTTTGGCTATTTTCACCGTGAGGGACGTCAGCCGGCTATAGTAAGCGTGTACGCTTAGTCATTAGTCACGTGATAAGTCACGTGATATTAATTGTATTAGTTGGGTGCACCATGCCTGTGCACATATTAGTAACCACTCTATACTTACATACTATAAGTATATGTAACGCGTTACTATAGACAGAACTGTCGACCGTCAACCGGCTCCCCGCAAGCCCGCACAATGGGTTGAAATACTCCTTAGCGACGCTCGCTCGCCTCCTCCTCCTGCCACTATGTCGAACGCGACACCACGGCTAAACCGACTGAAGAAATTATTTATAAAATATTTAAATAGGGTATTATATATATAAGAAGATTATAAAGCTCTATATACTCTATCTCTATCTTTATAAATAGAAGAGCACTTATTTAACCCTAATCTAAGTCTTTAATATAGGGTACTTCTAGCATAGCTTTATTAATACTATAATAGAAGTGTATCTAGTAGAAGCGCATATAGAACTAAAACTACTAGTGCTAGTATCTTCTATTAGAATCTAGTTGGCTAAGCATCTCGCTAAACTCTTAAATATATTAAGAATATATTATAAATATATTTAAACTACTTACCTTATATTTGCTTTTTATCTATATTAACTATAACACTATTAAGCCCTATACTATATATATATCTCTACTAAAACAGCTTACTTACTTGCTTACTAGATTATATAAAGAACTCTAATAGACTATCTCTATATATTTTTAGCAATTTAATATTAGTAATAATTCTATTAAGTGTAATAACTTTAATATATTAGGAACTTATTTATAAACTATTTAAAGAGAATCTATACTTTTACTATATAGTTTATAGAATAAAGTATATATAATTTTAGACTAACCCTTTTTAAGTCTCTTATATAATATATTTATCTAAAATATTATCTAGTTAAAGAGAATCTTTGCCTACTAGTTATAAAAGCAGATAATATAATTACTAGAGATAGAGATTATTATTTCACGTATATACGCCTAAAGCTATTAGAAATTAGTTAAGAATATGTTTAGCAAAATATAATAAAGTGGGGTTTAAAAGGTATTTTATACGCCACTTATATATTATACTACTTATACTAAACTTATATAGAAAAGTAGCTAGCTTTTTACACTTAATAATTTGCTAAATTCTATCCTTATTTATAAATATAGCGTTAAGCTTTTTAAGATATGGAATACTATATAATTAAAGACAAGCCTTTAACTAGAATAAGTTAAGAAACTTAGCTAAATACGTTAGAAAAATATTTAAAACATATTCTAAAGATATTTAAAGAAACTTACATTGCGTTAGTATAGGTATTAGTATTAGATAGAGAACTTTATAGATATCTTCTAGCTAACTAGGTAATATACTATACTATATAGTAGTAGTAGGATATATAGATATAATCTATATAATATAAAAATATAATATAGTAAAATTATAAAATTGTTTAGAACTAGAATATAAAACTCTATATTATATTCTTTCTTAACTAGCTATTCTTAACCCTAAGTGTAGTTAACCTCTTAAATATATTTAGAACATATTAAGAATATATTTAGAGAATATACTATAGGTTTTTAAATAAGCGCTTTAAGACTTTACTATATTATAAAACTATAATAGGGGTAGTAGGCTATTATTAAATAGCTTCTATAAGTACTCTACGTCTGCCTTTTTAGACACCTTCTAATAGAAGTAGTTCTCTATATAGCGGCTAGTCTAGCTCTAATAGCTAACTACCTAGAAGTAGGTATTTGTTATTTCCTATATTTATTAGTACTTTAGTTTAAATATATTTAAAAAAATTTAGAATTTATTTATATCTAGTATAGGCACTTTAGATACAGCATATATACTACTTTTTATAGGTTATAATAATTCTCCTATATAAACCTTTGCTATACACTTATATAATAAGCTATAGCTTTTTACTTTCTATCTCTTCTTACTACTATAATCGCCTTTTAAGTTCGCTAAATATCCTTATAAAGCGCTAGAGTTATCTTAGTATATAGACACCTTTATAGTCTACTTTAAAAGTATTTGCAATACTTTATACCTATATATATATACTTTAATTTTTATACTATACTATTAAGAAAAGGTAAGATAGCTTTACTAGTAGGGTACGCCTTCCTTTTTAAATATTAGATCTTAGATATATTAAGAATATATTCTAAATATATTATAAATATATTTAAGTACCTATTAATAACGCCTAATCTAGTACCTATTCTTTAGTAGAGTATATACTATCTACTAGCTACGCTATAATTATAATATATATAACTCTTCTTTTATATATTTTAGAGTATATTAGTAATAGAGAACTGTAAATTATCTCTTATATATATAATATAGAACTTAGCTTTTATTAAAGCTTTTTAGTATAAAAGATATAAGCATCTATATAAATATATTATAAATATATTTAGAATATATTTATATAGTAAATATATATTAGCTAGCTGCTTAACCTTATTATTATGTTCTATGTTGTAATCTAAGTTAATATATAGGTCTGCACCTAGCTTCTATATTAGATTATAAGGCATATCTAATAGTTTATATTATAGTATTAGATTATATATAAAGTTCTATCGGCTTGCCAAATACCTTTTTTAACCTTTTTTTAGTTTAAGGTTAAAGTAGATTAAGATAGAAGGTTATTATATACTACTATATATCGCACCTAATTCTAATTAAAAACTAACCTTAAATACCTTAATAACTCTACACTCTATAAGCTTCTAACCTATATAAGATTTACTTATAGCGTATACAGCACACCTAGCTTATTACCACTACTATTATTAGTTATTCTTACTTATGCCGCTACGTAGCATACTTGCTTAGATAAGCCAACTTAATAGTAATAATAATAGCTAAAAGGATCTTGCGGATTTATATAATGCTCTGGACATCTTATAGCTTATTAATAAACACCTTATTATTTTCTTATATCCCCTACTAGAGGATTTGATTACTAATAAGGAGCAATTGCTTCTACTAGAGTAGAAATATAGGCTTACTAGTCTTTAAGAACTAGATAAGCTGCTAATCTAGCTAGTATATAAGAATTGCCTCCTAGATAGTTAAGTATACTAGACTCCTATAAATAATTATCTTATAAATAGAATAAAACTCTAGTATTATTACCTTAGTAGTAGTAGCGTAAAACTACAGCGTGTACTCTTTAATAGTAGCAAGTACTTTTTTAGAAATAATATTAATATCTAGATAGATAGTAGGGTGTAGAGAAATAGTAATAGGAAGAGATTTATTAAGAATAACCTTAATATAGTAATAGAGTAATAGTGTATCTAGTATATATTACTCTTATCCTACTTATAAGAAATAGTATATACCTATTAATATATTAACTTATATTATTTATAATAATTAGAATAGTAGTTTATAACTTAAAATAGCGAAGAAGAGATAGCTTATAGTATAGCTGCGCTAAAGTTATATCTCTCCTAAAGTTCTAAGTAGCCTCTTTATAAAAATTTTGCTTATAGAAGTCTTATACTAAAACTACTAAGCTTGCTTAGTAGTTTAAATGCGCTTTTTTTTATTATTACTTTTTTATGCCTTTTTTTTAATTACTAAGTAGGGGGCTTTGCCTTTTTTTATTATGTTATTTGAGATGAAAGCCTTTGTCGTCCTACCCCTAGGTAGATAAAATAACGCCACATATAAAGTCTATTTTTAAATAGATTTAAAATAACTTAATAAAATATTTAGAATAAGTTTAAGGGAGAAAAAGTTAACCTAAGATAATACTAAAAAAAATTTACTACCTATTTTAGTAAGCTGGGCTAAGTTATTGTGGGGCAGTATCGGGCGACGCTAAAAGCACTATTGGGTGAGCTGCCTCCTGCTCCGCGGAGTTCCGTTTCAAGCCACGCATTCCAGGGCCCGGTGTGACGCAGGTCTCTCAACCTGAAATGTACCGGCACATCAAGGCAGCGGCGCAGCTGTCAATGGGTGGAACTCGACTCCGCGTGGAAAGGTGTGCGGGGGTGGAGCTTGCTTTGGGCTGGCGCAAGGAGGTGAGGGACGCGGTGTAACTTCGAGATTGACCCGCATGAGGCAGCTATCTGGTACCTTTGTAAGGCTGTGTACGTGTGAGCCTCTGCGGGCCGCGATGGATGCACAGGCCGATCATGTCGGCTCCCGTGTAAGACACCGATTTCGAGAATCTCCTGGACCTGTGAGCATTGAGTAGGAGCGAACATTCGAAACGAAGCAGCGGTGCAGCAACGGAAATCTCCGAGGCAGCTGCATCACAAAGCAAAGAGAGAGAGTAGCATTCCGCAGGCCGTGTCCCGTTGTCATCTTCTCCCTTGAGCGGCGCGTCGAATGCCATGAGTTGTATTGTACGACGCGGACGTTTGGAACCATGTGGTGCTCGAACTGATCTTCGAAGCCTCTGCCGATTCGAGAAGTCGCTGCAGCTTCTTGACCGAAGCACCATGTTGTTTACGGCGGAGATGTGGATACCTTTTGCGCATGGCTGTGGAGTCATGGTACAGTAGTGCAACGTCCTGTGCTGCTCCGCTTGTGGCGACGCGGACGCGAAACAGCAGCGGAGAAACGGGACGTGGTGCACAGCAGCAGCATCGTAAGACGTACGAATACATATTTCGTTGTTGTGTTTCGTGGTTGTGGGCCCAGGAATGAGGGGACGGAAGGTGCCGCAGCCCAGGTGGGTCGTGCCGCGTCTGTGCGCGCGCTAACGTTAGGCGCTGCCATCATCGTCATCCCGAGCGAGGCGGCCGGGGTCGAGGCCTCCTCCATGCCCTCTTTGCTTCCACATCAAGCAATGTGCGGCAGGTATATTGCCGAAACCAGCGAATGCAAGGCACAGTATCCAGTGCTAATGCCATCTTGAGGCCAACGGTCAACTCCCAGCACCATGGCTGTCACACGCGGGGCCTCGGCAAGGACAACATCCGCTGGCTCGCAACAACCTATCCCTCAGAGGCGTCGCGGTCCCATATTCTTACGAGCGAGCCTCCGGAGTTCAAAGATACATCTCACACCTTATTTCCAGGACAAAGCCTTATTCCGCCCACTCCAGTAATGGCTGCCAATGTCACGGAATTCCTTCATGGCCGTCCTTTACGCCATGCCGAGCCGGCCTCAGTGCCAGGACCCTCGGTACCCTCATTACCGACATCTGCAGGATTATCGAATCGAGCATACACGCCTTTCCGGAATGCTTTCTCTTTCCAATGCGGTAGGAGATAGTCTTTATCTATACTTGGAAGGACTTGTGTGCTACTGATGCACAGTGGCCTAGATCCATTCTACCAGCCCTCGACGCGCAGCAGGAAAGAATCTGCGCTGATTGGCCTACGTCGGATATCTCTGTACACCTCACCTTATCCCCCTCCCTCCGCCTCTGTTTTCGACATCCCTTCACATCCTAGTCGAAGCTATCGTGCCGAAATCCTCCTGCGATGGATGAGCTCGTCTCCATCTACTCTCCCAATCTTCCCAAGCTCGAATTGACGCCCCCGAAACCACTAGAGCCCCCTTACCCGCCCAAAGACCGCGGACCTGGACATGTTTCTATGGCTGTGCGCCCGCCTGGACCTCCATTCGAATACTACCGACCTAGAGTCTATAGCCCAAAAGACGCTTCCATGCTTGAAAGCTTGGATAGAGGAGCTCGGGAGCTCCTTCACCCACAGGCGCCTCGACTGGAGCCTGGCAAGCTTCCTGTTGCAGGACGAGAACACCCACACAACTTGTGCCGTACCCCGCGACGAGGCGAACTGGAGCTCGAAAGGTCTCCCGTTGTAATACATGAACACACTCGCAGCTTGTGTCGCATACAACCCCGCGATCAGCTGGAGCCTATCAAGTCTCCCATTGCAGGACGTGGATACCCCCGCCGCTTCTGCCGGATCCAGCGACGCGATCGCGAGAAGTTGCAGAATGAGCCCTGCATATTGCAACCCAAGCCACCGTCTGTATATGTATGCGTCTGTACACTGGTATCTGCCAATGCTGACCCTTTAGAGGACCCCGCGGTGAAGCCAGGCGTCTTAGCGCGCTCCCTGTGTCTCCATTCGCGCGTCGACGTTGCAAAAGACGCTCAATGAACGATTCGGGGAGGTACAGCACTACGCCTCGATTTAGTATTTTGGTATCCTAGCAGGAACAATCCTCGTCTGATATCGTCGGCTTCTATGGTTTCTTTTTTGATCTTGTGGCCCCTGCGATGAGCGTGTGGGATTGTGTGCATCCGCAAGAATTGAGCGCGCTTGGCAGATAACATGCCGGATGCTCCCCGCTATAGTCGCTATAGAATGCACCTGGATGCACGCATAAGAAAGAGCACCCAACTTTTGATAGGCTGACAGCAATATATATGAATGAAATGTCTTGCCAGTCTAGAGAGAAGGAATCAGATGTCGCAGTAGGTGGTAGTCCTGGTAAAAATCTTCCCTGGCGGAGGCGCTGAGCAACTTGATCGGATTGGGGTGACTGGTCATTTCCTCCCGCGTCGCAAGCATCCATGCCGTTTATCCATCTGCACCTGCCGTGTGAGCCACACTGGCGCATCCATCCGCACGCGCCCAAGCTACCGCCTACACCCCAACCATCATCAGCATAGGGCTACCTCAACGCTCTGCCCCATCTGCCACCCACTCCGTACGCGTCGCCGGCTCCTCCGTCTTCATTGTAAAACTTACATGGGCTTGTTTCATATAGAGTTATGTCTAGCTATACAATAGAAAGTATAAATACAGTTTGCATACTTTTTTGTTAGCTCTCTAGCTAGGTCTTTGCATTCGACAGACACGAGTTCTTTCATGGAGGGTTGCCAGGATGGGGGTCTAGACTCCGGCTACCACCCGTATTCGATGGCATCGCGCATGCAAATATCTCCGCAATGGGGATGGCAGGGTGCTAGTGATTTAGGCGGCTGGGTTGGGTTCGGGGCGGACGATGCTTTGGGAACGGACCTATTCAGAGGCTCGGTTCACAAGTGTTCACTCTTTTCGTCGCACACGCGAGGTACGCACTAATCGAATCGGGTTAGGCGAGCTCACGTGACGATGGAGAAGATAAAGCTTCTGAAAAAGGAATTGGGGAGATGGGAGGGTCTTTTAGGTGCTGTATTGTGTATCCTGGGGTAACACGTGGGATGGAAAGTCCGTAGGATAGTATGGATTATTGGGCGCATGTGGTTTTGGATGATCGGTATCAGGCTTTTGTCGCTACGGATGCCGTGGTTTTGGTGTCTGCATTATGTATCCTAGGGTAACCCATGGGATGGAAAATCTTTAGGATAGTATGGATTATTGACTAGATCTGCGCTAGGTAGGTCCGGGTGGAATTCACACTGCGCGTTCTTGATGAAGATGTGTGGGTAGAGGTACTGTTGTTTTGCTTTGTCTGACGCCTTTCGCGCACATGCATCCCCATCTGGTACGCTGGGAGACGTTTCCAACATGCATACGGGAGGCCTCTTTGTTGTTTGGTAATAATAGCTTGAGGTTTGGTTTTTGTGTCATCTATGTATGTTTGCTACACAACCCCCAGATTTAAATTACTGGCAATATTTTCGTTGTCGCACCGATCGCTTTCCTTCCACCACAAAAGGCGCTTCGGTGAAGAAATCGCCTGCAAAAAGAGGTGCTTGGGTCCATACTGATTGGGTGGTCCTTCTACCCTTTGTGTTCACCATTTGGCCGCATCCGGAAATTTTCTCCTTTGTCACCACCTTCGTCGCGCCGAATGCACTGTCTCTAAACACGAAGACTTGAACATACCTCTTTGCAACTATCTCAGCCTTCCAGGCCTCCCTCTCAACACGTTTCAAGGCCAACAATTCTAGACGCACTGTCAAGCTCCTTCAGCAGACATGTCCTCATCCCCGTACAACGCCGATGCTCCGCACCGATCCAAGGCTCGCGATTACCGCAGGTCCGTGCCTGATTCTAGTTTGGGCATCCAAACAGAGGAAGAGACTTCCGCCGATGAATCGAGCGGGTCTCTGCATCTTCCTTTCTACGCCACCCCATATTACGCCCGCGATCCCCAAGACGATGCTGAATGGCGTCGAGCCAACCCCCACGGATATCGTAGGTTCGTCCCCGATGCTATCTGGGGTCTCGAAGCAGACAAAGAAGACCAAAATACTTCAACCGATGACTCGAGTGGGACTCTGCGTCGTCGAAACAAAGCCAATCCGACGAACGCTCGCGTTCCTCGAGATGAAGCGCTCTTCTTTCTCCGTGAGGAAGAATCTCAGAGCGATGAAGCGAGCGGCGGACGTTGGGGCGTTTATCAACACCCAGAGAATGAAGAGCATACTACCAACAACTCGAGCAAAGAAGAGCACGACCTCGATCCAGGCCGACTGAGGGGAGACCGTCGGGCTCGTAAGACGGACAAGGAAAAGCCCCAAAAGGTATGTGAAATTGCTTTATGGTCTACGAAAACCAGGCAGTTTGATGCGTTCGAGCACATCGCGCGAATTCCCAATCTTTCCTCGACTTCCCTTTTAAGATCTCGTTACCGCCCATTCGCTAACCAACCCATCCACAGCATCGCTCCCTAGGCCAACGCCTCATCGACTACCGTTTCCTCATCGCAACAATCTACATCGTCGGCTTTTTCATCCACATCTTCTGGGATGAATTCAAGTTCTACCTGTGGCTGATTACCATTTGCTCCTCTGTTCTCTTGCTGGCCGCCGCAGTTCTCGAAGCAGTTATCGAGACGTTGATGATGCTTTTGAGATTGATACGGCGCAACCCAGGGCGCACATGCTGCGGCCTTTGCTGCGTGGCAGTTCTCGTGCCTGTGTATGCGTTCCTTATGGATCTGATCGTAGCTAGGCCAGTGGCGGTGGCCGGACCGGCGATAATACCTCCAGCTTGGGTGTTGGAGGAATGGGCGAAGGTAGAAACCGACAAAACCATGTTGGCTGTAACGCTTGTAGAATGAGGGTTGGCTAATGGGAAGCGATGCATCGTCGACGCGATATCGTTCTCAACAGTGGGAAATCGCATTCAATGGTGCCCAGCTTCTCTTTTCGGAAACGACATATCGCTATTGTTATGGAACTGCTGATCCCCTACTACGTCCGACTTTTCCTTTATTTCGTTTCTATCTCCTTGTGTGGATAATATTTAGCCTGTGGGGCATTGCCGGATGGGAAACAATGTACCGACTGGAAAACCGGATACCTCAGGTAGTCATCCACATTATAAAAGTGCCCCATTCCATGCTTAGTGATACTGGATGACGCTCGATTATCTTATTCAGAATCCAACATGCGGAGACACATTATAGTTGCGTTGAACTCTGGTTCGGTTCATTGTGGCTCACACATCGCCCAAAAGAAAGCTCGGCCCGCCCTAAATGGGTTTCTCACCAGATGGTAACGTGTTCGATCACTCATCCGCGCACCCCACCAAAATCGCGACGCGTCTTCCTACAATTGCTCTTCAACAACGCAATAAAATAGGTAGTAAATAGATTTATTAAGTGCGCGCTATCTAGTAGTACACTAAGTCCTTGTATGACCTTGTTCGTGGCACTTGCTGCAGGTTGGCGGTGCTCGAGGCCTACTTAGCTGCCCCGCCTGCTCTACCTGCTAGAGCACCCTTTCGGCCTCTGCAGCAAGCAATTAACCTTCCTCTACCCGCATAGCTCCTCCACAGGCTATATACTGTCGGCGCTGCTGCTCTTTACGCTACCGCCGCTAAATAGCCTGTCGGAGCTTCCTATTCTCCTCTGCAAGGATCGTTGCTGAATTCATCGCAAGTTAACACCCTTTAACAAGCTAGCAGATAGCCTAGGTAGTAGCGCTCTGCAAAGGCCGACTAAGGCGGTCCTGGATAAATCAAGCCTGCTGCTCTAGCTGAGCAGTAGTATGCGGCGTCTCTAACGTCCATGCGACCTCAGCGTTGGCCGCTGCCCCTAGCGGAGACGGCGTCCTAACCACTGTCAGCGACGACAAGACGCGTTCTGGACAGGCTGGGACTAGCCCTGTCGCCCGAAAGCCAGCCTGGATATTCTGCTCTGACAAGACTGTCTCTCTGATGCCTGGGTATATCTGTAAGAAGTCCTGCTTGTCAATGTGGAAGACGTGTTGTCGCGCAAGCTCGGACACTTGGTGGCCGTACGCAACCTTAAGAGGCGAGAAGCAGCCAACATCGAGCGGCTGGAGCAGGTGCGACGTATGAGAGGGCATACAGAGCGTAATAATCTTGTTCTCTGCGCAGTACTTATCGAACTCAGCCGTTGCGTGGCTGCCGTGGCCGTCAAGGATGAGTAGTCGGTAGGCCCCTATCGTACGGGCTTCAGTATGTCGGTGGAAGTGCTTTACCCACTCGAAGCCTAGGTCGTCCGTAGTCCAGCCGTTGTCGCTAACAGCGATAGTCCAATCAGGTGGTAGGCCTTGATACCAGCTAGCTTGGTGGAGCTTCCTTGCAGGATCACGAAGGGTGGGATAGACCAGCCAGACGCGTTGATACACTCAATCGTCGTTACCCACTCGCGATCACCTGGCTGTATAGTCGCCGCACGGCCGACTGTCTCAGAGCTTGTAACAACTTTTGACGTCGCAGCGATACCCATCAAGAAGCCAGTCTCGTCAAAGTTGTAGATATCTGTATCGAGGATGCCGTATGACTGGCGCGTCTCCTCTACGAGCTTGAACCACGCGCGGATCGCGACAGGGTCTTCAGATCTTGCGCGCTGTGAGTGGAACTTGCGATTCCACTTAGTCTGGAGCTCTGCCTGGCGCTTGACAAAGCGCGACACCCACTTCTCGCCGACTGATTGTGGAGGTTGCTCTTGGCCCGCGCGGCGAGCAGATTGTCTGCCATTCGTCGTACGTTGATAATATGGGGCGGAAATCCGCGTCGGTCGAGGTCTAGGATCCACTCTACTAGGGATTGCTCCTCAGTAGGGTGTAGCTTTCGTTTCTGAACGTTGGCGATAGCTTGAGGGCGAGCACCTCTGGTACGGTCGCGGATAGTCGTTTCAGGGACATTATACCGAATTCGGCCACTCAACGCACAGACCCCACTCAACGCACAGTTTGAGGATAGCCACCACTATTACTTTTGAAGCTGCAGAGCTCTATATATATCGTAAAATCACTAGATTTTTTAGAGTAGCATTTGCAGAAGCTTGATAAATCGATTGGCAACGATAAACTACGTGTGATACCTCTGTGGGAGGCGTACTTTGCGAGTGCGCGTTGATGGGCCGGATGCCTCCACCACCCCTTCAATAACTAATAGATCCTCAACATCAACCTCTAGGTCCTCAATAACATGAGCAGGAGGTGCAGGAGCCTCGAGGCTACGCGCCTTACCCTTTTTGGCCAATTGTATATCAGTCCTGAGTTTCTTTTCAGCTGCGCGCGCAAGTAGATCTTCTTCGCGCTCTGCCGCCTTCCTCTGCTGTTCTTGCAACCTAACCTCTTTTGCAGCCATCCTTTTCTGCGCCCTCTACTCAAGCATAGCCTGTTTCTCCTGCTTTTTCTGCTCCTTAGCTAGCTTGTCGCGCTCCTTCTGGTGTTGTAGTTCTTCTGCTTTGGCGTCTTTTTCAGCCTGGCGATTGCGGGCAGCCTCAACTTTTGATGGCGACCAGAAGACGGCGCCGCCAGCGTAATTCTTAGAGGGTTCAAGTAGTAATGCCTTGCCACGCTTACGGCGCTTCTTCTCATTGAAAAGGGCATCTCTAAGGCGATCGTTTTCGTGCTGGACGAGCTGTTTCTGAGTCGCTATTGCGTGTATTGTGTGAGATAGCTGCGAGACGCGTTTATTATTAAGATCCTCAACTACCTGTCGTAGAAGTCCTTCAATTTTACGCCAATCGCTTGCAGAGAGTACTGACGACGTGCTATCGCTGCTTGATGGCCTCTTAGGCTCTAGATCCTTAAATTTCTTCAATATAGCGTTGCTATTCAGCGGAGAGATGCCAGTAACTT
The DNA here is from genome assembly GCA_014281115.1 of Laburnicola sp. R22_1. Lineage (NCBI taxonomy): Eukaryota > Fungi > Ascomycota > Dothideomycetes > Pleosporales > Didymosphaeriaceae > Laburnicola > Laburnicola sp. R22_1. Next base: position 2,962,953 of record JACONQ010000007.1, read on the forward strand.
TGAAGGCGTTAATAATTGTTTCTTTGGCGAATGCAACTCTGTATGCCTTATAGAAGAAGCGGAAGAAGTCGCGCTTAGTGATAGATGTGAGTCCTTGGCTGTTGTACATGAATTCGGAGAGCTCTTTTGTATATGCAGCTGAAAGAGGCTTAAAAAGGCAGACATCTAGAGGCTGTAGCGTATGAGTTGAATGCGGCGGGTAGATAGCTAGGAGGATTCGATTTTAATTGCAGAACTCGATAAACTCTATAGTAACGTGTGAGCCATGCCTATCAAGAATTAGGAGTTGATAGTTGCGCTTTGCCTTCTTCTTAGTCTCCTCTTAAAAGCACCTCTTAAGCCAGGCAATCCCAAGTTCGTTGTTTGTCCATCCAGATGGTGATGAGGCAAAAAAGGCCTGGTGCTCTTGAGGATTGAAATCTTGTAGCCATGTGTCCTGGATGTTGCCAGAAGCCGCCTGATATATTAGGGCAGGTTTGAGAGAGCTGCTGTTGGCGCATATACAAGCTATTGTTGTTATCCACTCTCTATTGCTGTCCTAGAGTACCTGCTTGACGCCTCCTTGCTCATATCGCTGTCGAGAGAACACGCGCTTCATTTTTGACACTACCCCAATCAAGAAGCCCTTCTTATCCATATTGTATATATTTGACGGTGCGATGTTGTACTGCTTGATCTTATCGTCTAAAAGCTTGAAATAGAGGGCGTATTTGAAGGCTGAATCGGCTTTGTAGCGCTGGCTATCGATGCCAGATGTCCATCGCGATATAAGGTCAATTTGATGCCGCGCAATGTAGCGATTAACCCAGTGATTTCCTGGCTCTTGATGTGCTATTTCTCCAGCGAAATTTCGTATCATCTCTCTCGTAGGGGGTAGGCCTTGTACACACAGCTTATCAATGTACTGTAGTAGCTGTTTTTCCTGTGTATTGTTGAGGAGTCGCTTTTTTCGGCCCGAGTTGCATAGGTGCCCTGAACCCCTCGATAGCGCTTCGAGAGCCGCGACCGCTCAACGCCGTACTCCCGAGCAACCTGGGATATATTAGGACGTTCTCCTAGCTCCAGGGATTTTAAAGCTTCAACAGCTGCGTCGATCGGGTCCATATTGGTGGAGTTATGAGGTGTTGAAAATATACGATTTTTAGTGTTAACTGTGCGTTGAGTGGGGTCTGTGCGTTGAGTGGCCGAATACGGTACGTAAGCGTAAACAGTCTCAGGTGCTCATACCAGTAAGTGCGGAGCACCTTCCGCCAATAGGTGGTACGCATGCATTACAACAATACCTAGTCGAATTCCACACAGACACAAATACACAGCCAGGTCGCAACAGTATTATTTCACTCTACAGTGTATTCTCTTGGTTTCTTTCTTCCCTGCTCCTCGCACTCCTCGCTTTCCTATCCAGCCGATGAGGCCCAGCGAGCCCAACGAAATAATATCAAGTATCTTACCTCTTGCTCATCATATTCCCCTAACGAGCAAAATCCCAAGCGCAAGCGGAACCCAGATGAATCCAGACAAAGCTCCAAGACCACAAAGACGTTTCCCCGTCAAGCTATCCTTCCCCTACAAAAGACCCTCCTTTACAAGAAAAACAGCCGTGCCGGACCACGCTCAACAGCCACATGAGCTTGCTGATCCTGACCCCTCTTAACAATATTACCATCCTTTTCCCACCCTCCAACATAATAATACCCTTCGCTGTTCCCGTCGCAGGTGTCGATCGCATTCTCGCCGTCCTCGCTAACACGACAATCAATAATGTAGTATGCAACCATGAAGATAATAATAACGACTACCAAAGCAGCAAGGAAGAGACTCCCGGTTTGTGCGGCAATGTAGAGCAGATTGATACTCATTGCGCTGGTGGGGAAAAGGTGGTTGTACATGAAACTAAGAGGGCGGTGCGGCATTTTAGCGGGAAGCTTGGATGAGGAGGGGTTTGGGATGGGGAATGAGGTGGAGTGGGAGGTTTGTGGGGACTGGGCGTGTTGTCATCACTTGGGGGTGGGGGTTGGTGGCGATGGAGAGCGGAGGGGCGGAGCCGGGGTTGATATATTGATGGCTTGTGGACAAATAAGGTGGAAGAAGTTTGCGGTACATTGCTTGGGTCAGTCACAAGACCGGTGTTTGATGTTGGCCATCTTTGTACCGCGTTCAGTAATGTCTTATGCTGTGACTGTCCTCATGATGCTCATTCGACAATCGAGCGCCTTAGGAAACACCGCCCCATCTACCTGAAATTCGTTTTATATTTATGAATAATTCACCAGACACGAGCCATTGCTATGGGAACGATATGAAAATCGAACAGTACAATGCTCCCTAGTTAGTTGGAAAGATTTGATAGCAGCAACTCGCTCAGTGAGTGTGCAGTCCTGGTAGGGAGAGAATGATACTTTGTTTTCTATTAGAAGTCGCACCAAAAGCGTTAGTTAAATCGATGTCTAATATTCAATGTTGGCAAAGTGGGAACGCTTGTGTCATGTGACATTTCTGGTACCTAGGTATAGTGTCAACTCCACAAACCTGAAGTAAAATTCCACTAGACTGAGTAAAGATTGAACTAAAATGCATTTTCAACAATTACCCTCTATAATTGAGAAAGCAGTTCCCGAGGTCATTGATTAGTCACGTGACTAAACCTTCACCTCAAGTGCTGGGCACACATGCGCAGATGGAACCTATATCTCTTCAGCTTTCCGCGCGCCCAGCACCCATCCCAGTAACGCAAGTCACATAGGACAAGTGAAACAAAAGTCGTGAAAACCCCTATCCACTATGCAAGAGCAGATACATTCATAAGTCATAAAACGGATATACAGGATACACAATCAGGGAACAAAGATGCCGCCAGGCTCTCGCCGTGATAACAAGCCCATTTCCCAAGACAAGAGCCACAACAACCCATGACGCCTATTCAGGCAACTTCTCTCAGCAATCAAACACCCATTTCCGCCAGTTGCAATCCCTTCAAACTGATGCTGACTCGCACCTTGGCACCGCCGCCAACATGGAACCCATCCGCTACCCCCCCATCCAGGACATCCGCAAACGGCACCTCAATATTGCCCACCTCGCTCTCCCCGTTCATCAGCGCAATCCGGAAATTCGGTGCGCTCTCCAGCAGATCCTTCGTCACCGGGGCGCGGAAAGCCTGGTCGAAGGAGGGGTTGAAGATGTCGGTTCCAGGTGTGTAGGATTTGATCGTGGTGCGTCCGATGTCATTTGCGCCCCACGTCACCTTGACGCTGGGCTTGAGCTCGTCGCGTTGGCCTTGTAGGCCAAGAGCGCTGGCAACGAGGACGGTAGCGAGACCGCAGATCTGACCTTCGCCTTGGCTGTGCGAAGCAGACAATGCGCCGGGTTCGCTGACCAAATTATAGAACCGGGCGTGGACGGTGACGCGGGCAGGCGTCGGCTCGCCCTCGTGTGTGAGTGCGATTTCCTTTGTGCCGCCGCCGAGGAGGATGTCCTTTACGGAGATGGAGCCGATTCCTATATCGTCATCCGCGCCGAGGTCGTCGTCCTGCACATCGAGCGTGATGTTTTGCTCAAAGTCGGCCACCAGGAAATCGTGCGTTTCGTTCCACTCCGGGTCGTGATCGTTCTTCTTGGTGCTCGTACGCCATTCTTCCTCTGAGCCGACGCTGACCTTGCAGTAACAATCCGGTACGTCCTTGACGATCTTCGCAAGGAGACGCTTTGCGCCACTCTTCTTGGGGCCGGCGACACCGATGGCGCGCTCGACGGTCAGTCGCACGACGCCGAGGTGCGGCTGGTAGGTTTTGAAGTAGTCGTTCGAAGCGTCGAGCTTGACGAGGAAGCGGTTGGGTAGGACGGCCATGGCGCCGATGATGCCGATGATGGTATTGCGCACCGTGGATGCGACGATGGAGAGGTCGGCGATATCGGCGGCATCGGTGAAGTCGAGGGTGAGCTCGGGCGGGTTGATGAAGGCGACTTGGGCGGCGCCGATCTGGGTGCAGTGTTAGCATGCGATGACGGGTTGGGGTATAGCCATACCAAGGGAATGGCATCCGTCAGCGGAGCGAGCAAGACCGAGAGCCTGCCCTTGAGGTGAACGTGTTCGATGCCCTGTCGTCATGTCAGCTACCGGCGCTGATGGTGTGCTGGCTTCCGCATACAATCTTGGGCACCATGCTGCCGTCGAGCTCAATATCGCTCTTGCTCTCCCACGTCACGTTCATGTCCAGCTTGATGCCGCCCGCCGTCGCCTTGTGCACATCCACATCGCTCAGCTGCATGGGCACGTGGCCGAGGTCGAGCTTGACGAAGCGCAAGTTGGCCAGCGGGCCGGGGAGCGTGGAGGCGAGGATGGGCTCGACAATCTCCTTGACCATTCTGCATCCGGCAACATTGATGTTCGGCCACAGCTGGGCAATAATGTCATTGAGGAAACCTGGGCTGTGTTAGACGAAGGATCATGGGCAGTGGAGTGGCGTGAGAAGTACCTGCCGACTCTGCGCCTCCAGAGGCGGTGAGACTCTCCACCAGAGACGATGCCATGGTGTGCGTGTGGTGGAGGTGGGTGCTACAACAGGGCGAGGTGTATAAGAGAGAGTGGACTCAGGTGCAGAAGCAGAGATTCGAGGGGCGAAGCCAAGGGTCTTTATGGGCGTGAAGACGCAGGGAGTGGGAGAAACGTGGGCTAGCTATAGGAGAGCGGATTGAATGTCGACCAAACAGGGGAGAACGCGTTGTTTACGATGACGAGGGAGGCGTTGGCTCCACACACGTCACCATGACCGAGGGTCTGGCACGTCATTGGCCCAGGCCCCTGCTCCGCGGGGTAGCTTCCCCGCCACAGCCTCCGGTGTCGTGTTCGCTACCGCCCGCACATCTAGACCGCGATTGCCTTAGCGCGCGCACATGACGCCAAGGGGAACGCCTGTTCATTCACAGTCAACTACTGTTGCGCTGCGGTGAAATGGATAATAACACTTCGGGATCTTGAATGGTCGTGTTAGAACTTGGCGGGTACTAGCACGTGACCTTTAATTCACTCTGCGCTGGGAGACGAGCGCATGAATGTTGGCAACCATTAACAAGCAATTTCCACTCCTCTAAAGTGTTGTGAACTGTAAGGATAAATCGTGGGCAACTGACTTGGGCAACTGTACGGTACGGTACGCATCGTGCAAGGTCGTCCGAAAGAAGTACTCTTTCGTGGGTACATGACTTTAATGGCACTTCAACGTCCAATATCAGAATCCTGTCTCTAGCTGAGCTTGGTACAAGCTCATTAGTGCCCACATTCGCCTACCGAGACCTTGCGTCTGTTCGACATTTTCCGACAGTAGAGTGATTCGGCGGTATTAATAAAGAGTTGGAGGCTGCCTAGGTTGTGGTTTCCGGTCGGGTTTCAAAGCGGGAAGCATGCCATGTGCGGCTTTGCATTTCCAACTGAAGAACATGCATGCATTCGGATAAGTCTGTAATATCCAGTCACTCTCCTGCCTTGGAAAGGCTGATGTGGCTCGCAAAGTAGGTCTTTCAGACGCACAGATGTGAAGGGTTGTCAGAAGTCCGATAACCACGTCATCGCTTTCTCCGATACGAAGCGGTAAAGTTTACCAATCATGCGCGTCATGCTTCGGCTCCCCACTGTGGCTGATCCCAATCGCGCCCTTTTTTTTTACGTACTTTGGCTGTTAAACCTTAGTTGTGCTTGCTGTTAAGTCTTATAATCTGTAAAAGGTTAGGTCGACTATAAACGGATATGAATGAACGAAAAAGTTTATTCATCATCGTGCTCTGAGTACGGCACAGTAAAACCCGATGCAGCGACACATTATCTTGCTGCATCAGTCTAATCAATATCCTGCACAAGCGAGGCGTTGTGCCACACTCCCATAGTGCAAGGGTAGCTATACGAAGAAACGCCGTGCTGGGTCATATCCTCTTTCCACTCGCCATGCCGCTTGTCAGACACGCCGTGAGTACCAGCATGCCTCCCGTTGATCCCGTAATCTAGATTCGTGGGATATGTCACAAGTATCCATTGACGGCGAGAACCATGTACCGCAATGCGTTGATGGGGGATCTGCTCTGTCTGGGTTATCAGTTCTAGTGCTGTGCCGTATGCGTACAGGTACCTTCGAAGGTACCGCGAAGCTTAGCGATGTTGGGAACCAATCAGAATGGCATGTTCGATGCGCGGACCCACTTTTGATTGGATGTGTGAATGTGGCTTGCTTTTGCCCGGCTTTTCCATGCAGGATGCTAATTTCGGGTTTATTATGCCTCCCCTCCCGTCTGCGATTGAGATTGAAGGCAGTGCGCCTCGACTCCCGGGCCAGCTCGTGGCGCATTGCTCGCTTGATCCCACACGCCCCACTCTGCCCCGCAGTTGCTTCAAACACCCACAACACACCACAACGGCGCACCCATACATCGCCTAGCCATGTTCCCCCTTCTTTCCCTTCCCCTCGACCTCATCCATCCCATCGTCGACTCGGTAGAGAACCATTGCGACCTGGTCTCGCTCGCGCAGACATGCAGCACACTCTAGCCCTTGGCTGAAGCGGGCATCTTCAACTCCTTGCGACTTGGTGATCAAGCCCAACTATGGGGCTTCTACAAGGCCGTCGAGGCTCGTCCGGAGCGCTTGGGCAATGTGCGGCGGCTCTACCTCACACCCACGTATGGTATTGTGACCCGGACGGACCTCATGGGGTTGCCGGCCTTGATTCGGAGGATGGCCATGCTGTGCGAGCTGCAGTTGGAGAGTCCGCTGATTAACCACGGCAATCAGGAAGCATGGTGGCATAATGATATCGTCGCGGCGTATGTGAGCATGTTTGACGAAGGCAACGGAGAAAAGGACGCAAATGGGGAGCGGCCGTTGGAGAAACTCAGATCGCGTACGTGCCAACGACCAGTAGTCTAGGGTAGTAGACTTGATGCTAACAATCATAGTCACACTTCACTCTCACGGGCACAACGAGCGCTTCTACCCTGTCCGCACCATTGTGCCGATACTGTTGTCACAGATCCTGCAGCGTCTGCACATATCTTGCGTTCAAATTGACCATTTCGATGTGCCTGCTCGGGCTGCGGGCACAACGGCCTTGCGAACCCTGGTTCTGGACGAATGTACCATCACCAATGCCGGTCTATTCAGCCTTCTTTCTCTTCCCCGGGCCCTGAACGCGCTGTTCATCCGGGAGCACCCAGCGCACGCATGGATAAGACGATGGCGCGGAGAGCGTCGCGCTGAGCCCAACATCACCGACACACTCTCCGCCCTCCAACAGCAAGCGCACTCCCTGGAAGTCCTGCAGCACATATGTGGCTCGCGGACGCGTCGGCAGCCAGATACGGCTGCGTTGGCGGACTCGACGGGACTATCATCCTTTACTGCCTTGAAAACGCTCGAGCTCAGCCAGTATTCTCTATTGAACGAGCTCCTCACAGAAACTCAATGCGCTCCACCCGACCTGGAGACGCTGCGTTTGACTCATTTCCATTACAATGATAATTCTGGTATCGACTGGCACGACATGTCGGCGGACGTGTCCGCAATCTCGGCAGCCACCCGCTTCGCCCATCTCGAGCTCCATATTGACCTAGGGGTGGCCCGGGAAGATAACACTAGTATTGATACTCATATGTTGCGTATGGTTGTAGAGACGATGCACCCCCAGATGGTTAGACTAATCGAGATTGCACGCGTGTTGCGCCAGGAGGCGTCGACGACACTTGTATTGTGGAAGCCTGACGGCAGATATGTGCCCCCATATCTGTACACGGAAAAAGGGCCAACTAGCAAGGTGTGCTTTGAGAGCGACCGCTTTTGGGGTGAGGAAGACAAGTTTGCAAAGAAGGTCGCGGATGGGCAGCACGCGGGTAGAGACGAGCCGCTTGGTTGTGATGGAACCGTTCTTGCGGCCATGCGTGTGACGGGCTATATCGAGCCACTGGAAACCGTCATACGAGATGGTATGCTATATGCCTCGGAATACATCTGCTATGTTCGAAAATCAGATGGTTTCTTGGCACCCCTTTTCTAAGATGCCCCTAACCCACCTTTTTAAAAGCTAATCTTATTACTATATTATTATATAGCATATAAATTTATTTAAAAGTGCTTTTTTATATATAAAATCTGGCTTTTTTAATAATTACCTTTTTACACTCTTTTTAATTACTAAGCAGGGGCTCTGCTTTTTTATTATATTATTTAAGACAAAAGCCTGTATTATTCTACCCCTAGGTAGTTAATTAACAACATATATATAAAATCTAATTTTTATTTTTATTTTTAGGCTATCTCCTTATAAAATAGAGATATAGATAATTAAAGCTATCCCCTAATTTTTAAATATATATAGGCTATTTAGTCTTTGTATTATATCTAAGGTAAGGTTAAATAAAAGTAGGCCTATATCTTAACAACGTAAGAAGATAGTATAGAAATTTAAAAAGAATTATGTTTTATATATAAAAAAGTATCTTTTTATAAATTTATAAGCTATATACTCGTATAGTAATAATATTAACTATAGGTAGGCGAGGAAAAATTTTGAGGGGGGCGCTAAGAAATCCCCCGATTTTCGAACATCGCAGATAGGTAGCTAGGCTGCGGCAGGAGGCAGCGGGGAGGTCTGTTCACGGACCTGGGATGTTCCCCGCCGAAACATGACGCGTGACCAGACAAGGATCGGGTCAATTGATGAACTGAGACCTGGCTGTCCACCACAGACGCTGGTCGCCCCAAACAACACCACTACCCACCAGCACTGCTCGCTCGCACAATGCGCGCGCCCTCTTGCAACATGGGCACGCCGGGCTTGTGAGGAGCGCCGTGTCGTCGACAGGGGCCCGAGGTTGCTCCCTCGGCGACAGCCCCGGCGCGTCCATCGTATTTTATATGACTTCCTGCGTGTGCTGCTCGCCTGCTGTGCCGCCCCGCTAAATATGGCCATTGCCATTGCTGAAAACCGTTGTTTCCCTGCCCTCGGGTGCCTAGCTCGCGAGGGCCCCCGTAGATTCCCATGCACATTGCATTGCATTGCCCATCTCGGCTCTGACTGAACAGCTGAACATCTCCCTACCTAGGTGCCTTTGCTCCCTCGCTCACTGCGCAGATAGCCCGACAGTCGGCGGATGACGCATCGCATCCCACCACCTGCACCGTTGCTACCCCAACATGGCTACTTTCCACGAAGCCAAGTCACCATTGACGGCAGACAACGTGGCCGCTTGGGCCCGCGCCGCCTTCCCCGCGCCGTACAAGAAACTGTGCGACGCAGCGCGCAAACCCAAGTGGATTGCCTTCGACGAAAAGAAATTCAGCATCAACCGGGCCGTGTGGAGGTCGCTCGGCCGCTCACACCACAAGCGCCTGCTTGTCATCGGCGAGTATGCCCCAGGCCCAGAGAACGACGACGAGGAGCCGACCGACCGCGTCGTGGCCCACGTGCACGCCAACGAGGCCGAGGCCAGCTTCTATCGCATCGCAGAAGTCGACGACGGCGCGCCATCGCTGCAGTCGGTGAAATCTACCAGCGAGGTGTCGTTCCATGCGCCCTTTTGCGACGTCGGCGACCAGCAGGGAGGCAGCGAGGCCATTCGTCGCGTGTCAGCCCTCATCATGTGGTATTTCCTGTATGACGGCCATACCCGCGAGCTGGCCCGGCCGAAAGGCGACCCGACCATGTTCACGAGGAATTTCAGGGACGCATGCATGTGGGTGGGGAATGAGGGCACGCGGCCGAGCGAGCCTCCGACGCGGCGCTCGTCGGTCGCGAACATCAAGCTGGAAGAAGTGGACGACAGTATACCTGTGAGGCCTAAGAGGCCGTCTACCATGTGTAAGTACGACTGGGCCCTGTGCCAGCAAGCCGCAGAGCTAATCCCCACCAGCTACCATCTTTCGACCTGCCGACCGCCCCCGCCCATTGCCAGTCAAGCGCTCTGCAACCGACGGGACCACTATCAAGCGACAACGCGAAGAAGACGCTCCGTCGCGGCCAACGAAACGCCGCACGCGCAGCGAGCAGATTTCTCTCTCACAGATTCGGCGTCTGATCGTCCCAGTGTCGACTCCCTCCAGTCCTCTCAGCCCTGCGCCCCGACCTTACAACTACAACGAGAGAGTCCATGCAGTGTTCGAAGCACGGATCGATTCTCTCAAAGACCAGAACGCGACCCTGGAGACGAATAACCATCGGCTGCAGCTCGAGAACGAAGGGCTGCGGGAAGAGGTTGGAAGCGTCCAGGTTAGGCTCCACAATGCCGAGGCAGACATGGTGAGCTTGAAGGCGAGAGTCGCAGAGGCGGAGAAGATGTCGGCAGAAGCGCAGGCCGAGCTGCTGGCTGTCAAGAACGGGCTGAGAAAGGAGGGTGCATGATAATTTCTACACGTTCTTGATGTCCAGATGTGTCGGCGGATTCATTCCACCCGACCTTCCCGGTGTGGGAGCGCCATTTCCGAAAGTGACGTGGTAGGCCCCGGCTCGTGCGCGACAAGGCCGCATCAGAATCTTCGCCCTGGGCGCACACCTTCTGCCCTCCATTATCTTCTTGCGACATGCTTCCCTGCTAACAACAGCGACGCTGGTGGCGTCACCCAGGACGGCTTGCACCTTCGTCGAGTCGAAATTCGTGCGCCCCGTCCAGCTACCCCGCAATGGCTGCGCCGAGGATGCGCAGACGCAGCAACGCGAACGGCCACGAGGAAATCATCCCAGGCACGCGACGATTGTACGATGAAGACGGCCAAATCCCCGCCGGAGACTCTTCGCTGCTCAAATCCGGCGACATTGTCCTCGTGCCGCAGCCGACGGACTCGCCCAACGACCCGCTCAGATGGTCCCTCTGGCGCAAGATCTGGCATTCGCTGCTCGTGCTGTACATGGTCGGGCTCACGGCAGCTACCTCGAACAACGCCGGCTCCGGCTCCGATGGGGTCAATGAAGAGTACGGGATTAGCTACGACGTGTTCAACACGGGCGCCGGCGTGCTGTTCATCGGGATTGGCTACTGGGCGCTCCTCTCGTCGCCGCTCGTGCATTTGTATGGACGACGTCTCGGGTACCTCCTCTCGCTCCTTCTCAACATCGGCGGCCTCATCTGGTATGCGCGCATTGACAACGTTGCCGGCGTCGTTTGGAGCCAGCTGTTTGTCGGCGCCGCCGAATCTGTGGGCGAGGCCACCGCCCAACTCTCGCTTCTCGATATCTGGTTCGAGCACCAGACCGGCAGCGTGCTGGGTATCTACACTTTCGCCACGGCCATCGGCACCTATCTGGGGTGAGTTCCACGCGCGAGAGCGACCGAGTCGAGACTGAGCATGCAGGCCTCTCATCGGTGCCTATGTAGCCACCGGGCTTGGCTGGCGATGGATCGGCTATGTTGGCGCCATCATCTGCGGCGTGAGCCTCGTCGTGTTTTATTTCGGCCTGGAGGAAACCGAATTTCAGCGCGATCGCTACCTCGCCGGCCATGGCGACCCTTGCCTCGACGCGGAGCAACCTGTCGGAAAGGAAGCCGAGACTCACGATCCAACCCACGACGCGGAGAAGACACTCGGGCAGGATGAGTTTCCGACCGACGTAGCGGAGCGCCGCATGTCTCTCTCATACTCGCACCGCAAGAGCTACTGGGACCGCATCCGCGTCATCACACTGGCGCCCAATCTTCGCGGCACAGGATTCAAGCAGTACCTCCATCGGCTGTGGCATACTTTGCGGGTCTTCACCTTTCCGGCAGTATGGTACGCCGGCCTGCAGTGGGGCTTCCAACAATCCTGCCTGACGGTATGCTTGTCATGTCCTCCATTTCTAATCCGGAACTGACATGTCGCAGTTCTATTTGACTGTGCAAGAGGATTTCTGGTACGGCGAGCCGTGGAACTACTCCCAGGCTGCAGTCGGCAACATGAACCTGCCGACCTTGATAGGCAGTCTCGTTGGCTGTGCCTATGGCGGGTACGGTAGCGACATGTTCATGCAGTGGATGATCAAGCGCAACAAGGGCGTCATGGAAGCCGAGTTTCGGCTGTATCTGATGGCGCTGTGCACGCTGGTCTTTCCGGCTGGACTGTGGTTGTTCGGCATCGGATCAGCGCGCGGGTGGGCTTGGCCAGCGCCGTACGTCGGGCTGGGCTTCATCGGGTTCGGCTACGGTTGTGCGGGCGATTTGAGCCTGGCGTATCTTGCGGACTCGTTCCCGTGAGTTTTTGTTTTCCGCGGTATGTGGACACGACTGACGGTGATGTGATAGTGATATGGTCCTCGAAGGCATGGTCGGCGTTGCCGTCATCAATAACACGCTCGCTATGGTGTTTACGTTTGTTGCGAGCCCGTGGATTGATTCTGGAATGGAGAAGTGTTTTGTTGTTTTGGGGGTGCTGGGCTTTGTTGTTATGGGGCTGAGTTTACCTATGGTCGTGTTTGGGAAGCGGACGAGGCGCTGGTCGAGGGAGCGGTATGTTAATTTTGTGCAGATAAGGGATGGGTTTTCGAGGTAGGATGGGGGTGCGGGCGAGCTGGATAGTCGGTGGGAATGGGAAGTGTTGCTTTGGGAATGAGGTGAGTTGGTGAGGTTGTTTTGGAGGGATGGGGTTGCTGAGGGGTGGGGTGTGCGCATTGGAATTCGTTTCGTTGTACATATTGGTATTTGATTTTGGATCTTTTTTTTCCTTTGTTCTTTATCCAAAATCCTCCTGTGTTTTTATCGAAGAGTGCTCTTTCTTCTACTTGCACATTCGTGTGAGATGGACTTGTTTGCTACGGAGATGCATAGAGTTCACTTGTTCAGATTAGTAGATGGCCCGTATACCTCTGCGCGTAACTTGGATACCCAAAGAAGCAATCAAATCGATTTTAAGAAAAGCAGTATAACGTCTTCATCCATACTATTTGTAACCCCGATAAAAACGTTCGCCTTTCTCTGGACAGTAATCCCTGCAAGGACGGTGTATGCCGCTTATGGAACATCTTAAATACTATTCAACAGTTGCTCCTCAGGTGCAACGACAGAACAGTCCCACGCGTCGAAAGGCACAGTCGTTAGCCACGAGAAATCCTCGGGGTCAAAGCCGTCCGCGAAACTCTCCAGCGTCAACGGCGCTAAAATAGTGGGGTCGACTGTATGCGCTCCGTACGCTACATCCCCCTTTCTTCCGGTCCGAAACGTTTCCGCAAAGTCGAATTCTTCCGTGGGCTCGTACAACAACGTCGTCTGCTCCCTGCGGGAAGGCACCGCACGTGCGTCAACCTGGTGCAGATGTTCTCTAAACCGCGCGTACCGCCGCGACAGGGCATGGAAAAGCAAGCGCCGCGTCGCGAGGAGCCGGCCAGCGTATTGACGGATTGAAGGGGTCAAGCTCCTCCCAGATGGTCGTGGCTTTGCAAGCCACGAGGCGAAGATGGATTCCGCTGTCACGTTGGCTATGACGGAGGGGATGGATGAGGCGAGCGGAAATGAGCACCGTCGCGGAGGGGTAGAGGAAGAGGACGTTGAACTACTAGGGAGAGACGTATCCGATGGCTCCGGTCGCCCTGCCTTTTTTCCATTTGTGGAGCGTTTCGAGGGCCGCTTGGGCGGTTTTTACGCACGTGATTGCGCATTGAGCAGCATGCGGTGACGTAGTACGCTGCCTAACGGCATGGATATCTCGCTTGGCTCAGGGTGGGAATGGATTAGAGGCGACAGGATGGGTCTTAGCGGCAAAAGGTGGACGTGGAGGTGGCTAGTACGTTGTCAGTGAGCGTCGCTAGAGGGGTGGAACGAGCCGTGCCTCTGGTGAAGTCTGAAGAACTACGGCCTGGCGGAGGTATATCTCCTGTACAAGACTTTCCGGTGGCGTCTCTCCAATCTTCAGATGGCTGGCTGGGTATTCCCTCTTCCCATCTCGCGAGTCTTTGCTCGAGCTCAAACGCGAATTGGTGTCCTTGGTTCGGTCTGAAGCGTTCGAAATAGCTGTGGATACACCCGTCAGTGGATGGGTGTGGCTGATTATCGATGGAGCAGTGGCAATAGAATGGGACATCATGAAGGACTTCGTAAAGCTTCAGCGAATGTGCGGAAAAGTCGATGACACTAGGATTGGGAGTTTGGTCGGAATATCGCCGAACATCCTCGGCTGAAAGAGATTCTTCATCCATAGCCAAGGGAAGAGGGACTGCCTAGCTTCGGGCCTATCATGCAAGGCCGGCCATACGTCATTAAAACAATCCTATCCATATCTACGCAACTGTGCTAAACTCTGCGGAGTATTTCTCTAGTGTGGATGTTGGATTGGCGCTCGCTCGTTTTTGGAAGATGCAGGCCAAGGCTCTGCGAGTCCTACGGACACCCAACAGGGATAGGGTTCGCTGGTGCTTTGGAAGTACTGCCCTAGGAGCAAGATCGATTGGACGGAACGGATTGACCCAGTTGCCACTACATTGAGTAGTTCTTCCGCTCTCAGGTAGTATACATGAGCCGCGGCTGCTCTGTGTTCCGGCTCGACGGATTCGTCCACTCGACACGAGAGCGCAAAAATAGTGCTGAGAACACATACGAATAAACGCTCTTCAGATATCGAGCCATCGCCTCGCCATACTTTGTCGTAATCGTTCTGAAACTGCGCCTTGTCCAGAAAGGGGTAGAGAACATGGACATATCTCCAGTACCATGCCATCAAGTTGTCCGCTGTTTGCCGAGGAGGAAGAACGTATTTTACATGTTTTTGCTTGCATGCAAGTTTTGGTACCGGCGCAGGTGTATCTTCAATATAGCCATTGGCGTCGGAGCGCATCCGCTGTTGCGATCGGGAAACATTTTGCTCGACCATGGTTCTCGCATTCTGCATGAAATTCCCTGCGCTGGAGCTGCCGAAGTACGGTCTCTCTTGGTTCGCATCTACGGATGCGCCCATGATAGCTTCATTGGAAGGGATACTAGAGAAAGATTCGTCGTACTGCAATCCTGAAGCTCCCTGGGGTGTTGGACCTGATTTAGACGTGACAGAGCGGTCGAGAATATTAGGATCGAGGGATACGCCTGTACCTAGGACTGTGGGGTTTGGCGAGCCAGGCCGTGGACGGTGGACGTCTCGAAAACATGGGCCAGAAGCTCCCGCCGATGCTCCCTGCGCGCCAGCGGTCGGGCTCATTCCAATGCTGGAAGAGCTTGATTGTGATGTAGAGTTGCCACGTTCAAGTTGACTCGTATTCTGGTCGAATGACCAAAGGCGGATTGGGGAAGTTGGGGCCCTAGCATGCAGAGGGCCGGTATGCCAAGTACAGGCCGTGCCATCTCCACTTCGCCTCTGGCACGTCGCGCACACTATGAAATGTTAGTTCACAACATCTCCAGGAGCAGGGAGAAGCCAAAGGCTGGTCATGAACACGTATGTAGACATGGAATGCACACTTACCAGGCTCTTTTCCATCGCACTTGACCTGTAAGGAAGATTAGCAGTGACAGAGACTATCCATCCAGAGAGCGCTGAGCACGTACTTTTCGGCTCCGGCACTGGTCACAGGCAACTGTCACCTTTTCCCTCTTCTGCCTCTTCGGCCACGGCGGCTCCATAGCTGTTCGACTCGCGTTGCTGAATGTGAAGGTAAGCGTGGTAATGAAGTGAAATTCTCCACCTTCCTCCACATCTTTGCGATCTATTTTAGGCCTACCTGTCGCCCAAATAACAATTGGGTCTGGCCCTATACAGGCCTCTTACTCAAGGGTGTAGCCAGTGCTGTTGCGGTAGCAGCCCGCGGGGTGCGGTCAAGCCATGCGCAGGAACGAAGAGCCGGAGTTTGCGGAGTTTACGGACTACGTACCGAGTCCGTGCACTCAATGCACGCCGTCAGTCAATGCACGCGCATCACCAAAACGGGCTACACAAACTTGAAGCTGTAGAGCCACACAACATAGCTATTATCACAAAATAACTTGGTGGAGTACTCTATAGCCCTATGCGATAAACTGTCTCACCAATACTTTCTTGGCCGAAGGATTTTGCGGCCGCGAGTGTTGGTTTGGTGTGGAGGTGTTAGGGTACGCGCTGTGCGCGAGGCACCACCTACATCATCCCTAGCACTACGTTTCTGCTTCTTTCTTGGTGCTGCTTTCTGTGACGCCTTGCGCTTGCTTATAGAGGGCTTTTGTACAGCTTTTTGAGAGTCGCGAGCTTGCTTTTGGCGCTCTCTCTCTGCCTTGCGCTCAGCGACTTCCTTAGCCTTCACAGTAGCTAACCGGTCACGCTCTTCCTTCTCCTTCTTCCACTTCTCACGCTTCTCCTGCGCAATCTTTTCGTTGTATAGCTTATTAGCCTTAGCAAGCTCCTTTATATTGGCTTTTTCCTTCTCCTCTGCCTCTCTCTCCTCCCTTGCAAGCCTCATCCAGGTCTTGGCCTCCCTAAATGACCGAGGAGGCCACATCATAGAAGGCCCCCAGTACTCATAGTGTTGCAGCAGGTCTAGAGACTTGCCCTTCGTCTCTCTTCTTTTCTTAATAGTGAGAGCGTCAAGCAGGCCCTCATTTTCGCTCTGCAAAAGGGTGTTTTGGATAGCCATGTGGTGGAGCGATTGCCGGATGATAGATGCGTCCTTCTCTGAGGCACTACTTAACGCACGTTTTACGACTGTGTTCAACTTTTGCCAGGCCTCACCGCCATATGTGGGAGCTTCTTCTGACGCGTTGCTGGAGGTGTCCGAGTCGTTGGTGGTAAAGCGATCGAGTATAACGTTGGGGTTGAAGGGATGTACACCTGTTGCCTGAAGGAGCTAAAGATGTTCTTTGTAGTAAAGCTGCTTATCCAGGCATCCCAAAACAAGCTAAAGAAGTCGGCCTTAGTTACAGGCACTAAGCCCTAATGCTTGTGAAGGCGTGTTGCCAGCTTCTTTGAGTATGCTGTGCTAAGAGGCTTGAACATTACTACATCGAGTGGCTGCAGCGTGTGGGTGCTGTGAGGTGGATAGATACCTAACAGTATCTTTTGCCTGTGGCAGTACTCTAGAAACTCTTCTGTTAGGTGGCTGCTATGGCCATCCACAAGCAATAGGCGGTACTTTCTTCGAGCTTTAGCTGCTGTAAAGCGCTTAAACACCTGCTGGAGCCACGCAAGCCCAAGCCTATTATTCGACCAGCCGCTGCCTGATACTCCGAAGAAGGCCATATGTTCTCCCACCTTCACATCCTCCACCCAGGTGTCTTGTATGTTCTTAGAGTCAGCCGCATATATGAGAGCTGGCGGCAACGCTGTACCATCCGCGCAAACGCACGCCAACAAGCTTATCCACTCGCGATTGCCATCCTGCAGCATCTGCTTAAACTGCTTCTTCTTAAATAGCCTCTTGCTGAAGATCCTCTTCTGTCTGCCAACAGCTCTAATTATAAAGCCTTTCTCATCCATATTATATATATGCTCAGGCGCTACTTTGTAGAAGTCGATTTTGCTGCCCAGTTGTTCGAAGTACACCTTGTACTTATCACCAGAGTTGGCAGCGTGGCGTTGCTGATCCATTGAAGTGCTCCATTGGGATGTAAGCTCATCCTGGTGTTGGTGGAGGAAGCGAGTAACCCAGCTCTTGGAGACAGGGTGTCCAGCGATATCAGACGCGTAATTCTGCACCATCTCTCTTGTAGGAGGTAGCTTTCGCTCTGTCAACCCCTCTATATACTTTACAAGCTCTGCCTCCTGTTCTGGTTGAAGATTGCGACGTGCTAAACCTGCCTCCGTACGCGACCCGCTGACACCTCGGTGCTTGCGCGACAACGTCGAGCGAGCAACACTATGCTTTTTGGCTATTTCTGTGTAGGAGAAATTTTCGCTAGGGTCAAGAGCATCCAGCTCTGCAAGGGCTTCTTCTATAGTCATGGTGGCGTTGAGTTGTGGGGGGTGCGAAGTTGGGACGAAATCGCGATCGCGTGCATTGACTGACGGCGTGCATTGAGTGCACGGACTCGGTACCGGTACAGAAGCGTATCTCCACTTCGGTCGAAGCCTCGATCGCAGATACTGGACATCTGCATGTCTTCCCGCCTGCTTACTTCTCTTTTCTATGCTTCTGCCATCGTGTTTCCAAAGTGTGCGGCTGTTTTGGACAGCGGCAATTCGCGGTGTAGATGTGGAGTGGATCGATTTTCTTCCATGCAGACTTGTCAATAAACAAAACAAACAAAATTTGTGGCTCTGAATTTGTTTGTTTGACGACTTTCTTGGTGTTGTAGTTTGTTTGTTTGATTTGATGGAGCTATAGAGGCGCTTTTTATTTGATTGTTTGTTTGATTTTGAGTACTTTAAGAGGACTGTGAAAGAGACTCTGGTGGTGTTATAGGCGGCGGCTCCTCCCACTCATGTATGCTAAACTGTTCGTTGAGCTTATTGTCATCGTACGTTGCCACCACCTTTGCGCTTGGAGGTTTAAAACCTGCTCGAATCCATTGTTGAGTACAAATTAAAGCAGCCAATAGTTGGCTGCCCATTTTGCGTCTCTGTGGCTCAAGTACGTCGCCAGTACCCGAGAAGACTCGCTCACAGTCAGCGCTGGAGGCAGGGATAGTTAACACGTCCAGCGCCAATCGTGACAAATTGGGATACCTCGGCTTGAGCTGGTACTAGTATTGGACAGCTGTACAGCCAGTTTTGTACTGTTCTGATGTCCATGTTGGCTCTCTAAGCCAGCTCTCGTACTCATCCGCCACCCCTATTATCTCGTCGCTGTTGTCAAGTACCGAATTGATCGCGTCGTCAAAGCTGCTCATCGCGTGTTTAGGCGCAGTTGTTATTGTTGTTGCTGTCGCTAGGGCGGGCTTGTAACGAGCCCAAAGCTGCTCGAAGCTCGCGTGCGTAGCTTGTAACTGTGCGGGCTTCTCACGCCAGAAGCGTTTAAAGTAGTTCTTGAAGCGTGGGTGGAGTGCCGTGGCAGTGTAGTAGACGGGGATTTTGAGGAGTTTATTAAGGTACTTGCTCGCCTTCTTGAGCGCAGCACGTACGTTGATAGCGACGTGATCTTCTGGCGCCTCGTCTGGCAGGTAATTGACGCTTTCAAACAGTCTAAGGCGGGCATCTAGGTCAGCAATAAGAGACTTAAACACAGGGATAACCTCGTATAACGCGCTGTGAGTGCCAGCTTTGCCGCGACCTTGCAAGCGATTAGTTGCGGACTTCAGCGGCTCAAGCACCTTAATGTACTTGGTAATCACCGCCCAGTCTGCAGCTGCAAGCCCGCCTAATCGCATCCACTGCGGCACAATAGGCGGCTTAGTGTTGTTGCTTTTGGCAAGCTCGTTAGCGTGCTTAGTCTCTTGTATGTGGTAGGAGGAGTAGCTGTTAATGGCGTGTTGTAGCTCAACACCGCGCTTAAAGCAGTCATGATAGCTGTTCCAACGCGTAACTCCAGGCTTGAAAGGCTCACGGCGTCTTGCTGTAGCGCCAGCAGGCATCTCAACTGCTTCGCTGTTCTGACAATCCTCAAATATACCCCATTGTTTTGGCGTGTTAATGTAGTTAACAATATCAAGAAACACGCCAAGCGGACCATCTTTCCGCCATTGCTTCATATAAAACTCCTCTTCGTTGTAGTGTTCAGGCTCGTTATCAAAGGCGTCGGAGTCAGTGCCAAACATAATAGTTTGCCCAACGAGGTTGAGTATGTGGCAAGCGCAGCGGAGGCGTCGATCGTTGGCGATAAAGCCGTACATTGTGCCGAGTTTATTAACTGCAGTATCGTTGTTGTAGGCGTTGTCAAGCACGAAATAGCCCAAATTGCTGCTAGAAATCTCAAAGTAGCGTAGGATTCGTACGACAGCTTCCGCGATCGCTGAGCCTGTGTGCGCACCAACCAGCTGCGGCAAGGCGATGGGAAGGTCAACTATATTGCCTTGAGAGTCAGCGTAGTGCGCACAAATTGCAAAGAAGCCACGCTTCCCCCCCTTGGTAGTCCAGCCGTCAAAGCTTATGTGTATTTTGCTAGAGGCCTCAGACAAGGCGCGCTTGACTTAAGGTTGTAGCCAGCTGTAAAGCCTTATCACGAACCTCGAAACGCTGTTGTGAGACCTCCATAGCGCCGCCTCTGCCTCTGGGTTGGCGAACCTGATCATCGCGCGGAAGGACTCAGTCTCAAACTCGCGTAATGGCCTGTTGTTGTTGACGAGCCATAACACTGCAGCTTGCCTGAAGCCTTGTACGTCGAAGTTACCCAGCTCCTGCGTTGCATCTTGGCTTAATGTAACCCCGTTTTCTTCCGCCCATCGCAGCGACTTCTGGCCAGGTTCGAGCGGCCTCTTGTGTACGATAGTGCCTTGTTTGGTGAGCCGATGGCCGGGAAGGTCTTGCTTTAAATGGTTGTTGGCGGCTGTAGTTGACAGAGTGGTCTGGTGTAGGCCGCCCTTCTTTCTGTTGATGTGACAGTGCTTGCATTGGAAGTAGATCTTCTTAGGGTTAGTACCAAGCTTTCGAAGGCGATAGCCGTGCCTAAAGACCTAGCTGATGTTGCCTGTGGGTGTGGATAGAGGCACATTAAAGCCCAGCAGGCGCTTCAAGTCAAGGCCTTCGTAGTTGGTGAAGTTAACACTAGGCGCAGCGTCCTCCTCCACTAAAGCCTCTGTGGCAGCATTACTAAACGCGCGCGGCGGCTTAGTAGCTATAGGCGGCTTATTAGCCACTAACAGCAACTCCCAAGCTGGCTTATCGGCCTGTAAGGCTTGTAGTATAGGCCGTGGTGATGGCCTCTGGGCGCGCTCCTCTAGCTCGGTTGGTGGCTCTATTAAGCGCGGCTCTAGAGTACTTTTAAGCACCTTAATAGGCGGCTCCGGCTCGTCAACTACCTTAATAGACGGCTGGGTTGGCGGAGGAGTAAGCGGCCGCTGGCTATCTATAAGGCGCTGGCTGGGTTTCGGCGCACGTTGGGAACGTTTGGGCATAGGTTCGGATGCCTCAGCAGGCTCGCGGCTTCGTTTTAGGGGCATGGTAAGCGTGAAGGTAAGCAAAGGCGCGAAAAAGTAAGCTGTAGGCGCAGGCAAGTAAGCCAAAGTATAGTGGGTGTGTAAGCGTTGACGCGCAAGGTACGCGGAAAGTACGCGGTCGGCTAGCCAACATTACCACTTCATGCCAAGGCGTACTGCGCGACGCTCTGCAGCCCGCAACAATAGAGATATAGTAAAATAGGCGACAGGAATTAATTTAGCAACATTGATTTAATAGTTTAACTTATAGAAGACAAGATTTATTGCGTAGTTATAGCAAACGATTTTTTAAGAGTAGTAACTAGGTTCAGAATATATAAACATAACTTAGGCTTCGCTGCAACAGCGCAAACTCACTTTGCTACAATACCTCAACACTATAATATTAGCTTATTTAGATTATTATATATATATTTATTGTTTTAACAGCTTATTACCTACGTAAAGAAAGAGGAGGAACAGAGGATAGGAGGTGCTAAAGCCGAATAGCAATTCATGTATATCAGTTGCTGGCGGCCAGTGGAAGCACACATCTGTTATGCGGGCTTTTTTTACGCAGGTACAATCCACTTAAGAAGCTCTGTTTTTTGCTCTGTTTACTATAGGAATACCTATATAATTGCAGCGTTAGGAAAGTTATTGTTACATCAACACTAAGAATATATCACTAACTCTAGGGTACCTTATCATTACAGTATGCTAAGCGATTCAAACAAACTTCAAATTTTTTAACTGCAATTGCCTCTTTTGTTTGTTTGACCTATCAAAATTGCAGCAGCAGCTTTTTGTTTGGTTGACGTTGTCAATTCAAACAAAATTCAAACAAAATATTGAGGCATGTTTGGTTGTTGACAACCCTGCTTCCATGGCAGCCACCGTCCCGCATGACAACGGCCGAATAGAACTACGCCAGGCTGATGATATATGAAAACGGGTTTGGGATTTCTGAGGAGGTAACAGCTATCACATCAGCCGTCTTCACTGTATGCTCTGGGGACGTGGGCATCGTCTACCCGTTTGCGACCTACAGAAAAATGGTAAATGGTTGAACTTAACTCCATTTCGGATTCCTTTTGGCTACTGCTTTTGGCCCTCGTTCAACCAGTTGAAAGTGTTCCGAATAACCAATCGGGAGCCTTCCGATGCATCCGTGCATTGAAGATACCCAGGGTACGTAGGTAACAAACTCCGGTACGCCTAACACAGTAATGGAACAGAACTTATTGAATACGCAACATATCTGGGAAAGAGATACTAGTTAACGGTTTGGAGGGGACTTTTTACAAATGCTGGGGCCGCGGAAGTCGCCATAATACCGTCCTACCTATTTGTCCACACTAAGAATCCAAAGCTTCTAGAGACAGAATACTACTCCATCGAATTCGAGAACCACTCAAAGGTCGCCAGGATGGAGATAAGATAGTTCAATATCTGAGATCCGTTGACAGTAGTGCCTGAATCCGGGAGAATGTGTAGAAAACCTTCATTACTGATAGTCCCCAACGCGGAACGTCGAGCAGATCCGGTTAGATCAGTTCGAAACTGCTCTGATTCGCGCAACGCAGTCAACCTTCCATCGCCATTGAAAGATATTGATGCGAATGCTTGTTGGCGAGTAAGTGCTCGGAAGCAGTCTCAGGCCATGTCCAAGCTCTTATCTGCCCTAGGTATAAGAGAGAGATTCCCAGTTTTCTAAAGTTTTTAGTTCGCATCCTCTAGTACCTCTCTTTCCACAGCGCTATACTAATATCCTTTTGTCTTTCTATCGCTCCTACGTCCTATATCGCAACAATCTACACATTAAAAGGCACGTTGTTATAGCCAACCAACCCACAGGAAAACCCGCGAGCATTGAGACCCGCCTCTTCATCAACGGCGATTTGTACCATCCAAGGCCGGGAAGAAGTTTGATGTCTACAATCCTGCCACCGAGGAGCTTGCCGCATCCGTGTCCGAAGCGCTCCCAGCAGACGTCGACGAGACAGTCAAAGCGGCACAGGCTGCTTTTCCAGCCTGGTCTGAACTGAATGCCAGCGACCGAGGCAACTACATCCGCAAGCTCGCTGATGCGATGGAAGCGAATCTTGAGGAGATAGGTTATTTGGAGGCCATCACCATGGGAAAGCCATATATTCGGGAGCCTTACAACTGTAGTATATTTAAAAGGCCCCGAACCAAAGAGATGTCTCGTCTAATATGTCGTAGGGGTCGGCCGACATTCTGTCGAGGCTCTAAGGTACTTTAGCCAACTGGCCATGAACGTCCAGGGAACAACTTCCCTCAACACCACCGGCTTGGTCAATCTTTCATCCCGGCAACCTTACGGCGTTGTCGCTGGCATTGTGCCATGGAACGGCCCGTCCTTCTGCATGGTCAACAAGCTCGGTCCCGCCTTAATTGCGGGCAACACGATCATCATCAAGTCTTCAGAGAAGTCTCCTCTGTCAGCGCTTGTCGTGGCCAGGCTCTGCAATGAAATCGGGCTGCCCAATGGAGTTTTGAATATACTCAGCGGGTTCGGACGGCCCTGCGGTGAGGCAATCGCCAAGCATATGGACATCCGCAAGATCTCATTCACCGGCTCGGTTCCCACTGGAAAGCTGCTCAAGAAGTACGCAGCCGATTCGAACATCAAGAACGTCACGCTGGAACTCGGCGGCAAGAACCCACTCGTCATTTTCGATGATGCCGATCTGCAGCAGGCCATCCCAGCCGCGGCTTTCTCCGTCCTGGCCAGGGTTGTCAACAACCAAACATGCCTCAATATTTTGTTTGAATTTTGTTTGAATTGACAACGTCAACCAAACAAAAAGCTGCTGCTGCAATTTTGATAGGTCAAACAAACAAAAGAGGCAATTGCAGTTAAAAAATTTGAAGTTTGTTTGAATCGCTTAGCATACTGTAATGATAAGGTACCCTAGAGTTAGTGATATATTCTTAGTGTTAATGTAACAATAACTTTCCCAACGCTGCAATTATATAGGTATTCCTATAGTAAACAGAGCAAAAACGGAGCTTCTTAAGTGGATTGTACCTGCGTAAAAAAGCCCGCATAACGGATGTGTGCTTCCACTGGCCGCCAGCAACTGATATACATGAATTGCTATTCGGCTTTAGCACCTCCTATCCTCTGTTCCTCCTCTTTCTTTACGTAGGTAATAAGCTGTTAAAACAATAAATATATATATAATAATCTAAATAAGCTAATATTATAGTGTTGAGGTATTGTAGCAAAGTGAGTTTGCGCTGTTGCAGCGAAGCCTAAGTTATGTTTATATATTCTGAACCTAGTTACTACTCTTAAAAAATCGTTTGCTATAACCACGCAATAAATCTTGTCTTCTATAAGTTAAACTATTAAATCAATGTTGCTAAATTAATTCCTGTCGCCTGTTTTACTATATCTCTATTGTTGCGGGCTGCAGAGCGTCGCGCAGTACGCCTTGGCATGAAGTGGTAATGTTGGCTAGCCGACCGCGTACTTTCCGCGTACCTTGCGCGTCAACGCTTACACACCCACTATACTTTGGCTTACTTGCCTGCGCCTACAGCTTACTTTTTCGCGCCTTTGCTTACCTTCACGCTTACCATGCCCCCAAAACGAAGCCGCGAGCCTGCTGAGGCATCCGAACCTATGCCCAAACGTTCCCAACGTGCGCCGAAACCCAGCCAGCGCCTTATGGATAGCCAGCGGCCGCTTACTCCTCCGCCAACCTAGCCGTCTATTGAGGTAGTTGACGAGCCGGAGCCGCCTATTGAGGTGCTTAAAAGTACTCTAGAGCCGCGCTTAATAGAGCCACCAACCGAGCTAGAGGAGCGCGCCCAGAGGCCATCACCACGGCCTATACTACAAGCCTTACAGGCCGATAAGCCAGCTTGGGAGTTGCTGTTAGTGGCTAATAAGCCGCCTATAGCTACTAAGCCGCCGCGCGCGTTTAGTAATGCTGCCACAGAGGCTTCAGTAGAGGAGGACGCTGCGCCTAGTGTTGACTTCACTAACTACGAAGGCCTTGACTTAAAGCGCCTGCTGGGCTTCAATGTGCCTCTATCCACACCCACAGGCAACATCAGCTGGGTCTTTAGGCACGGCTATCGCCTTCGAAAGCTTAGTACTAACCCTAAGAAGATCTACTTCCAATGCAAGCACTGTCACATCAATAGAAAGAAGGGCGGCCTACACCAGACCACTCTGTCAACTACAGCCGCCAACAACCATTTGAAGCAAGACCTTCCTGGCCATCGGCTCACCAAACAAGGCACTATCGTACACAAGAGGCCGCTCGAACCTGGCCAGAAGTCGCTGCGATGGGCGGAAGAAAACGGGGTCACATTAAGCCAAGATGCAACGCAGGAGCTGGGTAACTTCGACGTACAAGGCTTCAGGCAAGCTGCAGTGTTATAGCTCGTTAACAACAACAGGCCATTACGCGAGTTTGAGACTGAGTCCTTCCGCGCGATGATCAGGTTCGCCAACCCAGAGGCAGAGGCGGCGCTATGGAGGTCTCACAACAGCGTTTCGAGGTTCGTGATAAGGCTTTACAGCTGGCTACAACCTCAAGTCAAGCGCGCCTTGTCTAAGGCCTCTAGCAAAATACACATAAGCTTTGACGGCTGGACTACCAAGGGGGGGAAGCGCGGCTTCTTTGCAATTTGTGCGCACTACGCTGACTCTCAAGGCAATATAGTTGACCTTCCCATCGCCTTGCCGCAGCTGGTTGGTGCGCACACAGGCTCAGCGATCGCGGAAGCTGTCGTACGAATCCTACGCTACTTTGAGATTTCTAGCAGCAATTTGGGCTATTTCGTGCTTGACAACGCCTACAACAACGATACTGCAGTTAATAAACTCGGCACAATGTATGGCTTTATCGCCAACGATCGACGCCTCCGCTGCGCTTGCTACATACTCAACCTCGTTGGGCAAACTATTATGTTTGGCACTGACTCCGACGCCTTTAATAACGAGCCTGAACACTACAACAAAGAGGAGTTTTATATAAAGCAATGGCGGAAAGATGGTCCGCTTGGCGTGTTTCTTGATATTGTTAACTACATTAACACGCCAAAACAATGGGGTATATTTGAGGATTGTCAGAACAGCGAAGCAGTTGAGATGCCTGCTGGCGCTACAGCAAGACGCCGTGAGCCTTTCAAGCCTGGAGTTACGCGTTGGAACAGCTATCATGACTGCTTTAAGCGCGGTGTTGAGCTACAACACGCCATCAACAGCTACTCCTCCTACCACATACAAGAGACTAAGCACGCTAACAAGCTTGCCAAAAGTAACAACACTAAGCCGCCTATTGTGCCGCAGTGGATGCGATCAGGCGGGCTTGCAGCTGCAGACTGGGCGGTGATTACCGAGTACATTGAGGTGCTTGAGCCGCTGAAGTCCGCAACTAATCGCTTGCAAGGTCGCGGCAAAGCTGGCACTCACGGCGCGTTATACGAGGTTATCCCTGTGTTTGAGTCTCTTATTGCTGACCTAGATGCCCGCCTTAGACTGTTTGAAAGCGTCAATTACCTGCCAGACGAGGCGCCAGAAGATCACGTCGCTATCAACGTACGTGCTGCGCTCAAGAAGGCGAGCAAGTACCTTAATAAACTCCTCAAAATCCCCGTCTACTACACTGCCACGGCACTCCACCCACGCTTCAAGAACTACTTTAAACGCTTCTGGCGTGAGAAGCCCGCACAGTTACAAGCTACGCACGCGAGCTTCGAGCAGCTTTGGGCTTGTTACAAGCCCGCCCTAGCGACAGCAACAACAATAACAACTGCGCCTAAACACGCGATGAGCAGCTTTGACGACGCGATCGATTCGGTACTTGACAACAGCGACGAGATAATAGGGGTGGCGGATGAGTACGAGAGCTGGCTTAGAGAGCCAACATGGACATCAGAACAGTACAAAACTGGCTGTACAGCTGTCCAATACTGGTACCAGCTCAAGCCAAGGTATCCCAATTTGTCACGATTGGCGCTGGACGTGTTAACTATCCCTGCCTCCAGCGCTGACTGTGAGCGAGTCTTCTCGGGTACTGGCGACGTACTTGAGCCACAGAGACGCAAAATGGGCAGCCAACTATTGGCTGCTTTAATTTGTACTCAACGATGGATTCGAGCAGGTTTTAAACCTCCAAGCGCAAAGGTGGTGGCAACGTACGATGACAATAAGCTCAACGAACAGTTTAGCATACATGAGTGGGAGGAGCCGCCGCCTATAACACCACCAGAGTCTCTTTCACAGTCCTCTTAAAGTACTCAAAATCAAACAAACAATCAAATAAAAAGCGCCTCTATAGCTCCATCAAATCAAACAAACAAACTACAACACCAAGAAAGTCGTCAAACAAACAAATTCAGAGCCACAAATTTTGTTTGTTTTGTTTATTGACAAGTCTGGTCCTGGCCAAGTCCGGCCAAGGATGCATCCTCACTTCCCGAATCTACGTGCATGAAAAGGTTGCTGCCCAGTTCATTGAGGGGATGAAAGCTGCCATGCCCCAAGTCGAAGGGTCATTGGGCGATCCGACCATTGAAACCACCAGAAGAGGTCCACAGGCGGATAAGATACAATTCGATCGCATCATGAGCTATCTGCAGTAACGTGTTTATAAGCGTGCCGTCAGTACAAGCGAGCCGTCAACCCCACCAACTTTCCGTAACGCGCGATAAGCAAACTACAATGCCTCAACCAACTACAACTCAATTGCCCTATAACGAAGGAGATATCTTCCTTGCTATCTCAGCTATTAATAAAAATCAGATTCAGAGCGAAAATCGCGCTGCCTTAACGTTTAACGTCCCTCGATCAACGCTGCGCGACCGACGCGCCGGAATGGCTGCGCGACGCGATTACCAGCCCAAATCAAAGAAGCTTACCAAGCTAGAAGAGGAGGTGATTGTTGAGCAAATACTTGACCTAGATTCGCGAGGCTTTGCGCCCACTCTAGGTGCTGTACGAGATATGGCGAATAAGCTGCTCACTGAGCGCAGCGCAGGCCACGTTGGCCAGCAGTGGCCTAGGAACTTTGTCAAGCGAACAGACAGCCTCACAACGCGATTTAATCGACCCTACAATCGATAGCGAGCCCTCTGCGAGGACCCGACGGTTATACAGGCCTGGTTTGAGCTAGTAGCACGTACAAAGGCCACCTACGGTATCTGCGACGAGGATACCTTCAACTTCGACGAGACTGGCTTTCTGATGGGTAAAATATCCTCCCAGCTAGTCGTTACTGGCTCAGAGAGGCGTGGCCGGCCAAAAGCGATCCAGCCAGGCAATCGTGAGTGGGTGACGGCGATCCACGGAATCAACGCTGCTGGGTGGGCAATCCCGCCCTTTATCATCTTCGCTGGCCAGTACCACCTCTCTGCCTGGTACGAGGGCGACAATATACCAGGTGACTGGGCTATTGGTCTCAGCGACAATGGCTGGACTACGAACAAGCTTGGTGTTGCCTGGCTACGGCATTTTATCAAGCATACAGTAGAGCGTAGAGTGGGCGCGCGTCAGCTACTGATACTTGACGGCCATGAGAGTCACAACTCGCTCGAATTCCAGGAGATCTGCAAGAAGAACAAGATCTACACTCTCTGTATGCCGCCACATTTGTCACACCTTCTGCAACCGCTTGACGTTGGCTGTTTCTCGCCGTTGAAGCGGGCGTACGGGCGCCAGGTCGAGGGCCTAATACGCGACCACATCAACCATATCACTAAGCTTGAGTTCCTACCAGCCTTCCGCGCCGCCTACGACCAGTCAATTACAAAGGAGAATATCTGCGCAAGCTTTCGAGGCGCTGGGCTAGTCCCACACAATCTAGAGGCGGTGATATTAAAGCTTGATGTGAAGCTTCGTACGCCGTAGCTAGCAGCCCTACTAGAGACCCTATAGGAGTCTGCAACACCAAGCAACGCGCGCAAGCTAGGCGCTTAGTCAACTCTAGTTCGTGAGCGGATCCAAAGGCATCAAGGATCCTCTCCTACATCAGTTATCCAGTCGCTTGATTAGCTTACAAGAGGGGCTAAGAGAATGGCGCATTCGATAGTAATTATGCGCGATAAGATAGCTAGTCTACAAAGGGCAAATAAGGCAGCCACAACGCGTAAATAGCGCAAAAAGAAGCGGATCTAGAAGCGAGGCACTCTATCAAAGGCAGAGGGAGAGGATATTATTGCTCAGAAGGCTGTTGAGCAGCAACTAGAGGGAGAAACGCGGTATAGCCAGGCGCGGTCAGGTGCGAGCCAGCAGGCTTCAGCGCGCTGCACGCGCTGCAGGGAGCCTGGGCACAACTCACGTACGTGCAAGAAGGCTTCTATAGATACTGCTTGATTTAGGAAAGCTATTATATTAATAGAATTTTGATGTGTTGTTAAACTACGTGGCTTCTTAAGTGTAGAAAGTTGGTAGGGTTGACGGCTCGCTTGTACTGACGGCACGCTTGTAAACACGTTACGCAAAAGATCAAAAGTTCGACATCCCCCTCAGTGGTAACCAATCCGGCGACAAGGGTTACTTTGTCGAGGGGACTATCATCGCCAACGTCCCTGAAGGTTGCAAAGTAATAAAGGATGAAATTTTCAGCCCAGTCACTTGCATCAACACGTTCACTAACAAAGACGACGTCATCAAGCAGTGCAACAATACCAAGTTTAGGTTGTACGCTAGTGTCTTCACTCGCGACATTTCGCGGGCTTTGCGCTTCGCGAAGAGGTCTAAGGCGGGTAGTGTTGCTGTCAATGCTACTAGTCCGCTTAATGCTTTTGATATGCCGATTGGGGGTTGGAAGCAGAGTGGTGATGGGCGTGAGTTCTCCAATAACGCCTGGGAGTCTTGGACGGAACTGAAGACTGTGTACATAAAGATGTGAACACCTCTTGTTGGACAGAAGGGAACGGGAATGAATCCTCTGGGGTTTTTGGAGAATATCTAGGACGTGGAGATTATTTGAAAGATCATCGCGCAGTAATTAGTTAGGTATTGCTGTAACTGTTACGCTACAGACACGCTCTCGGCATTTCGGCTGCCTTCAAAGCTCGCATTGGAGCTTTTCATGGCCGACTCAACAGTAGCAACTCCATAGTCCTTTTGATCCTGATCATTCGGGGAATTCCTTGCGGCCGGCACACGATTGACATGAGCGGATGCTACCGCCACTTGCTATTTTCTCTGACTTGACCATTCTTAACCACTTGAACACGTGTTCCAAGTGCCTGTGGGACTTCTTCTACAGCTACAATCCCAACGTTGGCAAGTCTCGTTATCCCTTTGCCCATAGCCGTTCGGGTGATAGTCGATTGCGCGCTGAGGTCCGTCGCCCGCTGATATTCTCGTCGCCGGTATTGATGCGAGAGACCGGGTCAGACGTAGCGCTATGCGGCAAACTTGTCGGTATGTTAGCCTGCATGTTATCTCAAGCGTTTTCTGGGGGAAAATTTCACATACACAATGCATGTGTGAACGAACTCGCGCCACCAAAATCTTGGCAACAGAATTGTGAAAGTCACATGGGTCGTTCGCCGGGTACATGGAAAGATCCTGAACATACCCAAGGCCGCACGATCCTGTGTATATAAGAACTCCTCCCGGGCTCAGATACTGTTAGTGTGGAGTACGATATCACATGATACAACCAACCTGATGTAGACTAGTTGCTGATCACGATTCTGCTACTTAAGCAGTTTCTCTGTTCAGCTTGTTACAATCAACTCAGTCTCTCATTCCTAATTGCTACCCTACTGATCCCTTACAGATACTTTCTCACCACCAACCTCCTCAACTTTCAACTCCACGGACAACACCTACTCCATCAACATGGCCACACGTCTTCCCCGAGGCGTCAATGCATTCGTCTCCGGCCTATCAGTTTTACGAATCCCCATCGTGGAATGTCCAATCTGCCTCGAACCATACGACGCCAAGCACCAACCTACGGCTCTTAGATGTGGTCATGTCTTCGGCATCCCTTGCATCACTACATGGGTCTATAGTTCAACTGAACGTGCTAAGCGGTGCCCCACTTGCCGCGCACAGCTATTCGACCTGGCTGTAAAAGCCTATGTTCCTCAACCAGTACAAGCCTACACTCCTCGACCAGTACAAGCCTATACTCCTCGGCCAGTGCAAGCCTATACTCCTCGACCAGTAGAACCTAGTCACGCTGAGGTGGTTTGGCGGCCAGCACAGCGATTCGAAGTGGCTGTAGGGTATCCCAGCCCTCGGCCAGGACGGACCCCTGAGTGTGTACAGAATATCCCTGACTTGAATGGGCCAGGAATGTATGGCCATAGGATTGGACAGCAAGGACAAGATGTAGGGCGAGGACGAAATTCCCCTGAGCTATCGCGAGATAATTTCGTTGCGCGATATCTTTTGTTGCAAGAAACTATTCAGCGAGAGCGACAACATCTGGAGGGGAAGCATCGGGACGAAACCATGGCTATTCACCGACAGCGAGAACAACTGGAGCGAGAGCGAGGACATGCTATACCTTTTGAGCCATCACGTACGCGATTACTCTTGTTGCGAGATACTATTCAGCGACAGCGAGAACAGCTGGAGAGGGAGTTTCGGTACGAAACCATGGCTATTCGCCGACAGCGAGAACAACTGGAGCGAGAGCGAGGACAAGCTATGCCTGTCGAGCCATCAGTTACCGAAGAAGACGATACCCCTAGGCTAGGGCAGCCGTTTGTGCCCTCGCCGTTTGACTATGGGCCCATACCTAACTTCAACGATCTATCTGATACCGAAGAAGAGACGACTAAAGAAGAGGCTATTAAAGAGGAGGCTGTTCAAGAAGAGAAGGATACTGAAGAAGAGGCTACTAAAGAGGAGGGTACCAAAGAAGAGCGTCCCCGTAAACGAGCACGACAGCTTGGTCATTTGAGGCTTGATTACTGATCTTCTTTGGAATCTCCTTAGGCCACGGTTTTCAATCTCGCTCCTTTAGCTGGTCGAGTCTGTAATGATTTGGGTATGGTCATCCTAGTCATTCTGGGTGTCCATGGACGGAGCTGTGCTACGCCTTCTTCAAAGGTTGGAGTGAGGGAACGCAGTGGTGTTGCTAAACCTCCATGTTCGAACAATGAGTCTCTTTGTGCATGCAATCGAGATCTTCCCTTCCCTGGCGGAACTTAGGTACAATTTCAAGACGCCTTATAATATTACACAAACAATAAAATCAACCCCAATTACAATTATTGCGTGACACAACACAGATCCAATAATGAAAGTTAGAGTTCCTGAAAAAAAGTGAAAATAAACGTCCATGTTATCGCTGAGTGAATTGCCGAGCACGTGACATACATCTCCCTGGTCCCGGCATTGGCGTCTTAGCATTGGCCACCCTTACAAGAGAGTTTATGTCTAATACGATGACTTGATAGCTAACAATAGAGTATATAGATTATATTTATACTTGTTATTATCTCAGGCTGGCTAGATATAACTCTAAATAAATAAGCCTATAAAAGTTCTCCTAGTAATCATTTAACTGTAGCTTATAAAGGCAGCTAGTGTTAACTTTATACGCATCTTAGAATTCGACACAAATTGTTGCATGGGGGTGCGGTGGTGTCGTGACCCGGGACGTGAGAATTGCCAAGGTGGGGGCTGCCAAGCGCCCATCGCCATCGCTATGCCGCTGCTTAGGGCATTGTTTGCATCGCATTTTGCTCAGGCATTACTACAGTAAGCATGTCGCGACGGGTGCTACAGCCGCCGGTCTCGGGCTCGTCGTACCACGTTTGCGCCTGCTGGGTCTGCGGCATGCATGCGAAGGCGCCCAAGAAGGCACACGTCTTTCCCAAGGCAGACGATAATGTACGCTCTCAGCGGCACCAGGTGGTGTGATTATTCGTGAGGCCTTTAAGATTCAGAGTGCAAAAGTCCAAGTACTCTGTGTTACCCCAGGATAGGTAATACAAAATTCAAAGGACAAAAGTCTAAGTACTGTGTTACCCTAGGATAGGGAATACAAACGTTAAATAGACTCTGACTTTTTAGCTAAAGACCTTACGAATTGCTGCATCGCCTGGTGCTTGCCTTTTTTCTTGCCCTCGCTAATTGTCTCTGTCGTTCCGCGCCCTCCGCGATCTCCGGCTCTTGAACATAGACTCTCCCGGCGAGTTCGCAAATGTCGTCCCGCTCTGCTCCAACTGCCACGGCTGCTTCGACGACATATACATGCCCAAGCTCTTCATCGTCCCCGTCTACCTTGAGCACTTCTTCGAATTGGAGCAGGAGTGGCAGCACAACTTCCTGAACAAGGGGCCTAGGTCGCGCGTGGCACCGACGTATGCGTCTTATCTGGAATACTGTGAGCAGCGGGACCCGGACAAGAAGATTTGGGATAGCAAGACCGGCGGGCTCCATCTACGTTATGCCGAAGACGGGCTTTTTGTCGGCAATGCCCCTGCCGAAAGCAACTGGCACGGCGACCCCATGGCAATGCTCTATCGCGCCATTCAAGGAGCCACCCGCAACGTCTTGCCCCAAGGCCTACCGGCGCAAACCCAAAGGGATCTGTTGCGGCTCCAGCTCCTTTACAAGGAAGGGGACGATTTGCAGAAACGCATGTTCAAGGACCTGCCTCCGCCTTCGAGCGGGAGCGGGGCTGCTGCCAGGTTAGTCCGGTCGGCGTATGCGCCCAGCAGCCTCGTCCCTGGTGCAAACGCCAGCCGCCTGGCCGCAGAGCAACACACCCATTACGCCGGGTCCCATCCGCTGCTTCCGGCTCACACTCTACCCACTACTCACCCGCCGACACAAGAAGAACAGCTCCCTGTCGCACCGCACGACAACAACCATCATCCTCCCCGTGTCATTACGCCCGTCCGCCCGCCCACACCTGCAGACACCCCCTCGCCCGGCGAGACTCGGAAACGCCGACACGATGGGGTCGAAGAAGAACCAGCTCCGAAGCGCGGACGGTCGGGCAATCCGCTGACATTCGACGCCT
The DNA here is from genome assembly GCA_014281115.1 of Laburnicola sp. R22_1. Classification (NCBI taxonomy): domain Eukaryota; kingdom Fungi; phylum Ascomycota; class Dothideomycetes; order Pleosporales; family Didymosphaeriaceae; genus Laburnicola; species Laburnicola sp. R22_1. Next base: position 2,996,849 of record JACONQ010000007.1, read on the forward strand.
TGCGGACTCTTGAATCGTCCGATGCGCATGTCGACATGCTCGGTCGGTACCTCGATGAGGTCGTCGAAGAATCACAAGCATCCGATCCGGGTACTCTGGCAAGCGCTGGTGACGATGCGCCACCTGCCCGTGTCTCGTCTGCGCCGTCGATCAAGTCTTCTGTCGACGCCGAAGCACCGGGCATGGGGAAGTGGTGGGGCACTCTCTTGGAGTACGAAGGCTTGACTACGCAGCAAACGATTGAGCAGAACCTGGTCAGGTTTCGATCGCCAAAGCACCGAAGTGCGAAGTCGCAACCCTCGTACTGCGGCGGTTACGATGCGGGGCTTGGGCGCTTGCAGACGACGGTGACGTGAAGCTGATGGGTCTTCACCTGCAAGACACGGGAATTAGTCAGCAAGAGTGCGGCATGAGTCCAAGCCAAGTGTAGAGGTTGAGCAGGCGCTGTGTTGTGAAGTACGTTGCGGAAGAATCGTGTTGCAAATTGAGCTCCAGGTAACTGACTTTTATCAGGCGAGTCACCCCGATGCCAAATGCGCAAGCTGGATATAATCCAGCCTCGTGGCTACCACGCGCGCTGTGGGCGCTGAAGAACTATTGTTTGCTCCGCACTTGTCTCAACTCGTGCACCTGGCAGATAGTCAGACCTTGCGATTAAGAGACATTTCGCAAACTGATCCAACCATCTATATAAAGAGTGCATGCAATACACCCGATATTCCTATCACGAAACCCAACCACCTCACCATTTTAGATACACCCCAAAAGAAAGAAAAAAAAAAGACAGCAAGTCCTTGCCTAACGGAGTGCATACAGTACAAGATCTAACCAACAATTAGAATAATAGAATACAACATGGGCAGACGGAAGAACAAGAAAGGCGGCGTGCCAAAGAAGTACTGGTATACAGCACCTATCGACGGGGCCCGTCCGAGGGATCCTACAACGTATTGGAATCGCAATCAGCGCTTTCCTTCGCCGTGTACGCCGCGGGCGTCTCCGGCACCGGAACCACCTAAAGAAGAGTATGAGTGTGGGAATGAGGAGTGTGGGGGGAGTATTGAGAAGGATGAGCAGGAGGTTGCGCGGTGTGGGGCTTGTGGGTGGATGGGGTTTACGGAGGAGCTGGTTAGGAGGGGGGAGTAGAGCTGGGTTGTAGGACGACTTTGTGGGGGAGGAGGAGGAGGAGTTGTGCGTGGTTGGGTAATTGGATGTTTAATGGTTGTTGAGTGGTGGTGCCATCGTAGAATGCTTGCCAATCCACCTGTGCGTCGCACCAGGTACCTTTATCACAGCCGCCGAAGAGAAGCTGCTTGTGTAGGCTTGCCGGCTCGAGATTATGATCACGCTAGGGTGTATCCCTGGGGAGGCTATGTCAGATGTTCCTATAAAGTGCATAAGTTTGTATTTGTTTAATAGCTTCGTACTTAATGTCTTATTAACAGACCTATCATTCGAATTTCGATTGCAGTGAGCGTGCGTCTTAAGTTATGCAACTTTCAATAACAAGTTGACCCATATTTGGACCCAATTAAGGTCAGCCATGTACTCAGAACCGTCTTCGACGCTTGGATTGGAGACCGAGGTCTGTATCTCGAATCAAGACGATGTAAATAGCGTAGAGACAGTATCTGAGTGATGTTTCCTAACATTATGGGGCCTGTTTTTTCTTTAATAATTACCCCTGTCGTGGCGTCTATGCAGTTTGTTCAACCCCGAGCAAATGAAAACTCAATCTACACGAAATACCTCGCTTGTGGAGTTCAGTGCATTAATCCAGGAATTTAGGAATATAGTGGGTGAGGATTATCCGAGCGTGGAATCATGGACTTGTTTTCTATCATGCTGTATGAGAGAGTTGAGATGATGATGCCCTGGTGGGGTGGTTTGGTGATGTCGTACGTTGGTATTCACGCTTGCAAAGCCGTCGGGTAGTGCGGGCGTTAATAATGTCTATTTTCGTTTTTTTTTCGGTAAAGCCCATGGCACTCCGCAAGAGTTTTTGTTCTGTCTTCCATGACAAGCCTGAATAGCATACACCGTCGGGCGGGCACAAGCATCAACTAGTAGAAAGCGGCGTTTAAGCTTAGCTAGATAGACGATACTATGTTGTAAGAATTGCTAGAGAAGAAGTATTTGCGGAAGACTGCGGTTGAAACCTCCGAGTAGCTTCGCACAAGCACTGAGCGTATACATGGAAGGAGAGTTTGTGGACGCGAGCCGCGTCGATGAGGTTGTCGAGTGTAGTTGTGGCTCCGCACGGAACACTAGTTTTTTTATTATGGGGATAGAGAGGGCGATCTGAATTGCGTTGCTTGGCACGCCGGCTCGGTATGTTGTATCGTGTTCCAGTCCTGAGGGAACAGGACGTTTGCAACGTTACTGGCTGAAAGCTCGGCGATGATGCCGACCTACATACCCAACCGCAATACTAGCATTGAGACTCGGTCCCAGGCTTATAAGGACGCTGCTCACCGTGGGAAATGTCCAGGTCCTGGTCGAAATTTTGCGCATAAGGCGCCCAGGCCAGGAAGAAAGCTCCTTCGTAGGAACGAAGGAACTACGATGAAAATCACCCAAGGCAATATGCCAACATGCTTGGCGGACGCGATATGCGCTGATTGGAGGGAAGTACCGCGGACCCTGTTCGCATTCCAAAAAGGCGATGATGTCTTTTTCGAGCGTCGCAGCTCGCCATCGCATGGATATCGCATGGATGTGAAAGCCGGACGAGAAAATTGCAAAGAGGACTGCTCCGTACAGCTAGTAAAGCGAGTAGGAAAACAAGAAAACGCGAAGAGTCTGAGATGGTACGATGTGACGTCGATCGCGAGGATGAGGAGCTTGTACGTTAGTGAATTCACAATGCCTGTAGATATTGTTGGAGTGTAATAGGACTGCGAAGGAGCTCAACTGTTTTTTAACTGCTTTCAATAGAACAACTCTATTTTTTGTCGGTTTTATATAGGCCTCAAGCTCGATGGTGGGATAGCGATCCGAGTTTTGGGTGGGCTTGATTTCTCTCGGCCAGAATTCAAACGGAAGCGAGGCTCTTCTACAAACCCAGTGTGAGGCAGGCCATGCTTGACACTAATGTAGAAGAAAGCCTTCAGGGAAAGAGAAATGCGTTTCGATTGGTATCCCCGCAAGTA